>JAUPFP010000004.1:5490912-6090912 GCA_036925085.1 Brachycybe producta
AAAAAAGGGGTTTTCGACGTCATTGATCACCATTAGGCCTAACATAAAACACATACATATTGAACTGATCAAATAAAAACGTCAATCGATCAACTAAGAACATCTTTCTACGTCACACAGGAAAAAACTAACTGTATTACGATAGGACTCTCTCTCTCTCTGTCTTCTTGAACTAAAAATAAAACCACTTCAAAGGCCATTAATTAAATTAAAAATGGATGTGATATTCCTATCTCCATTCACATACATACAGAAAATAGTTTAAAACTCACAACATTTATAATACGTTTAATAACCATTATGTAACTACAGTAGAAATGCACACTCAAAAGCCCAATTTTATATTCAAATATAAATGCTAATACATGTATGTATTTGGTCCTTCAAATTCGTTTAATTGACCGACATTTTATGACCGGGAGTTACCCCCCCCCCCCCACCCCCTCTCAGTGTGGCCACAACGCCTTTTTTTGTGTGTCCCCCCCCCCCCCTTGTATAAATAATCAAATCGATTTGTATTTTATGTCAGCTGGAAACAAAGAGATGCCAGGATATAATTACAATTACTGATATTAGTACATATTTTACAACATACGACACAAACCTGAATAATTAATTTATCAGCTTGGAATTGTGAAGACAAAAACCAACACGATCACAATTTACTCATCAGCTTATTGCGAAGTTTATAAAAAATGAAATTAAGTGAGAAAACAAAACAAAAAATGTATGCAACATGTTACTTCGTTTCCTCCATTTTCATAAACTAAACAAAGACATTGTGACCACCCCGTATAACAATTATTCAAAGTTTTAATTGAAATTTTTACAGCAAAAAAAAAATTCATTTTTAAAATCAATTAACTACTATTACACTTTGTGAACTTGCTTAACAGCATTGTCAAATAGCCAAACTAAAAACTGCATAAATAAGTTTTCTTTGCATGCATACTTTGAATCAAATTGGCCCAATAAGAAGTTATGCGGTTCTACTATGGAATAGTATTATTACTAATAATACTATAATTTAATAATACTAATAATTTATTAGTTAGTGTATATCAATCAAAATGAATAAAAATCAAGATTTAAAATAAATGAAAAAAATCAAATTTTTATTTAAATTTAATTTTTTTATTAAATTTGTATTTTAATTTTTTTTATAAAATTTGTATTTTAATTTTTTTTATTAAATTTTTATTTTAAATTTCTTTTATTAAATTTTTATTTTAAATTTCTTTTATTAAATTTGTATTTAAATTTTTTTTTTTATTAAATTTGTATTACAATTTGATAAAAGTAATCATTTTATCAACTGAAAATCCATGCATTAGAAAGTATTCAGTCAATTTTAATTAACCCGTCAAGCACATAGTTATTTATAATAAATTGAATAAATTCATTTCACAAAAAAGAAAAAAGAAATTCAAAATGTGATTTAAATCACTCGATTTTTATGGTGTTGCCAATTGTCTTCACAAAATCGTGAACTAAAACTCAAAATTAAAATCAATTTGATTTTAATGAAATAAAAAAAAAGATAATTAACTTAAATCGCGGGAGTTTAAATCTCTCCACCCTGTATAATATCGATATACGATTCGATACGATGTCATTGCAGACGAATTATAAACGAAGCAACTAAAAAAAAATCGATAAAATCTAGGCTATATTATTACTCTACAAATGTTATAATATTGAGAGTGAGAGAGTGAGAGAGAGAGAGAGGTCCTTCTTCTATAATAAGTCTATGATGAACAGTGAGAGTGAGTGAGAGACACTCCCATATTGACCCATTCATTATTATTTTTAGCTCCACCCTACTGGCCTACTAGAATACTTAACAGGGTTAACAGGCAAAGCAAAAAGGAGCTGAGGGCCCCTCCATCTTTCATTTTACTTTCAATAATGTGACGTCACTGAATCAAAATAATGATAACGACGTCACAATTAAGTGATGGAGAAAATGATGATGACTAGAATTTTCTTCTTCGTCGTCTTTTCTTCTTCTAACTTAAAACAAATCTATCAAGTGCAAAAACTTTCAATTAATTAATCTATAATTGCATGATAAAAACAAGAGAAAGAAAAACCGAAAAGTGGTTTCATGGAAGAAAAAATTAAAATTAAAGTAGTGTGGGTTGGGATTCACTTCTAAGAATACAGCTGAGAGAACGATAACCAGAAAAGAAAGCCCCCCACCCCCTTTAACCCCACTCCTCCATAAAGCCGCATCTCCCCAAACCCCAGTTCCAATCCCCCAAAGTCCCATAGGGAAAGCATTGAAGTGTGGGGGGTTAAGGGCAAAACTATTGATTTAATTTACTCGGAAGGAAAACTTCGATCAAAAAACGTTTTAACTTGAAAGGGTAGCAGCAGCAGCAGCACACACAATTCTTCTTAGGCAGACAATTCTCCACCTCAACTAACAAATCATTTTATGCCAATTTGCATAAAATAGATTTCGTTTCCCAATTCACCTACAAATTGTATAAGCTTTATTTGAATGTTTTGTATTCTAGACACACATTCCTAACATTGATCAAATAAAATCATATTAAGACAAAAATATAAAAACGCGCTAAATGGTGGTGGGCTAACAAAATGAATTCAAACCTTGGAAAAAAAACTGAATTTAAAAATACATTTTACGTGACAATTAGACAAAATGCATTTTTAATGTTTTAGAAACAGCTGATTTTCGAGCTCGTTATTCTGAATTTCATGTGCAAAATTAAGAAAAACTTTTAAAAGTGTTTTCGAAACTAAAAGGCAAGCTCAATTAGTAGTATTTTTCACATTGATATCTTTTAAAATATAACATTGTCATAGTTTGAAATTTACCTAACTTTAAGCAGACGACATATTTTTTTTTTTGCCCATAAAAAGTTTATTTTGGAAAAGAACAACATTTAAACCCCACAAAATAAACTTTTTACAGGTAATAATTAAAGAAAATATCGTTTACTAATCAGTCCGCCTAACGTTGGATCCTTTTTTAAACTGGCATAAAACGTTTATTGACATATCTTCTAGTTTTTAAAAATAATTTCAAAGTTTAGATTCAATTTTGCGATTGAAATATAAAATAACCAGGAATTTGGAGGGGCGTTTACATTATAAAATCACCTTAAACAATTTTTTCAAATGAATTACGTCATTATTATGATGAGTGATGATGATGATGAATTGATTGCAACCAACATTAACTCATTCAAAAGTACGTCATAGATTCATATAGTGGAGGGGGGGGGGAATAATACTATCTAGATTCTAGATGACTATTTCTATCCTTCAATATAAATGAACAAACCATTTGATGGAGTTATCTTTATGAGCTCTAATAATTAGCTCATAACAAATGAGAACAAACGCCACGACGGAGAATAGAAAAAGAGAGAAACGGTTTTTGGTCAATTAAAAAAAAAATGCAAAAAAAAAACCCAACAAACCCAAATCTACGCTGTTCATCTCTCCATCAAATAAATGCAAATTTTCCTCCTCCTCCTCCTCTTCCTCTTTATTTAGTCAAACATTTGACTATTTAACAATAGAAATATTTATGAATTATTTTTCACTTGTCGTCATCAAGAATGACTTTTGGAAAATGTCAGATCTAACCCCAAAAAACACACAGACATTCATTATATTAGAAAAATAACACATTTCCAAGCACGAAAACCAATTCAAAAATAGTCATATTAATCATAATGATAACAATTTAAGGGGGTTGTTTTTAACTAACAATTACACATGCAACGACCACCAATTCAAAAAAAAAAAACGCCATCATAACAACAACAAAATGTGTCATTAGGCCCCCCTCCCCCGCCCAAATGGTCAAGCGGGAGGAGGAGAGTCAAGTCAACACTAGATGATGACATTTATTAATTAAACAAAACTATATTTGAAACCCTTTTCCTCTTCATTACGTTGTCAGTATATCGATTTGAACTTTTATTTGTTGATTTTAAAGTCAATTATTATACTTCATTATGAAACTGACAGTTAAAATGTCAAAAACGTACCAGAAGAAATGCATCGCACTTACATTTTAATATTATCGTAATTATTAATGACATTAAAGATGGTTTATAAAGAGTTCATTTTTGAACTTCAAAAGCAAAATTAAGAGAAACTGAAAAGGTATTTTAAATACTAGAAGGATACCTCAATCACTTAAGGGTGTTCCTCATGTTATTATCTTACAAAATAAATATTTTTAGACAAAAATAAAACAAATATCGTCTGATAAAACCTTGTTTCCATTGGAATGAAAATTTGAACTTTTTAAAAATTTCAACTGATGAAAAAAAAACCGTGCCCCCCCCCCCGCCTATTCACAATCATAGACAAAGGTCATGTTTCTTCTATTTTTCACCAGTTGAAATTTTCAAGAAGTTCAAATTTTCACCCCAGTGGAAACAAGGCCTAAGCGTCGATAGTCTAAAGTTGAGTCATTTTCAAAATCAGATTACGAGCCGTAAAAAGCTGATTTGAAAAGCAATCAACATTGAATGCACCCAAGCTGCCCTTCTAGTTTCTAAGACACATTCAAGTTTCTTACTGTTGCACCTGAAAGACAGAATATAACCAGAATAACCATATAATCATAACCATGTAAATATAATAACCAGAATAAAACCATATAAATACCACTTTTAAACTTTAAAAGCTTTTAGTTAATTAAAAAGTTAAATATTTAAAATAAAAGATTTTTTTTTTTACAAATGAAATAAGGTACAACGCACGATCATATATATTATGATGATGCATGGTCCTACTCAAAGACACACTTGTTGCATGTGTTTAAAAGTGACCAACGACCATCATAAGAGTCTAATAAGAGTCTCCTAAGTGTAAAACCCATTGCTATAACAACCGACCGACTGTCATAAATTCTATTGTCATGAAATAGTCTGTTAGCAAGCCCTTTGTTAACACGAAATCTCAGCCAAATTACATATTAAACGTTGGTACCTGCAATCTCATCAATCATATTATAACCTCAACTTTTAAATAAAAAAAACTGTAATGATGCTGTGATCACGCATAAATTCACAAGTTACCAATATAGCATCTTTTACACAAGAGTTAAGAAACGTTACCATAGTAACCTCAAAAGTGTTACCATGATACGGTTAGCATTAATCTTTTAAAAGCACTACTTGGACAATATTACATGATGATATGATGTGTGGCAAGCTCCGAACCTTGTTACTGAATATTATTATTATTCAATATATACATTCAAACACTATAGACGAGGGGAAAAGAGACTTGAACAACGGGAACAAAAAAAAATTAAGTTGAAAGACCATAGGCTACCTTTATTTTCATCCCCTCTATGCAATCACTCTAACCGCCCCCACCACCACCACCACCCTTACTCTCCTCCAAATAAACTTACACCCACGCCAACCAGTTCTACAGTAAACTGTCTACTTATCATTCATCATCAGTCTGTGTCACAGACGCCGCTAGCGACCAAATACGCAAAACATTCACCCTGATAACTGAAAGATTTTGGTTAAAGAGACCCATTACCTCCAGAAATTTCTTGTCAAAATATCGTCAAGAATTATTCAACGATTACCAAAACGATTTATACAATTTTAAATAAGTCATTATTCATTAATATAATTTAAATTCCAGTTGACTTCATGTAAATGAACTTTTATTAGATAGATGCGCCACCTAACAGCAGACAACAAGAAAATTAAACAAAAAACATCTTTTTGCGCTTTTATAACAAAAGGTCCAAAAAGTATAAAAACAAAATATAGATCTTATTTGTGCTTGTCTTGTTGGTGTAGTGGTTAGTGTCTCAGTATATGGTAATGTTGTTCATGGGTTCAATTCCTTGCAGGGTGAATTACATTTTCAAATATTTCAGAAGGTGGTGGTGGACAAAGAAACAAATTATGAAGTAAAATAAAAGAGAGTAAAAATAAAAAATATGGTTTAGAAATAAAATAAGCAAAGAAGAAATCCAGTAAAAAAATGAGAAGTTTGAGTCAGAGAGAGACAGAAAGTTAATGAAGCAACAAAATAGTAAAAGTCGGTATTTTTACTTCAATGAGTTTTGACCAAAGTAGTGTCCCCTCAGTGACATGTGCCGTGGTCATTTTGCTGACCACCAGAGACGAAAGTGGATAAAAGGGTAAAACATCAGATGATGAAAAAAAAATCTTAAAACTCGTGCAACTAATTCAAAAATACTCGCTAAAATACTAGATAAGGAACGGTTTGAACAACCCTGAAAAAAGGGGGGGCATCTACCTCAAATGACTTTTTAAAATTTTTTTTTTTGTTTTTGGTGTAAAAAGTAATAAAAACTAAATTGCGTTTTGTTGTGATAAAAACAAAACTCCATCATTGGAAGAAAAGTTTAAAAAAAACCTGTTCACAAAAAGACATTAAAACTGTAAAAAAAAGGGTAGAAAGTAAAAGGGTAGAAAAAAGGCAAAGCACAATTGCAATTGCAATGGGCCAAAAAAGAGAGAAGATGGTCGGATGATGGAGAAATAGAAAAAAAAAACCCGAAATAGTAGAAACAAAAAGACAACATAAACCAGAAAAGAGACAAGTGTAGAACAGAAACGATTTTCTAAACATTACAATAAATATAAGAATGAAAGAAGTAAAAAAAAAAGCTATTGAAAAGTCATGCTTCAAACACGAAGAAAGGAGAGAGAGAGAGAGAGAGAGAGAGAGAGAGAGAGAGAGAGAGAGAGAGAGAGAGAGAGAGAGAAATGAAGAAACTGAAGACAAAACTTTACAGGAAATGGTCACGCCCCAGTTGGGCAATAGTCTCTCTCTCTCATAAAAAGCAACAAGACGTTTTGTGTGGAGTCAGCAGAAGAAAAAAATGCTTTTTTGTGTTCAGAAGAAAAAAAAAACAACTTAACAGAAGTTAAGAAAAAAGATGGAGAGAGAGAAACAAGTCAACAACGACAAATGATTCACTGATGCACAGGTGCTGCTGAATCTTCAGATTGAGAAGTTTTAGAGAAAAAGGAGCCCCGGGGGGGTACATAGAAGGGGCCCAGCAGTAGGGAGAGAGAGTGCATGCGTTGTCACATCTTTTTGGGCCAATGAGATGAGTCCATCATCATCATCAGCATGAATTTCATGATAACGCCAAAAAATAAAACTTCAGCAACCTTCCCCCCCCCCCTCTAAAATAAAAGTTAACTTCATCTACTTAAAAATAAAAGTTGTTTGCCAAACTTTTCTATTTTATATTTGATGAAAATTTATACAGAATTAGTCACATGTACAATTTTTTGTTCTTTCACGTACAATTTTTGTGTAAATTCTTAACAAGAAGAGTGGGTGGGCGTTGTTTCTAGACAAGAACAAAACCATGCGTCCAAAACATACGTCGAAATTCAAGATGGCAACTGAATTTCAACTAGAACTCTATGAAACAGAGGAGTTCCAATCATGATAATTAATACCCTATTTTATTTAAGTAGGCCTACTTTTGAACCGAGTCTTTTCTGGAAATCCTAACAGACAAAAATATTTTCTTATTTGTCTGTCTGTGTATAACGCTGTACAACCAAGGACAAAAACTTTTTAGCATGTCAGAATTTATTTAAATTTAAATTAACCGGTTTTTTTTTTCTTTCATGGTCAGCTTTATGTTGCGCTCTCCCGATCCAAGAACCCAAACAATATTTAAGGTGCAAAGTACTTCATGACAACCGGACATTCACACAAAATGTAATTTATAAAATGAAGTATTTGAATAAAATAACAAAGTAATAGAATAAAATATAGTTAAATACTTTTAGTAGCAAAATTAAACTAATATTTTGCTCTCGTCATTTACGACGGGTTACCCCACTAGTTCTCATATCTAAAACGACAATCACATTGGCTATTTTTCTCGCAACATTTCTAGTGTAAGAAATAAATCAAGTTTAATGTAAAAAAAAAACCGATGATGAGCGTCTTCTGTAAGCCGGTGGCGCAAGAAACCCCTTTTTAAGTCTTGCAAGAGTATTATAACATTGACAAATTGCAATTAATTCAAGAACACATTGCAGTGAATCTTGCTTTTAAATATTACCAATGTGATCGCGCCGCTTAAAGAAATATTCAGTAATGTGTTTACTTTGAAAACTACCATTGAACCATGCCCTTTCTAGTCTAGTTGAGTAAAAAAAAATCTTTCTCTTAATGTTCTCTCAAAAATAACCCTGAGACGTCGTCCACTTTATAATTAATGCAAATGAACTATTTATTTCATATTTAATTTATCGGTGTCCCCGGTGAATTTGTTTTGCTGCGAAAGATAAAAATATTAACTGAAGGTGGGCAATCACGCATAACACACACTAACACGTACATTTCTCGAACTAAATGTCAAAAAAACAAAAACTTCTTCAAAACAAAACACATCTCGTGTATTTATTGTATTTGAACAGAGATATATCTCTTTTGTTGTTGTTGGTGGTAGGCCTACTTAAAAACGTTAAATCAAAACGTACAACAACACAGCTAAAGAGAGAAGAAGGATTTGTAGGTTGCCATGATGAGATTCACAGCAACCAAACGACTGTCTCCCCCTCCCCACCAAAATTATATTAGGATCGGAAAGAATACCCACCCACCCTCTCCTTCCCTGTTGTCCACCCACGGGTTTACTCTTGCATTACCCACCCCCCTCTACCCAAGAGCTAATACTTTTTCTAAAGTAGCCCAGGACTGTCTCAATTGACAACTACTACTTCATACGTTAAGAGGTTTTTGTGGTTCACGTGTTGGTTATGCTGATGGGTGTTCTATATCAGATTCATTGCACCCTCTACTCTAATACCTTGTACACACACATGAGTTAAATGAATTCAAATTAAATGTGTTTAGGGTGAATTATACGCGGAATCCAGTAAAGGACACATTAACCAAATAAAAATTGACTTTATTATTAATATTTTAAATCGAAATACTAAATCAATATTTTTGTATTAACTCAATATTTTCAAATTATTAACTGAATAAATCGAATTCGACGATATATTGTTTGTTTGCCCTTCACAAAGGGCTCTGTAGAACACGTTTATTATTTAAAAATGCATTTAAATTAGCAGGTGTGTACTAGGTGTAAATGGGTTTTGTAGGTTTTTCAGAAAAATTTCATCTATTTTTATAGGGTGAAAAATACACTTAAAATAAATTTAGTGGATCTTTGAAGAAAAAAAAAATTAAAATTTGCTCTATTTTTTTCAATTGATTTATAAATTATGTCAAGTGAACTTTTTTTAAAAAATATTTCCTTTAAATACAAATTTATTTTATAAGAAACAAATATTTAGCAAATTAAAAAAAATCCGGCCTTTTTCTTTAGGTTTTTCTTATTTTTATGTGAATTCCTTGAGTCTTAAATCGAATTTCAGGTTCTCTCTCAGTTATAGAGAAAGAACCCCACTACTAGGGTTAGGGGTTGTCGACCTATACCACTTTCGCTCTCTCTTCTCCTCCCTGGAAAGACACAAAACCCAACGAAAAAAAGGAAAAGGAGAGAGAGAGAGAGAGAGAGAGAGAGAGAAAAAGAGGGCCTTTTTTATTTTCATTTTTTTTTACTTTCGTCACTACAAATTCCATTTTGAATTGTTATATAACCACAAAAAAATAAATTTAAAAGAGAGAAAAAATAGAAATGGTTTTAGATATTGTATTTAAGCTTATTAAATTTAAAAAAAACACCAGTTGCCAATATCATAGGTAACACCTGATGAAAAAAAGGTTTGCGTCATCATGAAGCGTTAATCTCAAGCACTTGCGCACTGATGTTCCTTCTCATACTCCCAACCCTCCCCTCACCTCCCGTTCAAACACCTTTCTAGGAAGGTGGCGAGGTGGAAGGTAGCAAAGATATGTTTACACACTTAGCCATGCATAATAAGTTCATTATAGTAAAATCTCCTCTATTTCTGCCATGGCACACTTACTTGTTTCCCCTATTTCGGGAATCTTGCCTCTTCAATCTGATGCCTACTTATTTAAGCCAGCCATACATACCATGAGACGTGGCCTGCAGACACGTTTTAGACAAGACCAAATTTCGCGTTTCTTCTCATATGAGGTTTGCAGACAGGGCTTTGAGACAGAGATCACCGCCTTTAATGACAGGATCTTGTTTGTGGAAGACCGTGTCTGCGGACCCCGTCTCACAATGTATGGCTAGCTTTAAAAACGGCACAATAGACATTTTTTTAAAAAAAAAAGTTTGCAGAAATTATTCAATGAGATTCATTCTCGATTAATTAAATTAAATTAATTGCAAAATCATCAATAACTGCTAAGTTTTACAGTCCATTCGAGCTCAAGACATGTTTCATCCCAAAACAATCCGCTCCCCTCTCCCTCCATCCACCCACCTAAACTTCACCCCCTCCCCTCAATATCCAATTGAAAGAAAGGCTTTAAAAAGCCAAATGGTTTTAAACAAACAAAAAGGAAAAAAACCATTCCTCAGAGGGTTATTTAACATTGAAAGTGAACAGATGGAAGAGAATTTGTCATCACTTCCTGATGATGAGCAAACTTATTTTTTTTTTCTTCTTCTAGTTTTGGTTTTGAAGGTTGGACAAAGATGTGATTGGGGGAGAGAGAGCGAAACAGAAAAGGCACAGAAATTGGCATAAAAAACACGAAAACGACATTTGCCAAGAAATGAGGGAGTGGAGAGACATGGAAGGGGAAAATGCAAAACCGCCTGTGTGATGACCACAAGAGAACAATTAATTATGTGGATCAATACTATCAATAATAATTATGGAGAAGTCCAACTGAGCAAATTGAGCACTGAAACCACTGAACAGGACAAACAGCTGTACAAGCTAGAACATTTTAATGACGTCACACAAACCTTCAGAAACTTACACAGTTTGTGCTTACAATAGCCTACCATACTGTAATTGCATTATGACGTCAATATAACGCTTCATTCAGGCTTGGTATCACCTCTCACCAACTATATTGATTATGGCATATGATCGATTCGGAAATTGCAATCTGAACCATTTGCAAACCTGTTTCACAACGTCTACTAATGATGAGTTACCCACCACCAGCCTGTTACCAAAATTTGACACCTGAAAGTGTGACTGAGCCCATAAAGAGAAAACTCTTAAATGGCGAAACCCCCATTCCCCCATAAAAACCTTCTTCCCATTTTGTGACAAAACAGGAAGCTGCATCCATGTTCCATAACACGCAGGTTCGTTTCCCCCTTCACCACTTACAGTATATAATCGTGGAAGATGAAAACCCCACCAAAAAACAACACATTTACTAAAGAAAGAATTGGGGGCTAGAACTAGAAGAAGCCTAGATGGATTAGTACTGTCAACCCTCCCTTTAATGTTTTTTTTTTCTATCTCTGTGTCCCATCATCGTTCGCGTTCCCAGACGTTGTCGGCGGCGGCGGCGGTGGCAAGTGAAATGTGGAAGTCGCGTGCCCGGACATTGTAATTGCCCTCTAATGGCAGCAGGACACACATCGTGGATCCCCCAATCCATTTCTCAACCCTCTTCCATGTGATAAGAATTACTTGAGCTCAGTTCTACTACGACCACTCCATATAATAAAATAAGACAGTAAATCTTTTCGAAATTCACGCCTAGTAAAAACAGCTACTTGATTACGCAAGTCAAAACGTTTCACAAGTGACAAAAAGTTGGAAATTGTTTTAAAAAAAAGATGGGGAAATTTCAAACTTTTTTTTGGTCAACTTTTGTCTCGGCAAAACTTTGTGGTTCCAGTACCACTTGACCATATTATTATTATTATGACCTATGGCATAGGTATAAGAAGATCTACTTAAGATGGTTTATAAACAGCTGATTTTAGAACTTCCATTATTCTGTTTTTCAGGAGTAAATTTAAAATAAACTAGACTTCTCTATAAACTAGAAGGGTAGCTCAATCACTTATCGTGGCTCTATAGATGTTTTTGGAGTCACGTAACCTTTTTTTCAGAAACAATATTACGCTAAAGTTTCAAACTGCTTTCAAATTTAGAAGTAGCAGAAGATTATGCTAAAAGTTTTTTTCCATGACAATGTCGCATCCATTTTTTGTAATCGTCCATTACACGAAATGTATGTCCATTTCGCAGTTTTGCACATAAGATTGCCCTGAGATGCAAAACATGAAATGGACATACATTTCGTGAAATGGAAGATTACACCATAACGGATGCGACAGCAATATCTTTAAAAAATTACATTATATAGTAGTTTTAAAATGATCCGTTTTCAGGTTCAACTAGAAATAACTGTGGAGCCGCCACCTGAATTGCAAGTTAGTGTTGTTCCCCCCCCCCCAAACATAGTCAAAAATTAATTCCACCTCTGTTGATTTATCTGTACTGTTCTTATGACAGGAAATGGTAAGGTAAAGGGGGTAAAGGAGAAGTTCACTAATAGTCAAGTGGCAGCATAGTGATAAGGGAGGAGTAGGGGGGGGGAGAAAGCTCCACCATAGAGTGAGTGGGTTGAATAACCCCATCATCATTATTATTATTATGATACTCCTCTCGTCTATGAGATTCAAACAGAACCCCATAGAACCAACCCCACAGAAAATACGTAACCCACACAACGAATTTAAGAGCAAAAAAAAAACAGCTGCAACCAGTTGTAAATTTCTTTGAGTAGAAAGGGGAGGGGGGGATGGAATCAGATTTTGATCCCGGTAAAGTCCCCCTTAGAACCCCACACTAAGTCAACCCGCAAAAAAAAATCGCTCGGTTCCTTACACCCACCACTTTTTAATCCCCTTTTATGTTCGGATATGGTTTTCATGAATGGAATACGGAATAGTTAACTGAACTCATTATGACAGTTGTATCCCCTCATCCTTACGTCAGGATTTTTTCTAACTAAAAAAATAAAAACAATCCCAAATATGTTTTCTACACGAAGAAAAAAAAATATCTCCAAGGCAGCCCAATGGGGGGTTACGAACTCCAAAAGGACCTCTCACTAGAACTCTCCCCTGGATGCCTAACCCCATTTTACATACAGGGGGTAATTTGGAAGGAGGAGGAGGAGGAGGCTAACAAGATGGTTTAGTCATGGGGTCTAATAACAAAAAATGGAATAACATTCGCAATCAATGGTAAATCATCAAAAGCAAACACAAAATAAAGTGTTTTAAGACAAAACACACAGGGCATATTTTAGAAGAGAAAGACCTCCCAAAATATAAAACAAACTAAAGCAAAAAAAAAAAAAATGGCCACATGGGCCACTTTGCTTTAAAGTGTGAAACAAGAACTATGACCTGACATTACACTTCAAGACCATAGTCATATCTTCTGCAAATTGAGACAAGACTGCGATCTCAAAATGACGTCAACAATTTTTATTTATAGATTCTAAAATCTGAATCATTAAAATAAAACATTCTTCAGTTGCTTTCATTGTTTTGTTTTTTGTTGTTGCAAACTTCTAATTATTTCTACCCACATGAGTGACCCTCATGCGGTGACAAAACGGTCCTAAAACTCACCACTAAACTAGCAAGAAGAAGGACGAAACTGGGCTCAAATAACACCTATAGTTTCGGTTCTGCTCGAAGCAGAAAATGTATTGGGCTAACGCGACTAGACCTTCAACGTATTCTTATCATTTTAAATTAATGAAGTTACCTCAAGGGCCCAGTCTAAAATATGAGCGCCCAGTCCAAAAGTATGCAAAATAAAATTCCAGTTTTGTTTGCATATATAAATATGAACAACATTGCAGTGTATATAAATAGTAGAAATCGCGTGCAAATTCATAGTAAATCATAGAAAGAAAAGAGAAAAAAAAGGATGGAAAACAACACTCTTTCAAGGCTGAAGGCAGAAAGCACTTTCTCTATATTTAAACCAATACTAAATCAGAAGTATAATTATCACCTACTTCATTTATATAGGCTGAATGAAGGAAGCCTTTCCACCCCTTCTAGCCCTTTAATTATAACACACACACACACACACAAATAACCAGACTTGAGAAAGAAAACAACATTTGAAATCAATAATTCATTTCTCGTGGTTGAAAATGAGAAACTAAGGGTTAACATTTTTATACACTTTGAGGCTCTGTTTCCACTTGGCAAAAATTATTAAAAACTGCGTAACAGAGCTTAATAATTTTCGAAATTCGAAACAGGGCCTAAAATTACTGTTGGAGAAAAATGACAAGTTTATTTCCAAATTACCTAATGTAATTTTCATTAGTTGGATAATATGTCATTTTTAGAAAAAAAGGAATTCGACTTGATAGCATAAACGTGGCCTGCCTATTCATTATAATGGTTTACTTTATTGTGTTAGGTCAATTGTATTGAGAAAATCCCTATCGCCCTACCACTTCACACATCAATATTTACATTGAAATGGTGTTATTTTGAGGTAACTGTCTGTGGTTCTAGTGTTGTTGAATAAAATGCAAAAAAAAAGGCATACTACATTCTGCAGTCGAACTAAACCACAAAAAGTGGTTCGCGCGAAAAGACTGAGTTGACACCAAGTAGCTAGCTAGTCATAAGTAGAAGAAGAAAACGTTTCACAGGCTCTTTGTGGTTTTTTTCTTTTGCTTCACTGCAAATCCACGTTTCCATCAACCCCTTGTCCCCCTTCAAATAACCCCCTTATTTTGCATTGATCTCTCACTAACTGAATGAATGACATTTGAACATGACACACATTATCATCAAATGTGTGTGTAAAAGGAGGTTTGTGTCAAGCTCTCATTACGATGCAGGAGATAAAAAAGGAAAGGGGGTTTACAGGTGAGTTTCTCTCTCTATCTCCTGCAAAAGAGTAGAAAACCCAATAACATTGAATTTCATATAAGTGAAAAAAATAAAGTATCAACAACAATAACAACAACAACGTTGTTTTGCGTCACTTCTGACGTCATTCGTCTAGGGCTACTACTACTCTTATGCGAGTATATGGTGTGTGTGGCTTAAAAAATTCTCTCCAATGCAACTAAATTAACTTAGAAGGGAATCACTTCATCATCAAACACACACTCCGGACATAGATATATATATATATATATATATATATATATATATATATATATATATATATATATATATATATTTTTATACATTCTCGGTAACTATGACAGGTGACCTTTTATAATTAGAGAGAGAGAGAAAGAACAAAAACGAAACCAAAATCTCTCAGATAGAGAGGAGATTCATTACTGGGGTTTTTTTTTGTTTTTGTGTTGTTTTTTGTTAAAAAAAACAAAAAAAACAAAAAAAACAAAAAAATGAAGTTATTTTTAAACATGTTGCGTTATAATAATATTATCCAATCCTCCTGGCTGCAACAATTGAGTTAAGAGGAATGCGGTGGTGGGACATGAATAAAACTAACATCTAATGTATGCCCACAATATTTAAAATGTCATCATACGCAGCAGAGTGCTGCTACGTAAAAGATTTATTCCAAGACAAGAGTTTGTCAACACCATTGGAGGATTCCAGTTTTAATATTGAACGTAATAACTTAAAGAAATTTCTGAAAACATTTTAAGACACAAATCTAAATTTCATGTTAGTTGTTAATTTTAAAACAAATTCAAAATCTAACTAATCTAATCAATAAATCTAACTAATAACGTAAACGTAATGCATTTTTGCATGAAGATCTAAATTTATTATGATATAAAAGACAATTATCGTTTTTCACTTCTCTAATACCTTGTACACACACACACATGAGTTAAATGAATTCAAATTAAATGTGTTTAGGTGAATTATATAAGGAATCCAGTTAAGGACATAAGAACCAAATAAAAACTGACTTTATTATTAATATTTTAAATTGAAAAACAGTAAATCAATATTTTGTCAATAGTTTATAATATATATTATATTTAAGGATTAACTCAATATTTTCAGATTATTAACTGAATAAATTGAATTAGACCTATTGTCTGTTTGTCCTTCACAGGGCTCTGTAGAACACAAAAAATGCATTTAAATTATCAGGTTGTGTACTAGGTATAAGTTGGACAAACTTAAAAGTGAAGACAGTAATTTTTTTTTTCTCGAACCGCCATCAATTATTTAAATACTGTATATCGAAAAATACCCAAATACTGTTGTTATATTCATTTAATCTTCTAGTTTACAAATAAGTTTCAACTTTGTTTTAACAAAGGTTGTTTCTAAACTCATTGTCCAACTAAAATATCCTGGAAATGTATCTTAAGGTCGTATAAAAGTGTAAACGACCCTCTAATTTTTGTTATTATTATATCAGGAGTAAAATTAAAGAAAAACAAATGTTTTTTTTTTAAACTAGAAGGGTAGCCCTTTATCCATTTAAGGGCATTTTCATATTGATACATTTTCAAGAAAAAGCCTTTTGTCCGATTTTGAAAACGACCCAACTTTAAGCAGACGGATGTTGTTTTTAATTTTTGTCTAGAAAAAGTTTAGTTTGAAAGATATCAACTTGGAAATACTACGTTCTAGTTTCTAACACACTTTCCATTTACTCGTTTGTATTGCGCTCTTCTAGTCTTCTGAAATGCTCAATAAGCAAGAGTTCGAAAGTCAGCTGTCCATAAAATGACACGTTTAAGCAATCTGCTATTACGTGAAATTCCAGCTAGAAAAAAGCCTCTGATAATCGTTTGTGTTAAATACAATTTATCAGAAGTTAATGGTAATTAAGTGTCAAAGTGGACATGCGATTTCTGTATATACCTATTTAGCTCCTTTTTCTGCCAGAAATAAGTGTGCACATTGGACTTTCTAACATTTTATATTTTTTAAATATATTAAGCTTTGTCTGTCTGTGTATAACGCTGTACAAACAAGGACAAAAACGTTTAAGCACGTCGGAATTTATTTAAATTTAAATGAACCGGTTTTTTTTCCTCATGGTCAACTTTATGTTGTGCTCTCCGCCGATCCAAGAACCCAAATTAAACTAGAATTTTGCTTCCGTCATTTATGACGGGGAACCCCACTACTCCACTAGTATTACATAATTTTAAAGATGAAATTCAACTTTTCTTCAAAGTAAATTTACCAGTTATGATGATGCGATCAAATGTTGAAAAGAAACTTTTTATGACTTTTTTTTTCTTTCCGCGTTTGTAGGGCTTCAGTTTCGTTAGAATTTGTCCAACTTTTTCAGAAGTGTAAACAAAAAAAAATACAATATTAACAATCTAAACTATTTTTAAAAACTTCCCTTTCACTTATCATAAAAAAAAAACGTTCATTAGCCCTCAATACCTTAAAAACGCATTCATTTGCACTTCAATTTCTAATGAACAAGTTTAACGTCAGTCATGACTTTTTTAAAGTTCATTAGATAATTAGAAGTTCAAATGGATGAGAGACATCCAGGATTTGGAAATGAAAACTTTTTTTTTCATCCAACTGATTTCTTTTTAAAACTTCAAACGTTGAATTTCACATATAAATTCTAACAAAGATGGTGAATGACTTCTTCGACAAAAGATGTGACAAAAAAAAACAAGCCTCAAGTATATTGAGTCAAATAAAAATGACTATACACCAGAACGGAAAGAAAAGAAACGTCAAAAAATGTTACTAGATTTCAATGTCACCCATTATCCTTAGGCCTACTCCATGTGAAACGCATTAAACATTCCCCCCCCCCCACCCCACCCCAAAAAAAAACTCTTTGATTCTTAAAGAAACCTTTTAGAATAAGTAAAACTATGAGAGAAAAAAAGATCACAACCAAAAGTCGACCAACAACAAAAATAAGGCCCATAGAACACACTGTAATAACAAAAGTAAACACCCCCAATTTAAGGTCCCAAAAAAAAAACAAAGAAGAAGAAGAAGAAGAAATCCTGACAATCTTGGAGTGCAAAAATCCATTCGAGTTTCCCATCTATCTGAAAGCAAAACTCAAACAAAACTTCCTTTTAAACTTTCTACAAAAGTTCTAAACTCAAAAAATGGAGAGAAAAAAAGCAACTAACAACATTCTCTTCCAAACAACATCCATCCAAAATTATCATCAAATACTTCTAACTTTAACCAATTTATAAATATACTAGGACTTCAAACTAAAACGGGAAAAACGAAGAAGAGTTGAAGTGTAAAAAAAAACACAACAACAACAAACACATGGGAAGAAATGGAGGAACTCCATCCCTACCTCCCCCTCCTCCTTAAAAGTCCTACCTACCATATGTTATATGTGTGCCTATAATAGTAGAAATAGATGGATGGGAAGCAAAGATCTTTTTAAGCTATTTCTGTAGTCTTATGTATATAATCGTACCCAACTTCCGAAAATAATTTACGCAAGTTTTTTTTTTTAAAATAAATCCAGAAATGATGCTAAGTATGGCTTGCATGGCCTCTTCTTACCTTTGGAAGCTTTTTTAGACACATACAACAACGCAAACTACCAACACAGTTGGTTCGAAGAAGAAACAACACGGATTTACAAGAGAAGAAGAAGAAACACAGTCGAAGAACCTTTTGTCAGGATAACTCTCAACATCATCAGTAAGAAGAAGACCTTTCCAACTGCCACCAACGAGAAGAAACCAGAAAGAGAGGCAGAGACACCCAAGGATGATTTTGCCCTAACCCCACCTCCCTTAGACATGAACCTCTAGGAATTATACAAATAGTGAAACAAGAAAGAAAGAAAGAGGACCCCACTGAGCATATCAGAGGATCCCCCCCCCCCCAAATCCCCCTAATTGTTTTGACAAGAAAACTCAGCAGGACGAGGAGGACAACAACAACAACCAAATGTCAACCTGCTTCTTCTTTCATAAGTAAGTTCACCGTCTCTTTATGTCATGCAAATCACATTATTCCATTCAATTTAACAATCGATTTTTATTTTCTTAGCTAATATGCACAAGAAATATTTTTTTCTGTAATCGAATATAACATTGTAAAGTGTTTTTTTAATCAACGATTATTAATCAACCAAAAAAAACACCTGAGTAATCTATTTTAATTATGGTAGTTAAGACCCACTTAAGATTTGTGACATAAAGGTGAAAGTAATTTCGAAAAAGTTTTAAAACTACTAACAGAGATGATGATGATGATGACGACAATGCAAAAAAAAAGAAAAGAAACTGAACATCATCATCATCTTCAAGACTGTTGTTAGACTCCGCCTTTGATGTCATCTCTCTTTCCATCTCAATCTTACTCGCTCGCTCTCTTCGCATCTCATTCTCTCTATCCATCTATCCATCCAAATTCTATCTCATATTTGTTGCTCCCCCCCCCCCACCTCTTCTATCAGTTGACGTCATTAGAACTAGCATGGAACAAGGTTGGGTTGGCACTACGTCTTAGAATGATGATGCTTCCTTTTATGGACCGTAACACGCGCCAACAACATGTGATATGGGGGGCTAGCTAGATAAGCATCCTCCAACAACAACAAAAAAAAAGCATCTCCAATGTCGCCTCCCATCAAAATCTAAAGGGAAAAACCATCCCGATAGGATTTATACGCCTCGCGAGCCAACACTACCGCCACCATTTCCACTCACTCTCAAGTGTGTCAGAGCAAATATATTAGGGAAATTTGCCAGACATATATTTTTCTTTAATTTTCTTAAAGACACTTTTTAACTGAAAAGATCTCTAGAGGCTAGAATAGAACACTAGTTATTCTGATTTTTCAGAACCAACATAATTGAAAGCGTTCTAGAAACTAGAAACACAATCGCGATTTTTCAGAATCGATATATTTTTTTAAAAAAAAAATTTAATAATAAGTTTGAAATTGACCAAATTTTAAGTTTTTACACGTTAGCAGACAATTTCTTTTTTCTTCACATTTTTGGCCCAACATGAAAATGAAAAACTAGAATTTGAAATTACCGTCTGAACTATTTAAAGTTCATTTTTAATTATATTGTCATAGAAATACTCAAGTGATTCATTTACTCTTCTACTTTCTAAAACAATTTCAATTTCATAATATTATTGCTTCTTCTGAATTATTTATTGGCATAATTGCAGGCAAAAGAGGCTAAACCGGTAAACGGTTTAAACAAAGTAACTTTTATAATAATTACAAAGCTTTATTTGAAATTAAATGGTAAACTTATAAGAGTAAAAAAAAAATGTGACTTATTTCAAGTTTATTTTGAAAGATATTGTTATTAAAATCGTCTATCTAACTTTAATTACTCTTAGTTTCAAATAAATCTTGGAATTCATTTAAATGTAGATTTTTTATTAAAAGTTCTACTCGTTTTTCTAACACTTTAAAAACATAAATACTTTTGAAACTGAAATTTATTTTTAGATTATTTATTGGCTTTAAATATAAAACGCTTTCTGAATTGGCCCATCATGAAATGAACGTTGTACACGACCGGGTACAAAAAATGTAACATGATATTGCAAGAAGCAGCTGCTACACAAGTGAGCGCCACACAAGAGTATGCATTTGCCTGCTACTACTACTTCTTCTTGTTGTTGTTGTTGGGCCACCTCCTCATAATAATATTCAATATCAACAACCTAATACACCATCATATATTTAATCTTTCCTTCTTCTAGGGGCCTTTTGTAGGCCCCCTCCCAACATAGGGAGCCAGCCAGCCTCCTGTTGCATCCGTTTACACTAGTGTAACATAAAGCGCTTCTTTTACATTTAGACAATCTATCTCTCTCACCCCCCCCCCTCTCTCTTGTTGCGTCGGATGCTGCACAGTAACCATAGCAACCACCATTGGACACCATGTGTGAACCAGAGCGTATAGCAACAGGCTGCTTCATATACTTTCATCGTTCTCACTATATCTCACCTCAAGTTTCGCTTTTTTTTTCATATGAAAAATATGAATTAAAAATCACAAACTGATGATGCCTCTGTTTTCATTATTAACTCTGAAAATGTTACTTTATTAAAAGGGTCTTCTTTTAAGTACAAAAAAAAATGCATTTGAAAGCAAAAAAAAAAAACGAGTGGATTGAATTTCTTAGTTATTTTTTTTT
The DNA here is from genome assembly GCA_036925085.1 of Brachycybe producta. Taxonomy (NCBI): domain Eukaryota; kingdom Metazoa; phylum Arthropoda; class Diplopoda; order Playtdesmida; family Andrognathidae; genus Brachycybe; species Brachycybe producta. The sequence continues at coordinate 5,511,923 of JAUPFP010000004.1, forward strand.
TTCTCTCTTTCACTTTCTATCTCCTCAGTATTTCCTGAGATTCTTAGAAATTACTTAACCATAAAGGAAATAATTTCAACTTATTCTTTGAACTAAACCCAAATCATTTTTCTGTTATAGAGTAACAAAACTTCCGATCAAGTTTGTTGTTGTCGTCGTCGTATGATAGGAACGAAAATTGAAGAAAATATAAAGAAGGATCTTTTTCTCTCAAATTCTCCTTGAAAATAATATAAGAAAAAGTTCCTCGGTTGGTTGTGTTAACACTCTTCCCCCCCCCCTTTCCCCCTCCCCCACACACACAAAATATGACATATTTCTCGCATATTAGCAAAAAAACAAAACTAGAAAAAAAAAATTAACAGCCTTTAAAAACACGAAAGGAAGTCGTAATTTGTACATTCACATTTTCAAAAGTTTCTTGTTTCATAATTATTAGCAAAAACAGCAAGGAGTTAGTTTTTCATAATATAAACAATTGAATGAAAAATTAATTATTAGAAAAAGCAACAGGGGTTGTTTTTTTTAGGAATGGGACATTCGAATCCCGCGAATCTAAAAAAAATATTCGAGATTCGAAAACTCGAATCTTCGCGCCTTTTTTCGTCTTTCGAATCTTTCAAATCCTAACCTTTAAAAAAAACTTAAAACTTTGGTAAAATTAGTTTTAACTCCATTGACGTCCAATAGAAGAAGCGTTCACTAACAAATAACCGGCGATTGTTGCAATTTCGGTGGTTATCTGGATCCCCTTGTGGTGAACTTGAGTGTCACACTTGTTTTTGTTTTTTTAATATTAATAATTTAATATTTAATATTATTTCATTTATTTGTATCTTCTTAATGAATAACATAGGATTCTTATATGAAGGATTCGAGATTCGAGATATTCGAGAACCTTTTAGGACTCGGATTCGAGAAAATTTAGTATTCGTCCCACCTCTAGTTATTTTTTAAAAAAAATTGCATGATATACAGTATGCAAAATGAAAGTTTTAAAAGTAATCTTCAGACACAGAACTCGAAAGAAAGTTGTTAGGAATGTTGATGCCAACAGGATCCTGTCTGATCAGACATTACTAATAATGAGTATTGATTACATACATTTTATACAATTCACATTGAGACTTTACTGTTCCCATTCCTAAACGCGCAAATTGTTGGCCAATTTGCTTTCATCTTCTTTCTTATCAAAACCACAAAACTTTTTCTTGGCTTCAAAACTCAAAAAGTTTGTGTAGTTTGAATATTTGCCAAAATAAACCAAAGAGTAGAAAACTAAAAAGTAAAAAAAAAATACTACATCATTAAAGATGGTAGATAAAATGATAAACAAAAATCACCTATATTTTATGTTAAAACTTCAGCAATAGATGTAAAAGGCTCCAGTTACGATCTTACGATCTACGTCCGGCACAAACGGCAATACCGAATAGTGACATCACAAGCAACCAATGACATCAAACACAGCATTAACTGTGACGTCATTTGACGTTACTATTCCATATTGCCGTTTGTGCCGGACGTAAAAGTAAGATCGTAACCAGAGCCTAATGCGCTGTTTCAGCTGTAGACTAGCTTTTCAAAGACCACTTTGTGGCGCAGACAACTGATTATATAATTACATAGGAGGTATTCACACGAGCCACCGCCACCGTTTTTCCTGTACTAGAGTAGCTTACCCTGCCACAGGTGGCGACCACTGCCTCTTTTTTGCCGATATTGTAATAAACGTCACACCAGTTACACTTATAGCAGGCCACTTTATATCGCTCTACTCAGTCTTGTCCACTCTGAGGCGCCACCGAACGGTTCGTGTGAAGCCACCAGTAAAAGGCAACTTCTAACTTTCAAGAGACTGTGACGTCAAAACGACGTCACTTAAGAATGACTTCATAATCTCTTGCCATAACAATGCCAGACAGAGACCCTTCATCATGTGATTCACGGTCATTTTTCATGAAAAGAAAGCAGCAGCCTCCAATAATGTAAGACACACTGTTTAAGTGTGTGTCTTACATTACTGCTGTCGCCTTAATTAAATCCCCCAAACCCAGCACCATTTACATCATTAAATAATATGCTCGCGCCATATTTGAAATGGCGCCATTTCTCATGATTCATGAATGAAATGAAATGAAAACGAGTGAAATGTTCTGACCGTAATACAACTTTGCACGTTCTATACATAGGCCTAATCCACATGAAAAATTTCCAGAAGTTACTTTTTTTTGTGCGCGAAAATAAAAAAAAGCCCACACAACAAGCAAATAAGAATTCAGCACACGTTAGGTTTTCTTTGGCCAAACATGGCCGCCACTATATCAAGACAAAAACAACTTCTGCATTTGACATAATATAAATAATAACCTCCAATCTATTTATAACGAAAATTGTCTCGTTAGGATAATTAGCTAAAACAATGAAATGTCCTCGCTTCATTCGAATCTATTGTCTTTTATGTGTTTTGTTAAACTTTCTGCAGCTTTAAAAATTAAACTGGAGCCGAAATTACCAAAAGATTCGCCAGAAAATTGTTTTCAAAGTTTTCAAAACCAACTTTTTCAACCATATTTCTTCAAACTTGCAACAAGATGGTCCAAACTACATGCAATAAAACTTGCAATTCATAAAGTTCGTAATATAATTGGGGGGGGGGGACAAAATAAACATCGAATCAGCCGCCTTAAATGGAAGAATAAAATATTCATGTGTTGGTTTGTCGAGAAAGAGTTGACGCCAGAAATGATTTCCAACATGACTAGAGATTTGGATTTCGGTTTACCCGAAACCAAAAACAGCGGGGTTTTTTTTTAATGAAAAACCTGAAACCGTCTCCAAAATAAAATCAAAATCAATCAAAACAGGAATTTGCAATGTTTAAAAAATGTGCCAAAAACGGAAGAACCTTGGTCATCTTTACGCAGCACTTTCTACCATAAAACCAACATCAACATATATGCCAAAGAGACATCAGTAAATGCTCTTGTTTTCCTAAAAGGTTTATTATCTACAAAATTATAACTACTTAAAAAAAATAATAAACATTTTGTTTGAAATGCTTGTTTTTATCGACAAATTATAAGATTTAAGGAAAAAAACAAGATCACTTTTATAAAAAAAAACGTCTAAAAAGTAAGAAAAAACAAGATCAAATCCCATCTTGTCTCACTGGTGTAGTGGTTAGTGTCTCAGGCTCTCATCCCGTGGTAATGTAATATATATATATAAGCCCCGTCTATCTTTCTTTGTCTCCTTACTTCCTTCCCTCAGTAACGCTGTACAAACAAGGACAAAAACTTTGAAGCACGTCGGAATTTATATAAATATAAAAGAACTGCTTTCTTTCTCAAGGTCAAGATTATGTTGCACTCTGCCCATCTAAGCACCCCATGATATTAAATTAGATATGGGGAAAACGTTGGAAAGGGGAGGGGGAAGAAAGAAATGTGGAGGGGGAAACTGAAAAGTCTGGATTTGAAGCGAAAGGAGTAAAAAAAGAAACAAACGACGCGCATGCGCACACCAGAAAAAAATGAAAATCTCATTTTCTCTTTCAAATATAAAAAGGGGAGGGGATAATAGTAGCAAAATTAAACTAGAATTTATCAAGGGCAATTGTGCCCAGCATTAGAATTTATTTTGCTCCGCCCATCAATTTCTAATTGGTTTGTTACTTGGTCTGACTTCATAAAAGGGCGGAGGAAAAGAAATTCTAATGCAGGGCGCAATTGCCTGTGAATTTTGCTCGCGTCATTTATGAAATTATGACGGGTTACACCACTAGTTTTCAAATATTTCAGAAGGTGGTGGATCAAACAAACAAATTATGAAGTTAAATAAAAGCGAGTAAAAAAAATACAAAACCGAAAAAACGCTGTTACCCGCGGTTTTCAAAAATGAAACCCAAAAAACCGAGGCTTTCGAAAATTGCGGCTTCCTCAAACTCTAAACATGGCGTTCATTTTCATATTTCTAGTAGTTCAGTTGAACTCATCGTTGATCAATCTGAAGCCATGAACAGAGATTTTCCAGTTTGTCCTCTTACTGACTTTTCTACTTGATGCTGTATCAAGTCTTCAAATATGCCCCTTTATTATAATTACTAAGAATGACCCCCCCCCCCCACACACACACACACACATAAAAAACAAAACAAAATGTGAAACACATTTCGAAAGTAAAAGCAGAACTAAATAATGTTGTTGATTAAAAAAAAAACTGTCAATATCCGTTTTTGTCGGATACAAACGTTAAGACATTGGTAGAATTAGGGATGGAAAAGAGGAGACTAGAGTGAGCAATATGTTGGGATGAGAGAGAGGGGTGAGAATGCCACTTGCTGCGTACAATTCATCTTGGACAGAAAGAGAGTGAGAGAGAGACAGTCCAAAAACACTGGGGCCTCATTATTACTTTTTTTTTTCTTCTTCTTAAAAGGTACTTAATGCTATTTCCACCATTCATTCACCAGGCGGAAAAAAGCAGAAAAAAAAACAAGAAAAAAAATAGGAACACCTTTTCACATTTGGACTGCATTCAATTCCCATGCATCCTGTTCTTAATCTCTGAAAGCCAGCCAGTCGGTTACAATTGGTAACCGTTTAACACGAAATGGAAAAAAAGGACAAGAATATTGTGTGATAACCGAATTTAGTGTTAAACCATATTTTAATAATATTTTTAACAGTATTGGGATAAAAAGGTGAAAACAACATAAAAAAGCGGACATTTTCGGCAGATTTGTAATCTTTATACCAACATTTTTCATTTGAACCAATCTAGTAGAGTTATCCATTTCGTCTTAAACAAACTTAAATATAAGAGAGAAAAAAATTCTATTCCAACAAACAAAATTTTGTGTTATCCCTTTTCAAGTTAAAACGGTTGCCACTGTAATTTTAATCGTAAGAGCGTCACCTACTACTGCCTGGTAGCCAAAATTTGCATTTCCATGCGACCCATCCCCTAATACCTAGTACACACCTGATAATTTAAATGCATTTAAGGACAAACAAACAATATGTCGAATTCAATTTATTCAGTTAATAATCTGAAAATATTGAGTTAATACTTAAATATAATAATATAAACTATTGACAAAATATTGATTTAGTATTTCAATTTAAAATATTAATAATAAAGTCAATTTTTATTTGGTTCATGTCCTTAACTGGATTCCGTATAATTCACCTAAACACATTTAATTTGAATCCATTTAACTCATGTGTGTACGAGGTATAAGGCGCGCACCCATCCCCACTTAAAAATATTCAATTATATCAAAAGAACACATTTTCTAGTTATTATAATCTATATATTATTGTTAAGAGTTTTCTAAACTAATATAATCTTCAGACGAATTCTAATGACAATCCTACAGACTTAAAACAAGAGAAACACTTAAAATGGAACAACAATAACAACACTACAGAAGAAGAAAAAAAAACCATAGAAAAATAAGAAAGATAGAAAAGTAAGATATATAAACAGCTGTTTGCTTTTGCTTTGGCACTTTTTAAATGCATCAAAACAAGATGAAAGCAATTGGCGAAAATCCAAACAAACAAAAAAACGTAAGAACAGAAGAAAAAAAGAGAAAATTGCGTCTGTAATAAGAAGGTGGTGGCATTAGTTAATAAGACCAATGTGGACACATTTACAGTAGAAAGACAACATTTCTCAATCCACAAATCTCGTTTGCATCAAATATGCAATTACTGTACAACTGCGGTTTGGGGGGAGGTGGGACTTTGATCAAAAGTTGAAATGTGTAAATCAGTGATCACATTGGCAATATTTAAATCAAGATTCATTGCAATATGTCATTAAAATAATTACAATTGCCAATGAGATAAATACTCTTACAAGACTTAAGTGTTTTCTTACAAAAAAAAAAACCGTTGATCTTCGTATTTGCAAGATTCACAGCAATATTTGAATTATTTCTTTCACGAAAGCATGCAAGAAAAATAACCAGAGTAATTTCGCCGTTTTATTCCTTAATATATTTTGTTAATAATATAATAAATGCAGTCTTGAACGCGAAATTAATAATTAATATAATTGCTTTTGCAGTTTATTAATATTTTACTATACAGTGCAATCTCGGTAATCCAAATTAATTAATGTCAAAGGGTGTTTGAATTATTGAAATGTTCGGATTAACGAAAATTGAATAAAAGTATAAGTTACTTATTTAACTAATTACTAATAAAAAAAACTTTTTTTTACTTTAAAAAATCATTAATTTTAGTCAGGATGAATTTAATTGATTCAATTCATTTTTTTATTATTCAAATTAACACGATTTGATCAAAAATAAATTGTCAACACCATAAAAAGCAAACGATTTAAATCACATTTCAATTTTTTCTCTTTTATGAAAGAAATTTATTTTAATAATGTGCTTGACAGGTGAATAAACAGACTGAACACTTTGGAATTTCAGTTAATAAAAGAGCCAGAATTCAGCTTTAAAAATTCATGATTTTCATCCACTGCTTTTTTTTTTCCTAAACTATTTTTTTCGTGTTTGGATTACCGCGATTGCGCAAATTACTAGAATTAAATCACAAAAATCTACCGGTAATTTTTATATATATATTTTTTTTTTAAATCATGATATTTCTTTTTATCAAAAATCTGGTTTGGGCGCCCTTTAACATGTGTTCTCAATCAGTTGATTTAAAACTTTCTTAAAAAGTAAAATTCCAACTATGGATGGATGGACATCTTCGAAACCAATGCTTAACAATGAGTGGATGGACAACGGCGTCGCCACAGTTTGGACAAAAAAAAAACAACCTCCTAGGGATGGGAGGAATTCGCAGTCAAGAGAAGCGAATACTCATAATCTCTCCCTCCCCCCCCCCCCCAACAAACAAATTTTCTTATAAAATAAACAAGCCAGAAATTTAAAGACTAAACACAGACAGACAAATCTTATTAAAAAAAAACCTCTGAAAGAGAGCAGACGACCCGACCCGACCCCCTTTTCCACCTAATCTCATTAGATAAAACCATTAGCCACAGTTTGCCCATTCAAGTAAAAAAAAAATACAGTAAAATACAATGAAACAAAAACCACTTTTCTACAAAAGCAGCAGCACCAAGAGGATAAGAATCCTATTATAAAATCTCCTTAATACAACAACAACTATAAGGGTTTATTTTTTTTTATAAATATTATTATCTTCGGCAACTAATTTATTCTCAAAAAGTAAACAAGATCTTTTGGATGTGTGTTTAGAACAAAAAAAAAACAAATCCCCCCCCCCCCGGGCCGCTTTTGACTTCATATCAACTTAGGAGAGAGAACACACAAAAGAAAAATCATCATCATTGGACATATAAAATAATAATACAGTAGAAACTCACTTCCTGTAAACAGTAAACCCGATCCCATTTCATTACACCTGTGAGCATCGCGGTCTCAACAGATCACTTGGTCCGAATTTGCAAATTGATTTCAGGACTTCTTCATTCGGAGAGACAGTACAAAACAATTATAAATAGGGCACCCGTTTTTTTTTGGGGGGGGGGGGAGTAAAAATTATAACTAGAAATGAGACGAATTCTCTCAATAATCGACTGGCATTATACAGTAGAATAATGAACTCTCTGAGAAGGATTTCCAACACTGAAAAATCCTATTTAAGAAGAGTATTCAACCCCTTTTTTTCAACTTCAGAGGGCTGAATGAATTTCAAGTTTCTTTCTTGAATTCCGTACCACGTTTCTTAAATTTAAGCCTACTGTTTTTCTTGATTTTGATTTTCAAAATAAACCTGTTTAAAACAAGTTTATTGTATTCATTCTTCATTTTAACTTTTTAACTAAAAATATTTACTTAAGAGAAATGTCCTTTTTGAATAAATTACGATACTTCTTTACCTTTCCAGTTTCTAACTAACTTTTGGCTATTTTTTTTAATTAGTAAAAAAAATAACTCCGGAATTCTTAAACTATTGTTTACGTTATTTGGTAATATTTACACTGTCTAAAGGAGATTTTAAAAGTATAAACACCCCTCAACCTCTGATTATCCTGATTAAACTAGAAGGTTGGCTCAATCACTCAAGGGTATTTTCATGTTGAGATCTTTCAAAATAAACTTTTTATGAGTTTGAAAAATGACTCAACTTTAAGCAGTTAAAAACGCTTAAACAAACGATATTTCTTTAAAATTTCAGTCAATAGAAATTTCATTCATGAAAATACCCTTCTAGTTTCTAAAAACACTTTCTACTTTCTCCCAAATTTTGCACCTGATTCCTGAAAGATAGAATAATCAAGAATTCGAAAATTAAGCTGTTCACAAACCGTCTAAAACAAGGTAATCCTAAATTAAATAATAATTTCATGTCTTATCACACATTTCGCTAATTTTTGTCATTTTAAATCAACTTTTTTTTTTCTTTCAGTTTTTCAAATGTCTTGCCTGAGAGTCTATCTCTCTTTCTCTCATCATTCCATTCCGTTGATGATACAACATTGAAAAACGTATTTCGAGGGCAAACAACCTATTAAAAGGACATCTGCCGACATCATACGCAACTGGTATCTACTGGCTGGTGGTGGAGGAGGGACGATGGTGTCCATATATACCACCACCCCCACCCTTAACCCTACCCATCCATCTATCCACCACCCACGCAAACAAAACTCACAGTAAGTTTAGATATTACAGACACTTGCGTCTTTACAGGTCCCCCCCCCCCCACACACACACACATCAGATGAAAAATGTTAAAAAGAGTAAACACACAACAAATACAAAAGACACAGAGAGAGCTCATCATTTTGTTGTTTCATCTAATGACTCAAAAGATAATATTAGTCCAGTATCACCCCCCTTAAATACAGCATACGGGGTTGTTGACTAACTGGAGGAGGGCAATTTAGCAATACCCCCAGAACGATGCTACAAGTATAACATATATGTAATAAGAACGCTACATATAATGATCTGAACACATTGGATGATATCCCACCTCCTCTTAAAACCACCCGAAATAATATCAAAACTAAACAAAAGCCAAAAATAAAATAACGAGGATTCATGAAAAAACGAAGAAAGATCATACTATCCACAAAAAAATGCATTACAATCGTTTCTTTCGTTTTATTTTAAACCAATCGATCACGTCTTTTCTTGCAAGAAAACGAATGGGGGGAAAAAGAACCCTCCTATAAGATTGGATCTTCCTTCTAACCTTCATTTTGATCGTTTTGATTATATGACACACACAGACAGACATATATATTGATATATGGATCCGAAGGCTCCAATTACAAACAAAAACAAGCGTAAAACGCACAACAATGCGCACACCTTGACATTTTTGTCTATTTCTATATTTAGAATAGAAGAAAAAGAAGAGAAATAAGGAATGGGAATTGGAAAAAAAAAAAGAATTGTGGGTCCCCCTTTAAACACACCTACACAAAATAAAGGTCACTGCCACTACAACATTGCAATATACAGTATATCTATCTATATTTGCATATCATTGGAAGGCGACTCACGAACATGATTTAAATAGATTAATCATAGAAGGTTCTCTTCGTTTATCTCCAAACCAATATCACCATTGTTAACAGAGAAAAAAAAAACTGTTAGTGGCTCGCGGGCCAAAACGTTGTGTGCCCATTGCCCCATCTCTCTATAATAATAATAATGATAATAGTAGAAATCTGTAATTTCGAACTGTATTGAGGTTCTCTCTATATGGATCAATGAACTAACAAAGTGACTGAATGAATGAGTAAATGAATCAATGAATGAACCAAACTTGTTACCCAAAAAAAAGCCTGAATAACATTTATTTTAACAATAAAAGTAAAAATTCTCTAGTTACAAATGATGAAAACTTCAGAATAACTGAGTCCATTATAAATTGCGAATTGTATTACAAGAATTTGTTTTTATAAAAAAAAAACTTTTACCAATTATTTTATGCAAATAGAACTTTATTTTGAAGTTCATTACTATAGTTTTAATAAGATGCTGAAATGTCAAAATGCTATACCCAAAGTTTATATCAAATGTTACTTATTGCATGCAATTGTAATCTGAATATTCGGATTGTTACTGCTCCTAATAATCATTATAATTAGGTTTCTTACGCAGTTTATGGTTTTGGTCTTTAGAAGTTTTGAAAAACTTGAAAAAGTTAAATATTTAATTTTGAAAAAAAAATTAATTAAATAAAAACCAATTTTTTCTAAAAATAATATTTATCTTTTCTTTCTTAGCTAGTTACCTGGCCGTATAATGAAGCACATGACGTCAAAGGGGTTTACAAAAGCCCATTTTAGCGACAAAAAGAAGTCGAAAGTAGCGGGCGTGTCGTCACAATGTGTATTCTATGGAAAGACACCAACCTTGACACGAAAGCGACTTTTAACTGTCTGCCAAGGTTGACGTCTTTCAATAGAAAATACATTGCGACGACACGTCAGCAACCTTCGACTTTTTTGTCGCCAAAAGGGGCTTTCAAAAGACGCCTAAATGTTTGGTCAACTACACTCTGACGTCACACACGCTTCATCTTAAGGCGAGGTACATTAAATATAGTAGTTAGTCTCAGAACATTCAACATTCTGACTAGAAAAAAAATATCTGCCTACAATCGAATTCAAAAGCGACAAAAACAACCAAAAGTTGTTTGTCTGAGGCACAAGCCCAACCCAGCCCAGTCCCAATACACCACCATCTCCCTCTCTCTCCATCGTCACAAACACACAACAAATGTCGTTCAACCGAGTCATTGGCCTCATCTTCTTCCCCCCCCCCCCCCACACTTTCTCCTCGACGCCCCACACGCACAAACACATACTTTCCTTCCTTTATTTTACTTTATCCCAAAAAGATTCCCTTTCAATGTTTTTTTCTATACGAAACAGTGAATATTATCATCATCATCATCATCCACCCTCAAACATCAGCAGTATTTAAAGGAGGAAATGGTGGGCTCATATCTCACCCCTCTCCCCAACCAAAAAACACCAAAAGCCATCAAACCCAAGCTCCCTTCCCCCTCCTCCTTTTTCAAGACTTACATCCTTTAAAATTACTCTTGTAGTCTATACTAGAAAGAAGCCCCCTTTTTTCAGGTTCTCATCTTCCAAACATTGGCTAAATGAGCGCCTTTACACGTGTAAAGCAACAGGCAAAACATTCAAAAAGAACGTCATTTGGTTTGTCATACCAATGTTCAAGAATGTTTGTCAACCAACTTGAAAACAAAAACTTAAAACTTACCTTTTGTATATTAAAAATGTACATAATAAACGTTTCTTATGCATTATGTTTGTGTAAGTCGATTCAATTCGGTGAATTCTCATACATTTTTCAAATAAAAACGTGTTTCTTTGGTTAAAAACAATGGTTTAAAGCATACCTTTTTTTTAATACAAGTAGTTAACGATGCCAACTCGTGGGATAATTTCTGTTGCCCACCACACACACCTCAGAAAATGAGAGCAGATACAAGTAATTGACTACCAGTGTTACCACCTGTAAAATAAACAGAAAAGAAAAAAAAAGACCATATTAAATAAAAATTCAATTTTGTCACCATAGATTTAATGACTTCACAAGTTCATCATGTTGAATTAAAGACATTTATTTGCGTTTCGTTTTTAATTCCTTTTTTATAGCTTTAAATATATAAAAATAGATGGACAATGACGAGATTTTATAATAATATTCATGATGACGTAGAAACTGTCTATATTTAGTTTCCAACTTAATTCTGTGTACACAATTTATTTCATGTTTATGTGAATGACATAATAATAATAAAAAAAGGTCCTAATAATGGAATAGCAAAAACGAAGCAGCAAGCAGCTTCCTCTCCGGCCTTCAAATGAAATTGTTAACATTTGTTCTTAAGAAAGCGCGATTACACGTAGCAATTTACAGTATTGCTATCAAATTCAACTCTTAGGAGAATTTTATTTGCGCAGATATTATCTCCCGAAATGCTATCATTTACCAACTACACTGTTCTGATGTGCAAATTTCACATATTATTAATTTATTATTAATTATGTAAATCCATGCCCTTAACGATAACACCTAAATATGTAAGAAAGTATTACTACGTATCTTCCTTTATTGTGATAATAATTAGGGTTGGCAAGGTTTAAACCACTGTTTAAAAAAAATGGTTTAAACTGGGCTAAACATGTTTAAACCATTTTGTTTTTATTTTTCAGTTTTACATGGAATTTTAAAAATTCTTGAATCTTTGGCCATTTTTAAGCTTTTTGGGAATACCGAGCCCCGTTAAGATTTCTTGAGCCCTTTTTGCTATATTTTGGAGGATTTAATTTTTTTTTTCAATTTTTGGCCGTTTTTGGAAAAAAATCCAAGGCCTTGAGTTTTTTCCATTTTTTTTTTCGAATTTTAAAATTTTTTTAATCTTTAGGCCATTTTTAAGCTTTTCGAAACCACTGAGCCCTGTTTAGCTTTCCTGAGCCTTTTTTACTGTGTTAAGTGATTTAGGTGATTAAACGAAAATTTGTACGTGTTCCACTAACATATTAGCTTCAAAAAGTATTATTTGCTTTTTTTCCTATTTATGTATAATTATTTATTGATTTTTTTTATAGATAAAGACATTTTTATAAAAAAAACACATTAGCGCCATCTGGCGTAGATTTTCGTAAACATAACTGGATATATCCACCCTTAATAATCCGATTCCAAAATCTCTAAATGTCCCTAACTGGATTCCACTTTTTCCATGTTCTCTCTCTCTCTCTCTCTCTCTCTCTCTCTCTCTCTCATTCTACAGTTGGTTACTTAGTATACCTTGTAGTTAGTTGTACCTTTCCTTCTCACCTTGTCTATTTATATAACATTATTTACTTCCAAGATTAATTCTATTAGCTTAATACAAATCTAATAAAACACCCTCAATTGCACCCACTTCGATCTAACGTCACTATTTTAATTTTCTCAATTAGTTGCAGCCCTGTATTTAGTTATACCATGACCCCTATATTGTTAATTGTCTGTGATAATTTAATAAACAATTTACTATAAAAAAAAGCATGAGTAGGTCTAGGAATTAAAGAAAAATCATTTTACGAGCGTATATACTTGTAGAAGAGTGTTTCCCAATTTTATTTCACTACGAAACCCTTTTTTTTTTATTAATCTTTAAAATATTACGGAACCCCCAACAGTACTTTTACATAATACCATACATACACACTGAGAAAAATATCGTCAAAAAGTAGATAAGGATAAAAATAAAAGGCACATGATGCACAAAAGGCATGATAATTTAAGGTATCAGATTCACTTTTAATTAATTAATATTTTTAAAAAAAAATCGCATAAAAATTACAAAACACTTTAATGTTTTATTTAATTTTGAGTTGTGTTGAAATGTCTCAAGATGGACATGCCGTAACTACTTAAATTAAAATTTAAATTATTTTAAGAAACTATTAAAATTACACATTTTTTAATTTTCTGGCGGAACCCTTATACCTTGTACACACTTAAAGAGTTAAATGAATTCAAATTAAATGTGTTTAGGTGAATTATATACGGAATCCAGTTAAGGACACTAACCAAATAAAAATTGACTTTATTATTAATATTATAAACTGAAATACTAAATCAATATTTTTATCAATAGTTTCTATATTATATTTAAGTATTAACTGAATGAATATTTTCAGATTATTAACTGAATAAATTGAATTTGACATATTGTTTGTTTGTCCTTCACAGGGCTCTATAGAACACATTATTTAAATGCATTTAAATTACCAGGTGTGTACTAGGTATTACTTACTTTTCCTTCAAAGAACCCCATTTTGGAAACACTGTTCTCGAATATAAACCTACTGGAAATGATATAATAAACTGTAGCGCCATCTAGAGAGTAACAAACGTACATTATTCGAATTCATATTACGAGAATAACTTTTAAGGTGGAAAACGTTACTCGAACTCTTGATTATTTTACCTTTCAGGAGCAAACAAATAAGAGAAACTTGAAATTGTTTTAGAAACTAGAAGAAGGGTAGCTCAATCATTTTCATGTTGCTATCTTTCAAAATAAACTTTTTAAGTGAGTTTTAAAATAACCCAACTGTTGTAAGAGACTTTTTTGTTTAATTTTTCGTCTATAAAATTATCATATTAATGACTTTAGGCAATATAAAACAAATGTTTCTCAACTTGCGGCCCAAGTGCCAATTGTGGATTAAATCATCAATCATCATCATTATCTATTATGCGTTTTCTATTAAAAAAAAAGGGTTGGTTAGAAGCTAGATGTCTGGTTCCGATCAGTTGCCAACTGGAGTTCTAGCCTATGAACAGTGTTTTCGATTGAAAAAAAAACAAAACAAAACATAAATAGTTGGTTGATCTAAACGGGATTGTTACTTCACAATTGGGCCACAGATTGAGAAACATTTGCTTGATATATTGCATAAAAATCCGAACCTTAATAAAACTTCACAGAAGTTGGCACCTAATTTGAATAAGTTAAATAAATTATTCAGTTCCAGATCAGAAAAACAACAACAACAACAGTGATATTAATTAATATGATAATTTTATACACGACAAGAAACAGATATCGAAGACTGGCAATTAGAAATCGGCACAAACAAAAGTTGGCCCCGCCCGTTTTATGACGACTGGCAACTTCTAATTGATTTGTTGTGTGGTTGAACGTTGAAAAGGGCTGAGCATGTGACGTCAGACTACATAACCAACCAATTAGAAGTTGCTGGCCATCATAAAAAGGGCGGAGCCAACTTCTGTATGTCCCGATTTCTAATCGCCTCTTAACGAAGTTAGGAAAGAACCTCACTGGTTTCGTACAATATTCGATTAAATGTGACCCTACATAATGTTCATGGGACAGTCAGTTTTTTTTTTTTTTCAAAAAGCCCAGTTCATGGCCTTTGAGTTTAATTGGCTAAGCTTTTTAGGGCTATTTTTTAATGTAGGTTTCTAGCTTAGTTGACAATCCAATCAACAGGTGAGTTGTGCCTGTGTTAAGCTTAACTAAACAGTATATTAAAAACCTATTTAAGTTCAATCAATAGAAAATATTTGTTTTAACTCTTCTACCCCCACACAATGCACACAAATAGCAACATTGTCAAATAAAACTATGGTGGACAACCTAAATCCCTACTACATTCCTTAATTCCTTCCTTCCTACCTACCTACCTGAGAAGATTCCAAAAAAGAAAAAAATGACATCATCCAATTATCAACACCGTGTTACCTTTAATTAAAAGTCAATTAAGCTATGATTTCCCCCTCACTTAACACCACCCAATTTATATTGAAAAATATCAGGGGAAAATATAATAATAGTATTATTAAACAAAAGACAATTCGGCATCAGTTGCTGAGAAGGAAATAAAATCTAGATCTGACCAGAAATGTTATATAGACACAAGGTCCTTTTTCTCACTTTCACATAGTAATAAAATATATAATCAACTAAAATTGAAACTCGTTTTAACTGGTGCCTCCTATCTACCACCAACCCCCCCCCCCCCCCCCCCAAATAAACGTCTCACGTTTTGTTCCCATTTTAACTAGAAATATCATTGAAAACTGAAATCCCATTGAAAATCAAACAAAACGCCAATATTTTTTTTCAGTTATTATCACCAATATCAATGTTAAAAAAGAGTGTGAGAAACAACAAATGGATAAATCATGAATTGGGAAATAAGCTCCATTGAACACATTGTGTACAATTCGTATTATTATTTATTATATTAATATATATATTATCAATGAGCAAAGAGGTTTAAAGATGATGACGACGACAGCCATTTGAAGTTTCCAGTGGCGCAGGTGCTGCCACCTAGGTTAACAGAATGCAAACTTAGAAACACTACTCGCAATATAAGGAAAGCTACACGACTATAAAGCAAACGGCCTTGGGTTTCTTGTTGGCGGTAATCGGAGGGGGGAAAGGAAGGGGAGGAAGAAATAGGGTGAAATTTGTTTACCTGTTCTGCCGCCAGCAGACATGAACTTCAATTCAAGTTCCGAATAATATCTACATATATACATACTGTATAATAATATATATATATATATAAAATAATAAAACAACGACACCAACATTCCTCCAGAAATATGTAAAAACAAAATAAAAAAAAACTTAACCACCTCAACATCAACCATGGTCACATTCCAAAGCAATATTCGACAAACTGTTAAATATCTCGTGTTATTTTGCCCTTTTTTAATAAAAGGTGATATCAACTGTTAATTTTGTCCACCTGGATAGAAAAGAACTCGTCCAAGCTTCTTTTTTTTTTCAAATAACTTTTTTTATTTTATATTTGCCTCGTCATAAAACAAATCTTGTGACGTCACATGGGGCAACAGAAAATATGAAACTTGTGTTGTCATTTTGTCTGATTAAACACAATAAATAGGATTAATAAATAACAAAAATAATGCCAAAAATACCTTTCGTGCTCAGAATGTTTGTTATCATCCCTTTTCTAACAGACTAAATGATACAATCCTAAATTTGACAACAACCCCTCTGACGTCACAAGTTCCTTTATGATGAGGTAGGTAGGTATAAATAAAAATTACATTTATTATAAACTAGAAAGAATAAGATAACTGGAGTACTGAATAAGACAGACAGGCATCTGTAGACAGCTTCAGGATTTCTTTGGCTCCGCCCTTTTATGAGCGTCATCAATTTTTAATTGGTTTGTTACTGGGTCTGATGTCACATGCCCCGCCCTTTTTATTTCTAATTGGTTGATATTTGGTCTGACGCTCACAAAAGGGCGGAACCAAAAGAAATTCTGAAGCTGTCTACAGATGCCTGTATAATTCTTAAATAAATATTCTTTCTCTATAATGATGATGATGCAGAAGAAACGACAGGCATTTTAGAAATCGGGACGAACACAAGTTGGCTCCGCCAATTTTTATGACGAACCCAACTTTTAATTGGCTGGTTATGTAGTCTAACGTCACATGCTCCGCCCTTTTCACCGTCGAACCACACAACAAACCAATTAGAAGTTGCCGGTCGTCATAAAAAGGGCGGAGCCAACTTGTGTTCGTCCTGATTTCTAAATGCCTGTGAAGAAACGCGGCTAATTTCTTTTCATCACGTTTCTAACCATTTTCACGCACCTTAATCAACACATTAGACGGCTTCAACACATTTAAGTATGATATACTTTTCAATTGTTTTTTTGTCAAATTGTCAAGAAAACACTTGAGATTTCACTTTCCTAAAAATAATAGGAAAGTGAAACCTCAAGTGTTTTTTTTTGTTGATCATTTGACAAAAAACAAACAAAACAGCTAAAAACATTTGAAAATGAACACAAATCCTATTGGTTCATAAAACCTTTTATATTTTTTAATGTGGTTATAGTAGAACAAGTATCAATAAACAATTTTTTAAATATATTTTAGCATGTTGTGGAAATTTAAAACATATTCAATCGGATTTAACAGTTCAACAATATTTAGCTGAGGGGGGTTTTCAACTACGTAATCAGAAAGTTACAAACACTCTGCTCCCTATTACTGAGCATACATTTATAGTCTACGGCACTCATTACAGAAGAAGTCATAAAATTGTGACAATCATGCTTTATGATGTCACTGATTGTGCGCTTCTTATTTTATGGTTATCAAATTATTTCTGTACACTAATCACAATGACCATTTTTGTCATAAAAGTAGTTTGTAATTTGCTTTTGTGACTGTTACAACGTTTTAAGCTGGATATCACTAATTATTGTCACATAACAAATCTTCAACCACGTTTTCCCTGATTAATTCTGGACTTTTTTTTTATTAATTTGCTAATATCTTATTCTTAGTTTACCTTAAAAATGCGTACATTTTTAGTCTCTAAACTGTGTCAACAAAATTTACTGAGCAGCAAAAAGCTGCTCAGGTACTTCTTTTGTTGGACAATTGAGAGAAGAAAAAAACTTCAAATCTCAAACCCAGAGGATAATTTCCAAAAAAAAATTCAAAAGTTGAAATTGAAGAATTATTATCCTCATTACCCAGATGACAATTTCATATACCAAAAAAAAAACAATTAAAATGATAACAAATAGTCTTTTATGTGGAAAATAATGATGACGATTAAAATATTGCAAGTGGACACTTGAGTGTCCCTCCCTTCCCCCCCCCCATAGCCACATGATGATGATGAAGAAGGTGGAGGCCAAAAGCAATCAATCAATGACTTCCAACCCCCTTTTATATTATTATTTCTTGAAAACTACAAAGAAACAACCGACTATAATTTCTTTTTCTAAGTTTCCATTTTCTCAGCTATTAAACTTTTTACCTACAAATAATTTTGAGAATATTTTTTTTAAAAAAAATCTATAATATTTAAGTAGTCCATTAGCGGACTCGGAAGTTGGAACTGGACCAAAATACACTTATCAATAGAAAAAAAAAACATTTAGGTGGAGGAAACTAAACGCTCTTATTTATTTTAGTAACTTTTAAAACATTGATTGACCTTCAACTTGTCTGGAAATCTGTGTATTTGTTAGTCAATCTGCAGATTGCCTAGGTAATCTGCAAAACAACTAACCTGCTAGTGAATATGCAAAATTCAATACCTAAAATGTATTGAATTTTGCAGATTCAGTAGTAGTAGTTTGGTGGTTTTGCAGATTGGCTAGGCAATCTGCAGATTAACTGATTCCACAGATTGACAGTAACATATTCTTAACATTTCCTTTACTTTTACCAAATTTATAATTGAACAATATTTCATTTCATAAAAAGCCTGAGTATCCAAAAAGGGAAAACAACAACCATAAAAATTAAACTTCAATTATGAAGTAATCAAATTAAACCATAAAACATGTTTTTGTGATACTCGCCTTTATAAAAAAAAAGGTCTAAAACGTAAGAAAAAACAAGATGTAAATCCCTCTTGTCTTGTTGGTGTAGTGGTTAGTGTCTCAGACTCTCAGCCAATAGTAATGTTGGTCATGGGTTCAATCCCCGTGCAGTGTTTCAAATATTTCAGAAGGAGGTTAAATAAAAAGTCAGGAGTAAAAAAAAGTTAAAAAACTGAATAAAAAGTAGTGAATAGATAAGTGAAATCCACAATAGGAGAAAGGCGGAAATACACCCGGTTTCACCACTGCCAAGTGGCTCATCAGTAGGCTTTAACCTATAACATACCCGATTGTTGAGTAGCCACAAAATTTAGTGGCAAACAAGCAGCAACGCATGTCTTGGTGTGGTGAAAGATTTTTTTTTTTAAGAATTTTGAGCTTTTTTACTTCATAATTGAAGTTTTAATTTGACTTGTTGTTTTTTCTTTTTAGAAACTCAATCTTTTATGGCTTCTGAAATATTGTTTATTTTTATTTGACAGCCAAGAAAATGTTTTACATTTTATATATTTTTTATAATTGAAAATGAAAATAAAGAATTGGAAACATCAGAAAAAATATGTTCACCTTTTTTCCATCATCATTTCCGGATTGAAAATTTATGAACAAACATATTAGACAAATAAAATTAGCTTTGAGCTAAATATTCCAATTATAAAAAGACAAAGGGGATTGGATTGGAGGTACTAATGTGTATTTGGCACTGTTTTAAAGCGTTCCTAACGACCATCATGGAACTAACTTGACATATACAGAAAGGCAAGACAGACCACTTTTCTCCTCCCACTCTCCTCCTCCTCCATTTAGTAACATAATGGAAGAGACAAATATCAATTGTGTATAAGCTGGCGGTGATGACGTCAGAATATTCTCTACTGACGTCATTCCAGTTATAAAAATCAATGAAACATACCTCACCACCATGATAGAAGAAGAACCACGATACGAACAAGCAAACCGAAATAAAAAGGCACTCTGTGTACCTCACGGTAAGTGGAGTAGCGCCGACAAACCATGCGCGCGAGTTGATTTTGTTCATCGTTGGTCTGCGCAATACATCATTGGATCCCATATCAAAAGGAACTTTGAAAAGCACCAATCACACAAAACAACTTTTCTTGCAATAAAACTTCCTTAATTCAATTTACAACTGTGCAGTTTTTTTTAATTAAACATATATCACACATGAAACTAGTTTTAACACCTAGTTTCATAAGTTGTTTCAATTAAGGCAACCAATCTGATAAAAGAGACAATAACAAAATGGAAATGAAACAAATTGACATGTAGATTCAAACCTCTGATGTCATTTCTAGTTTGCTTGCTCCTGATTGGCTGTTTATGGCGAGTCTCATAAAGTCTCTCATAAGTCTCACACAGGTTTCAAAGAAAGTTTCATCAAGTTGAATGTCAAATCAAACTAGTCTTTTATTGTAAGTTTTATCGCATGTTTAAGTTTAATAGAAAGTTGCTTGTGATGTGACAGTGGCTTAAATATAGAAAGTTTGTTCATTAATTCACACAGATTTCTGTTTCTGTTCGGATTTGTAATTTCGTTATTTTAAGATTCAATTTTGAAATTGGCCAAATTCAAAACAAAATTAAATTTATAAAAACAAGTACTTTTTAAAAAATAAACGATAAATTAAATACAGCACAATACTTTTACTGAAACAAAATTCTATTTAAAAAGAAATTAATTTTATCTAGACTTTGCCCAATTTTAAAATTAAATCCTTTATTATTAAAAAAAACACAAATACAAATGAAAGTTTCGAAAGAAGAAAAAAACATTTTAGATTTCACAAAAATTTGAATAAATTTATCATCTAAATGTGTTTGTAAACGTAAAATGAACAGCGATGCGAACCAAAATTCTCATAGACACCTAGACACCTACCTATCATGTGTATAGGTTTTATTGCGATCCACATGACGTTTCGCCTCAACAACCAGTGAACGAACAAACGCATGTCGGCTCCCCCTCCCCTTAAACGCAGCCATACGTTGAACACACACACACGGGGAAAAGTGGAAAGGAAGATCATCTAATTCGAGCCAATCTTAAAATATATCGTTGGAGGGGGGGGGGGATATTATAAAAGTTCTATAGGCAGTGGCGGGTGCCGATTATTTTAAGATGCTTTCAACGATAAGCTCCTTTATTAATTAATAATAATTATCTAACCTTTTCCTCCTACTTTTTTTTATAGTTATTATTATTAAAATTGCAGAGAGAGAGAGAGAACACATCTTAATCGGCCCATAAATAACGAATCGGCGTCCAAAAATGGCCACGCCCCCTTTCCGACCGTTGAAACAACAGATGTAAATGTACGGGAGTCCGTTTTGAGACATATAAATGAAAATATTTTAGATAAATATATTGAGTTATTGCCGTCCGAAAAAAATACACGAAATAAAATTTATTTTAAACTAGATTCGTTTGTTTATTTATTTCCTAATTAAATATCGTTAAGAATTTGCGTTCTGTTAAAATCGAAACAAAATAAAACACGAAAAACCACATTTTTTGGCTACAACTTGCCCACTTTCCTCCAAATCTGAACAAACACGCATGCGCAACGTCACGAAAAAAAATATCGTGATGAAAATACGAAATAATTTTAAATATATCGTATTTTCAATGTATTTTTCTCAAATGTCGTTTTGCTGTGCGCAAAGTTTCTATTATCTTAATATATTAAGATATTACCTCGATATCTGAAAACTCATGCAAAGCAAAAGTGTTCGATCTGTTTTACTCACATTATCTGTTATAATAAAATTCATTTCACTAAAGAAAAATTTTCAAAATGTGAATTAAATCACTTGTTTTTTTATTGGTGTTGCTAACTTTTTTGATTAAATTGTGAATTAAACAAAGATAAATCAACGATTTAAACGTTTAAATGTTTTAATGAAAGAAAAAAGAAAGAAAAAAGATCAATTGATTTAAATCTATCCACCGTGTGATATCATCCACCCTAATTGCATTGTGCCCCTGACACTGAAATTAAGCACAAACGAAACAAAAGTTTCGTTGTAAAAAATCCCCCGAACAAAGTATTGCCAAAAAAAAAAATGGCACATGAACGTTTTGCACATATGGCACTTACGTGGGACCATACACAAAAGGAATTGGTTCATCTGTCATGATGTATGTGTTTTATGTATTTTAAACGCACTTTCAGCCTTAATTATAATGATGTAAAAATGTTAATAATTTACATTGTATCTTCTGATTAATTACCAATAATTTCTGTACGTCTCAAAATAAGGTAAATGAACTCCGTATCATCATCCTAATAACAAATCATTTCATTTGAGAAAATGAGCTTTAAGTAGCAGTTGCGCCATCTATTGCGATAGACCCTCAACTAAAAACTCAGGCAAGTGTGCCCAGCACTGGCTTTTCGTTTGCCCCGCCCTTTTATGAGCGTCAGACCAAATATCAACCAATTAGAAATTGATGACGCGCTGGCTAGACTTGCCTGTACTAAAAACAGCACAGCCTCAATTGTCCCTCCCTCTCCACAGGCAATTAGAAATCGGGACAAACAGAAGTTGTCCCCGCCCTTTTTATGACGACCGGCAACTTCTAATTGGTTTGTTGTGTGGTTCGACGTTAAAAAGGGCGGAGCATGTGACGTCAGACTACGTATATAACCAACCAATTAGAAGTTGCGTTCGTCATAAAAGGGCAGAGCCAACTTCTGTTTGTCCCGATTTCTAAATTGCCTGTCTTCTTCCCCCCCCCCCCCCCCCCGAATTGCCTTGGGCTCTTCAAGTTTTTCAACTTAAGATTTTCCCACCTTCTCCCATGCTGCAACCCTCCTATAGTCAAAGGTCAAATAAGTTAATAATAAAAAAATTGATAAAACTAGAAGAGGATTTAAGACAAAAACATAAAAAGGTCGTCTTCTAATAATTATAATGTACCTGAATAAGACACGCACACAAAAAAATAGAAATCCGACCTTGAACTTGTGTAACTATGGAGAGAAAGTAGGTTACCAAATGACGTAACACACAAATCGAGAAAACACAAGTGTTAGAAGAACAGATATTATTGCAGGAAGATGGTTCGTCACACCACCTGTTTGGTTCACCATTTTAATTACTTTTTTTCTCTTTCTCTCTTTTCTCCATCTAATAGTTTGAACCATTATATTTGTACCCCCCCATCTATAATTGTTGAACGACACGCAATTGCAATCGGCTAAAAGTAATCAAGACAAAAACACAGCAAACAAACGGCAGTTCCGCAATTTTTTCTCCATTCTTATTTATACAACTCATATTTAATATTACCGGATATTCTGAAAACAACATTTGAATAAAAGCATCTAATATTATCATCCCACCAATAAACAAAACACTAATTGTAAATCAAACAAACGCGCCTCTTAATTTTAACAACAATTTTCCTAATTATACAAAATTAATTTTGTTTCACTGTACTGTATATACATGGATCTTATTAACCTATATATAGAGTAGATACAGACGGTCAATTCTGGCTTGTCAATCCTGGGGCGTGAGAACATACACATAATATGTTCAAATCTGTAATGCTTTATACCAGGCTTACCGCCGATTTTTATTTCTGAAATTACCTACATTTTCCTAGTTTTTGCATATCAAAGTTGAATATTTTCCAAGATTTTTTTCCGCTCTCATAAAAACAAGTTCAGTATACAGTGAAATAATAATGGATACTTTAAAACCCGTCGTGCAACTTGCACGAAAGTAAAAGGGGAGAAATACAACTTAAGCAAAGTGTTGTATATTTAGCTACATGTATATTGCAAGGACTACTATAGCGAATATACTTAATCCTTGCTAATACGTATAGCGAATGGCATGTAGAAAGAAGTCAAGATTACAGGCAATTAGAAATCAGGATAAACAGACGTTGGCGCCGCCCTTTTTATGACGAACGCAACTTCTAATTGGTTGGTTATGTAGTCTGACGTCACATGCTCCGCCCTTTTCAACGTCGAACCACACAACAAACCAAACAGAAGTTGCCAGTCGTCATAAAACGGGCGGAGTTAACTTTTGTTTGTCCCGATTTCTAATTGCCTGTGTCAAGATTTGGAAACATGGAGGCGGACTTTTTTTTAATACGTTTTTATAACTTTTGTGATAAAAAATCGCAAAAGTTATAAAAACGTATTAAAAAAAACTCCGAGATTTTCGTCGAAAGTTTTCAGTCAGATTAGTTGGAAACCTTCAATTTTGTATGTCGTCGTTTAATAATAACTAAAAAAAATATAAATTGTACAAGAGGAACAAAAAACGTTATAATGCAAATTTAAGGTTTTATTACACAATTTTTTGTTAATAAAATTATTTGGACGTCTTTTTTAGCCATAAAATAATTACATTTTAGCCATAATGACATCACAAACAATTTATTTCTAAATATTTGCAAAATCACATTAAATGGATTTGAACACCCTCCTCTACCTATTCTTTTTTGTTTTTTTTTATGACAAAACCTCAAAAAACACCAAAAATGTCATTTACATGGTAACCACTTATTAAACGACGATGTAAAGCGTCTACTGTATGTTGTGTCACAGATTGTTTTTGTCTAGGCGCAATTGAAACTTCCTGCGCCTCTTAAAATGAAGAATTTTTTCTTGAAAATTCAGGTTTTCAAATTCATATTTTCCCCCATTTTGTCAAATTTTAAATAATATTCAATCTGTGCCTTTTTTTTAAGTTTTTTGAGACTTCTGTCCCCCCCCCCCCCATTGAGCCCTTTTAGCGCTTTTTACATTTAGATTTTCGATTTTTGGCTGGTTTTTTGAATTGCTGGAATTGAAATTTTAGAAAATAAATTCCTTGATATTTTCCAGGTTGAGTAGCAACACTTTCCAAAAATATGAAACAGTATCAACGCAATACCTTTGTGGTAAATAAATTATTATTTTTATTATTATTAATAAATTAAAAAGAAAACCAAAGGATGGACAATCCAGAATTGACCGTCATCAGTACCCTTGCTTTGTAAGATTGTGGTGTCCCTTTTTTTTTCCCCAAGTAACAGTTGTCATTCTACTCACTGATATTCCTCACTCTTGTGATTTTATTATCCCTTCCCATTTTATCCCCAATTGCCCCCCTTCATTTGAGAGAAAATTTTCCACAGCAACACCTGCCCTAAACGATTTACCCTTCGAAAGTTTGGAAACAGCTTTTAAAAAAGGATGTAAAATACCTATTTTTAGCTTTCTCTTTTTTTAAAAAAAAAGCCTTTTAAAGAAAACCGTGTGTTTGATATGTAGGGGTAAATGATGCAGTGTGTTCGGAAAACGAAAAGTAGAAAAAAGGGGGCAATAAAGATGAGACTAATGAAAAGCAAGGGAGGGGGGAAAGGTTGGGAGGGAGAGAGAGAGAGAGGGTATAAAACAAATGAAGAATGCTGCAGACGAAATTCTAAACTCGTCCTTTCACATCTCATATTTCCAAGGACACCAGAAGAAGAGCGAGGGGTAAATGATGAGATTCAACCTTCAGCCCCCACAAAAGATGGGGGATAATAACGTCCCATGTCGTGCGTCAAACGCACACAAATCCCCACCTCCCTTCTTCAAGGCGAGGAGGAGGGTAGGGAACAAAAATAATAGGAGGGTTTCACAACAATTATGCCAAATAGACAATTCCTCTCTTTTTTTTAAAACCCCCTCATTTTGGACAAACCCCCCCCCCTCCAATTGTTAAGAATCTTCCTTATTAGAATGTCTGTAAATTGTTTGTTAAAAAAAAAAGAATAATGGGTGCTATACACATTTTATTGCAATAGTTTTTTTCCCTCAAGTGCAAGTCAAGATCGGTCACGAAAACAAATCTTAAATCAGTTTTGAATAAAGAAGAAAAAAAACCGAAATTCCTGACATAACCAAAAAGTGATTTATCCAACAGTAGAAAAGGCATAACTAAATCAATCCCTCGTTTTATAAGATACAAAGATGGGGAAGAGGAGGAGGAGGAGGAGGAAGAGGACACATCCTCAAACTTCACGGGTTTTTAATTGAAAGAATCACCCCCATTTACTGACAAATACGGACAGACATTGAGACACCTTCCCGCCCTCTTTAACACCCCCTCCCTCCCTCCTCCCCTTTTTTTTTTTTTTGAAGTCCAAACGCGAATATAATTTTAAGGTAAACAGTTCTAACAAAAACGTTCCAAAACAAACAAGACCTTGGAAGTTCGGACTGTCCAGTAAAAAGCGGTTGTCCAATGTCCAATCAAAAGCAATTATTTATTGCAGTAAACTTTCTAATAATTTTCTAGATTCGCCCTTCTACAAACAAGAAGACATTTAATATTTCATCTTTTCTATTATTTCCATTATACTTTTTCTTCATAATAATAATGTGTGTGTATGCTCAAATATAAGCAGTGATGTTCATTGTGAAAATGGAAAATGGTTTTTTTTAACAATTGAACAATTATTATTATAAAAGTACTGACGTTGGTGAGAGACAGACTGAAAGGGGGGGGGGGAGAGGATAGAAAATGACGAAACTTGTTGCAGTTAGAGAAAGAAAATAATTGCAACCAAAAAAAAATGAACAAACATCGAATATATATTATATTACATGAGATGCATAAATTTCCAGATGATTTAGTTTTATAGTTAGTGGTGGTCAGTGTAAACAACACAAAGGGATGTGTTGAAGGAACCGTGTGAAAACCGGTTTCTTTCAACTTTTTTTGTTGTTGTTGAAGGTTTTTCAGTCATTCTATTACGTAGGCCTATTTGTCTCAAAGTATTTTTCATGGGAAAATGTTAAAACATTTTAAATAACATCATTTCAAAGTTGAAACACAAGTATTGAAAATCACAAATAATTTTAAAACACATGCGCGTATTAGTGCTGCTTCACACAGAGCACTGTGTCGCCACAAAGTAGCGGCTTGCTTCACACCGTCCACATTTTAAAACAATGGAATGCTGTCATTCGATTCCATGATTCTGGTTTGTATCATCAGATTTGATCGCCGTTGACAAACAGGCGGTATTCGCCACTTGTGGCTGAACTCGAACATTCATCGACACTGGAGCAAAAACAAAAAACTGGTGGCTCATGTGACCATCCCTAAATGCAAGCAATGGTCAGCTAACGACCTTGTTTGGCAGACAGGCGACTTTTGATAGACATTTTGGCGACAAAATGAAGTCGAAGGTCGCTGTGCTATGATCGTAATGTATTTTTTATGGAAAAATGTCAACACAGGCGACTTTTGGAACACTTTTCGATTGCAAAATGAAGTCGAGTTGTCGCCAAAACCGAACCGCTTTCAAAACACCGTAGTGTTTTTAAAGTCGCTTCTCTGTTAAGAAAAAAACAATGTCGCCAGTCGTGAGGATCAAACACTTCCCAGAGACAGAACTTGGAAAGTGTTTAACAAGTCAATTACAATTAGTACTCTGCAAGCAGCCAATTAGGCCTATGGCAGAGGAACATAAAAGTCCAGATGCAGCATTAAGCATTGTCAAGCACATATAAATGCACATATATAAAAACAAAATGAATATACAAATGTCAATCCCACAAAACAAAATTATCCCCATTCACCACTGCATCAGGAAGAGAGTTCCAGGTTCTGGGGAAAAAAAGACCAATAATACGAATCTGTCCTAGCAAAAATCTCCCTAATTTTCTTAGAGTGGTCAGCCCTGCCCATGTATCGTGCTTTATGAATATCACTGGACTGCGGTTTAGGACAATCACCACGTGTCATTTTTCCAAACAATTTCAAACTTAACACAGCCCTGCGATGTCCCAAACTATGCCATTGTAGCACTGACAGCATCTCAGTGACACTATCTGTAAATGTGTGCCTGCCACAAACAAATCTATAGCCGCCTTACGCTGAACCATTTCAACTGAATGAGTGAATGTGACAGAGTGAGGATTCCCCATGGCACTGCAGCAAGACTCAAGATGAGGCCGAACCAATGCTTGATAGGCAATAGTTTTAACTTGTCGCCAAAGTTGGCGTCTTTCGATAGAAAATACATTGCGACTACACTCCCCCTCCCCCCCCCCCACGCGACCTTTTTTTTGTTGCCAAAAACGACTTTCAAAAGTTGCCTGTCTGTCAATGCCATAAAAACAAACACTTTTTGTGGCGACACAAATAATTTTGCGTTTTCGACGTGACAGCAAGCATATCACGTGAAAGTATTTTCATTTTACCATCGTTCAAAATAACCTTGTTATCACAGTTTAGATTTTCTTTTTTTTCACTAAAAGTTTAGACACGAATTTCGTCCATTACAAACTGACATTTTTTGTTGTAAAATATCAATATGAAAATACCTTTAACATGATCTAGTAGTAGTGGTCATCTATGTTTCTGAAACACTCATTTTTTTTCTGAAAAGTTGTTTTAAAAAAGCCGAATAAACAACCGGTTAGTGTGGTGCCATTCTACATTCCCATTTTACGCACATAAATGACTTCGTTATAATCAACATACACCGAACGAACGAACACGTTCTCCCGGATTTGTTGTCATCTTTTTTTTTCACAAATCACGTAGGACGTAATCGCTAAATGTCGACTATAAACAAATCATTCGACTAAACAAAAAAAGCTGAAGGCTGCTGCTTTGCTTGCCTGCTCACTGACGATCAATTCTGACTTTGCAATCCACACAATAACGTAACATGCATTTGGTGGATTTTGTATATATACAAAGATTGAAGTGGATTTTTATCTATACAACTGAACGGAACGGGGAACCGTTTGAGTAAGGATTGAGCAGCAATACACTGATTACAACT
Organism: Brachycybe producta; assembly: GCA_036925085.1. NCBI lineage: Eukaryota > Metazoa > Arthropoda > Diplopoda > Playtdesmida > Andrognathidae > Brachycybe > Brachycybe producta. The sequence continues at coordinate 5,540,670 of JAUPFP010000004.1, forward strand.
TTTATTGCTGCTCAATCCTTACTCAAAGGGTTCCCCACCATTCCGTTCAGTTGTAGGCCTATAGATAAAAATTCACTTCAATCTTTGGACTTTTCTAAAGAAAACAAGATGACATAGGCCTACGGCGCGGATTGACAGCCCTTGAAAACATATATGCAAAAACATATTAAAAAAAACACACACAAAAGAAAAATGGACAGAAATGGTTTTAACGGCTGTAATGATTTCGAGAGACAATGCAAGATTCACAAGCCACGATTGTCAAGCCAGAATTGTTCATCTGGAGCCAGCTTATTTGTATAGATGACCGCCTTTAACGTAAAAGGGTAAACAAAAGGTCAATTCCAACTGGCTAGTTCATCCTGTTCGTTTCAATTTAACCATTTTTATGTAGAAAGCGCCTTTCTTTCGTCCTCTTTAACTAATTGCTCATGGTCTCATCATTGCAAATAATTGCGATCTGATAAAAAGTGTATGTTCTCATACCAAGGATTGACAAGCCAGAGCTAGCTGACAGCCTGTAATCAGCTTTTTTTAGAGTTTTAAGTTCTCGACTGGCCAATGTTCAAGAAGGTTAAACAAAAATCCAGTGGGTTCCTTCCTTACAATATGGTGCTATTCACTGATATCACTCCAGTGTAATTGGTGCCATCAGAGCGATTGTTTTAGTGACTATTTTGGCAATTAAAGGTGAAAATATGGCTCTCCACATACAGGGTCAACTTGAAGCTAGTTCCATTTCAAACTTCAGGCTGAAATGGAACTAATAAAAGTCATTTGGTGAAAAATTTGTCCGCCCAATATATGGGGGGGGGACCAACCGAGCCATTTTCCTAACAACATTAAAATCAATATGGAAGTGAAGAACCAACAGGAGAGAGAGAGAGAGAGAGAGAGAGAGAGAGAGAGAGAAAAGGGTTAAGATGAAAAATGGGGTCATCTTTTCAGTTCTAAATAAGACACACACACCTTTTTCCTTAGTCTTTTGAGAGAAGAGTTAAACAAAAAAAACTCAAATCTATAAATAAACGTAGTACGGCATCAAGTCGGTAAATACAAAAATAACTACTGTTCTTCATCCGAGGTTGTTTTTCCCCACATCCACCCATTCGTCCTCCTTTTTCCTCCTTTGACAAGCTTTTTTTTTTCCTCTTTCTTTCAAAGTTCCAAATATAGTAAATGCAAATTTATTTTTAGAAAAGCAATCAGCTGTTTTGTGTTTGCAAAGTGAGAAAGAGAGAAAGAATATTATTATTATTAGTAGTATGACCTGCAAACACACTGCAGCACTGTTGGCTTGAACGTGGATTCTTCTTCTCTCTGGCTTGGTTCGAACTATACTTTTATGCAGTGTTTTGTGTGGTACAAAATGCAATTTGGAACGGTTGCATGTTTCATGAACATCTCACATAATGGCTTAACATGGAACTGGCCATCTTAAAAACTTGGAATATACTGGTTATTTTGCCTCTTAATCCTCCTCACCAGAATGATGTCCAACAAACAAGAGAAAAGGAATCAAAAATGCAACAAGATTGATTCTCAGGTAGGAGGACAACGGTGTAAAAAGCCTCTCGTTTTCACGATAGTTGCTGTTGTCATGAGAGCAGCAACTATATCTCGCAAGAACTATCATCGTGCGGTCTGGCACGGATACTCTCACATATCGCACTGTTGCGATAATCATCACAAGTAGGGCCAACGGTTTTATGAAAATGCATATTCTTTTTGCTGCTTTATATTTCATGCTGTGTCAGATTTAAGCACGATTCATGCGATATGAAGTCGAATAACATTACTTACATTAGTTTTATTTTGCATATAATTGCATATTTAAGGGTATTTGTATTTTGCATGCATATTTTGGGAATTTTACATGTTAAGGGCATATTTAAAACTTTTTATCTAGAAAAATTAGGATTTTTCTATTTTAGTTAAGAAACTGAAGAAATTTTCAGTCATTCAAGAACTGCAAGATAATTTAAAATGTGCTACTGGGAATACTTCCAAAAAAGCAACAAAGATATTGTCAACTGTATTAAAAAAATAAAGGTTATTCTAAAAGAGCTCCAGAAGATTTGTGCAGTTTTGAATGGTGAAAATCTTAATGAAGATATCAGTTTGCCTATTTCTGATATTGCTCGTTTTAAGCGGTACCAGTCACATCTTGTGATGTAGAACGTACTTTCTCAAGTATAAAGCACAGGCATTTAGAAATCGGGACGAACACAAGTTGGCTCCGCCCTTTTTATGACGACCGGCAACTTCTAATTGGTTGTTATGTAGTCTGACGTCTGATATCTCCGCCCCCATTTCAACGTCGAACCACACAACAAACCAATTAGAAGTTGCCGGTCGTCATAAAAAGGGCGGAGCCAACTTATGTTCGTCCCGATTTCTAAATGCCTGTGTATAAAGCTCTACTCCATAACAATCTCCATAATTTTAAATTTGAAAATTTGAGAATGTTTTTTTTTGTTGTGTATTTCAATCCAAAAAAAAAATTATTGTGCAAATGATATCCAATAGTGCATATTTTGTGGGCATATTTTAGGATTTTTGACAGCATATTTCTTTCATTTTATGGGCATGAAACCGTTGACCCTAATCATAAGTAAATTTAAGGTTATCGAATAGACAAGAAAATCTTCCATTTTCCGTTCCTTATGTTTCCAGTTTCTTACATATTTTCACATTTCTTTTATTTAAAACTTGCTTCTAAATCGTTTTCACCAACAAGACTATCTAAATAATTATCAATTAATTAACAAACTTAATTAAATAGGGTCCTTTATTCTTAGCAGTTTATTTATACTCAAGAAGAAGAGTCATGACTCTTAAGTCACGACCAAAATTGTCGGATCTTCCGGATACATCCGTATTCACTCACATTAGACTTTGAGGTAACTTGAATGACGTTATTGTTTGGGGCGACTGAATAAGCGCCAAATGGAACAAACGCCAAACTGAATAAGCGCCAAATGGAACAAACGCCAAACTGAATAACCGCCAAATTTTTGGCTTTTATTCAGTTTGGCGTTTCTTCCATTTGGGGCTTGTTCCATTTGGCGCTTATTCAGTTTGGCGTTTGTTCCATTTGGCGTTTATTCAGGTTTTTTGTAAATTCTGATGGTCCAAATATTGTTAGCTTTTATAGACGTCAGACTGTGCAGATTTACACCTAACCGAACCTAACCGAACCGAACCAAACCGAACCTAACCGAACCTAACAATGTGTTTATCACATTTTGGCGGTTATTTAGTTTGGTGCTTGTTCAGTTTGGCGTTTGTTCCATTTGGCATTTATTCAGTTTGGCGTTAGTTCAGATTGGCGTTTGTTCAATTTGGCGCTTGTTCAATTTGGCGCTTGTTCAATTTGGCGCTTGATCAGCGCCACCTATTCTTTACATATTATTAAATCATCACCGTCACATTTCAAGGTTTACTTTTAAATGTCATTTTTTCTTCAGTAACTGACTTTTAAGTGTTATAATTTATAAAAGATGATTGTTATCAACTTGCACGGTCATTGTCATATGTTGGCATCGTGTCTCAGAGGAGTGATTTTGCATTGAACTCATCAGAACTCGCCAGGCACGTCACGAACCTTTTAGGATTCGGATTCGAGAAAATTTAGGATTCGTTCGACTTTTTTATTTCTAATTCTATTTTCTGCACGAAAATTAACTTGCATTATATGAAAGGCTTCCAAATTTTCAGACAATGTAGTATTCCAATTGTACCAAGAACACATTGCAATTGTTAACTGATTTGGTATCTTTGAGTTTTGACAATGCATTTCATGCAATTGGACTCTTTTTGTCCCTCTGCCACAGGCCTTCTTCGTTTGCCTGCAGAGTTCATTTTTCTAATTCCAAATTACTTTATGTATTCCACAAGACAACTGATGAATGAGAGCGAATTTTAAGCATTTGTTTGTTAATTTGTATTTCATTTTATTGAAAATACATTCAAATTGTAATTGATTTTTATCAGCTCTCCTCATACTCAGTAAGGGTTTTTCTACCCTTTAGATCTGCGAGTTATTTTTATCCAAACATTTGTCAAGTAACAGAACAAAAATAAATTAATGAGTAGAAACAGAATTCCGCCTCATCCAATTCAACCAATTATTCTTAACCCTCCTTCAACCTCCCCCCCCACCTACCTCCTTTTTTGTTTGTTTTTTCGAAAGATCCCAAAATGAATCTACATTGAATTCATGAATGAAATTTAACTTAAAAATGCTTTAAAATTAAAGAGAAAAATCTATACAGAAGAAAAAGTTAATCGATGAGAAAAAAATTGACAAACTGAAATAAAACAGAAAAGGAAAACCAAACCTAATTCAAATAATAATGAGGCCAAAAACAAGAAAAATCGAAAATTATATAACGACGCGACATGAAATTGAAAAAAAAAGACGCACCCCCCCCCCCCCCCCCCCACTACACAAACATAACATTAAAATGAATTTAAATAGAAATACAAATTCATCCCCCTATCCACCCCATCTCCAACAATTTCTCTTTACAACATTTCTTTTTTTCTTTCAAATAATGAAATATCGTCATCCAGTTTGCTCATCATCCTCCTCCTCCTACAATCCCCTCCCCCCCCCCCCTTTTTTTTGGATTTCCCCTTCACCTACGCAGTATATACAACAATTCAAATCAAGGTTTGAACCAAAGTTGCATAGAACAAGTTGATAATGTTTTATTATAAAAGAAACACTTCACCTGTTCTTCATAAGAACCTTTTTAAAAAAAATCCTATAAGACAAGGCCAAATGTAATGCGAAAAAAACACATTCTTTTCTCTTGTTATCACAGTGAAAACCGTTTAACACGAAAAATCAGATAGTATCGTCGTCCCTCAATATAAGGATTTCCATATATTTTAATTTGTTTAAGACGAAACGCAAAAAATTGTTTCGCTACCATGAAAGAAAATCAATGTAAAATACTATCCAGTAGCTTTTTTTTTTAACACGAAATAAATTTAAAACCTCGTTTTCCATATTCAATTTGAGGTAATAACATATCTTTTGAAAAAAACCCTTTTTTCTTACACGAATCAGTGGCCACGTTTTTCCAATACGTTCCTTATTCTCTAAATACGTATTATTATACAGTATTACACACACGCCATAGAAACACTAGATATTATTTTATCATATGGTAGAAAAATTACAATCCAAATTAATGATTTTTAATTTTTTAAAAAAGTAGGTGGAGCCACGATCTAAGGCAGATTCAGTGGCGCGCTGAAGATCAACATTTTGTAGCTGAAGATGATTTGCAATGCCGCCAAATATACCACAGTCAACCTATGGCCACCATGACACTACTTTTCATCTTCAGCTCACCACTAAATACACCTTAATCTTTCCAAATGTATTTCAACTATGGAATTCTCTTGAAGCACATATTGCCGCCACATAGTTATATGTTATTAAGACGAATTCACATAAGAGACCTACTGTACAATAAAGCCCATGGGCTTTGTGGGCTGGGCCAAGTATAAAGTCTCATGGGGCTGGGCTCAGCTCCAAATTTTTACACAATGCAGGTCTCTCATTGAAAACTATCCCCATTCTGCCACTTGGCTCATAAGCTGATCGCATCATCGCACGTGTAAGGCCTACCGAATTGAAATTTCGTGTTAAGCGGTTTCCACTGTACACGGAAATATGAACAGAAGAAAATTACAAGAAAATAAAAAAAAAAAAGATTGAGAAAATAAAATAAAAAAATTCCACTCGCCCACAAATGATGACGAAAGATGACCAACACAAGAAGTAACAACACACGAAATAAAAACGCCAACTTAAATAATCCCACAAGATATATTTTAAATCCAAAAGCAAATCTCACAAAAATGCAGATAAAAAGAAAGAAAAAATTCCGCTATCAATTGATCCGTAATTACAGAATTAATTTTCTCTCTTTTTTTTGTTTTGTTTTCAGATAATTCACACAATTGTCATAAATTTCCACAACGGCAAGAAGACACAAAAAAATGGTTCCTTATAAGAAGAATATCCTAAAACTGGACATTTGACGGAGTAAACAAAAAAAAAAATGAAAACAAGAGGAGGAAGAAGATCCGCACGCAAAAAATAAAACTCCCGTCCAGTAAAATAAGCAGTAACATGTATAATAAAAGAGAGCGACGAATATAGGGTATATACTACTATTATAGTGGACACTGGTCTTTCCCCCTCCCACCTTCTCCTCTCTCTCCTTCTATTCCACTGCTTGTAGACCTTATAATACCTTATACAAGTTACAACAACCAAAACGATGTTGTTGTTCCTGTCTCCTGCTGTACTGACCAGTCTGACCATACAAATTCAAACCAACACACAAAAAACCCCACAAACGAAGAACACAGAGTAGCAAAAAAAAAAATAAAGAGAACCGCCTCCAGATCTGAAATAACCCCCTAAAAAAAGAGAAAAGTGGGGGGAAATAAAAGAGGAGGGAGAGAGAGAGAGAGACTCAAGTAGCGCTTGAGCCAGTAGAGGCCAGTCAACATTTTACCCACAGGTCATCCTATAACCCCCTTTTTTTCCCTCATTTCCACAACCCCTATTTTTTTTTTCTTCTTCCACAAAGTTACTATCACAGGTAAGTGAAAAAGGGAGAGACAGGGAGAGAGATAAAATAAGACCCAGTCAGACCTTTTTATTTTATTTTCTCACCCCCTCCTCCCTTTACTAACGTTCTATATACAGAGTGGCCACTCAGCTCCCCCCCCCCCTCTCCCTCCATCCTTCTGTTTGTCCTTCTCCTCCCTTCCCCCCCCCCTCCTCTTTCCTCAGGGAGAGAGTAGTTTCTAGTCAGTCATTCTGGACAATGGTCTAACTACAATCGAGTCTTCAAATTTTTACATCGGACCTCACTTCAATATGTTCGGCGTCGTGAGAGACTTGAGAAGTAGACCTAAAAATACACCCCTCTTATTTTTTTTTGTCACCCTCTTTTCACTCCCCCTTCGTGTCTCTCGATACCAAATCGAAGCACCTGAGAGATGATGATGAGAAGGCTGAGAGCCAAAAAAACCTGTCCTAGAAATATATATGCGCCTATTGGGGTGGACCGGACCGGACCTTTTTTTTTTTTCACCCCACCACCAAAGTAATATTTTTCTATTTTTTTAAAAAAAAGTACAGTCGATTTTTAAACACACCTTAAAATGTCTTTCAGTTTTTTTTTTCTTCTCTTTTTGGAAATAAAACTTTGAAAAACTCAAATCCCCTCCAAAAAAAAAAAAAAGACTTGAGGTCAGTCGTGAGGTCACTGGTCAGAGATAGAAAGGTAGGTAGGGAGTGAGAATATATAAGAATTTACAGCTGCTGTTTTTTCTCTCTCTTTTCTTTGGAATTCAAAAAAGTGGAAAAATGTATTTCAAACGGCTTCAAAATCAAATCTGTTTTCATTCTTTTATTTCTGACTGTCGCATATAAATTTCTGATATTACTTACCGAGTATAGAAAACTAGAATGACAATTTTAGAATTTAGACGCCGGACCCGCTCCCCCACCCCCTTTTTTTTTTTGGATTATCTTATGGTAAGAAAGCATAAAAAATCTCATTGCCATAAATCTAGTTCCTTTATAAAGCTGGGGTTTAAAGTGTAAAACAACCCCCCCCCCCCCCCACCCTTTCGAATTATGACGATTCTGTTTTTTTTAGAAATAAAATTAAAAATAAATTAGAAAGTGGTTTAGAAACTAGAAGGGTCGCTCTCAATCACTTCACAGGTATATTTTCATGTTGATGATATCTTACAAAATAAACATTTTATGTCAATTTGAAAATGACCCAATTTTAAATTTTTTTTTTTATAAAAATTTTGTATAAAAAGTTTATTTTGAAAGATATCAACATGAAAATAGTATTAAGTGATTCAGGCTGTCAGCAACCCTTCCAGTTTCTAAAACACATTCAATTTCTCCTTAATATCGGTTTCTAGAGATGGGACGAATCCTAAATTTTCTCGAATCCGAATTGGTTCTCGAATATTTCATTTAAGAAGCCTCTATTATTCATTAAGAAAATACAAATAAATGAAATTATATTAAATATTAAATTATTAATAATAATAAACAATGTGGCACTCAAGAGTCGCCACAAGGTGATGATATTGGTGATCCGGGTTGCAACAATCGCCGGGGTTTTTTTTTGTTAGTGACGCTTTTATTGAACGTCAATGGAGTTAAAACTAATTTTACCAAAGTTTTTAACAGTTTTTTTTTTTTTAAATTTAGGATCCGAATGTTTCGAAAGACGAAAAAAGCGCAAAGATTTGAGTTTTCGAATCTCGAATATATTTTTCAAGATTCGTGGGATTCGAAGATTCGAATGGCCCATCCCTAATTATTTCGAAAACGCAGAATAATCAAGAAAGTTAGCATATCAGCTGTTCATAAACCACCCTGAAGGTCTCAATTTCAAACGACACCACTTAACTCACACGTTAAGCCAAAACACTTCTTTAAAATGTAAGATTTCGAAGAATTTCGTTAAAAGAGATCTTCTTTACCACCAAAACCAATAAAAGAAAGGCAATTTTTCTATTAATTAAGATTTGAAACATGCCATTCATCATAATTACAGTGTGAATCGAGAGACGAAACTCATTACCAAAATATATAAAGCCAAAGTGAACAATAAAATATATTGAAGATTGTAACAAGTTGATTGAAATATAGCCCAGAGTGTCTTGAAATAAATACAAAATTACAAAGTGCTTGTTGTCTGTCTCAATTATTCTTTGCTGCTTATTTTCCTTTTTTTTTTTTTCCAAGAATGCCTAAAAGGTGGGAGGTTAAAGGGAGGGAGGAGGTTTGAAATAAGGTGAGAGGGGGGAGGGAACCTTCTTGAAACAATTTCGACCAAAGGAAGAAAAAGAAAGAGAGAATGTTGCACTGACAATGACCTCGATCGTATGACCCCATTTTTGGATATGACATGAACAAAAAAAAATACACTGGAGAGAAAGAAGGAAGGATAAATTAGTGGAAAAAAACACACAAAAGACAATAACCTTAATTCTTTCCCTGCCTCTAACATATTATAATCCACCACCCACCCCTTTCAATGTTTGCCTAAATCATCTGATATAATTGATGTTTTTTCTAGTCTCTACAATAAAAAAAATTCGTATCAAACTAATAATACCTCGCTTAACGTTACCTCTGAGAACGATACCTCTCTACAATGTAGGTGCCCCAACTCTATAGCTTTGTATTGAAGCGCCTTTTCATATGTGCGCATCCCTATCGTTAAGCACTAGCATCTGAGGAATTTGACTCATCTTTCAAACCGAACTGAACCGAACCTAACTGTGCATGTGCAGACAACTCCGATGCTATTCGTTAAGCAAGGTGTGACAGTATAGGCCCTATACTATAATTAAATCTATAAAATACTTGTGTTAACATACAATTTATTAAGTATATTTGGTGTATATGTTACTGTCAATCTGCGTAATCAGCCAATCTGCAGATTAACTATGCAATCTGCAAAACCACCAAACTGTTCGTGAATCTGCAAAATTCAATTCATTTTAGGTGTTGAATTTTTGCAGATTCACTAGCAGGGTTGGTTGTTTTGTAGATTGCCTAAGCAATCTGCAGATTGACTGATTCCGCCGACTAAGCACGGATCGTACTGTTCAACAAATCACTACGCAAGCTGTTAAGTGTGCAACCGGAAAATGAACAATGCTTTGCTGCTCACCAATTATTGTCAGCATCAGAGGACTCAACAACACTACCTACTCTTTATTGGAAATAAATTCATCACAGCAGCCACAAAACCATTGAACCAAATAGAATTTCATGGCAAACTGTCGACAGAGACGGACCCAAAAGCAGTCTCAAAATTTGATGGGCCACTTCTCATTACTGCAGGGGGTTTTTTCTTTCGAAATTTGCCTAATTCTACTTATCACCTATAAGGACAGCAGCCTACAGTATACGACAAGGTATCTTTTGCAGAATTCACTATTTCACTTGCCGGCCGAAATAATCTCATTTTGTCTATATATTTACATACTGTACTCAGCAACAAAGTAAAATAAAGCAAACCGGCCCCTCTATTCAAATCGAACATTGATTGATTGATTGATTGATTGATTCAAAAAAACGTAATAATTGTACAGGTGCTGGCGATCATCACTACTATTCATCATCAATTCCGAATTATTCTTATTTCATTTGACATTGAACAATTATAGCAAATATTGACTGGAGGTGTGTTTAATTTTAAACAATGTCACATTAAGTCAGGAAATGTGATGTTAATAAGACTGTCATATTATACACACAAAATTTGTTACAAAAGCCTATTAATTAAAAAAAAATCTTATGTGATAACTGACTTGTGCCATTGACTGTTATGACTAGTGTACGGAAGTCATAAGACGATAATAGATCATAAGCAATGACACTGTAACGAGGCCGGCGCTTATAATTTGCATTAAGAGAGTCATCTGAGCCTTCCTACACCACCAAAGCTCAGTATGTGAACCCGACACAAATTATTTTACAGGCTCAGATGTGCTCAGCACAAATCCATCGTTTTCCCCTCCCTTTTATGAGGAACGGCAACTTCTAATCGGTTTGTTATTTCGTTTAATGTCGCATGCACCGCCATATTCAATTTCTAATTGGTTGGTATTTGGTCTGACGCTCATAAAAGGGCGGGGTAAACGATGGATTTGTGCTGAGCACATCTGCCTTTATTATTTTACCATTCGTTTCCCCCCTTCTTCCACAAACACAACTCAAGGTTTGTATAATTTAGATTAATAAATTATTAAATTAACAATAAAGACTAATATTGTTTTGCTCAACTAGCAAATCCGCACTTTTCAGAAATTCATTTCCCTTTGTGAGGATGAATTCCTTCCTCAAAAATAAATAAATAAAAAACCTCCAAGAAGTAGGAGGATCCTTGTTATTATATGTTACTGTCAATCTGCGGAATCACTCAATCTGCATATTGCCTAGACGATCTGCAAAACAACCAACCCTGCTAGTGAAATCTGCAAAATTCAACACCTAAAATCAAGGGGCGGATATTGGGGGGTGAATCTCGTACGGTATGGCAAGCCATTTTAGTTTTTTCCGCGTTTTAATGGATTTTTTGATTTTAATTCTATTCTGGGAATCGAGTAAAACGCGGAAAAAAAATTAAAATGGTTTTCCACACGTACGTTCTGCTGTGAATCTTTGTAAATCTTAGTGAATCTCGTACATGATTTTCATTGATCTCACCCCCCCCCCCCCCCCCCCCCCCCCCCCTTTGCCTGAAATGTATTGAATTTTACAGATTCACTGGCTGTTTTGGTCATTTTGCAATCTGCACAGGCAATCTGCAGATTGACTGATTCCGCAGATTGACAGTAACATATAAATGGAAGTTCTTCAAAGACATTCATTGGGTCAGCCAGTCTGTTAAAGGAACTAACAGAAAAAGCCCCTCATCATCATCATCATCATCAATGTTCATCATCATCACGTTCTTTAATACCAGACAAATGTATTTTTTTTCTTCAAAAAAAACTTGTAACCTCAAGAGGGTGGTTGGTTGTTGTTGTTTTAACTTTTTTTTAAAAGTCTTAATGACGGCATTTCGACCGTCATTATTTAGAAAGAAGAAGAAAAAAAAAATTACAGCATAAAAAAATTAAAGAGACGAGGGTGAGAGAAAAAGACATTGTTAACATAAAAAATGAAAAGAGAATTAAAGGGGGGGGGGGGGGGGGGGAATAATAAGAAGTGAGGTGATAAGGGTGGAAAAGAAAAATCATCATTCCCCCCCCCCCACCACAAAAAAAATCCAGGAAGGATAAGATGGATGGACACCACAAACACCAACAAGAAACAAGTGAACTTCTACCATTTTTATTTTTCCAAAAAGAGCTTTTTTTTTTTGCGCTTAGCCTCTGGTCAGTTATGAAATAAAGAGAAAGGAGGGAGGGAGGGATGATTGAAAATTGTGAAATCTTTTATATAATAAAAAAAAAAACATTTCAAGGTATTGGAGAGAAAAGAAAGGCGGAAAGTTAGGGGGGAAAGGGAGGATGTGACGGTCACGAGGATCATTAGTGGCCACTAGGATAACTTAAAAGAGAAACCCTCATAGAGATAGAGAAATCTAAGTTTATAATGTTAAATATCGTCGAAAAGGAGGAGGATAAAAGAGGAGTGATAACGCCTCCCCCCCACCTTGTTTTTTTTATGCAACTCCCCCTCCCAGAGATTTCATACTCTTCATCATCATCATCAAAAAGTGCATCATCAAGTGCTGACCAAAATTCACAGGAATTTGGAAAGAAAAACAACTTTCATTCAGAACATGAACAATTGTTTTTGCAATAGTAGGAGAGCTATATGTTAGGAAGGGATAGGCCGCCATTCACGATGGGATCTGGACTGACAGAAATCGCGGATATGATCTCCATCCGTCTAGAACCGTCCCCCTTTTTAGAGCCATTATAACGTACGGATCAGATCTCAAGAGGTTTTTCGAATCTTTGTTTTTTTTTTATGTCAGCCTGATCCTGTTACGGAACTGAACAGTAAAGCAAATGCGCATGATCGTTTTTTTTTTTCAGATCCCACGGATCTGATCTCTTTTCCTCATTCAGGTACGGATCTGGAGTTTTTTTTTCGCAGACTTGAACTAACGGATCCGATCCCAAGAGCGCATTGGCGATGGGATCAATGACGAATTTGGACTGACAGTCCAGAACACAGGCAATTAGAAAACGGGACGAACACCAGTTGGCTCCGCCCTTTTTTATGACGAATGCAACTTCTAATTGGTTGATTATGTAGTCTGACGTCATATGCTCAGCCCTTTTCACCGTCGAACCACACAACAAAACCAATTAGAAGTTGCCGGTCGTCATAAAAAGGGCGGAGCCAACTTGTGTTCGTCCCGATTTCTAAATGCCTGTAAAAAAAAAAGAATGATAGGAAAAAAAATACAAATAAAATAAATATGAAAATGAAATTGTTTATTAGAAGTTTTGCCTTACAAATTTTTGTAATGAATTTGTAGGTAATTTTATTACGTATTATCTGATTTCTCTATTTTTGTTAAACATTACTAAAAAAAGGAAAGGCGTAACCGTCATTAAAAATGCCAATGCCAAGATTAGGCCGAGATATTAAAAAACCTTAATTATCATTATAATCGGTTAGCTAATTGTATCGCTTGATCCCAGTATAATAATCTTCTATGTGATACAGAATATAGCATAAGTAAACCTAATGTGCAATAATAATGATAGTTAAGAATATATAGTTGATGTGAACGAGGAGTCAATTTCAGAATAAACTAGTCTAAACCAGTAACTTCCGACGTAAAAACAGAAAAGTATGAAGTTGTAGTTAGTGTCTTTACAGAACGAGAGGCCTCACGAAAGGAGGTATTATTAATGGCACTACGGATTGAAGCATTTCACATGCAATATTACTACTAACTAAGCTACATCATATGATAATAGATACATTCATTATATCATGATGCAAGCAATTAGCAGCAGTAGATGGCGCTATTATCTTAGGAAAAACAACACCATAGGACGACAGGGGATAAAAGTGACAGGCAACTGTGTCCAGCATTAGAATTTATTTTGCCCCGCCCTTTTATGACATCAGACCAAGTAACAAACCAATTAGAAATTGAAAAGGGCGGAGCATGTGACATCAGACCAAGTAACAAACCAATTAGAAATTGATGACACTCATAAAAGGGCGGAGCAAAAAAAATTAATGCTGGGCACAACTTCCTGTATAAAAGTGTCACCAGCCACCATATTCAGAACTGGGTGATTCCATTCAAAATTCCAAAAATCCTTTTAAATTAAAAAAAAATCATAACTTAGAGTTTTCAGCTTTCCAACTTGACACTTGGTGAACCTCTACAGTAAGAGTGGACAATAAACATAATTTTTTGAAAGAAAAAAAGTATGGTTTTTTGAGGTCAAAGTTTACATATGATGAACTTTGACCTATTGTTTGCATGTATAGGCATGTTATGTATATCGATGGAAAGCTTGTTCAATTAGCTTTCCAAAAAGTCCAACATCTTGATTCTACCTAGCATATAACAGGAGATATTTGAAAATCACTGGACCGTGCCGAGCCAAATTTTGAGGTTTTTTGCAAAGTTCAAACAGTCATCTTAAAAACTACAGGGGTTAGGAATCTAAAATTTGACACATAACAGTTTTATTAAGCCCTTATTATGTGTACCAAATTTGAGCAAAATCGGAGATGTTGCGGTTGAGGCCCGTGTTCATTTTCGGTGTAATCGCCCAACTGTGGATATGCAGATATGAAACAGGTATCTGTAGACAGTTTCAGAATTGCCCCCTTTTCATTGCTCCACATTTTTATGAGCGTTATCAATTTCTAATTGGTTTGTTACTTGTTCTGATGCCACATACCCAACTCTTTTATTTCTAATTGGTTGATATTTGGTCTGACGCTCATAAAAGAGAGGTCCCAAAGAAATTCTGAAGCTGTCTACAGATGCCTGTCACAGCCTGTGGATAGAAATCACTATCTCTAGCTCCAGCCATAGACTTAACCATTCATTTAGCTCGAGATAAGAAATTACGAATACCTATCCAAATATCCACAGTTGTAAATAAGGGGACAAGTGGTGGGTCACCTGAGTAACCTATCTATCTATATATAGAGGAGAGGAAGAGAAAAGACTGAAAGAGTCTGAAACCCTTTTGACTTAAGCAGATCTTCATCTTAGAGAGGTCCAAAGAATTTATTGGAAGAGCTGATGTTCATTAGGATTTTAGGATAGTTACTACTACTTACGAACTTTTTCTTTTTTAATTTTTGGGCTCATTTGACACCGTTTCACATTCAAAACTTCTGGCAAAAGTTGTAGCATATGGGTTGGGGCAGGTAACCAAATGGGTAACTTCTTTTTTAAGTGATCGGAAACAAAGGGTAGTTGTAAATGGGTCTCACTCACAGTGGTTGGCTATTAAATCTGGTGTATCCCAGGGTAGTGTGCTGGGTTCTCTTTTGTTCCTGATATTTATTAATGACCTCTGCAGCACAGTTGGCAGCAACTGTAGACTATTTGCTGATGATACTCTAATTTACAATGAGGTTGATGGTATCCAAGACTGTGAAACATTAGCTCTAGACTTGAAGGCAATTGAGGGATGGTGTAATACATGGCAACTTCAGTTGAATGAGGGGAAGTGTAATGTTATGAGGCTACTCGGGGTAGAAATCCAATTGTGTTCAATTATAGTACGAATGACGTTATTCTTCGGAGTGTTGTGTTATAAGTACTTGAGGGTTACAATGACAGATGACCTTTCTTGGAAAAAACACATTGATGGTGTTACTGGGAAAGCTCTACACATGCTTCATTTTAGTCAAAGGACACTGGGCACCTGCCCAGCACAAGTTAAAACTATTGTCTATCAAGCATTGGTTAGGCCTCATCTTGAGTATTTGCTGCAGTGTATGGAATCCTCACTGTCACACTCAATCATTCAGTTGAAATGGTTCAGCGTAAGGCGGCTATAGGTCTGTTTGTGGCAGGCACAAATTTACAGATAGTGTTACTGAGATGCTGTCAGTGCTACAATGGCATAGTTTGGTACATCGCAGGGCTGAGTTAAGTTTGAAATTGTTTAGAAAAATTACATGTGGTGACTGTCCTAAACCACAGTCCAGTGATATTCATAAAGCACTATACATGGGCAGGGCTAACCACTCTAAGACAGATTCATATTTTTGGTCTTTTTTTCCTAGAGTTATAAGACAATGGAACTCTTCCTGAGGCAGTGGTGAATGGGAATAATTTTGTTTCGTGGGATTGACATTTGTATATTTTGTATATTTGTATGTGCATGTATATGTGCTTGACAATGCTTAATGATGCATATGGACTTTTATGTCCCTCTGCCATAGGCTTCTTTGGTTGCTAGCAGAGTACTAATTGTACTTGTAATTGTAATCACGTATATTTTAATTTCTTAAAGATCTCAAGTATTTTTTGTTATTTAAGTATCAACTCAGAACCGCTCGAAAGCGCCGCGCCTTCATGATAGATAGACATTTTTCATCACGTAGTAACGGCGTAAATGTCATAATAGTGATTTTCAAATGCAGCTCTGGAGTGTTTGTATTTTAACTTTTATGCCTTGTATCCATTGGGATAAAAATTTGAACTTTTTGAAAATTTCAACTGGTGAAAAATTGAACCAATGTGGCCCCGCCTACTCACTATCATAGCCGGGGGCCACGTTTCTTCTAGATTTAATCAGTTGAAATTTTCAAAAAGTTCAAATTTTCACTCCAGTGGAAACAAGGCCTTACACTGTAACAATCAATGCATAGTGGTGACACTGACTCACCCCCCTCTTTGGATTGTGTTGATTTTGTGGGGACAAGGCCAAAGGGGCCCCATAGACACTATCACTCCAACGCAAGATGAATTTATTTACCAAATTTACCTTTTCCATGTCTTTAGAAAAAAAAAAAGGCCAACGAACAGCCTTCAAATATTTTTATAACAATTTTTTTTAACGAAAACAAGGTGATTCCTAAACGTGCTTTCAAAACCAAAAGGCCATTTCTGAGGGTTTTTTTCTTCTTTTCGTTAAAATTCAGCAATTTCTTAGACGGGCAACCAAACATTCAGAAGATTAAGTTTTTTTTTGGTTACTTTTTAGTCAACTTTCTTACGCCTTCAAGCGAAACGTTATCTTCTGATAAAAGGCCTACCATTATTTTTCAGTATGTTGTTGTTGTTGATAAATACAAAATATGCTTAGAAAATCGACCTCGTTTTTAGACGTTCAATAATAATATTAAATAAAATAAACCCCCTTTAGCACCTTGTTTGTTTAAGATAAAATACTGAACCAGTTCAATCGTAGATTTGAACACACCTTGCAACAAAAAAAGATGACGATTGGGAACATTAAAAGTTTGTAGTTCATAATATTATATAAATTAAGAATTTTAATTTGTTCGGAAAAATAATGCGTCTTATACCTAGTACACACACCTGACAATTTAAATGCATTTAAATAATAAACGTGTTCTACAGAGCCCTGTGAAGGACAAACAATATGTCGAATTCAATTTATTCAGTTAATAATCTGAAAATATTGAGTTAATAATTAAATATAAAATATAAACTATTGACAAAATATTATATATATATATATATTAAGCCAGGTCTGTGTGCGTGTGTGGGTGTCTATCTGTAATAACGCTGTACAAACCTTGAAACACGTCGGAATTTATATAAATTTAAATGAATAAATGAACCGCTTTTTTTCTCAAGGTCAACTATATGTTGCACCCTTCCCATCCAAGAACCCCATGATATTAAATTGGAGAGGGGAAAAAGGTTGGAAAGTGTAGAGGGGGGAGGAGAGAACCGCGGAGGGGAAAAAGGTTGGAAAGTGTAGAGGGGGAGAGGGAAACGTGGAGGGAGAAAAAAAGGGGGAGGGGTGACTGAAATTGAAATGAAAGGAGTAAAAAAGAAACAAACGACGCGCATGCGCACAATTGCCTGTTAATTTTGCTCCCGTCATTTATGACGGGTTACCCCACTAGTATATATATATTAAGCCAATTATGTCTGTCTATAAGTAATGCTGTAAGAACAAGGACAAAAACCTTTAAGCAAACACACGTGAGGGCCGTGGGGGGGGGGGAGAGAAGAGAAGGAAACGTCCTTCATTGCATGACCTTCAGAATTTGAATAAAAGTTAAACTAGAATGTCCCGTCATACATCACGGGACACGGGTTACCCACGTCATGTGTGACGGGTTACCCCACTAGTTGATTTAATATTTAAATTTAAAATATTTAATAATAAAGTCCATTTTTATTTTGTTCATGTCCTTAACTGGATTCCGTATAATTAACCTAAACACATTTAATTTGAATTCATTTAACTCATGTGTGTACAAGGTAATAAGGCAACTGACAACTAAACACAGTTACGTGATTTTTAATATTTTTAAATTTCTACAAAAATCACTCATAATGGTGGTCAAAGTTATATCTAAATGTAGTTTTGCAATTAATTTCTATAAACACCGTTCTGATTCTTTCGTAAGCACTACGGAAATCGTGATTTAAAAATTGAATGAACATTGTGTAAGAAGGATATATTTACTTCAATTAATATTATTTACTTAAATTTATATTTATATGACAAATTTTAATTGTTCTTATAAAAACGTGATTGTTGCACAAATTTAAAAAATATATAAAGCAAAATGAGTAACATTTTGTTATAAATAATCACCAAATTTTTGGTGGTCATTCAATTTGTGTTTAATTATTATTTGGTTGTGTCTCATTTGAAGATAGTGGCGGCGGAAATCGACGACACCGTGGAAAAACGCCCGGATCCCGATACAGGGTGGATTCAAATCAGACTTTTTTTTTTAAATTCATTTAAAAACTTCAAAAAATTCCTCTTCACTTTTATGAAGAGGAATTTTTTGAAGTTTTAAATTAATTTTAAAAAAAGTCCGAGGAAAAAAAAAACTTAAAAACAAAAAATTTAAAAAATGTGATTTAAAATCAATTGATTTTTATGGTGTCGTTAATTTAATTTTTTTTAATTAAATCGTGTTTAAAAAATCAGTTGATTTACATCAAGATATCCACCCTTGTGTCCGATAAACCAGCGCAGCAAATGCCAAATACAAATAAAATGGCGGCCGTTTCCATTGAATAATAATAATAGGTGACTTATTTCAACCACAAAATTAAAGGAATGGACAATTTATTTCATTTTAATCTCTCCTATTCATAGAGCAATAGCGTACTACAGGTCCGTACAATAAGGACGGTTTAATCATACGTTTTAATGACAATCCCCACAACCGAAGCCCAAGAGAATTTCCCCCCCCCCCCATAGAAAAATCTATTAAGAATTCGAGATTAGAGAAATTGACGTCACAACACACGTCTGAAAGATCAGACGTGTGACGTCACAAGCATGGAAAAGATCTAAAAATAGGTTCCGTTGAATATAACCATAATAGAAAAACACTTTTTTTGTGAACACACAAAAAAATACCAAAATAAATAAACCATAAGCTGCATTAAATTTAGAAGGAAAAAGACGAAAGAAGGAAGGAAGAAGGGCTTCGGCGCAACTGTAGAACGAACGGATCGATCAATCGATCGATAGCCATTTTTGGGTACAGCAGAGTTAGAACAATAGGAAAGGGAGGTTCATATAGAAAAATAACTATAATAAATTAATGAAGTGATAAAAAGAGAAAAGAATTCTTCCCTTGTGTCACTCCCTCCCACCCACCCCCAATCAGAAAGTTGTTTTTTCCGGGCACTTTTTTCTTCTTCCTTTCATTGATCAAATTGGCCGTCATGCATTTTCTAATACGTAACCCCCCCCCCCTCCCCTTCCCCCCCCCCCAGAAATAAGCAAATAAGGAATCTCTCTCTCTATATGTATATATTTATATAGATTGCAACTGTAAACAAATAAACAAACACTTCCTACAGGCTACACACCCTTAACAACTATTTTACTGTCAATTTGTCTAAGTAATAAGTATAAAAACGTAACGGAGCATCAACTACAGCAGCGCCTCGTGACAACCTCTACACTAAACAATCACTATAGTCCGGTCCTTTTTGGGCACGGAATTGTCCGTTTACAGTGTCAGTGATTCATTTCGAAAGACTGTCCGTTATTCTGCCATGGTCAAGCCCGTATTAAGGCATGTGCCAAGACCCCCCCCCCCCCCCCCCAAGGTTTAGTGGACCCGCCCGCCCCTTAAATAAATCACTTTCACTTGTCATATTTATGCATTTTGTGATAATATCATATTTCAATATTTTTTGTAAAATTTAACCCAAACTAAACTAGAAATGCCCTAATCGACTTCCTGTCTGTTCATTTACTGTATCTGCCCGATATGCGCTGCTACTTCTAAGGGCCCCCAGGTTTTCCTTGGCACAGGGTCCCCCTAAAGTGTTAATCCGGACCTGGCCATGGTCACACTAAAACTACAAACTTCTCTCACATGTATTGTGTGAGATAAAATAATCAAATGATGACCGTATCGAGTAGGGTGTTCAATACCGTATTAATTGACAAGTCAGGCCACAGTATCAATGGATTTCGTCGAAATTTTTGAACAATGCTTCTAACTTGTACACTACATGTATATGCACTCTGTATGGAAAGTAAGGAAGAGTAAAGGGCTTTACTGAAAGCACACGGAATCAAATTTTTCCAACCCAGAAATGGAAACAAGAATACCACTTTGATGTCGTCCTGTAATCTAGTTCAAATCCCAACTGAATGAACTACTTTTATCGTCAAAATATATAAATAATATTCTTACAACTTCAATTCCATCTTCCCCTTCCCCCCCCTTTGTACCTTTTCATTGAATACAACGTATAAATCGAAACATCTCCCCCCCAAACCCCTCTCTAGTAGAAATAAGAATCTTAACTATTAAATGCATCATTTAATAATCCATATAATATAAAAAATAACCATTCTTGGTTAGTCAGAAAAGAAGGTTCAGAACATTTTGAAAAAAAAAAAGTGAAATGGCAGGTGTGTGTTATTAATAATATTATATTCTGAGTTATTTCCAAGATCCTCTTTTTTTTCTTCTTCTTTTTACAAAAAAAACATCTACCCATTAATCAATGCCAAAATGGGGGAAATATTTAACCTGAACCTCATGGAATGATATTGTCATAAAGTGTTCCTTTTTTTTTGTAGGTCATTGTGTGACCCCCCACCCCTTATATTCCAGGATGATGATTTACAAAAATTAAAACACGTTTTCACCAAATTGAAACACTTATAAAATTTATAATTAGGGAAATCTGTAGAACTTAATGGTGTTTTTCATTAATAAACTTGATATTTTCATATAGATCCTGTTTAATGCTTTAAACCCCCTTTTATTCCATCTGTTTGTAATTCCGATTTTTTTTTTAATTAGATTGATTAAACCCTACTTATGTTTAATATAACATTAAAAAAGTTCCACAAAATAACAAATTATGTGAAAATATTTCACTTCCATTTGTCAATTATTAACTTATTAATTTTAGAAAATAACAAGATGTCGGCACCAACTTCACTTCGTTGGAAAATGTCATAAATATGGCTGTTAAATTTTTTTCTTCTCCATTACACGTGTATTTTATTTGTGTTTTGTACGAAAATACAATAATTATTAACAATATAGGGTATGTATTGCTAGTTTGCTACATAACATACTCGTTCAGGACACAGAAAACATCTTAATTAACAGTAATGTAATATGTACAGGAGGAGTACAATTAATTGCCATTCGAATAAATCAACGAACGTTTTAATAACTGAATAAAAAGAAGACAAACTATGAGCCACTTTCGGTATTGTTGTCTGATTACGCGCGATTAGTAGTAAAACATAAAACAGAGAAAAGTTGAAATTATCACGTTCCGAATAACAACAATATGAAAGGGAATTTGTTTGATGTGTGTTTTTTTTAGTTGCGGCTGAGGTTGGTTGGTTCGATCCATTGGTTTGTCATTTCAGCACGTTTTCATTCACAAC
This sequence comes from Brachycybe producta, assembly GCA_036925085.1. Taxonomy (NCBI): domain Eukaryota; kingdom Metazoa; phylum Arthropoda; class Diplopoda; order Playtdesmida; family Andrognathidae; genus Brachycybe; species Brachycybe producta. The sequence continues at coordinate 5,562,309 of JAUPFP010000004.1, forward strand.
AACTGTCTTTTTCCCAAACAAACCGACCTTCTATAGACATCCTAATATACAATAGTAGATTCATTCAATGTATCAAACAAATGAAACAACACATCCAACAACAGAAAAAATCTAGTGTTGTAAAAAAAAAACTTTTTTTTAATTTTTCTTATTTTCCATTTCCCCAACCCTACTACTAAGTGTTGAAAATGAACGTGTTTTTTAATATTACGTTTTTTTAAAACCTGACCTAATTTATATTCTTAATTCATTAATTTGCATTTCAATGCTTAATGTAAACATTGTATTTTTCCCTATCGCAGGTAGGACTGAACCAATCAGGAATCAGAATTCACCACCAACATACATGCCTAAAGAAAGGCCTTTTTTTCCATTTCCTCCCAAAGCTATTATTTTCTAAATAAAAAAATGATTTTTCCCAAAAACGAACACTTTAATTTACTGATAATCATTCAGTAATCTCTGAGACACGTACTTAAAACTGATTAATTTTCTATCTTTCTTGCGTTTTTCTTTTCCCGCCGTTTTTTTTTAAACACGTTTTTTAAATTTTTCAACCACCGTTTATTTTTAAAAAAAACGAACACTTTTTAATTTACAACACTGAAAAATTCACTTTGGTGGTGAAATAACCACGAAATAAAAAAGGTATTCGGAACTAGGGTCGCATTATTAATGATTGCTAATTACAAAATAGTCAAAACTAGTAAATAAACTCATGAATTACTGATAGGCAGTTTCATGTATAACTTTATGAGTTTAGCACAAACTATGACTATCTTATAATTAGCAATCATTGAGAATAACGACCATAATACTACGGTTCCATTATCTTCAAAGAGGATAGAAGATATACAATTGAAGATAGGTTTTTAGTAACGTAGTCACCTATAATGGCTCACGCTCCATCTAACTCCTATACATGAACTAAGGGCACAACCACCCATGGTGGTGGTTGGGGGTCACTACAGCTACCAAGGCTCACAAGCGCTACTAGGGGGAGAACAGCTACTTGGGTCACTACAGCTACCAAAAAAATTAATAGACCTTTTGTTCATTAAAAAAGTCACTACAGCTACCAAAAAATAGGGGGACAAAATACAGACCTTTTTTTATCACTTTCTCGTCACTACAGCTAAAAAAAATAACCCTTTCTCCCTAACATGACCGAACCTTACCTAATAAAACCTTACCGAACCTTAACGATCCTAACCAAAAAGTACCGATACAATCGAACCTAACCGATCCTAACCGAACCTAACCGATCCTAACCAAACCTAACCGATCCTAACCAAACCTAACCGAACCTAACCGATCCTAACCGAACCTAACCGAACCTAACCAATCCTAACCGATCCTAACCAAACCTAACCGAACCTAACCAATCCTAACCGATCCTAACCAAACCTAACCGAACCTTACCGATCCTAACCAAACCTAACCGAACCTTACCGATCCTAACCGAACATAATGAAACCTAATCGAACATAATGAAACCTAAATGAACCGAATGTAATCTAAACTAAACGTATTGATAAATAAAAAGGCCTATATTTTTTGGTAGCTGTAGTTACCCTTTTGATGAAAAAAAGGCCTATATTTTCTTTTTGGTAGCTGTAGTGACCCTGGTAGCTGTAGTGACCCTGGTAGCTGTAGTGACCCTGGTAGCTGTAGTGACCCTGGTAGCTGTAGTGACCCTGGTAGCTGTAGTGACCCTGGTAGCTGTAGTGACCCTGGTAGCTGTAGTGACCCTGGTAGCTGTAGTGAGCCAGTCCCCCCCATGGCCCATGGGGAGATGAGATACGGAGGCTGAAAACTCCAAGACTTTATCTAATGGAGAAAATTTACCCCCCCCCCCCCCCCCCCTCCGAGAGATATCAAATAATTAATATTTCATTCGCCACCCCAGACCAGAATCCCAGTTATTCTAGAGATGGCCGTCTCAAGTGAAGAAGGCCGTAGCTCGGGACACCAATCTATTTCCGTTATCTTCTTTTTTCTGAAAGCTAGCAGCTAAGTGGTGGTTCCACAAGCAATGATTGTCCTCAAATCCTCGAAAATCGAAGATAATGCTATGTGCTACTTACTAAGCACACCTTTAAAAGCTTGCCTTTTTCTCAACCCTGTTGTTGGTTTCAAAAAGGAAGCGCATTTTTCTTCTTCTTCTTCTTCTCCTTAATGAATGGCGCGCTTTTAGCGTGTTCTGCAATTTCACATACTGGATTATCAACAACAAAAAACCTACAAGTGCTATGATTATATCCATTACCCAACAACTAACCTGCCCAGTGCCAATTATGACTATAATAATTCATTTGTACTAAGAAAAATGTTATCTCGAAACAAATCTACTTTTCATCACAGTAATCACCTACCATTTTGTAATCAATAATAATAATAATAATAATAATAACAGTAAATAATATTTACAGTAAAGATTGTTTCTTGAATAACATGAAAAGTTGGCAATTAAAAAAAAAAAGTAAATGCATAATTGCGTCAATAAATTTCACTTTAAAAGACATTATCGCGTATTCCATTATTGATTACGTAAAGACAGATATGAAGGGAGAACCAAACGAAAGAAAGATGATCTCCAAATTTGTCTGGGCCACTTTTCAGTTTAAGCGTTCCTGAATTTTTCCATTAAGTATATACTTATCAAGATTAATAAATTATTAAAAACACAGTTTGTCCCCTTTTTCAAGGCCACTAAACTAACATTACAAAAGTACAAAGATTACAGAAGATACGTTTTTTCTTTTTCCATTGAATTAATATATATTATTTTGTCAAAATGTCTATCATTAACACCCCCTCTCTCTCTCTCTCCGTTTAGTTATACAGAGTGGTCGCGTAGTCCCTGACAGAGATCAGATTTGTATGCAATTATCAAGCAAAATGTTTCTCGATTTGTGGCCCAAGTGCCGCCAATCATGAAGAAATCATCATTATGGCAATTGCAATTATGCTTTTTCTAATCAAAAAAGGCTGGTTAGATAAAGAGGCGAGATGTCGGGTTACTACCAGTTGTCAACTTAAAAGCTCTAACCTCCAACCAGTCTTCTTGATTGAAACAGTAGAATTGTTGGTCAATCTAAACACAGAATTGTTAACTTCAAAATTGGCTCTTGTGCTACAAGAGATTGAGAAACACATTTGCTTGATATTGCATAAAAATCCAAGCTCTAGATATGACAACATTTCATTCTGCCAGAGATTTCTGGACCATCCTGTATGTTTCGAAGCTATGTTTCCATTGCAAGGTGCTACAAAAACCGTGTTTTTATTTTGTTTCAAATTTGAGAGAAGACCTTGTCTTTGATTGACACACGAGGCCTTCACAATCAGTGAGTGACCACTGACCATACCAGTCAGTAACCATCTATCAGTGTTATCACACTCACAATTTGGAATGTGCTCTTTGACATTTTGGAGGACGTCCACCAACGACATTGATTAACAGATAGAGAAGCTAATTCCCTAATTAGTAATGACAGTCAAGCAATGACTCTTGTAGGTCAACATGTGGAAGTATATCACAAACACCCTGTACATTATTACACTAAAGGCGCATTCACACTAGGCTGGTTTACAAGAAGCTGGTTGCTGTTGGCTATTAGCAGCAACAGCAAGCAGCAGCTGCTTTGGGTTGACACTTGTCCAGTCACTGCTGGTATTAGCAGTGCAAGTCATCCAATCACCATCTTGCAAAAACACAAAATCTAACAACAACCAACCCAAGCAGTGAAGTTTCAACTACTCACTAGAGCCACTACTAGCGACTCGATGTTAGCACACTGGTAGTAGAAGGGAGTCACATGACCAGCTGGTAGCTGCTAAAATTGGACATGCTCAACTTAACCAGCCACTGTTAAAATAACTAGCCTGCTGGAGAAAGCTGCTGCTGGTAGCAGTTCACACTATGCTGCTAGAGGGCTACAACCATCCAGCAGCTGCGAAAACAGCCTAGTGTGAATGCGCCATAACCATAACTAAAGTTTCGATTGTTTAACTAGAGACACACTCTCCCCATCATACTTGTTGAAATAAAAACCCTGTTTGTTTTGACTGCCTTTTTTTTTTTTTGGTGTCAAAAAACAACAACACTGTAATAAGTTCAGTGTACACTAAACAGACTAACCACCTCTGCACTCACCACCCACCCGCCCGCTTTTTTCTCTCTCACTCTATTCTCTCTTTGAACTGTTGTTAAATGTCAACAAATACATTTTACAATAATAAATACACTGTCACAATGTTAACGAAAGATGATCTCTGCGTTCAAAAACAATGGTTATTAGAAAGAGTTAATTTAAAAAAAAAAAAGAAATAAATTTCAATTTCAGCATTCAGGTCAGTCAAGTTAGCACTTTTGAAGAAACTTCGAAAAGAAAGCCAAAATTTATTTTAAAGTCGAACTATAAAGGGCAGTGCATTCGATAACTCAATTTCCTGTATATAATTGCATTCCATTTACGCCTATATTTAAGTCGTTTAAAACGTCAAGCAGTTTTTACTCGAAATCAACAATGTGTATATTGGTAAACACAGTATAGTAAAACAAGTGACACAAGTAACATGATCACTAGCGACAGCTAGTGGAAGATAACGTCTACATTATGCAAAATGTATCATAATTGGCTAATCTGCTATTTGTAATCTGCAAAATCTCGTTTCCATTAGGAAAAAAAAAATAACATCATACAGTTACCAAGGTTTAGTTAACCACGGTTATAATTAACTGCGTCAAGGTGGGAACTGTGATTCACTGTCGCATTCTAAAATGTGACTTAAAATAAAGCTAAACACACGAGAACGATGAGTCTATGGCTAGGTTTATACTCCAAATTTTGCTAAACTTTTCTAAGCTAAACTAAGCATTTGGGAGCTAATTTTTTAGGAGCTTCAACCTCCTAAAAATTAGCTCCCAAAAGCTTAGCTTCTTCATACACACATTTGTGGTCTTCCAAGCTTCAAACAGACACACTAAAACAATAAGAGTCCTTCCCCTTTTCCTGGATGAAAAAAAGGTGTCACTTGTTCACCCCATTTGTGTATCTGTTTCATGATTTGTGCTTTGAATTGCTAAGCTTTGAAAAGTTGAACGATTTCAAAGCTAGCTTCACGCTCTGACAAAAGCAAAAATCTGAAGCTCTGATGACGTTATTTTTGAAGCTTCGCAGTCTGCTTTGACGCTTAGCAATATAGTATAAACCAAGCCTAATAATTTTCAAGAATTTTTTTTCTTTAAATGAGTCTTTGGAAATGTTGTAAGTTTAACTTCATTTAAGCTTAGCTTTGGTTTAAGTAACGTTTTAGAAAATGGAGTATTACTGTGTGTTTCTATTTTTAAAGACCTCCCCTCCTTATGGTTAAATGTTCTTGTGTTACTTCCTATTGTTTTGCTATCACTAGCCGCCATGTTGTTTCAACCACAGAAAGGTGTGCTCAGCACAAACCCATCGTTTGCCCCACCCTTCTATGAGCGTCAGCCCAACTATCAACCAATTAGAAATTGAAAAGGGCGGGGCATGTGATAACCGACCAAATAACAAGACAATTAGAAGTTGTCATTCCTCATAAAAGGGAGGGGATGGGCAAACGATGGATTTGTGCTGAGCACACTTGCTGTGTCATTTTTGATAGGTTTAACATTACTTCCTGTTTTAAACACAAATTTGTTATACAAACAGGTTAAATGTGTTTCAACCTGTTTGTAGGACAGATCTGTGTTTAAAACATAAAATGCAGTCGAGTTAAGTTCAACCCACCCGTCCCACTTATCCCACCGCATGGGTGGGAATATCTCTGTTGATGGAAGTCCCATGTTAGCCTCTACTGCAAACCGGTCTCCAAGTGTAGTTTAGGACAAATGTTAAGTCACCTCATCTCGGTGCAACCGTACTTCCTAGAAACAAACCACCGTATGAACTGAATAGGCAGGCAGGCAGTGTGTGTGGTGTGCATGCGCGCACATGTCACACAGCAGCCAAGTGTTTTTTTTTTTTGCGGATTTGAAAGCTACACATTTCACATTATATTAAGTACGCCCTTCACATAGCCTTCACAATAACATTTTCTTTATTAAGGTGGTATTAAAACTATAAACACACCCCCCTTGAACTCTTTCATTATTCTGTCTTTCAAGAGCAAAAAAAAATACTTTGCATTTTTTTCTTTTCTTAATTTTTTGCTCCTGAAAAAAAAAAGACAGAATAACCAGAGCTCGAAGGCGTTCACGCTTTAAAACCACCTTAAAGCAGTATTCTTCTTCTAACAACTCTAATTTAAAGCAATGAACGACGACTTATAGCCAATAACATGAAGTTCCTAAATGAAAGCACTTCAGTGACAGCAACACCGTGTGGCCTGACGCTGAGTGAAGCCACACTGTGTTTTTTTATCATTAATAATTTAATATTTAATATAATTTCATTTATTTGTATTTTCTTAATGAATAATATAGAATTCTCATATGAAGGATTCGAGAACTTTTTAGGATTCGGATTCGAGAAAATTCAGGATTCACCCCAACTCTAGTTTAAACCTTGACGTTGCTGATCTAGTTTTTCCCAAATTAAATTTACGAATAAAAAGTCAGCAAATAATGGGGCGACTGAATAAGCGCCAAATTGAACAAACGCCAAACTGAATAAGCGCCAAATGGAACAAACGCCAAACTGAATAACCGCCAAATTTTTGGCTTTTATTCAGTTTGGCGTTTGTTCCATTTGGCGCTTATTCAGTTTGGCGTTTGTTCCATTTGGCGCTTATTCAATTTGGCGCTTGATCAGCGCCACCCAAATAATACTGGAATACAGAATGAAATAAATGATGAAAAAGACAAAAAAAAAAACTTGGCACCAAGAAGGACAGAAAACAGGGGCGGAAGAAGGGGCGGGGAGGGGAGGGGTGGAACACACCTGAAAGAATCGAACACTTAAATCTATGAATTCAATTGCACAGAGCCAATATTTCCATTATTATTAATCCATCTTCCATTATAATACTGTCAACGATAAGCAATTGCATAAAAAACAGATCGTTTTACGTAACTTATTTTCATGAGTCTGTTTGTGTTCAAAATTTACATTTTATCAAAACTTTTAAAATAAAAAAAACCTGCTCAAAGTGATCCAAAAATAAAAGAGCGCTACCTAGTGAGAGGTGTTTTAGGCCTGCTTCACACAGATCAACCCTTGTAAACAATAGAATAGTGTGTCAAGCGCCGGCCACTAATACGCGTTATTGATCATCACTGATAAAACAGGCAGTGGTCGCCACTTGTAGCCGGACTCAACCACCTCTTCGCCACTGAAGTGTCAGTCTGAGTCAACCGGACACAAGTTTGTAAATGGTTTCTTTTTGTAGCGCAGAAAAAGGGTGTCTCTCCCACCCCCACCCCCCCCCCCCCAGTGGCACGACTAGATCACTTTTCACAAAATGTGGTACAAGAAAAACGGTGGCAGTGGCTGCTCACGTGTACACATCCCTGATGTAATTCAATGGTCTGCTAAAACGACCCACTATAAATTATGTGGTCCGTTTAAAGCCGGCCTTTGATAAGCTCCTTAGAATAATACTATAATGCAATTTTGAAGAAGAAAATACTCCAAAATCACAATTCTTTTTTGTAAGTTTTTTTTTTATTTCCAAGAAGAATTGTCATTTTGGAATATTTTATTGAGCTACTCTTCGCTAGGAAGGTCAAAACCGTTTCATTTCGATTAGTTCAACAACGAGAAATCTGTTTCTCGTTTGGTGTGTGTGTGTGTGTGTGTGACAATTCACAAGACACAAACACACACACATTCAAGCCTTCAAGGTTGTTTGTTGTTGTTCATCGCTTCATCAACATGTTTACACACCATATTCCATCCCTCATTTTAATTGATACCCCGTTATCATTTTTATATTTCTTCGCATGTTTTTAACCCTCACCCACTCGAATACAATAACACCCAATATGCTAAATTTCAGTGTTGTCTTTTAAGAACAGAATCCTAAAATATTATTAAAACAAAAAAAAAAATGTTTTAACAAGTTCAAAGGTCATCGCGTTAACGTCTTCTCCTCTCCTGCCCCCCCCCCCCCCCAATATCCTCCTACAATATATATATATTTTTTTCAATCAGAAATGTCTCAAGCTCAGGATCTGATCACGTGAAACAACAACAACAACAACACGACCCTTAAAAAATGACCATCATTTTTGGTCAGACAAACCACGGGTTGTAGATTCAAGACAAGGGTCATATATGCCATTGTGGCCACCTATCTTAGCTTTAATTGACCTCTGATCTAAAGAGAGAGACTGTGAGAAGGGGCACAAAAGAGTTCAGAACGAGCAGGAGGAGGAGGAGGAGGAGGATCCTAAAAAAAAAAGGCGTAGAAACCATACGCAAATTAAGAAGATCATAAAAACATGAGAGAGATCTTCAAGTCATAGGCCTGCTATGACTTAACTTGGAAAATCTCATGTTTTTATGATCTTGCTATGACTTAAATAACTAAACTGTTCTATTGATGCATTTAAATGGGAGTTTTACAGTGTAAACGCCCATCGCGAACTCTTCATTAATGTGTCTTTCAAGAATAACATTTAATAGAAATTAGTGAAGGGGGGAGGGGGGGGGGGGGGCTTTACAAACTAGAACGGTAGCTCAATCACTTAAGATTATTTTTCAACTTGATATCTTTCAAAATAAGTCCTTTTTTAATGCAAGTTTCAAACTTGTCTCAACTTTTAAGCAGACGACATTTTTGTTTTTAAATTTTCGTCTATTTTAGAAGTTTATTTTGTAAGGGCTTCGTGTTTCCACTGAGGTGAAAATTTGAACTTTTTTGGAAAATTTCAACTGGTGAAGAATAGAAGACACGTGGTCCCCCCGCTTATGATAGTGAATGGACGGGAGCCACGTGCGGTTCTATTTTTCACCAGTTGAAATTTTCACCCAAACGGAAACAAGGCTTAAAGATGAAATGAAAACTACTATTAAGTGATTCAGAAACCCTTCTAGTTTCTAATATTCACTTTCCAATTCCCTTCTTAAAATTAATGCTAAAAAGACAAGAATAATCAAAAGAACTTTAACAAAAAAAAATCAAGCCGTCTTTTTAACAATTCCAACCACACTGAATGTAACAAAAAAAAAAACTTATTAAAATCATAAAAGCGTCTATATTTCATTTGTTTACTGAAAATATTAATAACAATAACACTTCAGTCAAGGTAAACAGGCAAATGACCTTGAAAAAAACAAACTAATGGTCAAGAGTAGTTAAGAAAAACAAATTCTTTTTTTCTTTCTCTTGGTTGAAGAAGAAAAAAAAACAGAATCTCACTTCTTCTTGTCACCCTTTTAACCTCCAGATGAAATCGAATCGCCCAAAATTTAAAAACACGTTCTCAAACCCCCCCCCCCCCCCTCCCTTCATCATCATCTTAGATATTGGGCCACATTTTCAACCAAAAAAACCCATGTGAAATAATGACCACACTGGACTGAAACACCCAATTGGGGCTGCTAGTACCGTACTGGCCCGCCTCATAATTACCAACTAATGGATCCTCAGACTCAGAAATAAGATGGGGGGGGGAACGGTTCTTCAATAATAACATTGATATGGCTCCGACTACTTAAGTAAGATAGAAAGCAAAAGTTGACTAAATAGAAAGTGATTTGAAGGTGCAAAAGGGCGAAACGTGATTGAAAAAAACAAAAAAACAAATTGTTAATTTCATTGGAGAAAGAAAGTGAGCGAGAAAGACAGTTGAGAGAAAAAGTGGCGAAAACAAGGGCATACAGAAGAGGTCATGACCTCCTTTTTAAGCTACCATCGAAAAGCAGTTCGATTAGAAAAAGATAGGACCATCATCACCGAAATCAATAACAAATGAAGAGAAAAAGGACCAACACTAAAGACAAGAGAGAGAGGAGATCCATTGGTTCTTGAAGCACACAAACCTAGAGAGAAAAAAAAATCCCTACTTAACTTAGGGTGGAAACATAAATGATATCCGTAAAATCACGTTCCCGCCAACCGCGATTCCCTCCTTCCCGCGCATCCAAATATTAAAAAGGAATATATATATATATATATGAAATAAAGGGGCCACAGAATACCCACAAAAAATAAAAAGACGTCAAAATGAAGGAAGGACTAAGAAGAAGCGGCGGCGATCGCGTTTCTGTTTCCTATATATTACAAAATATATTAATAAAATCGTCGTCGTTTCTTCGTTCTTCTTACTCAAATAATAGCAATGTGTTTGTTATTTTTCTCTATACATCGCGGCCGCTATCATTGCAGTTTGTTCAATGAAAAAAGATTCTATTTTTACTGACCAGTAAAATGTGAGCAACTTTAGAAATAGAGTGCAAAACAGAGAGAGAGAGAACACCTACCTTGGGCTTGGATTCGATGCGAGACTCACTTGAGTGAGCTATTTTTGGCAAAACGACGTAGTCGTCTATCCACATCCATTCTCCATCCCCATCTTCATCGTATTCATTATCATCATCACTCCCTGTTGTTCATACCAAAAGGCGTATTCTTCCTCCTCCTCCTCCGCCTTCTTCTTCTTCTTCTCAAAATAATTACGTCACGCCTCCTATGTATCGTTACGCGACCGCACTACACGGAACCACTTTAATGAAATTAAACAAAAGAAAGTTTAAATGTTTGATTATTGACTGATTTCTGTATATTGATTATAAAGTTAATACTATGATGAATCGAGTAACATATGCCAGCTGAAAAATGTCAAATATCTTTAACAATAGAACTATTTCTTAAAGAGGATGAGTTACACGCAAATCAATGAAGGAAACCGATTATGACGTAAAAAATGACGTCAATGTGCGTCAGCTGAATGATTTCTTCTTAAACCGCTTGGTGGCAGTCAAGAAGAATCAATGGCCAGTGTTGTCAGACTTAGACCTGTTGATCATGTGTCAACAAACGAGAACATGACGTCACATTTTTCTTTTGTTGATTTACAGACGGGGGCATACTAATATGGCACTTCTTGAGATGCAACTGTAGGGACGAAAACAACCATATTGTATTATTTGTCGCAGCACACAACGGAGCTTCAAAACTACATCGTTAAAAGGACCTCTCATGTCCTCGCTTGTTTCTTTTTTAAATCTTAATTTCTCAATATGCTGTTTTGGCACACTGTTAAGTGTCGTCTGCTATATTATTACGATCTATTATTCAATATTATAACGTTTATCCTTCATAATTAAATGCCAGTTAAAACACTTGAAGCACAAATAAATATTTTAAAGCAATTAACACCCGTAAACTTAAATCCCCTGACCAACTCCTAACAAATAAACACACACACACACTGCATACGAGTGCCTCAGAGGTAAACTGTGTTAAGTCACAAAACCTAATTACAGGGGGCATTTGAAAGTTTCTATCTCTTTCCATTGAAGGGAATAGGACTTAACATAGTATACCACAATGTGTAAAACTGGGGACTTAACACTGTTTACCACTGATAGAACTTAAAAAGCTGATTCAAGTTCTAAAAATGTGACTTAACAGTTTACCTCCAAGGCACTCATATAGAAACACTCAAAATTACACGTACAAGGTGCAATACAAGCCGGTATTAAAATAAATCCAATAATATTTCGACTTATGAAACACACTACAAATAGCATTAATGTTATTGGCCAAATGACAATTAGGACAATTAGTAGAATCTGTGAAATTACTGGCATTTCAGGCAATGTGCACAATTCCTAAAAACCAAGCCAATACATGTAAGATAATGTCACTTTGCGTACATTATCTCATTGATTTAGGCATTTCGGACAATGACTAGAAATGAATGGGTGGTTGTGTTCATTGATCTGTAGAATAACTTATTTTCCAATTTGAGATTTAAATATAAAAAAAAATACTGTATTATTCTTGTTGTCATAAAACTGTTTTAGGATTGCCCTAGACTACAAACACTGCAACCAGGTCCATTTGTCCTTAGACATAACTTGTGTACTTTCCCATTTTAATAGGTGCATAATATTCTATGTATGTTCTAATATATTATTATGCAAGAAATATAACTGTTTAATATGTGTGTTTGTTAAGCTGTGTCTAACGATTCGTTTGCTCAAGTTGTGTGTACAAAATTCTAGCAAACAACAATACAAGTGAAGTACTTGCAACACACTATATCCCAGAACCCGGAACAAGCCTCCATTTAAAAAAAACATCACAAAGAAGCGAATTTACCCGTTTAAAGGCTCTCCTAGAAAACGCGGGACATGGGAGCAGTAGTGGGAAGGTCGCTGGACACCCATCATATGGTGGGCCCATTGCCCACCATATTATGTTTGAAGTCCCGTGACTTACCCCAACCGCATCGGTCTGGGAGAGCCCTAATATCAATTGTTTTATCATTTCATACATTTCATTTTTCATATAATTTTTTAAAAAAAATTAAAGAGGCTAAAAAGGCGTAATAACTGGCCAATATATTCTGGAAAAAGAATTATACCATAACTGGCACTTGTACTTTAATCACTTGTTCAATTTCGTTATCTTAACATAAGGAATATACATTGATTCAAGTAATTATGCAAATCTGAAAATGAAAACTGACACCATTTTTGAATTGCCTCATTCAGTTGGCTTCAAAAGTGGACTTCAAGTAATTTCAACAACTGGTAAAATGTATCATTTTCTTTCGTTTCTAAAATTTTTTGAAATGAATATCAAATATCGAAAGTCGAGAAATAAAAAACTTAATTCTTTTTTGGTAAACTAAGAATTAAAAATAATTTGTCACATCATGAAAAATGAAAGGAATCATTAAACATAAGATCTTTTGTTAAAACTGAAGGCAATGATTGATTTAAAGACGTTAATTGCAGGCAATTATGCACACAACATAGAAGAAAATGAGTTAAATTCAAAAAAACAATTTAAATTTAAATAATCACAAAAAAAAAATAATGTCCACAGCCTCACTGAAATAAGGACAAAACATCACAATTTAAACAATCTTCCACTTCTTGTGAAAGAAAAACAAAAACGCGCATTTACGGTTGGTTCTCTTGATTTTTTTTTTTGGTCATAGAGTCTTTCACCGATGCGACCGTTTTAAATGCTCCTTAAATCTTAAGTAATTAAACCAAAACACTGTTTGTGAACAACCCCCTGAATCTCCCAAATATCCTCAGACCCACACACGATGCTTGCTGAAAATGTGTACCTGTGGCCACGATACGAGCGACGACAATCAAGTTGTCACTGGAGGAAGTTTAAATTCACGACGAATGTAAAAGAAAATGTACGCCTTGCACTTAGCAACAGTTTCTTCATCTGTACGTGTCACAGTGCTATCATTGAAGTGGTGCCAACTGCCTGCAATCAATTATTTAAAAAAAAAAAGCATTTTTAAGTATTAACTAGTTGCAAGATGTAAAATTTGAATGAACAGAAATGTGCAATTTAACGGTAATTTTAAAATAGGGAGGTTCAAAGAAGTTCCTGTACTAATCAAATATAAATCAATGGAGAACCACTTGCAGCAATTTTAACTTACAAATCAGATCTGCTACTAAACCAGGGACGTACTGGCCTAAGCGGCAAATGCCGCCTGCGCCGGCCGTTTTGGCACCGGTTTTATTTTTTCGAAAAACAATTTTTATTTTTAAATTTTCGAAGAAAATTGTGAAGTTCAGAAGGCTAAAACAACTAAAACCTTCTAAAACAGTAAAAAATGGCAAAAAATGAAAATCTTCTAAATGCCCTGAAAAGAACTGAAACGAACTCAGGAGGGTCCAACAGATGTCCGAGGACCAGAAAAGCCCATAAGTTCTAATCCAAAGCAAAAAGCTGACTGAAAAGTGTATTAATAAAAATAATTAACTCCTAAAATTGACTTTTGGGGAGGGCCAATTATAAAAAGTCATTCAGAAAAAGAAATTTGTCCCGCAAGTGTAATTAATAATTATGGACCAATCACAACAAAAAAAAGTGATGGACTTTCACGAAAGCGTCTTTCCGCATTTGCATTGTAATGTAGTAAAAGATGAAAATCCGAACTAAAAACGAATTCTTCTCAACAATGGAAAGTCATAACCTGTATAAAACCAAAATAAATATACACCGGTAGCTCGACTAGGAAGCATTTCATGCCAGGGTTGAGTGTGGCCAATAGATGACGCAAACTGTAATTAAGAGCTCAAGTTATAATGCGATTCAACGGTCATACAAATATCACAGATGGCCTTGTAAAAACGTTTTCTTTGTTTGAGCAACGGCGTTTTTCTCTAACATGGCTTATCGCTACCTTATAGGAACTTAAACCTTGCTATAAACAATGCTTTCAGCACATAACACTAACTAATCAACTGCAAAATTGCAATCTAACTATTTACAGCAAATAAATCATTACAAATAAGAATCTGGATTTGAAAACTGAATGTTTCCAGGTACATAATTTCTACTTTACAGAAAGATAAAAACCTGCAACAAATACTTGCCTTCGTGAGTTGCGTAAGCTGTATAATGTCCCGAACCAGCACTGAAACCACAAAATGAGTTTTAAAACAACATACAACGACTGATTACAAACATATCCACTCAAAATCTCTCTCACTCACCCAGATCCATGGTGAACTATAACAGCCGCCAAATCATATAGATTACTTCCAGAACAACTCCCTCTCGTTTCGTGCTGCAACGAACATCTAAACAGTTTAGCTAATATGAACATTTTTACCCGTTAACCGAAAACAACTCACCATGTTGGCCAATATGAATTTGCTCATATCAAGCCCACGGATGGGAAATTCGACATAATTGTCTATTTTAATCCTAAAGAAATTACTCCACCTGAATCGCTTCAAATGGAGACATAGAACCTTGAGAGACAAAAAGACATAAAATAGCAACAATTCAAACCAGATTGACAACGAGATGAGAAACAGTGTTGAAAAGATTAAAGGAACCAACGTTTGGTAGCCTACGGATCCAGAACTTCTTTGTTGAACGTTGTTTCTTTTTACAGTTACTACAGTAATACAACTCAGTGTCCGCCAGTTCCTCCAATTCCGTAAAACTATTCAGGCAATCTGAAACACAGAAAAATAAACATTGATGTAAAGTTTAACAAACAACGTGGGACTTAGTGTTACGAATAGATTTGTATGACAATTACAAATGATGTCACTAGATGGAGTCACTTGAATTCACGCGGCCACACCTTTCGATCTCTATGGACGTGGCAAAGTTCAAGGAGCTCAAAGTACGTAGGTTTCTAAAAGCATTTTTAAAAAGCTTATTGTCTTTGTCTATTCGAAACTTGATAAATAATAAATGAAGCGAGGAAACCATTTTTTGCGACGATCTGTTCGGAAATAATTATTTAATAACATTTTTAAAACGCCGATAACAGCAAAAAACCAAAAATCGGCGTTTTAAAACTGTCATAAAACAATTATTTCTGAACAGATGGTCACAAAAAAGGGTTTCTCCACTTCATTTATTCCCTATGTGTTTCGAAAAAAACAATAAGTTTTTTTTAAAAAAAAATGCTTTTAAAAACCTACATACTTGTACCGGTAAATTCACTCAATTAACTTTTTCCACTATACAACTCAATGGGCATGGCGACGTGTGGCATAATTTATAACTGAAAACCAAATGGTCACACTTGAGTTCAGCCAAGATTTAAATGTTGTCTATAAGAATTAACAAGGCAAAATGAAATTGATAATGATTTCAAATAATTGCGAAAAAGTTTCAGCATCCTTATTTATCTTTTCTGTGTTAAATAAAATTGGTTTGGATAAAAAACGACCAAGCAACAGTCGAGTTCAGTCACAATTAAGAAACGAAGACCGGTTTCAATGTCAGCTAATATGAACCCCTCCAAAGTAGCTAGATATGTAATGCCGTTAAGATTTCACATTACCCGCCAAGTTACAAGATGGAAGTGGTTCCTCGTCTTTGGCTTTATTTCCATTTCGGTTAGTATACTGATGTGGAATGTCCAGTGACAGATCTTTGTAAAGACACAACAATATCAGTTACTAGACAAGAAACACGAACTCTCAAAAAGAAAACGTGTTATATGTTACCGAGAAAAGGGTCGTGTTTTTTTGATTCCGTTCCACAAATGAGGCAGTTCACTTCATTTTGCAGAACGCCACCGAAAATAGAAGTGACAATAGTCGATTTCCCCTTGGGCCCTATTAAAACACTACTCGACGTCGGATACGGCAACATGTTTAGTAATTCTGTATGTAGCCTATCCAACATGTAACGTAGAAATTCGTGGGCATCTTGCTGTTGGTAACCCCTATAAGTGAATAAAGAAGAAAAACACTTAGTATGGAATAAAAAGCGCTCATAAATAGCTCACAGTTAAGTTAATCAACTGGAGTAACACTTTGGTCTACTTAATGCATATTTCTTACAATCCTTCACAAAAAACGCGTTTGTTTGTAAACATAATAACTTTAGCTAGTTGACGTCTCTTGAACTCTTGATTATTCTGTTTATCAGCTGCAAAAAAAAGAGAAACTAGAAAGCGTTTCACTTACTAGAGGGGTAGCTCAATCCCTTAAGGGTATTTCCATAGTGATATCTTTCAAATTAAGCTTTTCAGGCAAGATTGAAAATAACCAAACTTTAGTTATTGCCTATAAAAAGTTTATTTTAAAAGTTGCAAAAACAAAAATACCCTTAAAGTGACTGAGTTGCCCTTCCAATTCCTAAAATACATTCAAGTTTCTTGCTATTTTTCACCTGAAAGGCAGAATATTCACAGATACTGCAATCTTTCACATTTAACAGTAACAGGCCCATATGCTGACAAGTTAAAAAAAAGCCAAACGGTCAGTCAGATTGGATTAATTCACGAATAGCTAAAACAGGAACGGACAGGCCTGAACTGGACTTGTAAAATGTTACTGGGAAAAACTTGAGGGGGGGGGGGGGGGGGGGGGGGGGCGCCTGACCTCTGTACCACTGCTGTTGTAGGCCTACTCTCGCAATATATGCATATTCGTAATTGCAAATATCACCAGACAGGCACTCACATTATTCTACAAACGGGTCATATTTAAAGTTACAAATGGAAAAAAAGTTTAAACCAGGCATGTGCAACTTCATTACAAGTGTGGGCCCCACAGCGAATTTTAAATATATTCGTGGGTCATACCATAATATGACGTTTATTGTAACAAATATAGTTTTTAAAGTTAGCGTTACGAATAAAACGAAGATAAGCTTAAGACAGATCAGATAGCAAGAGTAATAAAAATCACAAGCCATTTTCAGCAGAAGGGCCACTGACATGTGATTGGTTTAAATTTGTTCTGTTGCTGAAAATATGCTGGTGGGCCAGATTCAGCGAAATTTAAAGACTTCCTCATGAGCCTTATAAAATCAGGGCGGGGCCGGATGCGGCCCGCGGGCCATACTTTGCACGTGTATTGTTTAAACCATCGTTTTCGTTTACATTTTCGCACAGGAAATTTCACCATTTCCCTGTGGCTCAGTCCGGGTCTGAGGACGGATTTAGATTGAGAGATATCAGATTAGCAGTCTCTCTCAGTTCCAACCACAGTACAATCCATCTAACAACGGCAACAAAACCAACAAAAACTAAAAAAAAATCTTCCACAAAAAAACTAAAGTTGTTAATTGCTATTACAATGAAAAATTCAAATCACCTGAACCGCGGAACTACTTTCCAAATAACAGAAAATAGCGATTCCGGAGAGATGGCCGCCTTGCTCGCTTGTCTCAATGCCACTAACGTTTTACGCAGTTCTTCCGCCATCAATCTACAAACATCAAATAAAACATAACCCACGAATTTAACAACAGGTCACACCACGAACACGAACTGGACAAAATGGCGCTCTACTAAACTTACATGTCATTTTCACCCGATTTAAACTGTCTCGTCTGATAATTCTTCCTTCCGTTTTTAGTCATGTTATTATCTAAAGCTGGAAGTTGTGTGAAATAACAGCAAAACTGTTGAATGTTACTGAAATGGTTAAAGAACACAAAGAAACAAAAGGTCAGAAAACTAACTAAGGGTTTTCAAGCATTTTTTAATGCAACGAATCGATGCTTAACCTTAAAGACTGCAGAACAGCATTCATAAAACAAGTGTTTCCTAGATTTCTGAGTCCAACTACACGAAGTTTCCTATTGGCTTTTCCGTTATCATCCTTTAAAAAAGCAAAGAACTTTCTTTAGAAAAAAAAAATTCCTCTTATTGACTCTGCTTTCGAAAAAAAAAAAAAACTCACGGGACTTTTTCGTCTCCGTAGCCTATTTTCGGTTCCGCTACTATCACCCGAAGAATTCGATCTTCGCCTCTTCCGCTGTATTCGTCCGACATTCTGAGTTTGATTTCTAACATAAAAAATTTAAAAGGAAACAAACTTAAGAATAACGTGTGAATAAATTAAAAGAAGCCCTTTTTTTTCTTACTCTGGAATGGATTGCAAACTGAGTCGTAACTGTTCCAGATGTTTTCCTTCCGTGTCATTGATGACAAACTCATCACAAGTGTAACTGAAAATGACGCAAACGATAAATATGGAAATATTAATTCAAAAAATACAAACGATTGTAACCCTTTTGAGGAAAATCATAATGATCGGTTGCGTACAATGTGTGTGTGTGTGTGGGGGGGGGGGGGGGGGTTGTTAGAAGAAAAAAAAACTGTTAAAAGGAAGAGAAAACAATTCGAATCGCTCCAGTGCTGTGGCGCCCAGTGAAAAATGTTTACTGGCGCCCATCCACCAAATTTTAATAAAGGCGTCCTCACCTCCAAATTGCAACGCTGATTTAAAAAAAAAATCGGGTACATTTTTATTTTACTCACTTTTTGCCATTCTATCTAATTGACGAAATATGAATCTTCTATTTTATTTTTTCTAAAGCATAATTGCGTTTTTGCATTTTTGAAAATTAAAAAGAAATGTTTAAACTCGGGGTGGGAGCCGTCGCTGATGACTTTTGGCCGCGGCAAGCTGCCGCCAATTTGATTGCAAGAAACTTTGCGCCGAAAGATTAAGCGGGGATAACCGAACACGTAATCAATATGACAATACGAAAATAAGAAGCGATAATACTAATTTTGTTACAAACTCCTTTATTATGAAAGTTCGTTGTGCCGCAGGTTTTTCTTCGCGCCATCTCTGCGCCGATTTTTGAATGTCAAGGTGTCTATGCCACCGATTTCATTTTGCTGTCTCCACTCCCACTTCTAAGCAAAACAGTGCAATAAAAAAAAAAAGCTTTTGTCCCTTTTTGGGACACCCCCCCCCCCAACATTCCCGATGCCCCATTTTGGTGCCCTACCCAACCCCCCCCCCCAAAAAAAAAAATTCCCGATGCCCCGAGCAATTGCACGCCACTATTTCTTCAGAACTCTTCGATTCGCAATGTTTCTTTCGAATGAGCTTAAACAAAGTCAACATGCCATAAATAATCTTAATATATTTTTTAATATTTCATCATGTTTGAGGGCGCTTTTTTTTCTCTCTCATTTTTTGTGAAATCATTTTCACATGATGTTTTGCTTCATTTGACGACATCCAACAGTAGTAGCTTTAGAGATGTTGTCATTTCTTAACGAGAGAGACAACGGAAACATGAACCACCCATTCTATTAACTTACGAATCCGGGTCCAAGAAATTTGACCTTTAAACACACTTACCAATATGTGGCAAAATTCTCGCAGTCCATGCAAACCGTGTGTTGCACCTGTTCTTCGAAATGAGTCTTCGCATGGCCATTGACGTAACTACAAAATGAAGACAACGAGGAGAAATAACTTATTACTTTTTTTCTCTCAATAAGTGAGGATTGAACCAGTTAACCAACCGTCCGCAATGAACCACACCACAATGAAGACATATCCAGGGACTTTTATTTGACTTACAAACTAAAAATTAAAAAAAAACACCAAAAACGAAAAAGAAATATCTTTGTTATTAGTCAGTTTCACTTGATTAAACTTTTTTTTTAAAATTATGGCTCATTTCCATTCTCAACACTACTATAAGTAGTTCAAGGGCAATGATCTTTTTCTCTCCTTTTTTCTCTCTCTTCATTTTCCATTATAACCTTCAATTGTCTTTTTTTTCTCTCTCTCTCTCTCTCTCTCTCTCTCTCTCTCTAAACCGGTATCAATTAGAAACTCAATTAAATACCCACTTTTGCATTTGAATCATTGCATTTTAAACGTCATTTTAAGTTTTTTCCGTACAAAAAGAAAACAAAAGCAATCTAACGACAAAAAATTAACTATATAAGCTCTAAAGTTTAGCCCAAACCCCGATTTACTTTATCCAAGAAGAACCCCCCCCCCCCTTTCAATATCCCCCCCCCCCAAAAAAAAACAGCTTTCACCCCCCCCCCCCCCCCCTTGTCTCCCTTTTTCACTCTCTGGGTTCCTTCCCTCTTTTGTTAGATCAAAACCAAAATAAAAATCCTTTGTGACGAAAACATGAACAGTGCGAAAATATTGTTTTTCTAGTCTTTAATTTTAAACATTTTTTTTAAATGCAATTTTCTCTCTTTCTCAAAAGAGAAAACAAGAAAAAGCCGGGGGTTTTTTTAGTCTTAAAAAAAAAGGCGAAATGACAGAACAAGAAGAGATCGAAATCGGACAAACATTTTAAACGAACCCCCCTCCCCTCCCTTCACCCTTTTTTCTTATGAAAGCACGTTATAATTAAGATTAAATCTTAATGAAATGTTATTTTTAATTGAAGATGGACTCTCCCAACCCCCTTATTCTCCTTTCGTTTTCTCCATGTGGTTTGTGGGTTGAATGATTAAAGAGGGGGGAGGGGGGTTGGAGGTGAAATGAAAAGCGCTAATCATTTCTCTTTCTATTTTCTTACCTGTGCAGCTCCAATCTGAAAGATTCTCACTTTTAACTAAAGGAGCCACAATCTTGGCACTCTCACTTAAATGGGGACACTCCATTTCCTTTGTTAGATATTTACGATTACATATATATATTACACATATAACTAGAAGATAAGTCTCAAAAAAAAAAAAAATAAAAGGAAAATTATCAAACAAAGAGGCCCATATTACACACAGAGACACACAACACGATTTCAACAAAACAGCCCCTTACTTTTTTTTCAACCTTACTCGCAAAATCTGTGAATTAATTTACAAAACACATTGAAAAATTCGTAGACAAAAAGCGCCCTCTAGCTATGACCAATTTTATTACACTATATATTGAATCATCAAAAGCGCTTTAGTTCAAGGCGTTAAAGCTGCTACACGCGTATACTTCGCCTTATTGCAACCTACATACACGTATAAAAGCAGCTTGTGACGTCAACAGGGTTGATGAAAGTTTTAAACTTATCAAATAAAATTTTCTTTTAAAACAGTCTATAATCCAGATTCCAAAAAAAAGGAAAAATAGAATCAGGGAGAAGCCATTTTTTATTATAACAATAATAAAAAATAAAAAATTAAAAATTGCAATGGCTGACGTTTCGAATACAATTAATTGTATTCATCTTCAGAGTCTAAACAAAGAGATAAATAAGCAAACAATAAATAGATTTATACAACATCCAAAATAAGAAGAAAAGAAAAATAACAATAATCATACTAGGGATTTGATTTCAAGCAGTTTCATTTAGGCAGACACTAATATACAGTATATCAATATCAATAGAAATTGTAAATACGTTAATTGAAAATTGTCAATAGAAATTTTTATTTGATATTTTCTACAATCAAGAATCTTCATACATATATATTTAAATGTATGATTTTATATGATGTATGATATATATATGATGTATGATATATACTTATGTTGTTTTTTATTTAATAAAAAAGTGATTATATAACAGCAGAATGAAAGAATCCTTTTGTTTAAACTGTTGTTAATATCTTTTTTTCAGTAGCAGACTAAACGAAACAATCCTAAATTTCACATCAACCCCCCCCCCCCCCTTTCTGACGTCAAAAGTTTCTTCTTGCGACGAGGAATATCTATAAAACTAATTTTTATAGCCTCATTTTATTAAAAGCGGTGCTACGTAAACATACTAAAAACTTAATTGAATATTATTAAACTAAACAAATTTGAAAATCTCGAGTACTTTTTAGTTTTAAATTGGAAAAGCGACATGACGTCATGTTTTAAACGCCAGCTGAGGTCAGTAAGAAAAACGCCATTTTAGTTCACCCTTCTCGTTGATACATACTGTATATATCGCGTTATTGTATTGTTTCGAATTGCTCTGTGTCATATTTCACGCACGTGATAACCATCATCACGCACATTGCGTCGTTCATCGATTTACGTTGCATTGTGAAGTCAACTCCATAAAAATATATGGAGGTGACATCACATTGGCTAAATCGATGAATAACGAAATATGCGGAAGGAAATTGCAATTTGATTATAGCAGAGCTCTTCGTCCAAGATCATAAGTAATCTCATTAGATTAAGGGAAGTTGATACAAATTCGATATGTCTACCAACACCAACAAGTGGTTTTCAGACGTAAAACGTTTTGTCTTATAACTGGAGCGAGTAGAAGTCTAGGTAAAGTGTTGGCCATTAAAATTGCAGAGAATGTAGGTAAAGATTCGTTGCTTTTATTGGTGGCACGCGATGAACGTGGTCTGCAGGAGACCAAGGACGCTGTGGGCGGCGGTGTCCAAGTGAGCGTTCGCAGTTGCGACCTTGCCACTCCGGATTTCGATCACTACGTTAGCATTATACAAGAGGCTCTGTCAGAAAAGGGGGCGAACGCGAACGATTTTGAAGAAATTGCGATTATTCATAATGCAGCCACTTTGGGAGATTTTCAAACAGCGCTGACAATTGGAGAAAAACCATCAGATTGGGATAAATATTTCGCATTGAATTTGACGTCACAGCTTGTCTCATTTCAGCCTTCTTTAAGGTTTTCGCAGGCGTAAATACGCCAAAGCTCGTCATTAATGTGTCGTCATTGGCTGCAGTTAGGCCACATTCTATTTTATCCTTGTATTGCACTGGTAATTAAAACACAATTCAGTTGTAATTAAAAATTCCAAAAATAATAACTTGCCTTATTTTATTTTTAAAATATACAGGTAAAGCTGCAAGACGTATGTATTTCGCTACGTTGGCTCTTGACGAACCGACAATTACGGTTCTAAACTATGCTCCCGGGCCACTGGACACTGATATGTTTCACAGTTTAAATGATAACATGAAAGAAAAATTTCCAGAGAAATATGGTTTCGTCCAAAGTCAGATAATAATTGCGATTTTATTTCTTATATGAGAAAGTGCTAATTCGTTCTTTTTTGTGATTTTTATTTTTTAGAAATTCTCGATAATGGCACGCTTTTAACTTGTGAAATGACAACCGAAAAGATGTTGTCAATTCTGAAAAACGATAATTTCACTTCCGGATGTCATATCGATTACTATGATCCATAAATGAATATTAAAACTACAATGGATTGTATCCATTGACATTTGTGTGTGTCTTTATATTATGTTTATTAATATAACTGATATTACCTAATTAACTTGATTTAACTCATAAAATAACTAAACAATTACTGATATGTCAATAAATCAAAACGTTTGCATAAAATGCACAAAAGTTCCTCGTTTGAATGCGCTTATACAACGTGTCATACGTGCATTGTTGTGAAACACAATATAAACAAATCAAAGATTTTGTTTTTGTTTTTAAAATTCATATAAATTTGTTTCTTTTCATTTTATTTCTTTTAATCTTTTGATTTTGTATTTTCTTTTATTGCTTCTGATAATTACGACTACAAATTGCTTCTTCCATTTAATCAATTGTGCTATTGATACGTAATAAACATGTTTTATTTTCATATTTTGCATTTTTTTTTTATTTGGTTTATTGTCAATTTGCATAAAACGCATAGATTCAAAACAATTTGAACTTTATTTGAATAAAACTTCTTGTCATAATTATTATAGAAATATTTATATAAAAATATAAATGAAATTACAATAAAATATATTAAAATGAAGTTAAATTTGCATAATATAATATCTATTTTTATATTTTTTTGTTTTAGGAAGTTTCAATTCCAAATGTATGTTTGATTTTTTTTTATATCAGGTTGCTAACGGGATCGTATGTTGAAAATAGACAGGCATCTGTAGACAGCTTCAGAATTTCTTTAACTCCGCCCTTTTATGTGCGTCAGACCAAATATCAACCAATTAGAAATTGATGACGCTCATAAAAACGATGGAGCTAAAGAAATTCTGAAGCTGTCTACAGATGCATGTGTAGAAATAGTTGTATAGACATTAGCGCCCTCTACATCACAGAAGCATTTAAGTTGTATTTCTAAAGCGCTTCAAGGTAATGCGTTTACTTGGTTCTGCGCAATTTTTGTTTACTCTTTTTCTTCAATATAAAAAAATTCGCTTCTAAAATTTATTAAAAAATAATTAAACTATTACAAAAAATAAATAACTAGAAATTCAAAGTCCATATTGTCTAGCAGTTAATATTATTTCATGAAATGTGAAATTTAATAAAATTATAATTTATTAAATATTAACTTTTTTTTGTTTAATTTGCGGGATGGATTGAAAAAAAAAATGTAATGTCTAAATTGTCAACACAGAGAAAAGAAATGAAATCAAATACTTTTGACGGCCGTCAAAGAACTTTAGAATTGCAGCCAGATGTTTACACTTTACACTTTTCAGTTTAACCACAAAAAAAAACTTAAGTCAAGAAGCATCTGAAAATGTAAACTTTGAACTTAAAAGAAAACAAGAAAAAAAAACTCGGCGGAGCTAAATAATACGGAGCCCTGCAAAGGACATGCGAGATTTTTTTTAAAATCTCGACATTTCCACTTTTTCCAGAATCTCGACATTTCGACTTTAATCTCGAAATTTCGACTTTAATCTCGACATTTCGACTTTAATCTCGACATTTCGACTTTAATCTCGAAATTTCGACTTTAATCTCGACATTTCGACTTTAATCTCGACATTTCGACTTTAATCTCGACATTTCGACTTTAATCTCGACATTTCGACTTTTAATCTCTTATTTGGCCATGTTAATTATGCCATGTTGTGCGCACCATACTCTAATAATTAAATTATTGCAAGCGCCCTCTTTTAGCAGCAATAATTTAATTATTAGAGTATGGTGCGCACAACATGGCATAATTAACATGACCGAATAAGAGATAAAAAGTCGAAATTTCGAGATTAAAAGTCGAAAATTCGAGATTTTGGAAAAAGTCGAAATGTCGAGATTAAAGTCGAAATGTCGAGATTAAAGTCGAAATTTCGAGATTAAAGTCGAAATTTCGAGATTAAAGTCGAAATTTCGAGATTAAAGTGGAAATTTTGAGATTAAAGTCGAAATGTCGAGATTTTGGAAAAAGTGGAAATTTCGAGATTAAAGTTGAAATGTCGAGATTAAAGTCGAAATTTCGAGATTCTGGAAAAAGTCGAAATTTCGAGATTAAAGTCGAAATTTCGAGATTAAATGCGAAATGTCGAGATTAAAGGCGAAATGTCGAGATTAAAGTCGAAATTTCGAGATTTCAAAAAAAAATCTCGCCTGTCCTTTAGAGGGCTCCGTAAAATAACGACTTTGGACTGAATGACTGATGGCTACTGTTACTTTATTTAATGTGTATCAGAATAATTGAAAATAATAATAAAAATTATTAAACAGAAGTTGAACTGTCGTCGTTGATAATTTTTTTATATCGGCAAACACTAAAACCTCATTTTAAATTTCGATAACATAACAATCGTTAAAAATTTAAAACGAGGTTTCTAAACTCTCTCTCTCTCTCTCTCTCTCTCTCTCTCTCTCTCTCTCGCTCTTAAAAAAAGCCACAAAAAAGCAGTCATTGTGAAGGCAGGGCCTATTTAGCTGAAATATGAATATGAAGATAATTCTGATACGTGATTGGTTGTGATAGTCAATGGCGCCATACAAATACCTGTCAATCAAAAGCAACTGACAGCTAACTCTAACAGATGATTGGAGAATTAGTTTTCATTATGTGTTTCTTACTACGGTTTATTAATATAGAGATGGGCGTGGCTTATGTTTTTGAAAAAGAGATCATCTGAAAGAAAAAAAGAGAGAGAGGGAGAGAGAAAATAAGAAAAACGAAAGAAAGGAAGAGAGAGAGAGAAAAAAAGCAGCGGGGTGAAAACGAGTGAACGAAAAGGGGAAGTGGTTGTTGTAAAAACCACAATGGCCCCGTCACACGCGATTCTTGTTTCTGGGATGGGATTTGGCGGCGGGGCAGAGATGACAACTTCGGATATTTCTTAATTAGTTTGCACGAGTGGGGCCCCAATGACCCCCTCCTTCTCCTCCTCCTCCACATCCCTCACTTAGGTACCTTTACTTATATAGGATCTTGATGGAATATAGAGCAGTATATAACGCGAACGCTACGGACTTCGTGTGTCAAATTGCCACTTGACTGTATTCAGCTTCAGTTAAAGTGAAATAACAATTCGGATTGACGTTTTTATTTTGATGGTTTTGGTTTAGTGGCAATTACTAAATAACCCGTAGAAGTAGTGTTTTTTTCTCGGCATACTTTTTAAACAATCACGGTAAAAAAAAGAGACGTCGACGATCTCTTTAACATGCGATCTCTTTAACATGGAATTCGTCGTTGGCGACTGTTGAACTTGAAAATTGCATCGACGCATGCATGGCGGGTATAGTCGGAGAATGGTTATTTTAACCCGCGTCTGGACGCTCATAGCCCTCACGATGATGACCATGTACCGAGGAAGGTGTACTGTCGCAGAGGGCCCGGTGTTGTCTACGGCGGTCACGACAAATGGAGGCGGATCATCGTCTGCCCTCAGTTGCGAGGTGGCGCGTATGAAATGCGCCTACCGAGTCGGTTGTGGAATGGCGTTACAGAACTACATGGTCGGTTGTTCAGACATTATGTCCGGTCGCATACGACGTTGTTCGGATCTTTGTAAAAAATCTTTAATTGCTCTAACAAGTACCGAAGAAGGTCAAGAACTAATGGTTTGCGATTGTCAGGGACAAGAATTTTGCGAACTAAGTAAACAACGGGTAGAAGTTTGTCGGCCGGACGTAGTGCGAGCAAATGCGGCCGATACGGTCGTCTCGTGTTCGGTGGCTCAATGGATTTGTGCGGCCGATCCACTCTGTTCGACGGCTCTAGAGTATTATCGCCGTCTTTGCCGTAGTATGTTTCACGGCAAGAAATGTACAATGCGTTGTAACAACAGCATTTCCATACTGAATCGGCAACAAAAGGCAGCTAAGTTAAGGACATGTATTTGCGACGGTACCGAGGATTACGATTGTGGGACGATTCGTATGAACATGGATAGGTTATGTTTTCATAAAGGAAACAATGATCACCATGAACATCATCGAGATGAACACCATAATGAAATTCAAGGCGATTCGCCGGGTAGTGTTGCCGCAAGCGCATCGCAACCGACAGCCGCTTGTTCCTATTCGACCGCTTCAACGACTATCTTAGTTGTCTTGGCCGCTTTCCTAACGCTCATCGTCCGTCAAATTTCTATACAAACGTCGTCTATTCGCAACTAGGCTAAACTATGAGCGTGCCGTTACCTCATCAGGTAATTTAAACAAATTATGCAAAATTTAAAATGTGCATCTGATTGTCATTAGCCACTTTCTAAGTACGGTACTTTTAGTATTTATAAATATGGTCTAATTAGATAACAGAACGAAGAGAAGGACATAAGAAAGGTCTCAATTATTAAAATATTGAAGCACTAAATATAGGGGCGTGTCCTATAAAGATAATACGAAACTTATGAATTCATACACGACACATATGTGACAGCCGCCATATTATTTCGACCCCTTTCTTAGAACATTGTGGCTTCAAAGCGATGACGCCACATCCATTATTTTCTTCTTAAGAAAAACCTGTTGGTGGAAGAATCTATTTTTTTTTGTTGCAACTTTTCCATTCGTCCTTTATTCAAGTGTATGCTGAAGTTTAATATGAATATCAGTGATAATTACTAATTAAGACTCTTTTGAACAGTAAAAAAAAACCCTTTTTTTAAATAAGTCATCTCAGTTCTTGGCAAACGTGAGTTTATATGATTATGCCTTCAGGTTAGTAGTTGGGTTTCAAATGTTAATTAAGAAATAAAAACAACAAAAACGCACAAGGGCGGAGTCTAGGAAGGAATAAGAGTTTTGGCCACACCCCCTAACAATTGTAATCATTAGCTCCTCCCTTTTTTGTAGACATGTCTTTCGTTCATAGAAATATGTGGAAATGACGTCATTTTGTTTAATAAATTGATTAATAATAGAATGTGTGATATATTTTCATTCATCAAAAAAATGTTAATGTTTTAATATGGGTTTATGGATAAAATTGGATCGCATTAAAAGCTTATTTTGAAAGATATCAACATGAAAATTGAGCTACTCTTCTAGTTTCTAAAACTCATTCAAGTTTCTCTATTCATTTTGTACCCAAAAGACAGAATAAACAGATTTCGAGAGGAGTTTACACATTTCTGTTTTCTTTTGAAGTGCAAACTAAAGAGAAACCTGACTGTATTTTTAGAAACTAGAAGGGTAGATTAATCACTTAAAGAGTATTTTTCATGTTTTTTTTTTGTTTTTCAAAATAAGCTTTTAATGAAAGTTTGAATAACACCTAACTTTAAGCAGACTACACTTAGCAGACAATTGTTTTAGTTCTTTTTATACAAAGTTTATTTTGAAAGATTATCATGAAATTACTCTTTTAAAGTGTTTCAGCTACCCTTCTATGTTTTAAAGGTGGCGCTGATCAAGCGCCAAATTGAATAAGCGCCAAATTGAACTAATGCCAAACTGAATAAACGCCAAACTGAATTAAAGCCAAATGGAACAAACGCCAAACTGAATTAAAGCCAAATGGAACAAACGCCAAACTGAATAACCGCCAAAATGTGATAAACACATTGTTAGGTTAGGTTAGGTTAGGTTTGGTTAGGTTAGGTTAGGATTGGTTTGGTTAGGTTAGGTTAGGATTGGTTAGGTTGTTCTGTTTGTAAATCTGCACAGTCTGACGTCTATAAAAGCTCACAATATTTGGACCATCACAATTTACAAAAAACCTGAATAAGCGCCAAATGGAACAAACGCCAAACTGAATAAAAGCCAAAAATTTGGCGGTTATTTAGTTTGGCGTTTGTTCTATTTGGCGCTTATTCAGGTTGGCGCTTATTCAAGTTTTGATCATGAAACACAGAAGAATCAGTTCGAAAATCAGCCGTTCATATACTCTCTAAAGCCTTGTTTTCACTGAGCTGAAAATTTGAACAAACGTGGCCGTTGCCTATGATAGTGAACAGGCGATGGGGCCACGTTTCTCTCTATTTTTCACCAGTTGAAATCTTCAAAAAGTTCAACTGGTGAAAAATTGAACAAACGTGGCCGTCACCAGTTAAAATCATGAAAAAGTTAAAATTTTCACCTCAGTGGAAACAAGGCCTTAACAAGTATTTATCCGACTTTTAATCAGAAGTTACATAATTATGCGAACCAATACACTAGTAACTTTACCGTTCTGAACATATTTTATGCATGTATTTGAGTGCAAGACTTGATTTTAACATTTTTCATTTTCAAAGTAATTATCAAAAGTTAAAGAAAAAAAATGGCTTCAGACTGAGAAGAAGAGAATATCGTTTTTTTTGTTTGTGAAAATTACTATTTGCTTGAGTAGTTTGGGTTTTTTTATTATTAATAATAATAATACATGGAAATTCATATTTGCGTGGTTTTTCTATTTGAAAATGTTCCTAATCCCGGGGTAAAAAGTCATTAAAACTGTTTGTGGGTGAGCGGAAAAAAGCTCTCAATTGTTAAAGCGCTATCAAAGAGCGATATAAGCAATGAATAAATCATTTTTTTTTGTATGTTTTTTTTGCACGCGTTTGACATGTGGTATTTGACCGACCTTTTGTTATTATTGTAAGAAGCCTAGTTTATATCTTAATTTCGTGTTTCTTTAGGAATAGGAAAAGTGGAAGAGGAAAAGGAGGAGGAGTAAGAAACAAATGATGGAACCTTATTATTAGAAAAACTTACACAAGGAAATAAAAACTATTGTTTGATGACTATTTTTATGACAACCGCATTTGAAATATATACAATGTTGGAATGCAACAAAGAATTTACAAAAAAAAAACATAATGCGACAGGACAGACCTCCGCTCTGTAGCGCTGTAGGGACGTTATTTTTCATTTTATGATAAGCACAGAGCCCTTTTTTTCGTAAAAGTACAAATTTGATATTAGTTCTAATAAGAGTAATGATAGTTGTCACGATAGTTGCTGTCATGAGAGCAACTGTCGCGAGAACTATCTTCGTGAAGACCACATGAAAGTCACTATCACACTGTTGTGATAGCACTATCACAGCAGATCGTATATATGGAAAACCATTTTACTCTTTTATCCGCGTTTTACTGGATTCCCAGAACAGAATTAAATCTGAAAATCCAGTAAAACGTGGAAAAACTAAAATGGTTGCCATACAGTACATGATTCACCCCCACAATGTCTTCCCCTTTGCAAAAACGAGACTTTCACTCGGATTTTTCGTAAAAATAATGCCACCAGACGGAGCTGGCGTTACTTTTGCCTTAGACCAGGCATTCACTGCTTTAACATGGAGGAGATAGGGAGTTGCCTGTCCAGTAAAGTAATAGTCTAAGGTATAAAGTAACCACGGCCATTAAAAGCAATGCATTTTGAATGATTGAAATTATGATTGATTTGTTCAATGTATTGTGTGACTTAATCTGGTGTGTTTTGTGTGCTAAATGTGAACGTATTCCATGGTAAATAGTTCTTAAAGCAATGGAAAATTGCAATGGATGAAATGAAGTTTAATACAGAAGTATCCTAATTGAATAGCACCAAACCTAACTACTGTCAAGATGGGAGAGGCTAGTAGTAAGCCAAATATTGGCTAATAGCAGATTTCTCTGATAGCTATTGTTCTCCATGAAATAAGTTTATAAAAAGTATTAAAAGCCATTTCCAGCTTATAACCTGTAAGAAAAGCGTTTTTGTTGCGCATTTGTGGTGCCGTAACCCATAAGCATCTGTCAACAAAAACATTCACTCAACATATTTATGCAAACACTTTAAAGTTTGCCCCTCCTTATATATTTGTGCTTCCTGCTTTTTTTTTCTTCTCTCTTCTTCCTCTTAGTTTGGGTCATTAAAAGTTAAAATCCAGCCAAATATTTATTCTAACTTCTTCTGTGTTCTAACTTACTGAAGAAAGGAAAACATTGTTTTTACTACAATGTCTCATCTGCGCCCAATATACAAAGTTTTGGGGCGTGGGCCCCCCCCCCCCCCTTCCTCTCGTTTTGAATTTCTTAAGAAGTATAGAGGAGAGGGGCCACAAAAGGAAACTACTAATCATATATCAGTTAGTTAGTCCTAGAAGTGAGTATAGTCAGCATCTGATTGAGGTTTTTTTTTTTTCGCGGTTAATTGTGCCTGGTTTCTGTGCACGTCTTAATGCACTCTCACACAACCGATTGTGACACTCAATGCACTGAAGGGGAGGGGAGAGAGAAAAGAAGGAAGGCTTCCCGTGAAATCTGATACACCGTCTATTTCACATTAAAAGTATCATCTTTAAAAAGTCTTTTTTGTAAGTTTCTAGAGTACGAACCAACCAACCAACCAACCAACCCTGGACTTGGGTTGATGAACATATGCTTCAGTACTTAAATTTCACTCTTCCCCCCTTTTGTTTTCTCTTCAAGAAATCTCAAAAGAAAATATATATAACAACTTTTCCACACAAAAAAAAGCGAAGAAGAAAAGCTCCATCTCTTGTTGTTTTTATTCACTTTTTATGGCTTAACATACTTATGATGTTTATGAAAAAGAGTGAGGAAACGTTTTTTAGGACTAAATTCACGAAGGAAATTCAGCACTTGGTCCCTCGGAGCTTCGTTCTAAAACATAGAAAACCCCCGTTCAAAATGGTGATACTCAATAAACCTGGGTTTTTCTATTTTAGAACACGGTTTTGAAAGTTCAGGAACTCCTAGTAGAAGTTTCAAGTGCTAAGTTTCCTTCTTGAATTTTGGCTTTATGCCTGAGACGCACACATAAGCAAAATGAAGTGTTTTAGAAACTAGATGGGTAAATCAAGCGTTGGGCTTTTTTATCTTTATGATGATACAAACAAGTTTTTGTATCGAAACTGAGCCAATAGGAGTAGTTGCCATACATTTACAGAGTGCAGCACTCTGTATCCGTATGGTATTTTCTCTTTCTCCTTATAGACTGTCTATATTAGTGATTCCAACCAGGGTTCTGCGAAAATTTGCAAAAATATGAAAATAAGCAATACTCTTGTAATAATCTTATTCAAAAGTATGAGTTAATTATTATTTATTAACCCTACTGCTTTATACCTTGTAAGACCCAAGCAAACCTGGGACGTGGTAGTAAAACGGGATATGGCGGCATGTGGGGTCACTTGGGGGCTTGGTGCAAAATCGGAACGAGTGGAGAGTTAGAACCAGCAAGGGCGACCCTGCTGCTTGCGGGATATGGTACAGGAAATGATGATGATGATGACTGCTTTATACCTTGTACACACATGAGTTAAATGAATTCAAATTAAATGTGTTTAGGTGAATTATACGGAATCCAGTTAAGGACAGGAACCAAATAAAAATTGACTTTATTATTAATATTTTAAATTGAAATACTAAATCAATATTTTGTCAATAGTTTATATATTTATATTTAAGTATTAATTCAATATTTTCAGATTATTAAGTGAATAAATTAAATTCGACATATTGTTTGTTTGTCCTTCATGGGACTCTGTAGAACACGTTTATTATTTAAATGCATTTAAATTATCAGGTGTGTGTATGTACTAGGTATTACCTGCCTATTTTTAATGTACGTTGTCGAACTTTTACTAAATATTTGAAGGGTTCCTTCAAATAAAAAAGGTTGGGAATCACTGGTCTACTATATCAGTGCAGCAGACAGGCTGAGTGTGGTTACGGCCATAGCAAATCTTAGATTTTTCGTCAATCTCTATGACGTCACAAGATTTTTTCTTAATATGAAGCACTTATATGATAAGTCAAAATAGAAATAGTACGAGCATATAAAGAATGCAACTAAGGATTATTGGGTTCGTTGATTCCCTTATTTTTCTATAATAATTCTAATCTCGACTAAAGAAAAAAAAAAAAGCGGAATTACGGAATTTCACTTTACCTAAGTTGTGTCGTACGAGTGAGTGCTCGCCGTGTGTGTGCATTTTTTACTGGACTATGCAATCATTTTTGGTGATTTAATAGCCACAGAAAACGAGCCTCTTTGCTTTTCTTTTTGTTTAGTAATTCATGAGTCATTTTATATGATTGGACCTTTTTTTTTTTTTCTAGATATATAGATATTATGATTCTTTCTATGTAGTTTATTATACTAAACTGAAACTTGAAATCTGGTATCCAAAACATCTGGCAATTCAAATCAAGTGGCCACAACAATATTGGTTATAATTACAGATTCATTACAATGTGATGCAATGAAAGGCTCTAGGATATACAGTATAGCGTCGGTTAAGAAGTGATACCATGTAACAGTATTTCTCTGGTGTTTTTGAGGGTTTGGCATAAAAAAAAATCAGAAAAAATAACTGCATCGTTCGGAAAATGTTGCAAAATGAACAAAAATTTATTTATAAGATATTGACTGGTAGAGGAGGGTGTTCAAATCCATTTAATGTGATTTCACGAATATTTAGAGAGAGAAAAATTGTTTGTGATGTCATGTTCGTATCATAAATATTGTATATTAATTATGGCTAAAATAAAAACGTCCAAATAATTTTATTAGCAAAAAAAATTCCGTAACAAAAGCTTACTTTTGCATTCTAACGTTTTTTGTTCCTCTTGTAAAATTTATATTTTTAGTCACGTGGAATCACTTCTTAAAAGACGATATTATATTTTGCCATTATAATAAATTAATAATATACTGTATACACTCGAAGTGGGATGAATCCTAAATTTTCTCAAATCCGAATCCTAAAAGGTTCTCGAATCCCTCGAATCTCAACTTCTTCATATAAGAATCGTATATTATTCATTAAGAAGATACAAATAAATGAAATTATATTAAATATTAAATTATTAATAAGAACCAAGTGTGGCACTGGGGTGATATTGGTGATCCGGGTACCACCGAACTTACAACAATCGCCGTTTTTTGTTAGTGAACGCTTCTATTGGACGTCAATGGATTTAAGAGGCTAGATACATCGTTTAATTCGAAATTTCTCCGAATGTAGGCGCTGCGATCGTTGTTGATTGAAAAACGGTTTTTTAACGTTTTTTCTTCCGGTTCGAAGTCACATAATAATTAATAGAAAAATAATTTCGCGTGCTAATCTTATAAAAAGGAAACATGGTGAAGCCAATAGATTAATGCACATGCTAATTTTCATGTGATTGTTCTAAGTCGTTTTAACGGGAGTTCTTCAAATGTTTGGGTGACGGTTTTTTTGGTCCTATGGGAATTAACATGGAGTTAAAAAACGTAAGATTTTAAATGTTATTTAAAAATAGAAAGCCCTTTTAAAATTTAGAAAAAGGAATAATCCTGAAGGCAATAAACACGTGTAAGTACGTGCTAATTTTTTTTGGTTGTTCTAAATCATTTTAATGGGAGTTCTTCTAACGTTTGTGGGACGGTGTTTTGCTCCTATGGGACTTAACATGGAGTTAAAAAACGTACTATTTTAAACGTTATTAAAAATAGAAGAACCTTTTCAAAATTTATAAAAAGGAAACATCGTGAAGCCAATACATGAATGTATGTGCTAATTATTTTGTTATTGTTCTAAATCAGTTTTAACGAGAGTTTTTCAAATGTTTGTGGGACGGTTTTTGATCCTATGGGATTTAACATGGGGTTGAAAAAACGAACGACTTTGAACTTTGTTTAAAAATAGAAGGACCTTTTCAAAAATTATATAAATCGAGCACGTGAAGAACAATACTTTTTATTGCATTTTGCGCTTTACTGTATTTGAATTGAGCGATTGTGAGGCGATTTCTTGCAGTTTTAGTAACACCATATAAGAACACTCATTTGTCTCGTTGTCGTCTGCTCAAAACAACAAGATGGCGGTGTACCTAGGCTCTTAAAACAAATTTTACCAACGTTTTTAAGTTTTTTTAGGTTAGGATTCGAAAGACGAAAAAAGCGCGAAGATTTGAGTTTTCGAATATCGAATATTTTTCAAGATTCGCGGGATTCGAAGATTCCAATCGCCCATTCCTAATATACACTATACTGTAGGCCTATTAATTTATATTTCCAGTCTCATTGCACGGTTAATAGCAAC
The DNA here is from genome assembly GCA_036925085.1 of Brachycybe producta. Lineage (NCBI taxonomy): Eukaryota > Metazoa > Arthropoda > Diplopoda > Playtdesmida > Andrognathidae > Brachycybe > Brachycybe producta. The sequence continues at coordinate 5,597,797 of JAUPFP010000004.1, forward strand.
AGATGGGTCTCATTTCTTGCGGTAAATCTTGGTATGAAATATAATAACAAGAAATAATAATACAGTATAACTATCCAGCTCTTGTTGTTTTTAAGTGGCGATCAAACTGACAAAAGATTTACAGCAAGATCCATTGCAAGAAATTAATTTGTGTGCAAGAAACGATTGCAAATTGTGAAAGTATATTTAACATATTGGCAATCATAATTCATTGCAGGGTATATGAGCAAAATCCTAAATGAACCCACCAACCTGAATAACTGCCAAAATGTTGGCATTTATTCTATTTTGGTGCTTATTTTAAATTGGCGTTTAATTAATTTTTTTTTTAATTCACGAATCAGATAAAAACAAGAAATTGTTGTGCATGGTGGTGGGTAGTTTATGTCCTATTGTTTTTCGCCTTATTACGTGCGTTCCTGTAGTGCGTTGGCGCTTAGGTCTATTGTACAACGCTGCAGCTTTTATAGGCCAATTTTGGTAGCTGTATGAAAAGTGAATATGGGATGATTGTATCATATTTGAATTTGAAAAATTACTCTGCAAGCAGCCATAAAGGCCTATGGCAGAGGGACAAGAGTCCAAGTGCAGCATAGAAAATGCATTGTCAAAACCGGAAAATATAAAACCCTAATGATATAAACCCAACAACAATTTCAATATTTTTTAATGCTGCAAATATATGCATTGTCAAAACAAAACAAAATTATGACTCCCATAAAATACGTTTTTCCTGCACAAAATCCCCAGCAATGGGGGCTGTTATTCAGATTGGCGCCTTTTCATTTATAGGCGTTTGTTCCAACTGGCGGCACTTACTCATGAATTTCATTCTTAAATGTGCTGTTATGTCAGCGCTACAGAAGATGTAGAAAATACACAAAATAAAGCTTTACTAATAAACTGTCAAATAAATGCAATATCATATATATTTTTTGAATTTATTAACTTTTTATTTTTCAATTTATGTTTCAGAAGCTTTTTTTTTGGATGCACATTCGGAATGGAGGAGAATGAAAAATGGATTTGGAGCACACAAGAATAAAAACGAAAGCAACAGTGGAAGGGGGTGAGCGCGCATATGGTGCCGTCAGATGGCCCCATATCCATAACTACCTTGTGTTTGAAACAAGAGGCCCTAACCTCTCATGTCTACTTCACGGTGACTTCCAAGAAGGAGGTAGCAACTGGTAAAAAGGAAATCCTTCTCCCTCCACATTCAAAATCAACTACTTTTTTTCTTAAAACTCAACAATCTTTTCTTCCTCCTCCTTACTAGTATTCTCACATTACAACAACACACACATCTGAGAAACTTGAATCTTTCTCTCTTCTTGTCTCCATTTGATGACAAACCGAATCAAACGATCCATGAAAATGGATTTTTAAAACTTATCAGCAACTTAATTCCTTTACAAAATGAAACATATGTGGGACCCCATAAGATGTTCGGTAAAAACTCTTGTTATATTTGGCCCTTTTAAACACATTAGTCTGATTGTCAGTTACTACATGTAATTGATACGAATTCAAACCATATGTAATTATTAGGCTTAATTAGAAAGTTTAACAAATGTTTTTTTTTTCTAAAGATTTTCAAATATTACCAAAACAACAAGAAAAATTGTCCAAAGTTACTGTGTTATGGCCCATGGGTAACCCTTACTAGTAAACGAATCAGGTTCGATCTGTTACCCCTGACTTACTTCCACAACCATTGTATTATTTAAAATGAGGTGGCTGAGAAAATTCTGTTAGGGTTCAAAGAACTGTGCCCCAATAACTAGATAAGTTTACCCTAGGTGTAAAAAGCGGGCAACTTATGAAGTCCCTTGAGGGTTTCGGGAGGGCCGCGCTAACTAAGCTGATTTTTTCTTGGTGTTTTTTTTTATGAAAGTCAGAATTTCCAGTTCATAACTTGCTGAGATTCAACTAAACTCTTGTTTCTCATATTCTCAGGGATTCAACCCCCCCAACCACATCCTCTTTTTTTCATTTTTCTTTTACCTTTTTCTTTTCGGAGTCTCGGATGTGACGTCATCAATAAGTACAAAAAAAAAAAGTCGCCATTTTGTTTTTTAAATCTTCGCTTCCTTTATATTATGTGTTATCATCATGTAAATATTTGTCTATAAAAAATACAATTAAAAACAATATATTAAAAACAAACCTTTTTTTTAAATTGGCATTTTATTTAAACCACCAAATTTGGATTAAATTAAATTTATCAAAAATATATATTATACATTTTGTAAATAATAAATAAAAATCTCCAATTTTTGTTTGTGCAATTATTTATAGACGAAAATCTCATACGTTTTTTTTTGTTGTTGTTGTTTGTTTTTAGAAATATTTTTAAGTTCGATATAATTGCGGTTTTTTTTTTCTCATTTGGAATGTTTTCTTTTCATTATTATTGGTTTTTCTTTTCTTTTTTGTAATAAAATTGTACAAAATTTTCATTTTTGTGTGAAATTATCATAAGTAAAAAAAAAGATTATTAAAAAAACATTTACATTAAATATGATTTGTGTCGTTTCTATTATGATATATTAAGTTAATATTACGGAAATTTAGTACCGTATGTAGATAAAGCATATTATCCTAATGTCCTGTTTACACGCGTGCTTTGTTAAATGTATTTAGATGATATGTTTTAGCATAATATCGCACCTCGGCTAGAAGAGAGAGTGGCACAACTAAAAAAAAACTTTTTTGGGAAAATGAGTTTTTAAAGTTGCATTTTTTCTATCGCAATCTATTGTAGGGGAGCCAAATAAACGGATATCGTGAATAGTTAAAACGGTTTTTGCACTTGAAAATCCATCAAATTAAGCCACGAATCTTTTCTTAACTTTAAACTAGGGATGGGCCATTCGAATCCCGCGAATATTGAAAAATATTCGGGATTCTAAAACTCCAAAATCGTCTTTCGAATCTTTCAAATCCTAACCTTAAAAAACTGTTAAAACTTTGGTAAAATTAGTTTTAACTCCATTGACGTCCAATAGAAGCGTTCACTAACAAAAAAAACCCAGCGATTGTTGCAATTTCGGTGGTACCCGGATCACCAATATCACAACTTGTGGCGACCCTGAGTGTCACTTTTTTATTGTTAATAATTTAGTATTTAATATTATTTCATTTATTTGTATCTTCTTAATGAATAATATAGGATTCTTATATGGAAGATTCGAGGGATTCAAGAACCTTTCAGGATTCGTCCCTCCCTCTACTTTAAACTCATTTTCCCAAAAAAGTGGTTTTTTGAATTGTGTCACCCTTCCAGCCAAGGTGCGAAATATGATATCGACACTTCTATTTACCAAAACATTTAACTAGGTTAAATATGCTTAACTTTTTAAGTGTCGCTACAACATTTTCATTATTTTATTTATTTTGATTTTTTATTTAATTGATTATTTGATTATTTTATTATTGTTAACTTGTCAATAATTATTATTAGACGTTCGTTGTGTATTTAGCTCAGTTGTAGACAACGTATAAATTTAATATGTAAATAAGCTGTTCAACCAATTATTACTACGAGGCTTGTATTACCATAGGGCCTATAGACAGGTTGGGATTAGCCACTGACTGTTGCTGGTAAATAGCAGTTATGGCTGCATTTTATATTTTTGGGCATAAAACCTAATATGTGAATAATGTGGTAATGCCGAATCACTGATTTTTTTAAAAAAAAGTCTTCTATTATTTTAATGACGCTTTTTTGGTCTTTGTTGCTTTCAAAAGGTACAGAGGGACTATAGGTTACTACTTTAAAAAAAAAGGTGCAATAAAAAGTCTGTATGTTGATGCGGTTTTTATTTTTTGGATTGTGTGCATTGACATACAAACATGAATATACTAAAGATCGAATCAATCCATCATGAACAAATATGATTAATTTTCGATGAAATTCCGAAAATTTGTTCTTGGATTTTATGATAACTCAGGAATGGGGCATTCCTGAGTTATCATAAAATCCAAGAACAATGAACTATAATGAAATTAGAAAAATGAACTATATTTTAGATGAATTTAAACATTTCAAAGATGCTACCTATTTAATTTCAATATAAATAATGTTTATTTCTTATATGCAGCCCACTAGAGAGACTATAGTGTGGGAGGTGTTTTTTTTTTTGCCATAGCCTATGTTAAACTTATTAAGAGGCTGTCACCTACTTTAATATAGGGAGAAGGGTAATAATAAGTTTACATACTCCGCATCACACAGTCACAGAAATAGCCTCCTTCATATTAGGCTATGCGCATGAAAATCTAAAACAACATATTCGAAAGCATAAAAGTCTGCAATTTTAAATAAAAACACTCTTAATAAATGATAAATTAAAATGATTTTACGTCAAAAGATTCAAAAATCTTACATACTGTAAGTCATACATCATTTTTATGTCATATGTGTAATATGACCAGTCAAAAATAACACTAGCATAAGTAACGCAACAAAGGTTTACAGGATCTTTTGTCTCCCTTATTTGGTTTAGTCACATTTCTTCAGCTTATAATGCCCATTCATATAAATTACTCAAAAATTGTTTATCCTGTGAGGTTGCATTACATTCTGATCATCCTGTAGAAAAATGTTTTCTAATTAACAACCAGATCAGCTAAGATTCAGCATAATAGGCGTAATACACTAATGACCACTTCTTATCTGAAGAATGCGGTCATAATAACAAACTATGACAAAATAAAACTATCTCATAAATTATAACATCATTATGTTAATATTATGTAAATCATTTCGTAAACTAATTAGCTCTCCAGCATAACATTGAGTCCATCATTGGAAAATAAATCTGTTTTCATTGTTCCATTTTTGTACATGGAGCCCTTTTTAGGGCCAATTCCACACAAGGCCACACATATATCGGTTACAAACATACAATGAAGCTTCTATATCTTTCACTTCATTATGGGAAAGGAGGAGGCTCAAAAGATTGTCAGGCAGGATTCAGAAAAACACAAAAATTGTCCCTCCCTTCCCTAAAGTCATTAGGATTTATTCCCTTCATTTTCATTACACCCCTCAACCATCTTTTTCTTTTTTTACATTCATGTCCCCTCTTTTCAATGTGTCCTATGAGACACAATTCACCTCACATTAGAGGTCATGCCATATTACCATCTATCAAGTTGGACATGTCATATGTTAACGTGACCTGAAATCTGCCAAAAGGATGATCCATTCTTTCTATACTTGGTATAATTTGCAAGGGGGTTCCTTAAGTATCTTTTCATGTGAATTACATATATTTCAAAACTTTACACAAACTTAACACAACTTTTAAAAGTTCTGAAGTGGAACAAACGATTATAATTATTGGTAATAATTTGTTACACAATTTCAAGAATTAGATTTCGAAAATATATTTCGTGTTATCCGATTTTTCATGTTATTCGTTTTCGTGTTAAAACAGTTTTCACTATATCTGATAAACAAGAGATAATTATACAGATTACAGAACATGTAAAAAGAGAAACATTTTCATTGGTTCAATACTGTTTAAATGTTTCTAGAAATACCAAATTCCTAGTAATGTTTTGTTTCATTTAAAAAAAATCCACCTTGCTCGACGACGAGTGTTGGAGGTGAAGGCTAGCAATAATTCTAGGTATGAAGTCTTGAGGTTGGAGTATGATAAATTGGTCACGGCGACGTTCTGTACTGTAACCTTTAATAACTAGCCTCCATCTCTAACCCTCGCAGTCGTGTCGAAAGGAATCGGATGAGATGGAATCGCGCAAGATGGGTACAGTCGTTATAACTAGCATGGATTGCAACAACCTACATTTCCCGTAGCAGCTTAAAAGCCTACTTAGAAAAGTTTGGCGACACTATTCTCAAATAACTTCAGTGGGCCACTTTAAAAAAAAAAGATCATTTGTCTTCCTTCTTCTCTTGATGGGATTTTTACTGTGTCTCATCTGGTAGAAAATAGTTAAAACTCCATCATAACCCACCATTTTTTTTTACTAACTAACCAATCTGCAAATCACATTTTCCCATCAAGGCGACTTCCTTCTTAAGGCTCTTCTTACTAAAATTCATCTGGACATTGTCAAATGTTGTGATCACTCCTCATTCTCTTTATATCGCTGCCACTGTTTTCCCAAAGTGGCCACTTAACAAAGCCTCAACAGAGTTCAAGGAAGGGAGGAAGAGAAGGAGGTAAAATCTACACACGACCCCTCCCCCCCTATTTTTTCATCTTGACATTCATTACAAGTAACAATAACCCCTCATAACATGTATGAAAATATATCCTGTAGTTACAAGATTTGAGTATTTCTGCTTGAGAACACCAAAACCCAAAGGCTCACATACTTTACTTCAATATGTATGCTGATTAGCACGAGCTACTAATGGTCAAATAGGCAAAAAATAAATAAAATGGTACTTTTTATAAAAGAACCAAATGGAAAATGAGTGTATTTTCAATTAAACCATTTGAAGTTTCACCACTTGTGCTAATCAATAAGCCAAAACCTGAAAATATTCCCATTTTTTAATCTTACAAACATGTAACATCCCCGTTTCCGTAGGGTTAGTAGAGAGATCTCTACTAGCCATCTAGAAGTGTCGAATGGATGTTGATGATTAAGTCTTTCGGTCTATTGGCTCCTGTGTTGCTACTTAACCACCAGGGACACAAGGGTCGGTACCTCAGGAGACCTGTGGTAGAGAATATTGTAGAGATGTCGTCTTACACTCGGCTGCTGGAGACTTCGTTGTCCGGTGGAAACATCGGCTACGTGGCGGCTATAATTCTAAGTCCCACTCCCATAAAGTGACTGAGTCCACACATTGAATTCGTATGTTGAAAATGCTCTTTTATTCAATAAACAGAGAGTCCTGTAGATTGAGAGATATCGCATCGGTCTTAAGCATAAAGACGGTTTGTCCGATCTGTCCTCTCAATCTACAACCTCTTGTATTTATACTCAAAATACAATGCAAACATCTGATTATGATAACAAAGGCTCCAGGTGTGTCCAAGTCTCTTGGACACACTCGGACCTAGAAGTGAACTATCACTTAACAAGAAAACGAAAACATCTATAAGATGTATAAATTATAACAATACAGAAGGATGTACGATCATCCTCCTATTAACAATTTGTAAAGATTCTCACGTCCAAAAGTTCTGCATCGATGGTTCTTCTAGGATCTATCCTATTAACCATCGATGTAGTACTTTTGGGCTATTCTTCTCATCTTGGAGGGCAGGGAGTCATCGTCGTAATGACCTCCCGGCCACCCCCAAGCATGAGGTGAGAACCTTTCATCGATACAACTTGATTACAGGGTGTCTACAAAAACGGACGAATTCTAAACGGTGAATTCGTTACACCCCCCAACTAGTTTAAGAGTACGTCCCTGTACTCTCAAAAAGTTAACTATTAAAAATACCCGTTGGTATGAAAATCTATACGATAAAAATTATAATCCCGTTGGATAATAAAATTTAGAAATCACAACTCGTGATACTAATAGCATCTCGCTATTTTTAAAAATTCCCGCTTGGAATTAGAAACAATTCTAAAAATTGACAAATAGGCGAAAGCCTATCAAATTACAAAAAGGGACAATCCCCTAATATAAAAACTTCTATAAAAACGCAGGCAATTGCCTTAAAACTACGAAAATACTAGACAACGGTCTATAAAAATAAATGCGAACGTGCATTTAAAAATACAAAATACAAAAAGTATAAACATAATACTTAAAATACTACAAAAACAAACAATCAAAACAAAGCAATATTACGACCCCGGCCATGCTAATACGTCTGGTCGGCCCATCCAATCGCAGGGCTCTCTGGTCCTCGTCGAAGCTCCATTTCGAGGAACTCGGCGGCTTCAGCTGATCCCTTGTAGTAGCGATGACTTCGGCGACCTTCTGCCTGGCTGGTGGCCTCATCGAATAGCAGGTACGGTCGATCATCATGGAGAGAAGGTTGGCGAACGGGATTCCGGACGATGCGGATGGGGCGACTTCGGTCCCATCGGAAGAACTGTGTCATCCATCGTCGAATCTCGTTATCATTCTCCTCCAGGTGAAAGACATCATTGTAATAATGCACGGTAGTTTTTCTGAGTTGATTGTCGACAATCAAGATTAGTGAGCGGGCCCGGACGACTAGTGCAATGATGAAAACCTCTGTATCGGCGGGAAGTGGATTCTTCGGTGGGGTCTCGTTACTCTCAAAGAGCCCCAGATACAGGTGGCGGCGAGGCGTTCGTTTACGCTGCCATTGCACAAACAAATTATTGAGGATCGTCTCGTCCTCCCGGGTGCTTCGGTGTGGTTTCGTGATGGGCTTGCCATCAGGGACCTCCAAGGAGACCGTGGGAGCCCTCAATGGCAATCCCAGACGTTCCTTTACTGGCCTTCGTTTGGGTACAGCACCCATAGCCTTGGTCGACTCGTTCTTGGCTTTGGTTTCGATCCCGACAGCTTCTGTTGCTTCGGGAAGCGTCGTGGAAGCCCTAGGACACCCAGGAGCTTCCACTTTGCTCCTGGCGGCTTCCGTTTCGCTGTGGATGACGACATCATCCTTGTATAGATGCCCTTCCGTCCGTGGGCAAATGTCCCGAAGTGTAAGACTGTCTCCCGGAGCTTTGTGGAAGAAACTTTTTATCTCCGTTCTCAAAAGGGTCCTCAGGCCTCTGCTGGGCCGGTTTTGTTCAACGAGAGGCCTTGGCCGCCTCCAACGCCGAACTCCGCGGATCAACAGGTCTTCTGGGAGGCCTGAGTTGCCGATGTCCTTCGGAGGGGTCGTCCCTTCGTACTCCGTGATACGACTATCATACAACAGAATTCTCTCACCATCGTTCGTCTCGTAGACATTGTTTGTCAAGGACAGCCCCACTTGGTGATATGCAACGGCCAGATCGATCAAGTGTTTAAGTTGAGCGTTGTACAGGTCCCTCGGATTCTCGGCCGTCTTGGGGACTTCTGGAGCGTTGGTTTTCAATACCGAAAAGGTCTTGGCTGTCTCAATGACCATGATGGCTTCGGAGTCGAGGTCCATGTTCTCTTCGTCAATGTAGAGAACATCATTGTCCTCCTCGTGTCGGTTTGACTCCGTTTTACTCTGGATGGTCACGATTGGTCCGTCGATCGGATGATCCATCACTTGTCGCTTCTTGAGGTGGGCCACAGCGGACTCCGTGGGCCCTTCCTCACGGCGTCGCTTGGCATCCCTATGCCTCTTACTTGGTTTGGCCTTCCTCCGAGGAAGGGTTTCAGTTGGTGCAACTGCGGCTGCAGGCGGACTTGTCAGGGGTACTGGTCTCTTGAGCGAAGGTACCGCTATCTTGGCTTTTGCTGCTGCCGGTTCTACCAGTTCCATGTAGGCCTTTTCTGCCTTCTTGAGGGCCGCACTCTTGCGGACATACTCCCCCTGATCGTTCCATATCTCGTGGAGACTTCTGTGTGGTACGGGCGGTCTGTTTCGACGACTGTGGCGCTCCCAATCCGCAGGGGTCCACTCGCTGGTGTCGTTCGGATCACTTTCTTTGCCCCATTTTCTTGGTTCTGCGCCTCCGGGAGCAAACTCTCCGGGCTTGATGGCGTTAAAGAAGTTGGGCTGACCGGCCCCGATGACTCCTGGCAGAATCTTTTCTTTCTGTTTCTTGGTGTCCTTTTTCGAGGGTGGGGGGATGATCGCATGTTCCCACAACCCATCAGCAATTTCTTTCTCTAGAGCAACCGCTGCAGTGTCGAAAACCATTTTAGAACCGCCTGGTATCGGCACAATCGAACTGGTCTCGGTTTTTGCTCGTTCAAAATATCGTCCTCTTTTGTGGGCACGACCCTGCAAGGTGGGCCCACGGACACCGTGACCCCAACCCTGCCTGGTAGTGGCCACTTCTTCGTAGAGGTTTTCTAGCGGAGATTGCATGGTGATACTCCTTTTTAAGAGAAAGGACAAAGAAAAAGAGTTGGATTTCCGGAGTCCGAAATGTACATTTTTCTCTTGACTCCTTCTTACCCTTTTCGATCCATTTCCTTGCCGTCGATCCTCTTTTCTCTTAGTCCAATCGTAATTCCACACGATGACAATCCCGATTGGCACAATTAGAAGTAAACTTTCGATGTTTTTCCAAATTAAACAACAGAATTTTCTCAATTTGTCCACGATGCAATTATAACTTTCCAAAATATGGCTGATAACGGTATAATCCGCCTTGATATCATACAGATGCCAAAAAATAGTGCCGGTACATGTGTATAGCACATGGGCACAACTGTCAGTTGTGAAGAAGGTAAACAATAGGACCCGGATCCATAGTGGTGCGAGGCTAGTAGACATTTCACTTAATGTATCCCTCCGCCCACGTGTTTCTTCTATGCTTGGTAGCGTCATTGACCGCTCCCTGTTTACTTCCTCATTTGGGACGTCATTTCCATCTGTGGCGTCACTAGCATCGATATCATCGTCCATTTTTGTTGTTTCCTCGATAACTCCCGCGTTTTTCACCTCCATTTGAAATTCCATCGGCGAATTTACATCTTTTTCGTCGATTTTCATCGTTTCTTCAGGAATTTCGCTGATTTCTTTAACAAATCCAATGGTTTCCATGGTAAAATTCGTCTTGTTACCATATTCTCTGGTGAATTCCATCGCATCTTCGCCAGGTAAGTATGACAATTGCTGCTGGTTATCGTCTGCTGCCATTTTTCTTCTAATTTCGACGTTACGGTCAGAATGCTTTCGGATTGCTTTCGTAATTATTTCAATTTCTTCTTCATCCTCAGAAGATTCGATCCAAGCATTTTGGCATCTGCAGTGTCCACAACATCTCTTCTTACGCGAAGGTAAGTTCTTTTTCTTGACAAACGCTGTCATTTCTTTTTCTTTTGCAGGTTCCGATTCGGATTCTTCTGGCGATGAGTTACCCATGGACTCCAGGGTGTCTCCAGTCGTTGGAACATTGGGTCCGTCCTTTTGGTAAGTCTCATATAGTGGTCTCAGGTTTGCAACGTTTACAGAGTCCTCCACTAATCTTCCAGCTCGATTCTCGTAACTCAATCGGTATACGGTGTCCGATACTTTCGACACAATCGTATATCCCTGTCTCCATTTCGTTAAGAACTTCTTGTTCTGTCCAGGCCTGATTCGCATGTCTCGTACAAGTACTTTCTGTCCGATTTGGTACTCGTAAGGCTTCTTATGCCTTTGGTCGTAGTACTTCTTTCGACAATCATGTGCTGCTTTCAGGTTCGCCCTGGCTGTTCTTAGTTCTTCTTCTTGGCGTTCTTCCGCCTGTTGTCGAACGTCCACGAGGTTTCCTGCCTCGTTATCCACAATAACTGGTCGTTCTGGAACTAAGGTGTCTACTTTAGTTCTGGGCTCCCTCCCAAACATGAGTCTGTACGGCGTAAACTTTGTGGATGAGTGTACAGATGAGTTGTACGATTCCAAAACTTCATCCAGTTTTGTAGCCCAATCAGTCTGGTTCTTCGCAGGAGTCAGATACTTTTTCATCGGCTGAATAATGCTTTTATTCGTCCTTTCGGCGAGACCATTACTTTGCGGATGGTATGCAGTTGTTGTTTCGTGCTCTATCTTGTTTATTTTCAAGAATTCTTGAGTGTTCTTCGCAACAAACGGCGTCCCTCGATCCGAAATAAGTTTCTCTGGTATCCCGAAGATTTTCCTTACATCTTTTGCTAGGAAGTTCATTACGATTAGTGCGGTTGTGCTTTTCACTGCTTTAGCAACGCAATATCGAGTGGCGTAATCGACTGCCAACAAGATGTGCTTGTTTCCTCCAACCGACGGTACTAATGGTCCAATGAAATCCATTCCCCAGCAATCACAAGGTTTTCCAATGGGCATTTCTTGAAGGAACCCTTCAGGTTTCTCCGTACCCAACTTGTGTAATTGACAAATCTCACATGAGCGCACATATTCGAATATGTCGTGCTTCATGTTATTCCAATAAAATCTTTGCCTGGCTCTATTCCAGGTCTTAGTTTGTCCTTCATGACCAGCATCGGGCTCGTTATGGCATAATCTCATTACTTCTGGGATGAGATGTTTTGGAACCACATTCACGAGTGTGGGTACGGAACTTCCGTGAAACACACAAGCGAACAACTTGTTGTCGTAATCGCAAAACAACTTATGAAGAGGTGACTCTGGTTGGTTACGCAACTCCTCACGAATCTTCAGAATCTCTGGGTCCAATTTTTGCTCCACCTTCCAATCCCATTGTAAGGTTACATTAAAGATCACACTGTCATCTAGGTCTTCCGCTTCTGGGATGGCCTTCCAGTTAACAGGCACTCCTGCTGGATATCTCGAGAGGCAATCGGCTTCGACGTGAAGTTTCCCCTCCTTGTAGATGATTTTGTAGTCGTACTCCTGCATTAGCAGCTGCCAGCGACCAAGTCTTCCTTCCAGACGTGCTGCAGTCTTCATGTAGCATAATGCATGGTGATCCGTCACAATTGTAAAGGGCTTTTGGAACAGGTACGGCCGGAACTTGGTGACTCCATAGATCACTGCTAGGCACTCCTTATCCGTCGTACTGTAGTTCTTTTCCGCGTCCCTTAGAACTCTGGAGACACTTCCAATGATCTCCTTTCTTCGTTTATCCTCTGACTTTTGGTAAAGCATGGCTCCAATTCCGTATCCACAGGCATCAGTATGCATAAATATTGCAGCCTTCGGATCATATACGGCAACTAATGGAGATTTCGACAACATATTCTTTAGCGTGCGGAATGCATTCTCGCAGTCAACTGACCATTCGAACGGTATATCTTTACCCGTAAGGTCTGACATTGGCTTCGCTATGTTGGCAAATCCAGGTACATGCTTTCGATAATAACCCGCCAATCCAAGAAAACTTCTGATTGCGGTTACATTGTCAGGAACTGGGAAGTTCTTTATGGCGACAACCTTATCTGGATCTGGCCGAATTCCATCAGGCGAGATCAGGTGTCCCAAATACTTCACTTCTTGGAATCCAAAGAAGCATTTCACTGGATGCAACTTCAGGTTTGCTGTCCTCAGCAGGTCCAAGATAGTTTTCAGTCTTTCCAAAAATTCTTCGAACGTTCTTCCAAACACTACGATGTCGTCAAGGTAGACAAGGCACGTTTCCCATTTGTGCCCGGCGAGTAGGATGTCTAATGCACGTTGCATAGTGGCAGGAGCGTTTCGGAGTCCGAAAGGCATTCTTACGAACTCGAACAATCCTCGATGAGATGTAAATGCGGTCTTCTCGATGTCGCTTTCTTCCATCTCGAACTGCCAGTATCCACTCTTCATATCCAGCGTTGCGAAGTAGCATGCTCCTCTCATGGAGTCTAATGCATCATCAATCCTCGGTAATGGATAAGTGTCTGCCTTTGTAATCGCGTTCAACTTCCGATAATCCACACAGAAACGGTAGGAGCCGTCCTTCTTCTTTACAAGGACGATGGGCGATGCATACGGCGATTTCGATGGCCTTACAACCCCAGATTTCTTCATCTCCTCTAACGTCTCATCAATTACGATGCGTTCCCCAGGCCCGCATCTTCGTAACGTGTCTCGAACAGGTAGATTATCTCCAGTTTCGATCTTGTGTTTGGTCAAATTCGTAGCTCCCAGGTCCTTAGATGAAAAGGCGAAGATCGGTTGGAACTCCTTCAGTAGGATCATCAACTCGTCTCTTTGATCATCTGTCAGTTCAGGACCAAGTTGAATTTCTTTCTCAAAATCAACGGGTGCTTCTCCGATGTCTCTAAAGTTTTCCTCTTCGGAAACTTTGCAGGCTTGCTCTTCTTCTAGTTCTTCTAGAAGTTCGAAGTGTCCAATAGTCTCGCGGTCTCCAATCCCCACGGACTCCAGTGTGGTATTCAGGAGTTGGACTTCCAGTTGTGATGTCCCATTCCCTTGTAGCACACTGCTGGCCACAACGATGCCTTTTCTATTAAAGAGACTATCGTTCGTTTCAATCATGAGTACTTCGTTTTCCTCAATGATTCACCCTGCAGCTACTTTGAGGTTCAAAGCCTGGCCCGGATTTAACGTAATCCTTCCTTGGGCTTTTACGCAGCTTTCCTCTCTAGCTTTTATGGCATAGGAGTTATCCAGATGGCTATTCTGAGCACATCCCTCCTCTTTTAACTCTTTGAAGAAATTCCAGGGAAGGCTACTACGCGCACTTCCTTTCTTCAACAATTCTCGTGTTCCTTCGTAGAACATCTCATTAGCAAAGTAGATCTTGGAGGTCTTCATGGAAATGATGAGATCAAACGCAGCTCCCAGGTCTCTCCCCAGCAGTGCTTCTCGTTTTCCATCTATGATGAGCATCCTTGCCGTTACTTGCTTTCCGTTCAACTCGAACGTTGGCCACAACTGACCAAGTACTTTAATCGGTACCCCTCCTACTGCGCCTAATGCAGGTGCGTTCCGGATTGGTCCATATCGAAGTCCGTACTCTTTGGCCATTGTGCCTGACAAGATAGTGAACCCAGTTCCGCTATCCGCCAAAAATCTAACTGGTGTGCCATCAACCTGAATGGTAATCTTGGCAACACTCTCATCGGGCGTAGTATCTCCTACCTCGATGAGTTCGCATGAGGTGAGTAGGCTGTCTACAGTGATTTCGACACTCTTTCGACAACAAGCCCTACTCCTCAATAAATCTCCAACTTCAACGGATTCAATAACCTCGCTGTTCGCAGGGATTCTGCTGGTATCATCTCCTCTACCGATAGCTGCGTTTACAATAGCCTTCTTGGATTTCTTAGCATCAGTTTCGGCCTTGCCCCAGGCAATAACATTGGATGTTACATCTTGAGGGATTTCCTGAGCAACATTGCTTATCCCCGGTATACACGCCGCAGAATTCTGTTGGGTCCTTCCCTCAATTCCGACTGGCACCGCAGAATTCTGTTGGGTCTCTCCCTCAATTCTGTCTTGATTAACTCCAGTTTCCATGGCTTCCACAATTCTCTTTGCTTCCTCCAAGCTTTTCGCGTAAACTACCATAGCTTTCGTAGGTGACCAGATGATGGGTTCCGGAAATATCTCCTCGATGATTTCTCCCCTTCGACCAGTATCCTTTCGCAGCTTCTTATATTTTCGTGAATTCCGTTGTTGTTTTCCATTCGTAATGCCGACTAACAACTCCGACGATTGCTCAGGGAGTCCTTGAGTGTCCAAATCACATGGTCTCTTCGGTGCTCCAGCTTTTGGTCTAGTTGTGGTGACATTCGAAATGCCGACTAACAACTCCGACGATTGCTCAGGGAGTCCTTGAGTGTCCAAATCGCATGGTCTCTTCAGTGCTCCAGCATTCCGTCTAGTTTTAGTGACATTGGTAGCTTCGCTCACGCCACTATTCCCCCCCAACAAAGCTTTGTCCACAATGTTTTGGGAATTGGCGATCGCTGTTTCGTTTCGATTTTGTCGTTTTCCAGAGGGTTTTCCGTTCTTAAAGGGCGGTAGGCCCCTCTTTACTGCCACCCTTTCTAGTTTAAATCAGCCGGGTTTTCCTCTCGCAGGAACTTCTTCTGCCCGTTCTCGCTGACGACAAAATACTGCTGGCCATTTTTCCCAGTGGCCATTCCATGTTGAACAAGTCCAACGGTTCCATCCGCAACTACTTTCTTTGGGCAGTTTCTTGAAAAGTGACCCTTCTCGTGACAGTGATAACACTCTACTGTGCTGAGATCTTTCAGGGTTTTACTTCCATCTTGCGTTTGCTGACCATTGTAGTTCTTCTTCTGCGGATATCTTTGGTTCCATTTACGACCTTGTTGCTGATTCGAGTTCTGGTTGGTCTTCTGTTGCGCTTGGTTATTTGAATTTGATGGAGTCGAGTTGTTCGTTGGGTCCGCTTGATCTTGAGTAACAACCGCGTAAGAACGTCCTCCGTCCATTACTGCTTGCGTCTGTTTGGCATTTTGGCGTTGGTTATTCTTCTGTGGACCCTTGGAGACCTGGGTCGTCGTTTGTTGACCCATCGTTCCTTCCGGTATCCATAACCCATCAGCCATCAAAACTTCCTCGGTATCCTTGATATATGTCGTGTACAGCTTCAGATTGCTATTCGGCGCATTCTGTGTAGCATTACGTATAATCGGATGAAGTTTCTGCCGAAATTCCACAATCCGGTATTTGTCGGTTACCCCCGGTAACACTTTTCTACTCAAGTCAAGGTAGCGACCCAAAAACTGATTGGTGTCCTCTCCTTTCCTTTGGAGCATGGTATCCAACCTCAGCTTCAGTTGCACTAACTCGTCTCGACGTCCAAATCTTTCAATTAACTCGCTTCGTATGAAGTCCCACGTGGTTTTTCCTCTATTCTCTTTATAGAAATTGGATAACCAACGTACTACGTCCCCTTCTACCGCTTTACGTAGGTAGTAGGTCTTGTGGACGTTACTCCAGTCCTCCAGATCTGCGATACTCTCGTAGTCCTCCAGAAAGGTGTATACAGACGTCAATCCTTTGAAGGTCTCCAGATTCCGGAGTGGGTGAAGACTCTTGTACTTCCCATCCAGCTCCTCACAGGTCCGATGACGATTGCAAATTGGATTTCCTTCCAGCTCTTCTACGCTGGGATCCTCACTTGTTAGGCTTTCATCCTCTAGCTGGTCCGGGTTCTCTCTCCGTCGAATAGGAGTCTCAGGTAGGCGACCTCTCTGGGTCCCTCCACTCTTCTTCAGCATGAGCGGCGTCTGGAATACATTAACCTGTCTTAGGTTTTCAGCGTGGGCCGACGAGGGCTCCCCTTCAGTGTCCAATCCAGGAATCACTGTATGACGCTGAGATTCAGCGTGGGCCGACGAGGGCTCCACTCCGGTATCCATTTCTGGGACTACCGTATGACGCTGAACTGTACTTACACCACGCCCGCTCCGGAGTAACATCGATCCTGATGGTTGCTGGGCTTCGAACCAGGCCATCAGTCTCTCCCGTCTTTCAGCACTTAGATTTTGAAGGATACCTTCAAGTGGATCTTCTCCATCCATTTGGTTTGTATCGTCCTTCTCCCGTGTCTTCGACTTCGATTTCGGTCTGCCTTTCTTTCCTTTACCACCTGGTGTAACTCCGACATCATTGGTATTCTCTACTGGATCTGTAGTGAGGTACCCCGCACCTCCACCATTTTGTAACATCCCCGTTTCCGTAGGGTTAGTAGAGAGATCTCTACTAGCCATCTAGAAGTGTCGAATGGATGTTGATGATTAAGTCTTTCGGTCTATTGGCTCCTGTGTTGCTACTTAACCACCAGGGACACAAGGGTCGGTACCTCAGGAGACCTGTGGTAGAGAATATTGTAGAGATGTCGTCTTACACTTGGCTGCTGGAGACTTCGTTGTCCGGTGGAAACATCGGCTACGTGGCGGCTATAATTCTAAGTCCCACTCCCATAAAGTGACTGAGTCCACACATTGAATTCGTATGTTGAAAATGCTCTTTTATTCAATAAACAGAGAGTCCTGTAGATTGAGAGATATCGCATCGGTCTTAAGCATAAAGACGGTTTGTCCGATCTGTCCTCTCAATCTACAACCTCTTGTATTTATACTCAAAATACAATGCAAACATCTGATTATGATAACAAAGGCTCCAGGTGTGTCCAAGTCTCTTGGACACACTCGGACCTAGAAGTGAACTATCACTTAACAAGAAAACGAAAACATCTATAAGATGTATAAATTATAACAATACAGAAGGATGTACGATCATCCTCCTATTAACAATTTGTAAAGATTCTCACGTCCAAAAGTTCTGCATCGATGGTTCTTCTAGGATCTATCCTATTAACCATCGATGTAGTACTTTTGGGCTATTCTTCTCATCTTGGAGGGCAGGGAGTCATCGTCGTAATGACCTCCCGGCCACCCCCAAGCATGAGGTGAGAACCTTTCATCGATACAACTTGATTACAGGGTGTCTACAAAAACGGACGAATTCTAAACGGTGAATTCGTTACAAACATGTTTGCTACATTCCTTTCTACACGTAAGTTCCCAACGTAAGAATGACTTAGTTAAGGTCACACTGTATATTTGCTTTCTGTAGCTTTAACCCGTAGCTAGACCTACTTGCTTGCTGATGATTTCTTTAGCAGCAAAATTGAAAGCAACGAGATCAATACAGCTACAGCATAATATTTGCGTCAAAAAATAACCTCTAAAAGAGATTTATAGCTGCTATGTCATAATCAGCTCAAGTGTCTTTTTGTTTCTCTTGGAATCTGATTGGTTAGTTGATATTTCGATGCTATAACCTAGAGACCTACATAAAGCCCATGGGCTGGCATTTTTATGTTAAAGGCCCATGGGCCTGGTGGGCTTTGCGGGCCTGGTGGACTTCGTGGGCGTGGCATTCTTTGTGGGCCTAGTGTGCTTTGTGGGCTTCATGGACCTGGTGGACTTCGTGGGGTTGGTGGGCTTCATGAGCCTGGTGTACTTCATGGGCCTGGTGGGCTTCGTGGGGTTGGTGGGCTTCATGAGCCTGGTGTACTTCATGGGCCTGGTGGGCTGGGCTTCAATTTTTTGTACAATGTAGGTCTCTACTATAACCTGCTGCGAATATCAAACGAAATGGAACCTGTAGAAAGCAAGCAGTGCTTAGCAGTTTGCACACACACACACACACATGCAGTAATGCGAAAATCTATAAAAGCCAAAGCAAAGCTTAGCTTTAAAGCCACAAAAACTCAATATGCTGTTTAACCTTTAAACAAATTGTAGGCCTACATCATACACCTTTTCTGATTTGGCTTCATTTCATGCAAATTTTGATTTTACCTATTTAAATTAATCCATTTGGCCGACCGAGTTGACCCCCCCCCCCATATTCAGCTATGTGAACTAGTCTTTGACAGTATTACATATATCATTTTCAAGAGAGAAAATAAAAACCATAACCACATCCTGTATCATTTCCAACCAATAATAGTAAATTGTAACTTTTACATATTATCAACAGCATTCAGTTGAAAATGCTAATGATTGAAATACAACACAAATTGATGTAATACTAAAAATAAGTGGAGAGGAAGTATCATAAACATCAAAACTGGTCTCTTTCATTAAGAAAAAATGCCGACAACTTTAAAAAAAATAACCACATTTGCAGGTGTCGGACGAGAAATAAAAGTCATTTTCAACAAACAAGGCAAAAAAAAAATCCATTCTTGTAATTCCTTCCATAGATGATGATCTTCATTAATGGCTTTCTTTTCGAAATTATTTGCAAACAGGGAGAGTTACAAACAAGTGAAACCAATAACAACTTAAGATAGTTAATAAACCGGATTAATGAATTAATTTCATAATTATACATTGTGTGACTTAATTAACGAGAATCAATTGAATATATTACAGTATATATATATACATTTAATTAATTTTTAATAAAAATAGCTAGTTAAATTCCAATTTCATTCAATAATTTTGATTATTTGAAACCCTGGAATTTTTGCATTTCAATCAATTGTTTTGTAAACCAACAGCAATTGATAGCTGGAAAGTTTCAAACTAAGATTAGCACCTGATCTCTTCAAAGAAAAACTTCACCACTACCCCCCCCCCCCCCCCCCCATCATCCCTCTCCCACCTCCCATGAAGCCAGAGTTAAAAACTTCTTCAACCATAATATAATATAATATAAAATAAGAAAACACAATATAATGTAACCTTTTAACTCGGGGTTCACCTGATCCTTCCATAGGTGTATACACTGCATAGAGTAGTAAAGAAACCTGGGTGGTATAGAGGGAGTGATATTTGTCACCTTCAACAGGGAGGGCGAGAGGGAGACCACCTGCCGAATTAGTAGAATTACATCTGCAATCACAAGTCTCTCTCTTTTCTCCCCCTATGGGTCACACATTCATTGTACACATACAAACTCACCCTTGTGACTCTGAATGATGGCACTTGATCTAAATGTTAAAAGTCCATGTGCCTGAAATACAGGTAATAAATTACTTTGTGTGTGTGCTTAAATCCTTAAGATATTAGACTTTGAGGATTATGTTAATTGTAATATATGTGTATGTGCTATATGAATAGAGCAAAGAGGGAAATTGTGGGCAAATATAATTTGAATAAAATAATCCATCGATCATTTTTTTTTTTGCGGATTGCAAACTTTATAATATTTATAATGCTTGTAAAGATAAAAGAATATAAAAACGTGACATCTTTTAGGTTAAAAAATGTCAAAATGATTTCATTTTCTTTTACTTTTTAAAATGCCATAAAATGTTTACTTTCAATTTTCAGTTAATTATTAATCTGGGATCATCACTGAAGGTTAATAAGACTGTCATATGACAGTAAATTGTCATATTTATCTTTATAATCTTGTGACGAGTCAGAAAAGCAAAATAGAAATTATTATATGAGAAATATTGTCATACATGTGTATGATATCTTTATGATGTTAAATAAGATGCTAAAAGAAAAAGAAGAATAAAACGTGCAACGTGCAAACGATTGCTGGCAACTTGTACACATTTGGAAATGTTTGTTCTTTGCAACAATTTAGAGCGGCAATGAAATCCCTTAGTTTGCTATAGTTATGTCAAACCTTTTTAAGTTTTAAAGTTGCTCTTCTAAAATGCATAAGGACCAAACAACTAAACCTTATGGAAATATATACGAGCTCGTAATTGGTTATTCAGGTTAATGAGTTCATACTAATAAAAAGTCGTTCACAACTTCAAAACTTTTGACTCAACCCAACAAAATTATCTGTCTGAACTAAAATAAATTATTTGAATGATATTGTTGAATGATCAGTGTGTATGAGGGTCACCATTACTTATACAATGGGGTCACAGGGTCACTGATGTTTATTTCCTATAAGTGAGCCTCGTCCTAGAGGCCTTATCTGGTTGAAACTTACAACTGTGCCTAAAAGCAAGCATGCCAGCTCAAATTAAGGTTATATTATGTTAGAAATTTCTAAGTAGCGTTAAGAAAAAAAACAGCAACCACAGTTTGTTAGAAACTAGGGTAGAATGATTAATTAACTTTTGTAATTATTTCATGGTGATATATATAAAATTTAAACTTTTTAATTGAACTTTAAACATGATCAAATCATCAATTAGCCATAAGTTGATTTTATGCAAAGATTCAAAATACTTTCAGTATACAATTCTAGTTTCAAACAAACTTTGAATTTTTTTAAATAATAAGATTGCTTCAAAAATAAAAACGATAGCTAAAAAAATACTTAAACAGTAGTAAATTTACTTCTAAAAATATAATAAAAGCGGAAAAATATGGCAATTTGATATAATTCAAAACGAGATAAAAGAAGACCTTCCCCGAATGTTTTTTTTTCTTTCTATTTTTCAACAAAAAATCTCAACACTACAGAAATAATAAAAGTTGCTTCAAATAAGCAACTTTGTATTCAACTTTATCCAACACACAAAAAAAACACTGACAATGTGACGTAACTGTCCTAAATATAAGCCTTGTTTAGGTCGATTGCAGGGTCATCATGGTAACCCACCCATCCCACCACCCCCCCTCTTACAAAAAAAAAGTACAATTCGCTCGTGCTCATCAACGACGACGCCATTTGGAGTGAACTAGAGAGAGAGAGAGAGATAGTGAGGTGGGGGTGAGATTGAAAGAGAGAGAGAATAAGTTTTGCCACACACGTCGACCAGAATGAGAGAAAGAGACGAAGGACTCGGGAATAAACATGGCAAAAGAAGAGACCACCCAAGTTGGGTTTGGCCTCTTCTTCTTCATCATCATCTCTCTCTCTCGCTCGCTCGCTCACTCACTCTATCTATCTCAACCCTCACTAACCTCAACCCACCCTCAGCCCAGAGTGGGCAAAATACGTCACAAGTACAGAACAAGTACTTTTTTAGGCTGAGCTAAGCTAAGCTCAGCATGCCCTCACTGCGTTTAACAGTAGCCCTGCCTGACTGACTGAAAGAAAAAAACATATATTATTATAGTTATAGCAATCATATATATGAAATATATTGTAAAAAGGAGGGGTGAACTCAAATTATGAGATAAAAAAATGTTAAAAGAGGAACACTATCAAATACATCATCAGCATCAAAGAAGTTTTCATTTTTTTTTTTTGTCTTTTTAATAGACAAGACATCTTGGATCATATAAACTGTTCCTCCTCATCATCATGACGAACACTATGATGTCTTGCAGATAGATGGACGATTGTCCTGAGTTTGTCTTGCTTGGTTGGGATCGTGAGATTATTTTCCTCCACCACCCCCACAATTCAACCAAACAAACACCTCCTCCTCCATCCAACCCCTTTCAAATAAAGACAATTGTGGTCATGTGTGTGTGTCATATCTCAAAACTTTGCGGTCATTTATGTGTGTCTATAAAAATGTTTCTAAAGTAGAGAGAGAGAGAGAGAGAGAGAGAGAGAGAGAGAGAAAAACTATAATTAAATCAGGAAATTATCATTTGAGATGATAAATGGCGCTAGATCATTTTATCATCATTGTTATTTTCAAATAAGAGTTGAGTCTTAGTTCAGCTTCGACTTAAAAGTTGACTGAATAACTCATAACTAACTATAAGAACAATTAACACAAACAACCGCCACAGAAAAATGATAAATGATTAAATTTGAACTTCACATAGAGCGGGGGTTGAAATAAATTTCATGTGACATCATATAAACACTAAAGCAAGCATGTCAAACTCGCGGCCCAGCCAATATAACAGTATTAAAAAACGTTTTAATACAAATTTCGTAGGTTAATTTTTAAAATTTCTAATTGTGTCACAAGAAGAAAACATTAATTTTAACGTTGTCCTTGTTCTTTTTTCTACTGTACTTTTCGAAATTAAACTACGTTTCTATAAAAATTGAAGTTTAAGTTTTTTTTTTTTTTTTGCGGCCCACATAAACTTAGACCTTGTTTATTTGGCCCGTGTTAGCCTTTGAGTTTGACATGCTTGCACTAAAGTGTCAGGATTCTAAACAGTGTGTATTCACCACACCCCCAACCTATTCGCATTGTCAAATGTCCAGCATTATAATTTTTCAGACTGTAGACAAGGTCATGAGAGATTATATGGGGGTCACACTGACAACTTTCAAAAGTTTTACTTTTATGTACTAAAATCACCATCCAATAAGGAAATATATTATATTCACAGTGGAACTGAATAGAACATTAAAAAAAACCTGACCAAACTAAGTTAAAATAACATTTACACCATATTGCCTGCCACAGCGACAAACAGTTTTCAGTAAACACATCACTGCATTAACATTAAGTTGCCATTACACTTAACTGTTTTTATTATATATTAGTAATATTACTGTGAATCTTGCATAATTTCTTTAACCCTTTTCTGCAAGCCAGTCTACAAACACCACCTGCAATTCTTGCTTCGCGACAATCACTCACAATTACAATTTTATGCAAGAACATAATCAGACAATTTTACTCTAAATACTGCCACTTTAGCTATGAGGACAAGTTTAAGTAAAAGTATGTTAATATGTTGTTGACATACTAGAGGTAACAGGTTGGAATCCTGGCTTCATCAGGAATGTTCGTGTTGATTTGACTTACGCGCTCGTATATTGAATTGAAATTCGTTGGTAATACAATTAATTGTCCATCAATGGACAATTCCATCAATCGAATCATTATTATTACAATTTGATGTCCATACAATCGATTGCGGAACAGAGTAATCGTAGGTCACCAGGTGACCTACACTTCATAACTTTAGGTCACTGAGTGACTAACACTTTCGAACATTTTTATACCAGTGCCTAGGTGGGGTTACGTTAAATTAAGCTTGTTGCAGGGGGTCT
Source organism: Brachycybe producta (assembly GCA_036925085.1). Taxonomy (NCBI): domain Eukaryota; kingdom Metazoa; phylum Arthropoda; class Diplopoda; order Playtdesmida; family Andrognathidae; genus Brachycybe; species Brachycybe producta. The sequence goes on from JAUPFP010000004.1 coordinate 5,621,643, forward strand.
GGGAGACGCAGACCCCAGAGTCTAGGTCACTGAGTGACCCACACTTCTTCTCCAAATACCTATCTGACAGTGTGGGTCACCTAGTGACCTACGATTAGCCTTTTTCTTCGATTGCCAACAATTAATTACATACAAAGTGCCTTTCAAATAAGTGTAATACTTTCAAATTCATTTTTGGGCCAAGTAAGTTTGATAAATATAAAATATTACCAGTGTAACTAAAGGTTCATAAGGAGCACAAAGTATCCAATGTTTTTTGCACAGCATTTGCATGATATATCGGAAAAATGTCTAAAATATTGAAAGACATAATATGGCAATATTCTGAGTTCTTGACATAAATGGTTGATCTTCACAGATCGGATTTCTTCATCATTAATACATTTTTTTAAAGTTCAAAGTGTTAGAAATTAAATACTATATCACTGTGGTTATGATGGAAACTCGTTTAAATATACGAAAATTGCAATATTAAATTTGAGCTCTCATATTTAATAAATCGAAAAAAAAAATACTTTTTATTATTAAATTTTTCCGATATTTTTTTTATTTTTTGATATTTTTTTTAATGTGTTTCAATTTTTCGTTATTCTAGATATTATCCTAGTAGATTTTTCGATTTTCGAGTTCTATTACATTATCGTAAAAGTTACATCTAACGTAACTTCCGAATCTTAACACCTAATATTATTGATACACATTAAAATTATACCAAATTTGTATATTTTCATATACTGCTATCTATATGAACTAATGTAATAACCCTTACATTAATTCATATAGATTATAATATATAAAAATATGCAAATTTGGTATAATTGCTGTGTATACATGCTGTGTCCCTGTCACAGACTCAGAATGAATAGAAGCACCTGCAAATTGAAAACAATTTCATCGATTGCAATATTATTTTTAATTGCATGTTCTTTTATCACAATTATTTTCTATAAAGAAATGCAATATCGTTTACATTTAAAAAATACATTACAAATAGTATTTGGTAAAATGTCAATCACGCAAAGGATGCATTTTATACTGATTACATGAATGTGCTCACATGTCATCGAATTGAAGGAGAAAAAAAACATTGAAAATATAAAAAACAAACTTCAAAGTGCCATCTGATAAAACGTTAAAAGCAAAGCACATCTAATTGCAATCAACTAATAATATACAGAAGAAAAAACCTCTCGAAAAATAGATAAAATAATTTTGCATCAGGTGTTTTTAGACGAAGAGCTCAGGATGCGCAGCAAAGGAAAAGTAGGGAAGAAAAAAAAAACTATCAAATGTCGTCAAAAAGTGGAACCATTAAAAAAAAAGTTAAAACACGACATCCGTTAGAAACCACTTTTTATATGGGACAACGGCGCCAAAACACAACAATCATCACTTTCCCACAATTATTCGAGGGCTGCAAACACATAAACACTTTTAAACTCACCTTTAGTGTCTTTAAAAACACGTACATCTAATAAACGTAAAAAAAAATGATATCATACAAGATGACCCCCAAAAAAACAAACCAACAAGAAAAATGGGTTTTCATTTGCTTTCAGTTAATTGTTGGACCACACTGTACATAATTGGAGTAATTCTAAGTTTCACACCTGAAGGCACCTTTATTCCTACCTGGCCTTATTACAAGCAATTTTTTTCTGTTTTGTTTTATTCAGAGTAACTCGAAATGAAAGAAAAAAATACAAAACATGATGGAAATGAGAGACAAGTAAATTGACTCATTTTTAACCAGTTTCTAAGAAATATTTCATGTTTTTTTCTAATGTTATACATTTAGATATACATGTATACATGTATATATAATGTATATATAAAAAGAAGTTTTATCTTGAAATAAGTTTCTCACTTGAAACTTGAAATTCTCACCAAAAATAAAAAGAAAGATGGAAAACAATTTAACTTATTGTAGTTTTTTTTTACCTTCACGCCAAGCTGGACACACAAAAAAATTATTTATTTCTATGGGAAAGAAAGCGAGAATCATATGAGATATTACACATTTCTAAAACTATTATACTCTTGAGTATGTTATTGTTATATAATGATCACAGTGTACTTTTTATGTTTTCCATGAGATCATGTCGCTTGGAAGTCCAGAGAGAGAGAGAAAGAGAGAGATAGAGAGAGAGAGAGAAAAACAATTATTTATATGCAAAATTATGCATCCCATACATTTTTTTGTTTCTTCTAGTTGTCAATTACGTGTATTTACTATACAAAAACATTGAATGTAAAAGTTTTTATTTAAACAAAAACGCGTGGATAACACCAAGGGGAGAAATATGTACTTAACAAGTTTACTCAAAAGATCAGCACTGAGGGAATGAGTGGCAACTCTTGTTCAAATATACAAGTAATGCTGTAATCTAACCACTGTTTAAATATTTACATTGTAAATCTGAGACCTTCCAATACCATAAAAAAAACAAGAACCCTAATTTGTGGTAAATATTTTCGCCACAAGACCACTTTAGCACGCAATTCATAACAAGACTCAATAATTGTCATTTGGTTATCTTTGAGCAATCTGCATGTAAATGCTTCATTTACACAGGGGCACTACTAACGAATATATACTATTATGTCAAGTCAATATTACTGGTTGGATTAATTAAACGAAGAATGTATTATGGATGGCAGTTATATATTCGTGTGTATGTGTTTTAGTAACTAATTACTAAATAGTCAAAATTAGTAACTGATAGTGTTACAGTGTACCTATGCGAAAACTGTTTAAAACCAGTAGGCCTACTCTAAATGGACGTTGAATAAGAAATATTAGTAAAATCCAGTGGCGCGTTTATACCTTTTGAGGCTCCTAGGCGCTGTGGGGAAATCGCCACTGGTAAAACCTTTCGGTGGGGTAAATGCTCACAATATGCTAACAACCAATCTGAACAATATATGAAACACATACTAATGCAATTATGCAACTCATTTAAATAATTCAACCAGTAATCGAAGTAGCATCACTTCATACGTATACTAAAGTATGATTTCTAAAAGATGCCCTGAAAAGCACTGAAATGAACTCAGGAGGGCCCAACAGACTTCCGAGGACCATAAAAACCCCTAAATTAAAAAAAAGTAAAAATTGTCAAAAAATGAAATTTTTCCAAAAAATGACCATTTAGAAAATGCCTTGTTTCTATAAACAACTTGTCTAACAAGCATTTTGGGTTAAAATGTTGGGCAGAAATGTAAAATTTGTAAACAAGACTTCAAAGGCAAACTTAAAACGTTTTCAATTCTATTCAATTATGTTTAATGAAATGCAGCAAACTTCGACAGTGCTTAACTTTTGATTAGTAAGCCACACATCGGAAATCTTATTATGTTTGCAAACAGCAATATATTTTGAATAAAACGGCGTCTTGTAATTTGTGTAAGCACACATTCAGTTAATTTGTTTACGAACTTTTAAATGTGCGCTAAACTTCGAAGCACCAATTGCAAACTTTGAAGCTACATACATTGCTTTTGCACTATTTTTGCTATTCCACTATTTTTTTTGAAAAGAGTGCTAATTTCTAAATAAGCTGGCGTCGTGTAATTTGCGTAAGCATACTCGGTTAATTTTAAATGTGCGCCAAACTTAAACGTTTTCTATAGGCCCTGCTTTAAAAATGTTGAACGAAATGCAAAATTTGAAGCCGCATAACTTTTGAGTAGTAAATCAAACGTCTGAAATTCGATTACATTTGCCAAAAAAAGCGTTATATTTGGAATAAAATGGCGTCTTGTACTTTGCGTACTTTTGTTAGGAATTTCTGAATATGGGCCATTAGAATTGCATGTGTTTAAAACATTCAAAATGCATAAGGTGAGAAGCAACTTCTCATTCTTTTCTTTATTTTTTTTATTTTGAGAACTTAATTTGATAATTTTGCAGTTCATTTCAGTGTTACAGATTAAAGAAAACGTGGTTCATAATTTGTTCTTCATAACAATATATAAAAAAACATACTAAAATGATGTTCTTGTTAAACAATGAAAGTGAATTTTTCACATCAATTTTTCTATGCATTATAAAAATGTTGATGCCATTGAACTGAACCAATATTGAATCCACTTCACAAAATTCTTTAATGGAAGATATCAAGTTGTAAAATTTTTAAATTTACACTGTTTCATAAACAAACTTCCTATTGTCTGCCACCGATACTGACACATAATCAAACTTTAAATTTACTCAAAAGGGTTAGAATTGTTTTATTCAATTAAATTGAATAAGACATTTCATGGAATTAATATTGTTGATAGGCCTACTAGCAAACCAGTGCCATAGTGTATTGACATACCCATAGTGATTCAACTTCCATAGGCAAACAATAGCACTTCAGTCCGCCTTTTCTACTGTCACTTACTCTGGTATGTAAAGCACCCATTGAAACCTTCTAAAGCGTGCATCAAATTGGACCCCTTGGAATTTGTCATTTTTACCATTTTCTCCAATTTTTATATTACCCTTCTGGAAAATTTCTTGCAGAATTCTGTCAGGTTCTATTCATTTTCATATTTCGCATAAATGCTCTGCAGAAATAGCGAATTTATTATATACATTTTATCAGAGGTGGGACGAATCCTACATTTTCTCGAATCCGAATCCTAAAGCGTTCTCGAATCCGAATCCTAAAGCGTTCTCGAATCCGAATCCTAAAGCGTTCTCGAATCCGAATCCTAAAGCGTTCTCGAATCCCTCATATAAGAATCCTATATTATTCATTAAGCAGATACAAATAAATGAAATAATATTAAATGTTAAATTATTAACAATAAAAAACAAGTGTGGCACTCAGGGTCGCTACAAGGTAATGATATTGGTGTTCCGGGTACAACCGAAATTACAACAATCGCCGTTTTTTGTTAGTGAACGCTTTTATTTGACGTCAATGGAGTTAAAACTAATTTTAGCACAGTTTTTAATATTTTTTTACGTTAGGATTCCAAAGACGAAAAAAGCGCGAAGATTCGAATGTCACTTCCCTACTTTTTATTATGCAGACACTTCCTGCTCACTGGACTGACCATATCTGACCTCGTGAGTTCATTCACGGTGTGCTCAACGACGGATCTAGACTTGACAGTTTAGATCCGATCCCACTGGGAATGACCACCTTTATGGTTGGTTTATACTTCCTTGCTAAGCAGCAAAGAAGCCTGCGAAGCTTCAAAAAATGACATCAGAGCTCCAAGTTTTTGCTTTCGCCAGAGCATGAAGCTAGCTTTTAAATTGTTCAACTTTTCAAAGCTTAGCAATTCAAAGCACCAATCAGAAAATGGATACGCAAATGTGATGAACAAGTCACATCTTTTTTCTTACAGAAGGAAGGGGAAGGGTTCTATTGTTTTATGTATCTGTTTTATAGGGTAGAAAGTTTAGAAAATATCGTAAACCTTGCAAGACCACATGTTTCTATGAACAAGCTAAGCTTTGGGGAGCTAATTTTTAGAAGCTTCAAAGCTTGCATATCTTAGCAAAGTTTGGAGTAAACATCTACCCTAAAACTGCTGCAAGTGGGAATAGATCAACATGGTTGCTCTCATAAGCTTTTGAACAATTTTTTTTTCCAATCATACAATTCTGAAAACTAACTTTGACAATCAGCATGTCATCCATAAAAGCACCTATTGGCCAAAAAAAAAAGGTTCTGTGTTTAACGCTCTGCTAAACAAATTCCCAAACACATTTTTCTCATTTGTCATTTTCCTATAGCAAAAAAATATCCCCATCACAGATCACACAAATGAATCAATTGAAAACTTTTCGTGTTTAAAAAGTTTCAGAAGGTAATGACTCAATCGTTACATTTAGTTTTAATTTATTTACTTTCAAGTTTTATCCACCCAGATGTCATACACGTGGTTTTTTTCTTCTTCTTCTCTCTTAATCTTTCCATGTCATGGATTAACCCCCAGGGGGAACAAGAGGGGGAACAATTTCTAATTCTCTGAGGAACCGGTTTCTTAATTCTTTTCCCCCTCGGGACCATCTTCTTCTTCTTGGTTCTTCATAAAAAAACATTTATGGCATATTTTTATCTTTTATTTTCTACCTTTTTATCCCTTCTCCTTTCCTAATATCTTATACTTTTATACTAGAAATCTCACTCACTCTCACCTCATTTCTTGGTATCATATGGTCAGAAAAGCTTTGTTTTTCTCCAGGGGTGAGTGCAGGTGGTGTTTCGCTCTCCCCTCTTATTACCTAAGTTGTTCTGGGTTTATCACCAGATGGCAGCATCAATTGTGAAACATGAGGACTCCCTAAAATAACATTGTATTATTTTTTATTGTATATCAGTGAACTTGAATCGAAGTTTTCATTTTTTTTTTAAAGAATTGCTTTTTAAGACATTAACTTATTATCATTCGATGTCAATTAGAACAGCAAACTAGAAAACTAATTGAATGGAAATAAAATTATTTTAAATATTTAATTGCGGCAAAACGTTTATTAAAGTGAGAATATATTTTTTAAAAAACATCCATAAAAATGTGTTAAATTTAAAAAAAATTATCCTGAAATTATCATGTATTAGTATGGTTTTTAAACCTTTAAATTATGTTTAAAAAGCACTCGTAAAATGCAGGGTAAATAAAAAAGATTATAAATTATAACTAGATTGCAACAGTGGCTAAAATACACTTCTAATTTAATTTTAGTTCTTTCATAATTATGTAATTAGAATCGGTAACAACTGCACTTTAAGTAGATCTCATTAGAATATTTTCTAATGTTATTCAACAAAGAAAGTCAGCAATAGAGCGTGTTCCTTGAAGTACAATTTCGTTGCACTAACATGATCTAGTATAGGCAAAATGGCAACTGTTGCTAAAACCCAACAGATACAGCTAGTACCAAAGAGTTTACTGTCTACCTATACTAAATATACTAACCTCTTGACAGTACTCAGCAATGGCATTGCATATGCTACCAAATAAATAACAAGCAGTTTATTTTGTACAGGAAACCAACTTTTAAAAGAACTTTTATGCCTTTGTAACTTCTAAGAGTTGGTAAGTTCACAACTAACGTTGTTTAAAATAGCTTTTCAAAGTGCTATTTACATTTTTCTTCAAAATATTCAGAGAAGTTTTTGTAAAGCAATAAAACTTTCCCGAAAAAAAAAACCAAGAAGGGCATTTAGAAGAATTCCTCTGTGGCCATTATAAGAAATAGGCCTGTCTGCGGCAGTACTTGTATTTAAGTGATTTTTTTTTTGTGAATTTAAGGCATCAAGGAATGAGAACACCTCAGAACAGAGGTGCCTTCAAAACAGACACCACTTCCACCACCACCAAATGGGCACTTTGGGAGAATGAGGACTTGTAAAGGAGGGCCTATGTAAAAGGAGCCATCATGACAGGCAAGGCAGGGGTGCAAGAAAAAGTCATTACTCATGAAAACGACAAGTGCATCTCTAGGAAGAAAGGAGGGGAGAGAGAATGACAGAAATTACTTCTTTCATTTCAGGTGGTGAGGCGCCTGCATTGCAATTAACCAAGGTCTTAAGGGGACTATATAGGATGTTGGTCACTATGGCCAAATATTGAAAAGCTTCTGAATATCTATGCTATACCATAAAAATCACTAGCGAAGCTATACCAATAGGTGGCGCAATTATGCAACTTAAAACGTATGCTGTTTCTGTCAGTGGCTCAGTGCCTATTGTAAACTCCATTTCATCTGCATTCAGTGCATTCTGCTCATTCCATTGGGGTTCATGTAAAAATGTTGCCCTAAAGATCTGGTCAACTTTGCCTTTAGCTATTGGTCTCACTGCGTGGCACTTGTTGGCCCAACGATAGCTGAACCTGTTATCAATTACATGTAATTATTTATATTATGATTGTTGGGCCAACATTAAATGGGCCATTGTTGAGCCATATGTATTTTTTTTTGTAACATTGAACCAACATTAAATAGGCCAAGTGCTGAGCCAAAAGGTTGTTCCCAACTGCCAATTTTGTTTTTGTCAAAATTGCTAATATAAATTCATACTTTGAACCAAGACTGTCCAAGAGGCAGGAACGTGTGCTGCTTGGAATAATGGCATGCAATATCGCTAGAGTTGACTGAAATGAGCTTGATTATATTGAAAGTGAAATACAAGTTATGCATTCAATTCACTTACAAACAAATACACTATCAAGTAGGTTTGAATATAAGCAACGAACACAAAAAAACAATTATTAATTTCAATTAGTTCATTCTGTAAATCATTGTCACGAATCACTTTTTCTATACAATTCATGTCATTAAATTGCTCTAATTTCCTAATAAGAATCTGACTAACACGATTATACTTTTCTACTACTAATTAGATTTGCCGGATATTTGATATTGTTTAGACTCCAATGACATCTTCATTGATCATGGCTGTATCTTGCTCGAAACAACTCTCAATACTAAATACAATGCGAGGTTTTGGGATCATTTTTGTTTTTGCAAAATTAAAATTTAAAAAAATATATATTGGAAACCATGCAAGACTGCTTTTCATGAACCAAACAACATAAACCGAGCAGATCATTTAAAATCTGTGAATGACTGAATGTATGTGTTTGAGACCCCTGTTCTAACCATTATAGTCATTGCCAAACATTTGAATTTAAACATTCTAGCTATGCCCAGCTTTCCATTTAGCTTGCTCCCATTTAATAAATCACAGAAAAAAAATCAAACATAAGGTTTACAATTCAGTTCAAAACCTTTAAAAAGGTCTAATATAACAGGTAATTCTTCAAATCTCTAGAATTGAGGCATTTCTGAAAAGCAGAAAGCACATGTAAGCTACCGTTTTAAGTTTTTAACATCTCTTTTTAGGAGTGTTAAGCCGCTTTGAAAAGAACCAAAAAACCTTTTATATCAGCATGTTATTCTCTAGAATTGAATAGAAATAATAGCTGAGAGGGAAAAATAGGTTTGACCACTGTCCACTCAGCATGAACTAACTGAGCGTTGCACTAACAGTACTACTATAGGCCTATGCCAATTGTTAATGCAGATTTTGGCCCTTAATGATCGCTGTAACTGTTCAAACAAACCAAACGGCAGTACAAAAGATTAATTTCACTTGAAATCCTTTGAATGATCCAGGCCTTCTTATGGGGATAATGAGACAGGGAGGACTATACTTGACAAACAAGCTCAGTTCACTCATGCAGCTTACTGAACTTTTCAAATCCAACATAAAGATATCAAAAACCCCATATTTCATTATTTACCAAATTTTTACAGCAAGTATTTCTGCCAATCTCTGGCCATCAATAGCTCAAATTGGGCCATCTTCAACCAAGTGGTCATTTTCTTTTGAATCCATAAATAACAATTTGCGAAAACTTCTATTTCATCATTGTTTGCTGCGTTCTCCTTATGTTTGTATTTTAACAATGGTATTAGTGAATTTAGTGTTAGGGATTTACTTGTATGTGTCAAATAACTTTAAATATATATACAGTATATATATATATTTTTCTTCTTGTTAAACGAATTCTGTTTTAAAAGAAAGAATGGTTATACTATTCTAAGGAAGCAGACCGAAAATGTATATTTCGTATTATCCGATTCGTTTTTTAGGTTTTCTTTGTCGCATTTGGTATAAAAAATCTTGGAACTTGAATCTTACACTAATTATCTTTTGCATTTATATTTTGAACCCGAAATGTATTTGATTCCACACCATAATCTTACAAACTGTGCCTCCTGTCCATCTTATAAAATTGGGTCCACTTATATTTTATAATAAGCTTATCTTAGCTCGGCTTAGAACGAAGAAAAGTAAATTCACAATTGTAACTTTCTAAAGTTATCTCTAATTTCTTGTGTGACACTGACATCCCAGTTGGGATCAAAAGAGGATAAAAAGATAGTCATGGATCAAAAGAAAAACACAAGTAACATTTTACAACAGAAACCATAAGAATATAATATTCATCCTGGTAATTTAAAAACGGAAACAAGAACATTTTTATCTCTATTAATTCAACTGGAACTTCATAAGTTCGTTCATATAATAAACAATAATAACTTCTAAGTAATTCTACTTTTTTTTATATATACAACAAGATCATACTCAAGTTACGCATTGTTGCAATTACTGTTTATGTTCATACAAAAGGGCAATGCCCAATCATAATGGCCCTTGATAGGCCATGATTCTAGATTAAACTAGACAGAGATAAACTTATAAACATGCAGCCCAGAAAGACATTTTTTTAAAAAAAAACTACATTATATTTTAATTATAAATGAATAAATTTGGCGAAGTATTTTCAATTTGAACTTTGCCCCAAAGGGCCATAAAAACGTGGTGCAAATTTTACATATGTATGATGTATTTAGCATGCAATTAGTATGACATTATGGTCTTTTTGACACCTTTTGCGCATACTAATTCATACCTGTTCACCAATAAATACATCTCTTAATTGTCTATCTGAACAATTTATTAAATTGTTGCCAACTATTGAAGAGATACAGAGACCGCCATAATAAATGTAATCAAAGGGTTTATACGGAATAATGGTCCTATATAGTTTATACTGTTATAGTCAATAAAACAAGAGCCAGTAGCAAAATATTAAAGAGAAAACAAAGACATTCAGTATTATTATATGGATGGCTTCGAAGAGAATAACACATAATTGCCTTCTAGTTTTTGTTGCCAGCCTAAAATTATATAGACAACAACATAATATATCTTGCCTTAAGGTTTATTTTTTTATAATGACAGGTTTGATATCCATACTTATGGCTGTATTATGAAATAGAAGAAAATGCCATTGGGTTGACCAGAAGGTAGAAAATAAAACCATAAAAAAACCTCCTCAAAACCGATTTTTCAAACTTTCTGATCACCTGTTATAGATAAGAACATCTCGATATTTATAAAAAAAATTGCACTGTGAACATAGACAATTTCATGGGGTAGATACTAGGATGGTGTACCTCACTCACCTCCTCCTTCCCTCCCTTTTTTCTAACTTATGATCCCATGATTTTCAGGTACAAATTTATTGCTATTCTTGTAAGATTACTTTACAAGTTCAAATTTAAGCTTATTTTTTTGTTTTCCAATCTTATAGTGAGTGAGTGGTTCTCAAACATTGTTTTGCTTACGGCACAATATATTTTTTGGAGTTGGGTAATTTAATTTAAAGTTGGGTACAGACTTGTGCATTTCACCCGTAATGTAACCGCGTTGCATGAAAGGGTATAATAGTATTGATGATGCGCTGAAATATTACGGGGCGAAATTACAACCCTGTCATAACCGGGTCTGCACCACCAGGAAAATGGCATAGCATTGGGGATGCCTTGGTGGTAGCAGACGGAATCCTGGTTTGGGTATGCTAAACAGGCTCTGGTGGCCTGTGGACTCTATGGTGTCTATGCATGAGAGGTAGTTGTAGAGCCTGGAGGTGTTGCTAGAGGGCACGCAGAATAAAGGACGTCACACCTGGCCATGTTCTGGGGAGCGAGGACAGTTGTTGATGATCACCGTGGCAAAACATGGAGCAGAGCCTCCGACCACAATAATCATCTACAACTTTCCTCGACTCCTCCGATTCTTGCCACGTGTTTTAAGTGTAGTGGCCTAGAAGGCCACTGCTTTTAGGTTTGTGTAAGCCAGAAGTTGGCAAGCCTTCATGTATATGTAAATATCTGAGTAAGCATTTTAATTAAAGCTCTCTATATTTTAAAAAAACACCTGGGCATCTTGTCTCATTATTGGGGGTATGATTGCTTGGGGATTATTGGGAGAAAAATTGGTTGAATTGGAGAATTAAAAAAGAATAACAACAGTCAGACATTAAACTTCAAATATTAAGTATAAAAGCTTAGATATTGCGCAAACTTTATTTAACACTCGCTGCCGAGTAGATTATCAGTAGGCTTTAAATCCAATATGCCAAGTTGCACGTATCCAACTATTTTTCATTTCCACTACATGTTGCATCCATAAACATGTTTAGTGAGGTATTTTCAATAAAATGTTAAAATGCATCAAAACTTATTTAAATTATATTAAACTATTGAACGTAACATTGAAAATTTAGCAACACACACTTGGGAACCAATATCCTATCTTCACAACTAATGGTAGTTGATCAACTATTTTTTTCTAGTTGAGCCTAATGTAGCAATTATTTTTATACAAGACATTGTATGTGGCACACAAGTTGAGTACCAAATATATATATTTTTTAATCTTTCCAACTAGCATACAACTTTTTCTTTTCACATTGGTTTTAAGAGGGGTTTTTTCAGGCAATTTTTTTGTTGCTGTTGTTATCAACTCTGCAAATCTTTCTAATGCGTGTTACAAAGACGCCGGACAATTTTTTCTTCTTCTCAAAGTTAAGACATTTCGTGCAAATGGATTAATGATCTATAGACTAATTGTGACAGGTAACTATACTTTTCCCGAGGTAAAAAAAAAAATGGGATGTGCTTTAAAATGCTAAACAAAATGCATTCAAGCCAAAAAAAAAAACACTGATCAATATCAAATATTCTATTAAAAAAACCTCTAAAAATAAAAATACGATATAAATTGCAGTTCTTCTAAAATTCTTTATGACCGTTGTCATAAATGTGGTTTTGCAATTTGTCATCACGCACAGAACAATTAGTTGTGAAAAAAAATTAGAAAGCAAAATGTGATGTTTGTGATAAAGAATGAGAAACATTTTCCACAAAAAAATATTAGCTGTATTTCTACAGTTCAACTGCAAAGTTAAGCCAAATTTAAGAGGTGTTTTCTTGGATTGGGTGCACCAACTCCAAAGCCGTTCCTTCAATGATGTCCACTGTCCAGTTAGCAGTAAATTCTTTGAATCCTAACAATCAACAAATGATGGACATATGGGTGGGTCACTTTACTGCACCTTCTTTAGTTAGAAACATCGGCCAAAATATTCCCCCTATATACTTTTTTTACAGTCCCTCATTCAATATGCCTTCAAGGTGCAAAATTTTCAGTTTGGACAACACCTCAGTTGAACAACTTCATTGGAATTATCACGCAAACTGCCAAACTTCACAGTTTTTAACTCCACCTTTCAGAAAATTGGTCTTGTGTCTCTGTACTCAATATGTTTGCTACCCCTAACAAGATATTATACTATATTAATTTATGTTGTCATGTATTGTCAAAACCATTTCAACTCAAATGGTCAGTATACCTGCAATTAGCTCAAAAACCATGAGCCCATGACCATTGGGCCAATGAGGCATCGCCACAGAAGGTAGCTCCAAGTCATAAATGGTTGGCATTAGCTGCCATTAGAGGCAAAAAATGTTAAATTTAATTATATTGTCCGACTACAGTGGTCAAATAAGACCACAGTAAATTGTCACTTTTCTCCAACTGAAATTTTCACACTTCAATAATTTTGACCAAATGGGAATAACTGCCACAAACTTCAAAATCTTAAAGTAAGAACTTAGATAAACAGCAGAAAGCTAAATTTCGCAATTAGATTGTTATTTTTTATTCATGAATAAGTATGATCGATAAAATTTTAAATAGGCATGACGTCGTATGACCCATGACTGTGTCTTTCAATTCCTTCCTTCAAAATTCATCTGCTACCATAAATAAACTTGCACTTGAGACATGTTTGTTTATTTATTAAATGCACATTGAAAATGATTATGCTAATTATTATTTTATATAAATATGATAACATGTTCCATTTGTCTTTCGGCTTTCTAAGTGTTTTTAGATTCAAAACAACGTATAATGCTTGTAATGAACAAGTATATTGAGTAACAAATATATAGGTCCATTACAATATGGTAAAACATATAGTAGGGCCTGCATAATAACAAACCATAATAATAATAAACTAATTAAGAGTTCTAGATAAAGAAAATGCTATTATCTGTAAAGGAAACAGAAAAATAGCGTCCAGAACAGGCCCGGACTGAGCCACAGGAAAATGGGTAAATTCCCGGTGCGCCATCTAAAAAAATCTAAACCATACATGTGCAACGTATGGAACGTGGGCCGCGGGAAACGAACTTTAAAAAATTATATCCATTACAATCAACAGGCTATAGAGGCTATACCGGCCTGCAGATGTATTTAAAATTCGCTATCCGGCCCACACTCTTAATGAAGTTGTACATGTCTGCTCTAAAAGCTCTGAAATACCTCTGGAGCACTCAACTGGACCCATAAGTCCAAAAAAGCTTGGAAACGCACAAGGATTTAAGAATTTTTAAAATTCGAAAAAAATGGATCAAAACTTCAAAAGCCAAAAAAACGGCCAAAAGTCGAAAAATATTTAAATGTTCTCTGAACACTCTAAAATGCCTCAGGAATGCTCAACTGGCCCCAGAAGCCCCAAAAAGCTTGGAAAAGCACAACGATTCAAAAATTCAAAAAACGGCTACGGTACTACTGTACTTCCTTCAATTTCAGCCACTTATAAACACATATGAACACAAAAAAAAATACAAAACTAAACATTTTTATTTTATATAGCTCTATATAAACTAATGTAAGTGTAATGGTGGGCTTGCTATATACATTACGTATGTAACCAGTGAAATACAGTGTATATCATAATGTAATTGTAAATGTGACTGGTTAGATAGAGACATCAGCAAGAAGAATAATTGCCGGGTACCACAAATATAATGTAATATAATTTGTAACATAAAATATAATAATGTTTTTTGTGCCTGAAAAAGTTTGAGGTCAATGGCTCAATGTACAAATTATAAACTTTTATACAGGCCTACATTTAATAAATGTAGCAAGCATCCTTCATAAGCTCTATTACAGACTTTAGAGCTAAAAAATGAAATTCCCAACTATTTTTTCTCTCTAAAACAGTTCGAAAATCACGACCATTTTGTAGTAGTACTGTTTATGAGCCCGAGTTTATTGGCATTAGAATTTATAATCTTTTAAAAATGTGCATAATAAAACAATCTCTTTGTTTCAACCAAAAAAAGTGGCAAATGATCCGTTGTAGGCGATGGGCCACTTGCGGCTCAATGAGCCACAACTTAAGTACCCCATGCACAAGAAAATGCTAATGAAGACGTTAGTCGGGCGTCATTACAGCGCCATGATGGTGCCTTCAGACTCCGCCTTTCAATAGAACCATATAATTTGGGCGTCAAACGTAAAATTTGAAAGTTGTATTTTCACAATAGGTTGTTTCAAAGGTAGAAAGAGAGAGAGAGAGAGAAAAAAAAGATAAGGTGCTCAGGGGAAAGAAGAAAAGCCAATTGAAATTCTAATACATTATTAAAATTTTGTGCTTATATTAGAAATGTTTCTTATTTTCTTATTTTTTTTTCTCTCTCTCTCTCTCTCTTTCAAAAAAAATGGCTGATCAATAAGAATTCATTTTTTTGTTGATGAATGGTTGAGTTTTCACTATGATTACCTCAAATCCTAAATGCATGCATCAATAGAGTGCATATTGCTGTGTCATGTGTCTTAAAAATCCTCTCTTTTGATAGAAAATTCAGATGAATAGAAATTGGAGGAAAGTGAAATTATTATGTAAAGGCGATAAACGTCCATGAAAATAGTCTCCAAATCTTCTTATGTCCCAAAATGTAATAAATGCATTCACCCCCACATTCGAAAATAAAAAAAACCAAAAGGCGAAAACGTTTTTATATGTGTTTATAGAAACATTATGCAAAAATTTGTAAAGAAATTGCTGATGTCATTATTCCATTATATTTTAAACCTTTTTAAAAAGTTTAAACTTTTGAAAATCTTCTTGTAATTTATGGGCAATTTTTTTCTATCAAATTTTCTAATAGAAAAATTCAATCAGTGATTCAGTATGCAAAGATGTTAGCATTATAAAGTTGCAACATGGTTAATCCTCATAGTACCTGTCACATTCCTATTTATGAGTAAATTTTATTAAAAGGTAAACGTTTTTGAATAAGAATATCAGGAAAATCTATTATAATTTCTTTTTTAACTGAATTATGTATTAACTTTTACTCTGTGTGACTTAATCAAAAAAATACAAAAAAAAAAAAAGATTTGAACATTTTTTAAACAACTTTTACAAGCTGATGAGAATTTGAATCTAGTTTTTGCCAATGTTTGGTGTCTGTAATTTATGCTGTGTGTTCACTTTGTCTTGCAAAGAGAACATTTATTTCATGAGAAATTATTCTTGGTTCATCTATACGTACAGTATTTTGCGTTCGATCATCACACAGATGCGCATGCAGTAACTGAGAACGCAACTTGCAAATATTTAGATTGGCAGTATAAGAAATGACAGAATTATAATAATTATTATTACAAGAACTACAGAATGGGTGCAGTCATTTATGAGTCATTTAAAATTATATTAACCCCATTTGAATTATGAATTTGAATAATTACTATTTGCAGTAGCCCAGAAGACTTTTTGTCAGAAAAACAACAGCCCAAAAGCAGAAAAAGAAATGCACTGTCAAAATAACCTATTAACATTCTCCAAGCTTATGTAAAATTCAGTTCCATACAGCAACAGTACGCTTTGTCCAATTTAAACCTTATAAATTTGACAAATTTTATGTTTCTTCATATGCAACACCAACATCCTTTGAGATGTAAAAACAAAAACTAAACTGACGTTTTCGAACGCCTCCTGGACAATTTGGCATCACTTTGATCAAAAAACGACGCTGATTATAAAGGAATAACCAGCCTTATGACTCTATGAGGTAGTTTTCCAATTAAAGTAAAAATAATAAGTACAGAGAACAATAAAGATTAACAAATTTGCATTTAGCGACGATTAATTAGTGAAAAATGACACAAATCGCCACATAAGGCGAATGTTTTCGTTTTTCCTTTTTATTATTTTTGAGGGTTACTTCACTAACTCAAAAGTACAAAATCTAAATGAAAAAATAAATTATTAAAATTTAAATATGTAAATGTCGTTAAATTTAATTCCGTACGAAAGCCAAGTTTCTTTAACATACAATTTTTACCCTCTTTTATTTAACTTGGTGTGAGGGATGTAATTGGTTCAAATCTTTGAGCTCCGTGTTTGGTAGCTTCCGGATGACCTACAGAGCTGAAATTTTGAAATTTGCGAAATATTTTGATCTATCAGTTAGCTCTATGCAGACGTCATAAATGTCGACTGTGCGAAAATGACATCACTGAAACATTTGCAATCAAAAATCTCTGATTGAAATGGAGCGCGTTTGAGAAACTTGCCCACTTATAATTAAATTAAAAGATTTAGAACATTGAATAATAAAAGAGGATGTTAAAAACTTAAGTTTTTGTTTTTACTTGTTATATTTTAAAATTAAGTGTATTTGGTACTACTGTTCTATGACTCTATGAGATAATAGAAAATAGTGTTATTCGAGGCTATTTTTTACCCACTGTACATTGTACATGTAATCATTTTCATATTCAGCTTTCGTCACTTGCAGGGAAGTTGGGGCAGGGGGCGCCCTGGTAGAAATAGTAAACATAATCAAAACTATAAAAAAGAAACTGGGTTCCACAATTTAATTATTTGTGATTAAAATACCCATTGATGTATAAAAACACCAGTCTTTTTTTTTTGCAATTAACTATTTTTGCATAATACAATTGTACGTGCTTATTTATAAAACACTCCTTGCTGAACATAGAAAAGAAAAAAGTAATTTTCGAATCAAAAGAATACTAAGAATAACACCCTTGAATGTAGTGAGAAAAAAACTTAAGTTAAAGTCTATAATCATAACAAAGAAAAGTTTCATAATTAGATGTTTTCTTGAGACTTAAAAAGATAAGAGAAAAAAAAATATAATTTAGGCCCTTAGAATTGAGAAGAGTCAAGATTGAAAAATAAAAGAACTCAAGTTTGATAGGAAAACAACAAAAAAAAAAGTCGGCTCTTTTGAAACGAGTGCTAAATTAAGTTGTAACCATCACCAAGAAAGGTTTCATTATGCAATTCCCATTCCACACAGGGGGCGCGTCAATCTCACGTCTATGTATTTATCTTGCAAAATACACAGTACATTGCCACCAATGGCAAACCATTCTATGGTTAGCCTACAGGCTAACTTTTATTTAAGATTTCACCATATAAAGTACATACATGCACAATCATAATATAGAAGAGAGATTTCTATGGTATTCTTATAGTATATGTAAATGACAGGCTTTTTGCATTATGAGTTTGAATCATAGAGATGCCATATAAAGATAATACAATGTCTAGATTGATGTCTCAATTATAAGCCCGATGTTTGGAGATTAAAAATGGCGCTAAAAAGTTAAGAACTTAGATACACACTCACATACTATCACTATAGGCTACAAACAGAGTGAATTACAACTTAGTTTATAATTTCCTTCTCATAAATTATCAAGAAAGGTGTGAGCAACTTTTTTTTTATGTATGAAGAGGGAGCTTCATAAAACAAAATAAAAATCCGTGTTCAAATTTTTTTTCAAAAAAAAAAAGAGGTGGGCATGGTCATCTAGTGAGCCACTTGTCTGGTTTACAAGAGCCACAGCTGAGCCAATTGAAATAACTTTATCTAATTCCATAAGCCCTGAAAGGCCTCAGTCTCCTTCACCCATTGCAAGTTTAAAACACGTTTTTTTCTTCTTCTTCATTTTTTGTTGTTGTTGTTGTTGTTATAGAATAAGCCTAATAATTCTATTTCATACACACACAGGTACACATAGTAAAATTTAATTGCATGACACATAAAATTGTTTTATGATGACGCTGAGAGAAAACTTAATCAAAATCTTTCTTCTTCTTCTTCTACTATGTACAAATTGCCAGTAGTGTAACCCGTAACAAACAGTAAAATATATTAAAAACATATGTAATGTTATTTCATGCCTACTTTATACTTTTTTTTTCATAAGCGACGCTGATGTTTGAAGATGTTTCTAAGGAGTACTTTTTGTAATTGTAATTGTAATCTACACAGCTAGAGAGACAATAAAACACTTTTTTTTTCAAGTGCAAAATAATGTTTTTATAATTATTAAGGTCAAAAGATTACATAAAATGGACAAAACGCATAATAGTAACAATTCCAACCACTTTTGGGTAAACTATGATATACTGTATGTGCAATTATAATTAGTTCGATCTAAAATAAGAATGTATAAAATGTACAAATTGCACAATCTTTAAACTTTATGTAAACTCGCATAATTTCACTTATTTTTTTTTTACAAAGTGTTTCCCTAAACCAAATATTTTTATACATACATTTTCTGTCATTACTTTTGATAATTGCAACTATTAATGGCTTAAGATGGATTTTTAAAGATTTAAGTTGTCCGTGTAGTGCTAGACAGCACCAACGTCTCGACATAGAAATACACTGACAACATCCCAACATCCCCTTTGTTTTGTTTTTTCAAGAAGTTTAATTGTGTAATTATTTTGTCAGGTTTGCTTTTGGGGATACTTTTAATTGGGGTTTTATGATGTTTTACGGCTTAAACAGATTTCATTTCAATTAATTAGTGTAATATTCCATCTATGGATTCAGAAATTGCTTTAAAACTTTTCAAGCCAGACAAAAATCATACAGATTTTAAGAAATAATACCTTTTTTTATTTGGGATCATGTTAATGTGTTTATTTTAATTCACTTAGGTTATTAAAGGATATTTAAAAATTAATTTTTCACCATACACTTTCTTAACAAAGAATCCCAATACAGTATAATAACTTATTATACTGTATTGGGATTCTTTGTTAAGAAAGTGTATGGTGAAAAATTAATAAGTATGCACACTGAAATGTAATGTGGCGCCATCTGAAGGGGGAAGTATAGAATGAACTATTTACGAGATACTGTATATAGCCACCTTATAAAGGGACCACCATAATCTTTAGAAATGTATCATTAGATTCATTACAATCATGCCGGGACGTACTGGCCTAGGCGGCAAATGCCGCCTGCGCCGGTTGTTTTGACGCCGGTTTTATTTTTTCGAAAAAAACTTTTTTGTTTTTAAATTTTCGAGAAAAAAATTTTTTTTAATTTTTTTTAACGTCAATGATTGTGAAGTTCAGATGGATTTATAATATGTATATTTAATAAACTAAAACCAACTATCATCATCATTTCCTGTACCTTATCCCGCAAGCAGCAGGGTCGGCCTTGCTGGTTCTAACTCTCCACTCGTTTCGATTTTGCACCATATTCGGAATACAATTTAGAACCAACATCATTTGTTTTGGCAAATCTTTACAACCCGCTGCCAACCTGACGTCGACCCTCCACTTTTGCACCCGGGCTGGGGGACCGGCAATGGTTTGGTTTTGGTCTGCCCTGAGTATTTTATGCCCTCAGTACCCTCCATAACTGGCGGGCATTCCCCTATCCGCCACCTGGGGAGGCACCCGATAGGGGACCAACAACCCCCTCGGGAAACTAAAACCAACTAAATGGCAAAAAATGAAAGTCTTCTAAATGCCCAGAAAAACACTGAAAATGAACTCAGGAGGGCCCAACAGACTTCCGAGGACCATAAAAACCCATAAATTCAAAAAAGTAAAAATTATCAAAAATTCTTTTTATTTTAAACCATAAATTTTCACAATTTTTTGGCAAGCCTTGTCATGATTTTAATGAGAAATTTCTGAAGGTATTTAACGAAGACAATTTATTGTAATTTTACTGTTTAATGTATATCTTTCAGTTGCATAAAATGAACGGTTTTGTAGCATATTTTGTTTATTTTCTGTTAGCAACTTAGCATAAAATGCACAATTTCTATTTTTTTCTTTTTATACTAGTTTTGGCCTTAATGATGTACATTGTGCAGGTGTGGCAAACGCCTTCTGACAAAAAGGTAAAAATTCAATGTAAATGGCGTTTAAAATGGTGGCCACATTGTCCTACATGTTAGCTGATAGCTTTTATGACAAACAGCAGCTGGTATGTTTTGCAAAATTCACTCCTAAGGTTGTACCCTCTATTATAAGGGCGTGCATTTTGAAATGCGCTAAATTTTACTAACTTCACAACCAAAAAACAGGTAATGGTTAAAAACCTATCAAGCAACAATGAAAAAAAAAGCTTGTTATGCAATATCACCGGCTATTTTTACAGCAAAATTCACCGGCTATTTTTACAGCAAAATTCACCGCAATATTCTCTGCAATAAATTGTTATTGCCCATGTGATAATACTGTTGCTGGTCTTGCGCAACTTGCAGACGTTCTTGCGCACTGATCTGCAAGAAACGATTCAGGTCGTTTTCTTTTTCAAGATTCTGTGCAATAATTGTCATTACAAAATGGCGACAAAGTGAAACACAGTAGGCTGGCTAGTGGCGAAAACTATGAACCAAAAAACGAGCTCCAACTCTTAATTCAGCAGCAACGCCCCAATTTAGAAATTAGAAGAATAACTGAATCATTTGGAGCCCTTTCAAAAAATAAACTTTTTATGGCAGTTTCAAACTGACCAATTATTACAATTTTTACAAAAATGAAAATGTGACCTTTATTTAAGTTATTCCTTTCCTTTTCATTAAATTCACTTATTTTTATTGAAAACAACTCAATGTTTCAATTAAAATCACAGGTAAAATTCACATTTTCTCATAGATTAATACAAAATTAATCCTTATTATTGCCAGTGTGTTGAAGTAATTGGAGCCATATAGCAATAGACTTCGCACGTGATGTTGCAATCCTACCACAGCAATAATCTTGCAGTAAATCTTGAGCACTGTAAAAATAAGTCAGTGAGATAATAACATAACCCTTGAGAAATAACATAAAAATGTCTGAATATTGTCTAATTTTTTTTATGTAAAAATATTCCAGAATAAAATTTAATATGGGTCCCTCAAGGACCTTAAGCATTAGCCAGTGCAAAATCGCAAAGGTCAACAAGTTGCTAACACAAAATAATCTATCGTTTGCTTAACTGAACAAACGCTAAAAGTAGAAGTGCAAATTAGCACCATGATTTTTTTTATTGTTGCCCATTATTATCGATGATTAATTAAAAACTGTGAAAGTGTTTTTAAGCACAAAAAAAAATAACTAGCTGTAATTATTAATTGGTCGTACACTTTTAAAGCTCTTTTGTTGCTGCATAAAATCAATTTATATAACTTACTCATAAAAAAACCTCAGTTGATTGTCATAAAATTACCATTAAAATTTGAAACCAGAATGTGTGAGAAATAATGGTCACTAGATAGTGAGATTATAATAATGATAGGATAATAATAACAAAAAGAAGAATTGGTGATTGTAATTAGAGAACACAATTAAAATTCCATTCTTATTACTTTGTTGATTACATCAGTAAAAAAAAAAACAGATAGAAAAGAATTATGAACCAAACAAGAAGAAGATGACAAAAAATGTGTTATCTCAATGCTGAATCAGCGCCTCAACTCAAACCAATCGTCATTACATCAAGAAACCGACAGACACTCCATTAAAATGGCTTTTTTTTCCTTTAAAAAACACACACACCCAAAAAAACCCTTATAAATATGCAAACAGATATTTGACTTGATTTAGATATATTCTTCTAATTTATATCCCTGAGGGTCTTCTTCATCTTTGTTTTTCAGATAGAGAGCAATGGAAAATAAAAAAACCACCAACTGACAACTTGTTAAGACGACAAATTAGACAAAAAAAAACTGGTTCGAAATGTGGCAAGAAGAAAAAAAAAAGGCGATGGTTTAAAAAAAAAACTTGAAATAATAAGAAATGAACATTTTATGAGTTACAAATATGTTTGAAGCTTTTTATGAGCTAGTTCTACAGCTTTTGTGGTCTCTTTTTCTTCTTGTTACACATGTTGATATATCATTGCATGCCTCTCTAATAACTGAGGCTCAATTTCTCTCTTATATTATTATTGCTCAGTTATCTTATTCTCCTCATTCTTTATTATTTATCTTATTATTATTATTATTATTATGTCACTGGACTTGAAATGGACAAATTGGCGGCAAAAAAAAGTAACCATCAAACATTTTCACCTGGAACCATTATTTGTAATTTTTTTCTTTAATTAAAGACTGTTATTCTAATTGCTTTTGTTATATTTTTTTTTTGTTTAACCAATATTGAAATGACTTCCATTTTTCTATTATGTATGCGACATTTTTCATTAGCGTCGTCAGTTCGCCTGTAATACTAACATTATGATAATATAATATTAAATTTAAAAGATTTTTCAATTTTGTAATCTAGCTGTTTTTAATCTTGAGAAGCTCTCGCCATATTTTTTTATAGCCTTTATGCGATTTCCCATCATTGCAAGAACACATGAATACAGATGAGTTATTTCAAATGTGTTTCCCACACTCTATAATTAGTGATCCTAAGATGATGATAGCTTAATTAGTCTAAAAAAATTTATTGTCTAAACGCAAGGCTCAGCTGATTTTCAGCGAAGTGCTGAAAAAAATAATCTCACACCAACCAACTTTTTCAACTTTCAAATTACCATTCCAAGTTGCCCTTCAGTATAATAGGGATGTTTACTACAGATGGGGCTGATTACTAGTCGAAAACAAAAACTTATGAATTATGATTCATAAGTTTCATAACTGAACCTCACCGAGAGTCAGTAAGGAACTGGCGCACTGCTATTTGGTCATGCAACTTAGACCATAGCCTAGAATTGCTATTTCTATGTTGCTGTACTGTTTGAGAGGCTATAACCATCTCAAACGACGATGATGGTTGGCGGTGGAGGGTACAAATGCTAGTACTGATTATAGTACCTAGTTTGCCGGCGATTAGAGCTGGAAATCAAATTAAGATTCTCAAGCGCCAGGCTCCAACAATGTCCAACAACATCACCTAGCATTGCTAGCCTCCACCTCCAACCTTTATCGTCGTTTCAATCGGAATCGTAAGAGACGGAAGACACCGTTTGTGAATCTGGCATAAAGTGCTCTTTTAAAACAGGGGGATACGGGGCTAATTAAAAAAAAAACCTAAAATGCGCTCTTGGCAACCGAGCGCCCATTTTATTGTTTTCAAATGTGTCCTTATACCTTGTCAACACATGAGTTAAATGAATTCAAATTAAATGTGTTTAGGTGAATTATACGGAATCCAGTTAAGGACACATTAACCAAATAAAAATTCACTTTATTATTAATATTTTAAATTGAAATACTAAATCAATATTTTAATGTCAATAGTTTATTATGTTATATTTAAGTATTAACTCAATATTTTCAGATTACTAACTGAATAAATTGAAATCGACATATTGTTGGTTTGCCCTTTTTACAGAGTTCTCTGTATAACACGTTTATTATTTAAATTATCAGGTTGTGTACTAGGTGCATAAACCGACTTTAATAGATGCTTTGCGATTTTTCGTCTAAAAAATACACGAAATAAAATAAAAACGATATATTTTAAATTAATTTCGTTTTTTATTTATTTCGTATTTAAATTTCGTTAATGGTTTGCGATCTGCCAAAACGAAAACATTAAAATAAAATACGAAAAATCACATTTTCGGCTACAATTAAAACCTGAAACAAAACGTACCTGTGTGCATTACTAAAACCAGAAATGAGGATGGCGGCAACAAGGGATGGAAATGGTAATATACCAATGACAGAAAATATAACAATACACATTTATTATATTAAATGTGTGCTTTTTTAGGATGCAAAGTTTGGTTGAAAGCGTATTGTGCTGGAATGATTTCTTTAGATGATTATGTTCTAATACATAGACAACTGAAAGAGGATGCATGGCATAAAAGGAGAGCCTTCACACTTGACACATTGAGCAACAACTTTTGTGTCGAATTTTGTAGATTTAATCGAGATCAAATTGAAGAGTTAACAATAGCTCTGGGCATACCAATGTCAATAACACTTAAAAATGGGCTTGTTTTTACTGCTGTTGAGGGCATGTGTATTATTCTTGGCAGGCTGTCTAGCCCAGGAAAGTTAGCAGCATTAGTCAACATATTTCATCGTGACAAGAGTGCTATTTCTCGAATATTCAACTATATGGTTGATTTTCTTTATAGAAATTATAACCATTTATTAACATCATTAAATCATCCATGGTTAAACATGGACACTTTACACAGGCTTAGTGAGGTATGCATAAATTGTTGTGTTATCTTTTAAATCTGAATTGTTTTCTGCACAGCATGTTACAGATGCTGGCTCACCCTTGCCCAACATCGTTGGATTCATAGATGGGACAGGCATACAGATTTGTCGTCCACTTAGAAACCAGCAGCATTTTTATAGTGGCCACCACCGTACACATGTGGTAAAATATCAAGCTATTACACTTGCAAACGGCATGATAGCACGCCTTGATGGTGCCTATTTTGGAAGAGTTCATGATGCACATATGCTAGCTTTAAGTAAACTCAATGAAGAAATGGTTGCTGTGTGGAAAACGGATGAAGGACGACAATTCAGACTTTATGGTGACAAGGGTTATGCACACACACCATTAATATGTGCACCATATAGGGGGCAATTATCGAATGCACAGGATCTGTTTAACACCAAGATGAGCCAACATAGAACCCATGCAGAGTATGGATTTGGCAGGATGGTGAAACTCTTCCCATTCATTGATTTCAAAAAGAAAAAACAAATATTATTACAACCTGTCAATAAAATCTATAGAGTTGCAGCCATTTTGATGAACTGCCATACTTGTGTTCGAGGGTTTAACCAAACGTCTTTAATGTACGAATGTGACCCACCATTGCTGCAGGAATATTTATGGAAATGATCAGTAAATGAGAATGTACACATTTGAATTGTTTATTTTGTCAACTTGAACAATCTTTATTAAATTGGAAATACATTTAGTTTTGTCCACTTTTTACAATTTTTTCCATAAGTGTCATAAGTGTTTTATTCATGAGCATGAGCTCATTTTGAGCTGCAGTTTGTTGACTGGCCAGTGTCTCCTGCTGCTTGAGTCTCATTTCTTGAGAGATGCTTCTCGTTTTCGTTGTTGCTCTTCCATATCTAATTTTTTAAGATCCAGTTCTAATTGTTGTTTCAACTTCTCCTCTTCGAGGGCCATTTTGCGTTGATTTAAATCCCATTCCCTGTCTCTCTCTTCCTTATTTGCCTTCAATTGTGCTTTAGCAATTTCATGGTCCATTTTTGCTTTTGCAAGCAAAACATCCTCAACTGGATCTTTTCGTTTTCTAGTTCTTTCAAGTCGTGATCCTGATGCTTCGTTTTCCATGTCAAGCACATGAGCTGTCTGATCTCTTTCGTTACGTGCATATTCACGGTTTTTAGGCGATAATATATCATCTTTGGGAATTATTACATAATCTACGTTGTTTTCGTCTATGGCATTTGCATGTATGGTTTCAGGACTGGGTGTATCCATAACCATAGGGATTATTGTAGCCGCTTCTTTGCATTGTATAACATCACTTACAAGTTTGGCACGCTCATCCCACTGCTCTTCAGTGCCTGTTCTAAAGAAGCACATTTTATGTTTTCAAATCATTTTCTTCTTCAAAAAAAGTCTTACTTGTTTATATTGGCCATGTTTTCATTAGTAAATGCAGAAATTAATCCTTTGATTCTATCCTTGCATTGTCGTATTGAACACATAAAGCTGTCACGCTTCATGTTCTCTACAATATCACCCCATGAATTCTGATCAGCAAACGGATCCAATTGCAACACATACTTCAGAAGTTGTATATCAGCAGTGATGTTGAAATAAAAAGCACGTTGTCGTAGAAGATCTGGTTGTTTTGTCCGGGGTCGTCCCCTTCCACGGCCACGGCTGCATCCTTGTAGCTAAAGAAATGTGTTTCTATGTCAGTTTGTACACCAAAAGCAACATAAACAGGCATGTTCTGGTCCAGGCAGAAAAAGGCAAATGCTGAATGTGTCCTGTATTGAGGCCCCAGTGTTGTGATAATGGTTGTGAAATTAAAGTAGATTAGATAGATAAAGTAGGTCAGAGGTCGAAGGTTCTTTGCATTTATTAAATATAATTTGTCAGTAAACATTGAGTGGCATACAAAAAAAAACTTAGAAAATGTTCATTTTAATAGTTCATCTCAAAATACATGTTACACATATACACTGTTCAAGTGTACGTAAGGGAGAACAAAGAGAAGCAGATGAAAAACTTTGCCAATTGAGACAACTGTAGCTAGTTCATGAAGGACCAGAAAACTAAAAATAAGATGCCTTTCTTTATTGTTTAGTTTTTTAATGTTTTTAAAGTTAGAGGTTAAACAAACCTCTGAAGTTGATGCCATGCTTTCTCGTCTTGTCTGTCGTCCTCTTTCATGGAGTCGACCACGCCCTTGTAGCTAATGATAAATTGTCAACACAAAGCACAATAAACAATTAAATTGTATAACTTACCTTTAACCTAACATCTGCTGCTTTTTGTTGAGCAAATTCAACACTTTCCAGGAGATTAGACGTACTATTTTCTTCAAAGTTTTCCATTGTTCTTTTGAAGTGGAGAAAAAATGGCTGCTTTTTTGACTCAAAATGTCAACAAACACGCATGCGCGACTTTTTCGTGAAACGAAATATGAGAAATGTTTCGTCACGAAAAAAAGAAAAAATATCGTAACGACATTTGTTAAATTAGACCGAAAGTACGAAATAATTTTAAATATATCGTATTTTTAATGTATTTCGTATTTTCTCATATTTCGTTTTGCAGTTCGCAAAGCATCTAATATTTCAAACAGAAAGACGATTTATTTAATTTGATGTGGGACCTTAGACTACTTGTAAAGTAATAGTCTAAGGTGGGACCACTGGGCTTATCAATGTTTCGATGCATCATTAATTGGTAGAGAATTACACATTGTCTTAACTTCACAAGAAGAATCCAACAACAACATTTAGATATTTGTTAACAGTGATTTTTAAACAGTCGAGACAACATCCCCTCCCCCCCCCCCCCCCCCCCCCCGAACATAAACAAATATTTGCTGTTTTTCAAACATAAAAAACAAATTTCAAACGTGTTATAAAATTATAGATCCTTTTCAAAGGAAAAAAAAGAGAGGAAGCAATAACAATATAACTTTTTGTTGCAGATTTTCAGTTCAGAACACGTAACTAACCAATCCCCCTACTCAACCTAGAAGTGCAATAAAACAATTAGTTAACAACATTTTCTTAATTTTTCAAAAAAAAACACGTTTTTGTGAATTTGTGGGTCATGTTATTTTAGCCATTGCCTAAATTGTGAATCTCTCGTTTTCACAACCATCATAAACAATACACGTAGATCTACTGGTGTGTCCAGAGTAGACACTTAAGCGGTGCGTTAAATTGGGCCAGACTGCCAGTACAGTAATTAAGTTACTCTATCAAGGCAAAATAAAGGCAATTATAAAAAAAAAAACTTCAAAACTGACAAAAGGGATGATTCCCCCTTTTCTGTGCCCAATATTGGACCTATGTGTACCCTTGAATCGTTTGACTGAAATGATTATTTCCCTGCGTCAGCTGCAACATTAAACGAAAAATGTTCTGACAAATTTGGAAAAGATGAAAATTTAAAAGATTATTTTTCAGAAATATGAAGTGAAAAAAAAAAAATTCACATTGAAATAAATTTTAGAATTGAATAAAATTTTAGGTACTTCTCTTTTTTACGTTTTTTATAGAGGTGTATAAAAATATTAAAAAAAACGTAAAGAGAAAAATACCTAAAATTTATTCTAATTTTTAAAGTATTTTAGTTTCTTTTCATTGTTTCTTTGCATCGTTTATATTATAAGGAACTTTATAAATTTTAAATTACCGGTTTTCACTTTTTGTTTTGTGAAATTATCTTTTTTTGAAATACTACAATAACAGTGGAAACCGTTTAACACGAAATAGGGTAAAACAAAAAACCGAATAACACGCAATGTATTTCAAGTCCCCATCCCTCAGTATTGGGTTTTCCATATAAAGCATTTTAATTGGTTTAAGACTTCAAAGACAAAACGGATAACTCGAAAATGTCAGTTAACACAAAGATATTTTCACATTCTGTTAAAAATCTAAGTAAAATCGTTTTTTATCCCAAAAATCCTTTTCATACACGAAAAGAAAAACACAAATCAGTGGCTGAGTTTTTTAGAATTCGCTTTTGTTCTGCAATCTCCGCTTACCTATTTGTGTACAAAGTTATACTGTACATCTAGCTTTTGTCTTTTAGCAATTAGAATGTTGCAGTTTTTATCATTAGAGAAAAAAGTTAATTAAGAAACATGCATATAAACTAGACAAAGATGGAGGAGATAAAAAAGAACCTAACTGACTCCTATATAATCTCATGCTGAGTTTCCATGTTTTTGAAACTTTTTTTTTCTCTCTTTTCTATCTTCTGATGATCAGTGATGAATTTTAAAACTCCTCCTCTTCTTCAAACTCCTATTGAGACTTCAAAGCTTTTTTGTTTTGTTTTGTTTTGTTGTTTTTGCTTGCTTTGCTTTAAAATTTCAAAGTCAAGTCATGCAACTTTACTATAACCACATACATAGTTGAGGTTTCCATCTACTTTTAAATTTATCTGCTCGGGTAAAATAAATAAAAACAAGTGCATAAAATATCTTCATCTCACAATTTCTAACTAACATCACATTTTAGAAGTCTATATACGACCATTTCATAGAGTGGACCTCTAATTGTTAACTATCACACCTTTTTTTTTTTTTTCTAAGCCTAATCTGGACATATCAAGAGACCAGTTTTTTAAAAAAAAAATGTTAGTATGTTACAAGTTGTATATAGAACTATAATGGAGTATAGATGATGGGTTGTTGCATGCTGAGAGCCTCAAAATGCGCGCATATGACAGAAAAGAATAAGGATGCAAATTTATGTCTTAATGTAAACCCAGTCCAGTATGGCTCATAATTTCACTCTCTGCAACATTTCGATGTTTGTTCACGTTACGACTGTGAGGGGGCCACAGGGAGCCTGCCTCTTGAAGTCTATGTCAAATCAGAACAAACGTGTTTTTTTTCTGATTCTGAATGTATATGTTGTGCATGATGTGACTGCATACAAATGTTGTTGGTGGCGCTGACCTAACGCCAAATTAAACAAACGATAAACTGAATAAACGCCAAACTGAAAATTCGCCTAAAACCCCACGTTAAGGTTTGCTGGACAAGTACCAGTCTACCAAATTGTTACTGTAGTTCCTCTTAGATTAAGCTATACAATTGTTACATAGGCGCAGGAGACACGCAGTGAAGCCGAAAGCGCTACACAGAGGCTAAAATTAACGCCAAACTGACTAAACACCATTTGCAATGAGCACCAAATGAAACAAACGCCAAATTGAATCAATTAACGACAAGAATCTGCTGGTTTGTACATTACACCTTTTTGAAACTCGTTCAGAATGACATTTGTTCAATTTGGCATTTTGGCACTTTTATTTCTTTGCAAGACTTGGAAGTAATGTAAAAATTGTACATGTTTCTGACTAACTTCAAACTTCAAGGTTCACACTGAGGTGGCAGGGTTTGTTTTTCATGGTGACAGTGACATTGTCAGTTACACAGCAGTCACCAAATGATAGTTGCTGCTTGTAATGTGACTAATGTCCAGTATCCTTCACACGCACTCTGAGGTTTCCATGGATAATTTATTAATTTAGTTTATTTTTCAAACGTGAAAAATACACACACCAAAATACATGTACATGTGCAATTGAGCACTTTTAATATACATTGCATTTATAACTTCGTTTTCGAAAAAGTTCCTTAACATTTTCTTATGGTTTCTATTTTATTCTATAAATCATAGGTGATTGAAGTAAACTTAGTTTATTAAAAAAACTTCTTTTGGATTCTCTTAATAACTGATGATGAGTGTGATTTATTGCTGATGTTGCATTAAGAATCAGGGCCTAAAATTCTCGCTCAATTCGAGTTGCGCATCTACAACACAATGACCGTTGGCAATTTTTTTTAATGAAACATCCTTGCTATAAATCTTGCAATATGATAAGCAACTTGAAGAACGTTTGGCTTTCAAGAAGCAAGGAACTCAAGTTGTATTGAATGTTGCGAGTATGTCGGATTTTTCTGACATTTTATTACCTTTTATGTGGATGTTCGATTCTAATGCTTTACATGTAAAATCGTCGACGTACATGTACTCCAGTTACGAAAATTCATAGGTACACTGTTGCGGTACTTCTTCTTACGCTAGCAACGCCACCTATCAATTGACTAGATCTGTAAACATATTTTAAAAAATACTTAGTAAGCCTACACGATAAGCCTACATGATAGAAATTAACCACTTAACTTTTGACATAAAATTTAACTACTAATTGTTGAAGTGTTTACATGCACAACATTACCTACTAAATTAGGGTGACCTTCAAACACCTGACAAAGTTTGATGAAGGGAGAAATGATTTTTATCGCTTTTTTTTTTTAAAAAAACCACTTGGATTTAGAGGTTAATTTCTGTAGCGCTTTTTTTTTCATTTATCTACTTATTTCAACCGTTTACATATCTATCTAAAAAGATAAGCTACTAATTTCTCTCATGTAAACGTAGTAACTATAACTGAATTCCAGTTGAAAAATAATTTTATGTGTAATGTGGAAATTTATTAGTGTGTTGAAATAAACTCAAGAGGGCCCAACAGACTTCCGAAGACCATAAAAAACATAAATTAAAAAAAGTAAAAATTGTCAAAAAATGAAAATATTCCATTTTCCTCTTGGAAAATTTTCAAAAAATGGCAAAAAATGAAAGATTTCTAGTTGCCCTGAAAAGCACTGAAATGAACTCAGGAGGGCCCAACAGACTTCCGAGGAGATAGCAAAGTTACTTTCCTGATTCAATTCAATACAGTATAACTGTAATCATTTCGAGAGCCTTATGGCAGAGGTTGAAGATTATAAACCATAAATGATTGTTGTCATTTAGACAAAATGAAACTAAAATCGTCCTAACACAAAATTATCTATAGGAAGAGAATTTTCAGTATAGTTTTCACTGACAAACGAGAATGCAAATTCATAAAGCATAGAAGTGACAATTGACCCAAGGGGCTGACAATTTCAAACAAGATACAGAAAGCGACAAATGTGGTTTTATTAATATGGATCTACATTTTTATTGGAGGAATTTCTCAACCTCACAGCAATAATAGCACAAAACGGTTTGCAACTAAACTAATGAAAAAACTAAAACAAGGTAAAAGAATTTTAATTTACTTCTCGTTTTGACTCTAATCACCGTGATGGTCTCGTGTCCATTCACTTTCATGTTATCAAACTACTTAACCATTCAGAAAACGAAATTTGAAGCAATAAAATTGACAACATGTTGGTTTCTACAACCTCTTAAACATTCCACTGTACAACTAGTCAAAATTTAGCTATGGGCAACAAAAAAGTTAGGCTTACTTTTTTTTTTTTAAAAAAAATATATATAAAAAGTTCTTGTCAGCAAAAAACTACATAATAATAATAATAATAATAATAATAATAATAGAAAAAACCTGAGTTCCAACTTTTAAGCTCAAAGTTTTATCACTTCATCAACTGAAACCGGTTCCATAAGAAAACTTTTAGATCTCGAAAGCTTCACATTGTAGAGTACCATTTTTATGTATCAATATCCATTTGTACTCGTATATTATCAATAATAATAATCCAACACCTGTTGAGTCATAGGATTATTATTATATTCATGCCAATGCTGACATTTTTTTTTATAGCATCAACACAGTGGAATTCTAAAGTAAACTTCTAAAGCTCTAGGCCTGTTTTACACGAACCAATTTCTGGCACCACAGAAAGTAGCCGTTTTTAGCAAACCCTTGATTGCAGTAGCTACCACTGCAAGAGCTCATTCATATATACAGCAACAGCGTATCTAGACAGGCTGGCGCACGTATGCGGTCTATGCAGCCGCGCCATTTTTGGACCGGTGTTAAGTGGCGAGGCCATTAAACTTACACTTACGGCTCTGACAAAATTTACACTTTTTACGTTAACTTTTTTCAGTGGCAACATAAAGAAAAAATTCAAAGTGTTTTAAAACTAGAATAGTAGGTGATAATTTTTTTTTAAAAAAAAGGTTTCATGACGATATCTTGAAAAATATTTTTTTTACTAGTGGGGTAACCCGTCATAAATGACGGGAGCGAAATTCACAGGCAATTGTGCCCAGCATTAGAATTTCTTTTCGCCTGCCCTTTTATGACGTCAGACCAAGTAACAAACCAATTAGAAATTGATGACGTTCATAAAAGGGATGAGCAAAAGAAATTCTAATACTGGGCACAATTGCCCGTGATAAATTCTAGTTTAATTTTGCTACTATTATCCCCTCCCCTTTTTATATTTGAAAGAGAAAATGAGTTTTTCATTTTCTCTGGTGTGCGCATGAGCGTCGTTTTTTTCTTTCTTTTTTTTACTCTTTTCATTTCAATTTCAGGCACCCCTCCCACTTTTTCCCCCCTCCACGTTTCTCTCTCTCTCTCTCTCCCCCCTCGACACTTTCCAACCTTTTCCCCTCTCCAATTTAATATCATGGGGTTCTTGGATGGAGTGTGTGCAATTGACATATAGTTGACCTTGAGAAAAAAAGCCAGTTCATTCATTTAAATTTATATAAATTCCGACGTGCTTCAAGGTTTGTACAGCGTTAAACACACACATACATACATACACAGACGTGAAATCACTAGAGTCATAAATAGAACCTCATAGAACCTATAACTGGCAATAGTCAGAATGGCGCATGTGTAACCGCAAAATTGGAAGATTTGAAAAACTAAAAAATAGATAATATCAGACATTTCGTTTGACTCAGAAATATGAAAACTACATACATCATGTTTATTACTAGAATGTGTAGATTATTTTCAGTCCGATGGTATGTTTATTTTTTTAAGATATTGGCCATGAAAAAACTTTTTAACACAATCTTTTAAAATTCTAGTTTTGAAAACAATTTAAATGTGTTCATAATGCTGTTTCTAAAAGACGTTCGCTTGACGTTGTTGCGTCCAAATTTTACAATAAAAAAACTGTGTATGAAGCATAAGCATTAGCCATAATCTTAGCTCCGTAAAGCGCGGTAAGTAGGGGGGGGGGAAAGCAAAATAAAGCCACCTTAACTGGTTTTATCGCACTCCACTGCTAAGTGTAATCTCTTGCAAGTAAAGCAGTAAATATAATTAATCCGCTAGCTCATGAAATTTTTCCCAGTGTATGTAATGTCATTGACTTGTAAAAAAAAAGGATTTAAAACAAGAAGACAAACATCTCCGACTGTTCTCTTTTTGACTTATGAATTCCATGGCGTAATTTAAAGCCAAACTGAAAGGGCAACACCGAGGGCAAATTGCAAACAAGCATATCAAACCGAGGGTGTCCAAAGTATGGCTCACGATCAGCTGCAACCAGACTAATGTTCATTTTCCCATATGTTTACAATACAGGAAAATGTACAAAGACTTTCAAAGTTATGATGGAGATGAAGCACCCCAACTTCCACAAGGGGTGGTACTTAATGTTGAAAAAATATGTGGCTCGAAAGATAATCAAGTTTGATCACCCTGTAAATATAACCATGCAACATACATACTGAATCAAACAGAAGGAGAAAAAAAAAAAACTGGGCGCCAGGACATGAAGAGGGCATGACTTGGTCAAATAAATTCTTCATATTAAATTAATCAAATACAACTTTTATTTTTTTTTTCAAATATTACTAGTATTAGACGGCTTAAGTTCATCTTTGTCCTAAACGTAATTAATTCACAATGGCGACTTTATAAGCCAAAACACATAAAAAAAATCAAAAGGCGAGACAACATTTATTTCAAAACGTTATATCATTGTATATAGCTTGAAACGGTGGCGCTGATCTAGCGCCAAACTGAACAAATGCATAACCCTCATACAACAACTACGACAAACGAAATTAGCCTCGACGTTGGAACTGTGGAGGGGATGCGGCATGAACGATGATACTACACCAAAAGGGCACAAAAACACGAAAGGCTGTGTGTAGAGGCTAAAAATGAACTATAATCTTTTCAAACTCACGCGCCCTCAATAAAAAAAAACCGAAAAAGCGCCAAACGAAGCAAGTGGTACCAAACATAATAACTGCCAAACGTTGGGGGTTTGCTCCGTTTGGTGCTTATTAAGTTTGACGTTTTGTCAATTTGGCACTTATCCCGTTTGTTCAATTTGGTGCTTTTTTACTTTGCCGTTTAAATTGTTCCATTTATCTCTCAGTTGGCGTTTGTTAAATCTGGCTCTTAGTTTGGCGTTTTTTCCATTTGGTGCTTTTTCAATTTGGCGTTTGTTTAATTTGGTACAGTTTGCTCGTTGTTCAATTTGGCGCTTAATTAGTCGACGCCTCACAAAGTGCAAGCAAAATTAAAATAGCCAATTTCGCGTGGCAATTGATAAACAACTGACTGAAGTGTACACTTAAAAAGTTAACATATTGAAAGAATTAAATCTAATTTAGTTGTCATTATATCAATTTTTGGTGTACATCCATTTAAAGATAAGGAGAAAACGTCCAAAATTTCCATTAGGAATTGGTGTATTTACAAAGTTTGATGCCAAATATAAAAATTGTAAAACCTCTTGAAGAAATCACAGGCACAAAAATACTAAATGAGCTCTTAACCATTTTGATAAAGGGTATTAATAAATTTTTAACAACTGTATGAAAACAAATTTTAAGAAGCTCTCGGAATTTCTCTGAAAACATAAGGAAATTTCTTCAATTTTAACGAAATTTAAGAAAAAATCATTTTTTTATTAAATTTTCTGTCTCCATAAATATTATATATATAATATCCCAGATCTGTGTATGTATGTGTGTGTGTGGACTAACACTGTGTCGGAATTTATATTTTTCTCAAGGTCAACTATATGTTGCACACTCCACATCCAAGAACCCCATGATATTAAAATGGAGAGGGGGAAAGGTTGGAAAGTGTAGAGGGGGAGAGAGAAAAACGTGGGAGGGGGTGACTGAAATTGAATTGAAATGAAAGGAGTAAAAAAAGGAAAAAACGATGCGCATGCGCACAATTGCCTGTGAATTTTGCTCCCGTCATTTATGACGGGTTACCCCACTAGTAGCCTAATAATATACAGTATAGAGGCTATGATAGCAGTCCCAAAATGAAAGGTTTTTCTTCCAAAGGTCACTGTTTTTAAATAGGCCCTATACTCATTAATAATTACTACAGTCTACATAGTTTTTTAGTTTCAAAATCATTAAATTAAGTACTGCAGAGTCGCATTTTTGGTCTATTGTTCCTGTAATTACTGTAATTAAATTACAGTTCCATAGCTGGAATTCATATATTTGTTTAACAATGCATCTTATCAGCTGAACGAGGGCAACATTAGAACTGTTGTTGGGCTTATAAATCCCAATTTTGTCAATTAATGTTTGCATGCTGCAGTTGGACCTGCTGTTAAAGGTCATCTGGCAGACTGGTAGCCTTCAGTTCAATTACACAAAATTTGCATTTGATAACGTACTACAGTGTACGATTGCAATGCTTGCTTCTGGAATAAACAAGGTCTAAGTTGATGTGGGCCACAAAAAACCAAAAACTTCAATTTTTATAGAAACGTATGTTTCTTTTGAAAAAAAGGCCTACAGTATAAAAAGAACAAGGACAACGGTAAAATTAATGTTTTCTTCCTGTGACACTTGGCATCTCTTCTCTGCTACAATTTTGTTGGAAATATTGTTCGCAGTGATTACTTTCAAAACTGACCCAAGTTGAATATCAGTAATCCTGGATCTGACAGGGGCTGGGCCACAAAGATATTCGTTGTGGGCCGCATGTGGCCCGCAGGCCGCGAGTTTGACATGCTTGCTGTAGACAGTTGTAAGATGAGAACCCAAGCAAAAGTATCACTAAGAGAATCAGGCGATTGCTAGAAGTGATTAGACATTTGGAATTGCATGCTGGTGTTTTGTACACATGACTGACTACATTATGGTATATGGTAAGTGTAGGCCTCCTGATTCTTTTGCCAGACATGTTACTGTGTTTTGTATTGATGTTGTAAACAAAAAAGCTGATAGTAAGTATAATGCTCCTATTGAGTATTAATGCAAGAAAGTAGTCTGAATCGAATGCACCCCCAGAGTTCATTTACAATCACTAATACCAATTGTCTGCTACTTTTGAAGAATATTTGATCATAATTCTAGTTTCTACTGCGAGAGTGGCTGCAACCTATGAAGACAGGACCTCCTAGATCAATTTACTACTGTTGCTACTACACAATTTTGTAAAGAAATCATAATAATTTAGGTATTTCTCAAATAAAGATCAGAAGTAAAAAAATATGCAGATTTCGCAGCTGCCTCATTTAACATAAAACAAATCTAAATTCAACTATAATGCTATACTTTAAATATGGGTGGCTATAGTATAAATGATAGTCGTGCAAACTTATGGTTGTAGAAAACTTAAGAAACCCCCCCCCCCCAAAAAAAAATGAGTGGAAAACGTAAAAAAATCAAATACTCATGAAATTTACTTCAAACTTTCTCAGAACTTCTTTTTTAAAAAAAAAAACTATAACAACATTGACGGATGCCGGCAGGTGGCGTTCGTTCAATCGTAAAAACGCCATTATTTTTCATCTCCATCTCCCCCCCCCCCCCCCCCCAATTTTACTCCCTTTTTTGAACACCCCATTCGCTTCTTCTTCTGTTGTAAAAACCAGTTTGGCCTCAAGATTAAAGGAGGGCTCAAAGACGCCAAATGGGAGGACCATTACCGCAGGGCTCTGTCCAAGAAAACAGCTCAATCAACAAGATTTTCTGACAGACCTGGCAAGAAAGGAGGAGGGGGCAAGCAGGAGAATAGGGAGGAAAAATGCATTATGCATGCAATACACAAAAAATAAGAAAAGTCATGGCCTTGTGTGCAGCATGTGGTAAGAAGAAAAAAATAAGAAATAAAGGAAAATAAGAATAAAGAAACCAAGGGACAGAAAGCAAGATTCCAAAAATTGTAAAAACAATTGAGGCCCAGCTCAAGAAACCCAACTCTAGCCCATGAGGTCCACCAAAACCAATAGATGGGCTTTTATTTAAAAGGTCCACCAGGCAAACAAAGCCTAGAGAGTCACTAAGGTTTTTGCCAAAGCCCATAGACTCACAATACCGAAGGGCTTTTTCAAAAGCTAAGCAGCTCATGGGCCTGTTGGTATTGAGTCTCTCGATTATAAAAAAACAAAGAGGGTCAGAAATCAACTGTTACAATAGAATCCATGGGTTGGGGTTGATGAATGACCATTTGAACTACAGTATTATGAACTTTATGAAGAAATATTGAGAATTTAACAACCAACCTTTTGTTGACTGTGCAATGTCTGCAGATAAATACAATCTTAGTAATAATTACTATTATGAATCTATGATAATATCGTCTACTAATCTGGATCTTAATGTACTGGCCCTGGTGAAATAATGATTATGGACAATAGAACAGGACTGGCCATGTGCTTCTTCTGTTAGAATTCCGAGTTTTTAAGAAAAAATAGGGGAAGAATAAATGTGTGGTAAATAGGGGCCTAAACATATTTATCAGTTTTACAAAACTTTTTTGTTCGATATATAGTCTGGTCTTTTTTTTTTTTTGCAAAAATACATGCAATGTTACACAAAAAATCCCATAAAACATTTGCTTTTTTCTACAAATTGCACAAGGATGAAGTTTATTTAACCTACTGCTATAAAAGTTGAATGTTAAACTAATTCACAATTGTAAGTAATTAGATAATTAAACACTATTTGCTATATAATTAGCATATTAGCCCTTTCTACTAGTGACATTGAATCACATTTACTTTGTATTGCATTTTCGGAAAACTAAAAATGTATTATTTCATGTTTTCTGAATTAGAACTGGCAATATAGTCTTGAGAGGTTGTTCCAAATTTTTATTCCCTGTGTAGTTTTTAGTCGTCGCGTACTTTTTTAATATGAAAACATTTGAATAATGGCAGAGAGTTTAAAATTTCAATATGATTGTTGAATTCACGTGTAGGTAGATTCATTCTGCCAGCTAATTGTGTGTAACTAAACGTTAACTAACTAATACCTTGTACACACACACACGAGTTAAATGAATTCAAATTAAATGTGTTTAGGTGAATTATGCGGAATCCAGTTAAGGACATGAACCAAATAAAAATTGACTTATTATTAATATTTTAAATTGAAATACTAAATCAATATTTTGTCAATATAGTTTCTATATTATATTTAAGTATTAACTCAATATTTTCAGATTATTAACTGAATAAATTAATTTCGACATTTTGTTTGTTTGCCCTTCACGGGGCTCTGTAGAAGACATTTATTATTTAAATGCATTTAAATTATCAGGTGTGTACCAGGTATTACTATATCTTTAACGTCTGTAAACCTCATGTGTTTGGCTTTGTTTCATAAAATAACAAATTTTGGTTATCTCTCAATAAAACTGTTTTGTTACTAATTACTAAACACCTGGTGGATAAACACAGAATAACACAGAAGAGAACATAATGCCCTCTATGGTGAAATGCAGCAAACTTCGTGTAGAACGTAACATTAATACTTCTTTTTTTAAATAATAAGCACAGGTGCACTATTGAAGTGTGAATCAGGCATTTTTACTCCATCCCATTTGCAAGGATAATCCGTATTATCCCTAAAGTAGACCCTCTTCACACACAAAAAACACCTTCAAATAACAAAGTTTAAAAAACGACTTCTCTCCCCCCCCCTTTATTGGAGAAAGAATTTTCCTGATGGTCAGCAGGATACCGGAAAATAAAAGATGATGTAGATAACGAATCCAAACACAATTTTCTTTTTAGTGAGAAAAAAAAACCATCTCTTGAAATAAATAGAAATTGTCGTGTCCACCCATAAGAGGCTATATGGGTGGACACAATCGAGAGAAAAAAACATAACAGATGAGACGCGAAAATATTTCTTTTGTTATAAAGTTACTAGAGAAAACCCCTCTCAACAAAGCTGATGAAATATTATTTGAATTTGCAAAGTCATCAAATCAAAACACGGAGAATGAAGATTTTTTTTTTAATCTTTTCAGTGAGTTGTCATTTCTGAAAAAAAGATGGAACGTTTTTCTTTCTATTCATCTTTCATTGATCCATGATGTAACCTGTTCACAGATGATAACAATCTCATGAATATACAAATATACTAAATACTGTATGCAAAATAATATCTGATCTTATTCTATTTTCTCTTCGTTTTCACACATTTCAATAATCTTATTTTGAGCAATAACATCACGTTTATACCATATAGGCGAGTGGTTCTCAAAGGGTGTGGTGTGCCATGAATTTTGCTTGCTGTGCCACAATAATTTTGGATTTTATAATGGAATGTGTTAACATAATTTATTATTTTTAAATAAATTTTAAACTTTATTGTAAAAAGCAAAGCAAACAAAACCTTCCAATTATACAAACATACTGGGAAAAAATGTTTCTAAAGGGTGTGCTGTGAGCCAATTGTGTCCCGCTATTTTCTCCGGCCGAAAAATACTACACCATGAACAAAAACAGTTTGGGAACCACTGATGTACAATCATAATTACGGGCAAAAAAGTTTGAAGAAAATGTACAAAAATCTGAATGATAGTTCGAAACCCTTTTGGGCACATTGTCATACCATTATGAGTGCTTTAACCCATATATTATATCTGAAAAAACTTTTTTGGAAATAATTTCCAGATAGATTTTTAAACCAAATAACTTTGATTTCACACTTATTACTTATGAATCAGTTATGATAATCAATTCTATTATTCATTTAATTATGCCTTTTTCTTTATTTTCTTGCATATTTTGCACTGTTTATTTCCTGTTTGCGCAAAACGCAAAATTTCTAAAAACTACTTGAACTGTTTTGAATTCTTATTTTGGAGTATCTGATCCTTAATTGGGCCCGTGTAAGCGAGACAATCCAGGGCTTAGGATTTCTTTATGGATGACAATCCAAGGGCCCCAAAAAGAGTCGTCCCACGCGCATATTCCAAAATACTACGAGTACTAGGTTCAACAGAACCTATTTTAAACAAAACACAAAAAAACAAAAACATTATTTATTTAAATTTCAACGTTGTTGTTACTTTTCGCCTATTGTTGTGTGTGGTCTCATAAAAATAACTTTTTAACTTGAGACTGTTTCTTATCTTTGGTTTGTTTTCTAATAGTGTAGACTTGTGTAAGCTAAATATATTCAAGAACAGCTGTTAAAATCAATTTCAAACTCAAGTACCACTTAGTTTCAACTAGAAACAATAATGAACTGATGGTACTATTGCAATGAGGTGAAGTAGTGTTGAAGGAAATACTCAAAGAATTATTTTAAATAAAATACTAAGTATTTTCATAAACCACTGTCCTAAACGGATAGATAAAAATCATAATTTAAAAAAAAAAATTCGGATTTATTTGATTTAAATCTTGATTTATTTTTATTCAAATTAGATTTTTTATTCAATGAAAATGTCAGAAAATTGGCTCTGAATTTTCATGCATAATAAAGTATTCAATCTGTTTATTCCCTGTCAAGTACAATATTAGAAGAAATTCATTTCATGAAAGAGAAAAAAATTCACTTTTAATAAAAAAAATGAAACAAATTATGAAATTTTTTTTAAATATGATTTAAAATTTTAAATCACATTGATTTTAATGAAAAAAAAGTAATTTGATTTTAATGAAGAAAAAAAAAAGTAATTTGATTTAAATCGATCTGCCCTGACTAAAACTAAACTAGAAAATGCTGAAATTGGTGACTACAAAATCAGGAATTAAATGGACAGTTTGGACACCTTATTGAACACGTTGGATTATGGATTAGAACCAATGTTATGTAATAGTAAATATTGCATATGTACTGTTAAAAAAACGCCCTTATGAGTCAGCTAAAGCCCCTGTGTTCAGAAAGGGCACCTCCCCTTACAAAAAAATTGTTACAAAACTGAGGAGGAGGAATTTTTTTCGCTCATTTCATTTCAGAGTTTGCAACTTTACTGAATAGTATACAAAGCAGTCCATATAGAAATACTGATGTCAGACTGAAACATACTGTCAAAAGATCCACCCTGTCGTTAACAGTATAGAAAGAAGCAAGGAACCAAATGTCAGCCCGTGAAATATGGTTATAACATGTAAGCCTATTGTCATGGAATATGACTTCAGGGGTGAGGTCAGGAACCGTGGCTTGAAGTTTTCAAAAACAGCCGAGAATAGCCCCCTCCCCTCTACTGTATAAAGAACGAAGGGGGAATATGAAATTTGGGTGGATTCAATTTACAATATTATTCATTTTTCTTGTCTTGTGTGTAGGCAGATGTTGAAATTGAAATTCAATTAGAAAACGTGACGTGATTTCAAAATGTGAAATTATAAACACAATTTTTATATATTTCCAGATCTTATATGCCAAGTCAGGAAGAAAAAAGTTTTCAAATTGACACTACTTAGCATTGGTTTAATTAAGTTAGAACAATAAAAAACTCATCAAAATTCGTTGAACTCATATTAAAATCCATGTAAACAAAATAGTTCTTAATTTTTATGGCGGTTTTAAAGTATAAATGTCTCTCGCACTTTTGCTTATTGTCCTTTAGGTGTAGAATGAAGAGAAAAGTGAATGCATTTTAAAGGTGGGAGTAGGCCTAAATTGGATGTTCGCAAACCGCTCGTGAACTGTTCGAGAGCTGCTCACAAGCATGCGCGTTCACGTGGCGAACA
This sequence comes from Brachycybe producta, assembly GCA_036925085.1. NCBI lineage: Eukaryota > Metazoa > Arthropoda > Diplopoda > Playtdesmida > Andrognathidae > Brachycybe > Brachycybe producta. The sequence goes on from JAUPFP010000004.1 coordinate 5,664,457, forward strand.
GTTCGCGAGACGAGCACTGTAGGGCCGACAAGCGAGGGGAAAAGCCGGGACAAATTCCTGGGGCCCGTGGAACATGGAGGGCCCGGGTCTGGATTTTCTTTTTACAAATCACTATCCAATTTTATTATTTGTGATTCTGTTGCATATCTTTTTTTTAATCTCTTTGTCGGTAATTGCAGGAAAAATAAAGAACAATTTCTATCTACACTGGACGAGCTCACTCACGTCTAGACCGGGTTCTCTGTTCGGCAGATGTTCGAGAACCAACCATTTTGATGTACCGCCTCAAGAGCGAACTTTCTACTGGTTCGCAAACAGCTCTATAAACTATTCGCCAGCTACCGTCTAAACCGGGTTCTGTTTCGGTATGCGAACTGTTCTAGAATGGCTCGCGAGCTTGGCCTATTCACGTCTTTAGAAACTAGAAGGGCATCACCATATTATCATGTTAATATTGTTCTGACTGCCCCCCCCCCCCCCATTTTATTCATTTTTATCTCTGCCTTTCAAATTGGACTCCACAAAAAATCGATCACAAGCTGCTAAAATAAATAGAAATGGATCCTAAACAAATAAATAAATAAATAAATAAAGAGACAGCTGGCAACATCAGAAATAATAATAATCACGTCAACAGAAAAAGATACAAGAAAAAAGGCAGCAAGGAACCAAGAAAAGAACACAGTGAGTGAGTAAAAAGAAAAACAATTCGACACTTTTTAAAAAGTGACAAAAAAAAAAGTAAAGAAAATGAAAAAAAAAAAGTCTACAGAACGAATTGGATAGAATTTCAGAATTAATAAGAATATAAGTAGAGTTAGCTCTCTTATTTTCTGTGCAATATTACTACTACTACTACTACTAGACATAAATACTGTAGTACTATTGTTGTACTCTTATGACTGAAAAAGTCTCATCCGTTATTTAGAGGCAGAGACACATATGTCGTCGCTGTCATCAACTTCACAAGAATGTACAATTGTATAGAAAAGCGGAAAGAAATGCAAGCTGAAAATGGAAATACAATAATAATACATGACCAACAGCTGCAAACTAAGAGAAACACTAAAAACATTTATACAAAGTGAGTCACAAACATTCTAGTAGACACAATCTATATACATTTTCATTTTAAGAAAGTATTTTTTTTACAAAAAAAATGGAAGAAGCCAAACACGAAGAAAACAAAGAAGAAACTATGGTCAATATTGGAGACAGCATGAGGATGGATTGTTGTCTGAAGACTCTGAATGGCCTTAGAAAAAATACAATCCTTTCAGCTCATAAAACCTGTTCATTAAAACCAAATGTCATGGACCAGTTAAATATTGATAGCGTTTTATTAGAAACTAATATCACAAGTTAATAACGTCGTAGAAAGTAATTTAATGCTGTAGCTTTGAATATAAAATATAATTGTAAATTAAACGTAAGACATAAAGAAACCTACTATTCTAGTTTAGAACATTTTATTTCTTCTCATTATTCAAACTTCTCAAATGCTTATCTTTGGTATCATATTTTGTTTTCTTTGAAACTAATATCTTTTTATCATTTCTTATCGTTTTCTTTTGAGAGTATCAGACACCCTTGAATTTAAAGATTGAATTATTAATGATTAATAACTATATGATAACTCATAGCTAGTGCTAAGCTCGATCAACTTTTAACATAAAACTTCATATCACGAGTTGATGAACAGTGATAAAAAATATTATTACCATACTGCCTAGTGTACACCTAATAACATTTTGCCTTTTACCTCAAAACACGAAATTCTGGAAAAAACATTTCCCACTTGGTATTGTGAGCTCGTCCAATACAATTAGACAGCAGCCTTTGTAAACTAATTTTTAAAAAAATTGTATTTGACTGTTTTGGATTGAATGTTACTGATTTTGTCATTTACATGTAAATTGGCGTAATTGTCCATTTTGTGTCAGACCAATTTACGTTCATTTCACTACGCCCCTGCAGTTACGACGCGGTGACATATACAGAATTCATTAAATTCAATAATAACTCAGTAAATGTTATACAGTGTATTGAGTTACTATTTAAATATTAACTTTGTATCTCAATATATAAAGATGAAGTGTACTGAATAAAATGATAGGCATATTCATTTAGTATTACAATATTTTCAGATAATGAACTCAAGGACTATACATTTTTTCTGTGTAATAATAAAACAAGCAGTTTCTTGGCTGTTCAGTAAAATATTGGGCTTCGTAAAGCTGATGCTATACGTAGCAACAGTAGTTTCCCCATTTGTTGCTAGCAACACCTACATGATAAATGTAGCAACTTTCATGAAAACATACTACTTCAAATCTTAACTCATTCTTGAACGCAACTGCCAATGAAACGAAGAGGTTGCGAGACAAAGACGGTGTTCTCCTTTGTGCATAGAAAAGCTGTTGCTTTAATTATAATGGCTAGAAAATTCTTCCTAATTGTGAATTAAACCATATATACCTTTATAAAATTCTATCAGGAACAATTCCCATTCTGCAGACCATATGTTTTTTTTTGTGTTTTGGTAGACATTTTTTTTCTTCTTCTTCAGTTAAAATAGTCGTGTGATGATACAAACCATTTTTATTTGCTGTTGACTGAAATGGTTAATCGAAAATACAACCAAGTTCTATTTGAAATTTGTGTTGCTTTCAATTTGCAAGCAACGATTCGGTTTGTTGCTGCTAAGACAGACGTTTCAACTATGAGAAAACAATAGAGCAACACGCCTATGTTGCTCTTAAGTTGATGCTACGTGTAGCATCGGCTTAAAACACCCTGTAAAATCTTGTAAAGTGATACATCAAGAAACTATATTCAAAATATAAGGGGGAAAAAAACTTGAACCGCTGTAAAAACAGAGAAAATGAAATTTACAACATCGAAAACAGCAATAACGTGAAAATAAATATAAAAAGCATAAAAGAATCTCAATAAATTCAGAAGAGAACATTTGGTTATTCATAAATATTATATTATCTTTATGATATGAATGTTTGTGACTTTATTTGAATTCTTCTAACAGACCTCATATACTTATTATGGATGTGATATTTAATTAACATTTGGATAAATTCCAAGAGGGAAAAACGAAGAAAGATGTCAAACGAAAGTGGAAGTGAAGACAAGTCTAAATTTTAATAGATAACATCTGCTTTTTAGAAAAGTAAAAATGTTTTATTTATTTTTTTTTGTTACTAAAAAGAAAACTCTACCAGAAAAGGAAACGAAAGATTGATACCCAAGTTAGGATCCAAAATAAACAGAACAAAAAAAATTCAGAGGACTTCTTTCATCAAGATGTTGCATAAAAAAACCTTTTAAAAATGTAACCAACCAAAAGGATTCTTGAGAACCAAACAGTAATCAAAACATTACAATGTTCATAATTCAAAATATACTGTAATTTAGCAACCACAAAGGTCCACAAACAACATACAATCTTACGATTGATTGATGTGGCCTAGAATTTTGTGGTGGGTGCTGTCGGAGGTAGGCTTGCCACTGTTCGTGGAGGATGGTCCTGGCCAGAGGACAGTTCTTCCGAATGGAGGACTGTCCTCCACAGGTGGCAAGCCTAGTAGTAGGGTATTGTAGTCTGTAGGGGCACAAGTGAAGGTGGTGGCGGGAGGATGAAGGTGTAGACTGACGGAAATTGGCCTGGTCAAAATTATTTACAGAGCCCCATAGAAATCGAGTAACAGAACCACTTCCATCTTCCATGTGAATTTTCTTACCAATTTTATATGCATAATATTATATGCATATACACACATATTTTTTGAGTGGTGGGTATACACACTGTACACCCCTCAAAACAACACTGAATCTATGCAAATGATTGGTAAATTATATACAGTGAGGGAACTGCCCAACAAGCAAATAGGATAGGATTTTATACACTCGTTACAACTTGCAAGAACAATCCTAATAGCCCTTTCCATAGCTTATTCCCCAATACAAGGGCTATGAAACAGTGAAAGAAGAACTATTGAAATCCAACACATCACTTACTGTCTCTACGGAGAGGCATATAAATGGCAGTGATTCATCATCTTGCCTCCTATATCCACAGCATAACAACAACAATTGGTAAAATGTCACATAAAATACAAACACAATATTCGCTAAGTATGTTTCTTATACTATGCAATATGCATGTACATGAAAATGTTGGAATGAAGCGGGCAAATAAATACACCTTATCAACCTTACCAACTTAGTCCACTTACCGATGACTTAAGTACAAAGAAAGTAAGCAAGTTAACGTCGGCTTGAGTGCCAAGTTGCCGTCTTGAATTTACACATCCTAGAAACTATTAGAAAACTAAGGCCTACATTACAGCCTAAACCTAACGCAAAAAATGCATTTTAAAATAAAACGGAAACACAAAATCGAAAAAATAAAACTTTTTGCAATTGATGAAATTGGAGACAAAAAAAATTCCCACTCAATCTGCTGATTAAACGAAAAAAGGCGGGAAAACAAATACTAAAACAATGGCAAAAGCGCCGTAAATTTTCAATGAGTGACACATTTAATACTAGATGGCAGCATCAAACAACATCCACAGTAATAATAATCGTCGATTAACATTAAGTTCATTGACGATTGATTCTCTTCTTGACGCTAACTTTAAACTTATACACGGTTCTACTAATATGGCGACATTACAATACCATAGCATACAAAAGACGCCATATTACTTTACCCAACTTGTAAAGATTCACTGTCATTCACATAAAACACACTAAGCTTCATATTTTTATAATAAGATGTTTAGCATTCTCAACAGTGCTGTCCAATTGGCTCGACCACCAAAAGTGGTTCATCTCAGCCATCTGTGAGAGCCCTAACAATGGGACCACGAATGCCAATCCACAGCATGTTAATTTGTGTGATTTCTTTGCATTTCGTTTTCATTATAATGAATCTGGTTTAATAATTGTTCTATTTCTCATCAAATCACTACATAATTGAATGAAAGCCAAATTATAGCTTATAATTTTACATAATAATCCCCAGGATTAGTAAAAGTAAAAAAAGGCAAAGGAAATCAAGTAGTAATAAGAATATATAAATTAATACCGGTTTTGTGTCGCTCTCCCGTAGTAGATTATTTTTTTGTTTTTTTCTTTGATTCCGAATTCATTTCCAATTTGGTAACAATCTCGTCCCATTGAACAAACTGCTTAGAAATAGTTGAGATCTTTAAATTTAAAAACAAAACGAAATAAAAAAAAAACAAAACAAAACAAGATATAATAAAACGTTTTAGAAGAAAACTTGAAAAGAATTGGACATACGATGTCATTGTAAGAATTCAGAAGGTGTTTGACGTCCTCCGATATGGCAGCTGCTTCGTCCTGTTAAAATCAAACGAATTATGAGGGTTTAAAACAGTGACTAATAACAATAAATCACCCGTTGTTTGATCAAAACATGATTTAGATTCGAAAGACGGCCACCCAATGAAGGCGTAGCTAAAAACGCGAGAAGAAAATCAAGAATTATTCCTTTCTTTTAAATCAAAACTACTCTCCTTTCGTACCCTTAATATGTTCGCTGTCCAAAACGCCCTTAAACTCATTGATCTGGTATAACTGAGACGCTGTCTCTCGAATGTTCTGTTCGCCTGCAACGTTAAGTTCATCTCTTAGAAAAGTAGACATGAAATACAAAAAAAAAATCATTTTCTCACTTGCGAGAATGATGTTGAATTTTGTCGTGTGTTCCATCGTCATTTGCTCTCCGATCGCAGGATCCAAATATCTCTCGATTTCATCCACTGCTCAATAAAAATTCACAACTCAAACCTCGGGTATTCTTTCGATTAAGATATTTTATGAACAGTTGCCTTTCCAACTTTTGATTATTCTGTCTTACGCGAGCAAATGAAGAGAAAGTAAGGTGTTTTAGAACCTAGAAGCCTAGCTCAATCAACTAAGGGTATTTTTATGTTGAAATCTTTCAAAATAAACTTTTTATGGACAAAAATATCGTCTGTTTAAAATTGGGTCATTTCAAAATTCGCATAAAAACTTATTTTGAAACCCTTAAGTGATACAGCTACCATTCTAGTTTCTAAAACAAATTCCTGTTTCGCTTCATTTTTCACCTGAAAAGCAGATTTATCAGAATTTGCGAGGTGGTTAAACCTTGGACGAATATAGAATATCTATATTCGTTCAAGCTTAGACTATAGGTAATCGGCTAAGCTTAAACTTCAAAACCACCTTACGGGTGTCTAGCCTCCAAGCTAAAGCTATCAAGTTGTTACACGCGCAAAATCTTGGCGCAAAATACGACAAAAAAAAAGCTGTATTACTATTTTCTTCATAAAGGCAGCTGCTAATAGAAAGAATTTCTCAAATCTCTCAATATGAATCGCTTTTATAAGAAAATTACCTCGTTTTAGAACGTTCTTCATCTTTTCTCTGCCTGTCACAGCTGCACTTATACGACTATTGACGTCTTGCAACGACTCCGAAATCTTTAAAACAAACAACAACAAAATTGAGTAAAATATCGAGAGGTATCGTTATATACATATAAATAGTAATAAAATTGTCATTTAATTACTTACCTTAACATTCGAGTCGTTTTCATTATCATTTCCATATATTTTCCGTTCTAAATGCTGCAAACGTTCACACAAAACGTCAAAAACAACAGAATCAGACGATGACGCCATTTTAACTTCTCCCAAGCCGCGGAAACTCCCAGTACCACGACTCCCCAAAGTCGCTTTTTGCCGGCGGCGGCTAGCTGCTAATGACGTAATAATAAAAATCGCACTGGCGCGTTTTTTTTTTGGTATTTTACAGACACCTATTTCCATTAAAATTCAATGTTTATAAGCTAAGGTGTGATAAAATAATTGTAAAAAAAAATATGAAGAAAAACTAAAACGTGCTTTAGAAACTAGAAGGGTAGGGTAGTGTATTTTTATGTTGATATATTTCAAAATACGCTTTTTATGTGATTTTGAAAATTAACCAACTTTAAGCAGACAATATTTTATAATTTGCCTATAAAAAGTTTATTTTAAAAGATATCAACATGAAAATACCTTTAAGTGATTGAACTACAATTCTAGTTTCTAAAACACATTCAAGTTTCACTTAATTATGCACTTGAAAGATGTAATATGTTTGAAAGGCATTTATCTTTCTTAATCACCTTAAATAATTTCTATAAAACGAAGATATTCTCAATTAAAAATATCAATAATTACAAAACTTCCAAACAACTATTGTTCTATTTTTTTTAACGTAGATTAAATAATATTACGATTAATATGAAACGAATCTAAAAGAGGAAATAAAATTTATCTTTTGTAGAATATGAGAAACAAATCAAGAAATAAAAAAAAAATTGAAAAATATAAAAAAATATCAAGAAAGGCCAACAATATCTTTGTCTTTGCATTTAAAAACTGACAAAAATCTAACAAACATTTCAATAAAAAAAAAAGTTAATCGAAGATTGGCCTCTTGAAATGTGTTAAAAAAACATCAAATGTCCTGATATATTTAGATTCAACAATTAATTTGCAACCAACTTTATTTCGTTTTATCTAATCCAGATGATAAAACAAGTGTCAGGATTAATTTTTACACAACGTAAAGTAACCTAACTAATAATATTATAATTCTGAATAATATTTCTCATCCGCAAGTTGTTTTTGTCATTATCAAAAATAAATTCTTTTTTCTGTGTTCTTTTTTTTTCTACATGTCAAAAAACTTATGTTTCCCAATTTAAATATAACTGCAAAAAAACACAAAAAATACAGCAGAATAAAAGGATAATTAAATAACAAAATTTACGACTGTCATATTTAAAAAAAAAAAACTCAAAATGTTTCTCAAAGCTTTAGTCTAGAGAAATGACGTCAGGAGAATCAGGCGGTGCTGTCGTTCTGTGACTTCCAGGATGTGGCAGAGATGAATTTGTTGATTGCAAAGTCGATGACAAACTGAACTGTAAGATTATATTAACATAAAGCATAACCGTAAACCATTGATTGTGATAAGAAAGGTTTAGCAAAAACTGTTTGCATAAAATGCCACCTTTATCAAGTCAACTTACTTGTCTTTCAAGGTCATTTTGTCCAAGAAGGTTAAAAAGGTCATAACCTTAAAAAATATCATCAATTTCGTTAAATCACAAAAAAATACTCTTCGATAAAAAAATGATTACCAGGATAGTTGAATAATGATGCTGGATTATTAGATTGTAAGAAATCTGCATAAGGACTAGACACTGGTGGGTAGAATAGGGTTGAGGAAGAATCTAGCAATGGCATGTCACGAAACGCTGGACTCGAAGTCGTGCGATTCATCGTACTGATCCTACCAGTAACAGTGCTGCGTCTTAAAAACAAGAAAACCGTTTGAGAATTAGCAATCAAGGTGTGGTAAACAGAAGTTTATTAAATCGGGTTCACATTTAACAAACGATCCGAGTAAACCGTAACAGACACATAAACGAATATGGATAAACACAAACGAGCAATCAATACTGAATTCGCATATAAATTAGTTGATTTTCCACCAAAAAGTCAGTTTCTAGTATATTATTTTATTATTTCTATTGTAATATTTCTTAAGTGAAGTGTAGGGACGACGCAATTCAATTAATATGAAAAGTGTTGCGATTTTAGGTAATAAACTAGTTGAAAACTACAAAAAGAGGTTTGAAGAGGTTTTTACTTTTGTGTCTACAGTATCTTCCGAAGTGCCACACTGTTGCTTGTGACGTTCGTTCATGTTTTGAAGCATCCGCACTGCATTTGTTCTTGTTTGATTTGTACGTATATGTTCATGTTTTGTTCGCGAAAATTGCTGTAGGAAGTTGGCGGGAGACAAAACATTCCACAATAAGTTAAAATGCGGGTGTGACAGACAAATAAAAAAAACCCATTCCAAAACTTTTAAAATTTATTTTGATCATCCAAAGAAGAAAAAAATTATGGAATGTTTACAATGCAAATGAATTACTTAAATTTGAACAATTTCATGTATCATAAGATATGAAAACTGGGTTAAATGAATGTAGTAGTTCTTTACAAATTGGAAGACTCAACGAATAAAAGGCACACTGTACGTAAAAAAAACATGAGGTGGGGGGGGGGGGGAGCGGCAAAAAACAATCTCAACAATTGGTCCGAGCTTAGGAAAATGAATGACTAGAAGAAAAAAAAATCCATCCCTGGCCTTTTTTTTCATTCTTTTTTTTTTAGAGTTTAATCCTCAACAAAGTAAAAAGTATGCAAATAATCAAATAATGAACGTGTCGAACAACACACATTGCTTATGATAACATTTCCAAAAGTTTTCTGTTGCGACTTCTTGGTCATAAAGCCAACAGAAATTTATCAATCCGCACTTAATAATATCAACCAATTTGTGTTTTACAAAACCGTTAACTCGTGTTTTTTTTAAGAAACTAAGAAACCAATGTTATAAACGAAAAAAATCTCTCAAGTTGCTCTTCAGCTTTACCAGGATGCTATACATTTTAGTCAAAACGGAAAGGTATCAGAAAAAAAGGTGGGAAACTAACTGCTAAGTTATCAAACTCACGCACCCTAGGTTAGTGTTTCCAGTTAAGTTACTGTTGCCACCTCCGCTACTGTTACTATTACTGTTACTGTAGTTCTGCGAAGAAAGCGTTGTCGTCGATATCGAATTCACTGCAACGATACGACAGAAGAACAACCGTTAGAAGTCGAGATTGTCAAAGCGACACACGAAAAATAAAACTAACCTGACGACGCCGCACTGTGACTTGGTGCTGCATTATGCACACTTCCGCAACTACTGTTGCTGTCGGACGGATACGGAGCAGGCGATTTACGAGGTGGTTCGCTGTCGTCATCGGAACTGTCACACGTAAGATCAACGACTTCAAACTTCGGAGCGCTTATCTTAAGTTTCAGAGGAGCTGAAAATACATATAAAAAACATTCAATGTTAACTAGAAACATTTTAGAAGCAGCTCTTAAAAAAAACTCCCCCTTTTCTGGATCCAAAAAAGTGTACTATTTTCATATCTATTACAAATAAAACGTTTCATTAAGGTGGCTGAATAGATATTCATTTTGTGTTTGCCCCTCCCCCGCAAATGGCGCCACTGCAATGCCTATTATGTTCTATAAGAGGACTCTAAAAATCCCAGTCCCGGTTTTGAGAAAGTTTGTATCTTTCAAGTGAACGTTTTTCAGAATAAACATTACGAAAAAAAAATCATAAGTGTTTTAGAAACTCGAATAGTTGGTGAAAATGCTAAAAAATTTTCATGATGATATCTTTAGTAAAATAAACTTTTTATGGCAGGTTGAAAATGGCGAAAATAGTTTTCCACAAAATGTCACCTAAAAACGGGTCATTTTCAAAATGAACTATAAAATGTTTATTTTTTAAGATGTTTCCATGAAAAAACTTTTAACACAATCTTTTACCATTCTAGTTCTGAAAACAATTTGAATTTTTTCAGAATGTTCTTTCTAAAAAAACGTTCGCTTGACGTTTTTGCGTCCAAATTTCACAACAAAAAAAACTGCACGGAGCATAGTCAGCCACCTTAATTATAAAAGGTTCAAATAGGATACAATTACGTTTTCATTGGCTAATTTTCCAATTTAAAAGACCAAAAAATCTTTTTAAAAATGTAACAAAGAGCTCATATATAAAGATACCGTCATAAATAAAATATCACGAAATCCTATTAATATTTTGACTTTTAAAAATTCAAATAACTTTAACGCATCTTAAGTTACTTGTAAAATGGATTGATCAATATTTTCGTTGAAATTGTTTAAAAAAATTCTAACGTAAGAGAAACAGACCCGATGCATTAGATGACGACGCCATAACTTTGTTGACCAAAGGCGAACTGATGCAATGCAATTCCTTCTTTGGCTGCAACGGACTCCAAGAACCGTCATCATGAAACTGAATTTCGTTACAATCAGGAGTTGCATTGAAAATCTCCATGAAAAGCCTGAAAATATGAAGCTCATTTTAAGTTACATTAAGAAGAAAAAAAAAGGGCTTGGGGTAATAAGAGACGAACCCATCGATAACAAGTCCATCGAAAGGAGCCAGTTTGTCGCAAACAGGACACATCCAAGTAGGTTTCTTTTCGTTCATTTGTATGTATAATGAGGCATCGAAACATTGCAAATGCATGCAAGTGATCGCACGGCACGGAATTTGCATCCTCATCTTTCCTAGCTGCGAGTAATAAAGGGGAAGGCATCACGTTACACCGCTGAATGTTTCAAACAGCCTAGAGACTCCAGTGTGCACGTGCTGCCGGACGCCATAGATGCAGTGTCTCGATTCTAACCTCTTTTCTGTGTTTCAATTAATTGCGGTTTGAATAATTATTTGAAGATGAAATCGCCATTTCAATCATATGGCCAAGTTTTAAGGACTGTTGGTTACAATATTTAAATGGGTTTTTATTTTAAACCTTTTTGAATTGGTCGCATTCTTTAATATGTTCTTGATTTGAATTACCGTTTGGTTTCACGAGCCATTTAAAGTAACTTTGGAACCACAAAATTAACCACGTCTTGCAGCGCGTCCAACTTTGGAGTTTCTCTAAACTCATTAATGGTTTTGCCAATTAAAAGACTCACTGGACACATTAAGGAAACTCTTAAACTCGTCGTTGCAATCTCGGAATCTGCATCATGAGCCAATTTCTCTTTAACTGAATAACCGTAAGAGATTGATATCACTGCAGTAACAATACATCAAAAATGTCCTTTATATATTGAAAACTAAACTCACTCATAGCCCGAGTGTGATCTGAATTCCGCACACCCTGTGAACGTAGCTTCTGAATCAAATTGGCCGATGTTAACCTCTTGACGAGGTAAACGCCAATTGCGTAACCCTATTGAAAGCGAGAAGAATTAAGATCGTACGAACCGTGGCGAGTGGTGAACTAAAAAAGAACGTACTCTGCCATATTCCGACGCCCACGACACGTTAACTTGGTTAGAAACCGTAGGCGAAATTTTGCACAAGAATGTAACGTTGACTGGTCTACTTGGTCTTTTAGGTTCAACTCCGGGTTTGTTTGTAGGAATTGGATTCTATTTGAAAGAAATGATGAGTCTTCTCACGGTTCATAATGATTCACAAACGACATTACCGGTAATGGGCACATCTTTCCGTTAACTTTAACACATATACTTGGTGGAAAATTATCATCCTGTTCACAACTAGTCTCCAAAAGGCAGAATCTGTAAGTGCGAGAATTAAAATTAAAAAGAACGTTTTAAAACACTTGGATTCAAACTAAAAGAATAAAAAAAAAACTTGACACTTCAACTTAAACTTATCAAAAAGATAGTCGTTTTTCTTTTCTTCAAATAACGACAAAAAATATGTAATTGTAAAGCCAAAAAAGACTAGGAAACGTATTCTAAAACATTGCTGAAGGCTAAGTGAAACTTAAACATAAGGCTAAATTTAAGAAGTCTCCATAGGTTCGTCACGGAGGGTTTCGTCTAACATTATGTTTTAAGCTGTGATTTATTTTAAGCATCGTGTTTGAATACAGGGGCAAGGATGCAAAAAGAACTACAGTGAAACCTTGGATTACAAGTAACGTTGTTTGTGAGTGTTTTGCAAGACAAGAACATTTTTTTAAAATAAATTTTAACTTGATTAACGGGCTTGGTCTTGCAATACGAGTAGTACGTATACACTTTGTCTACCGAGCGTAACGTCATCACAACTGAACCTTTGGTTCGCTTTGATATATGAGTGTACTGGATTACAAACACGTTTCTGGAACGAATTATGCTCGCAATCTAAGGTTTAACTGTACTTTTGAAGCTATTCGCTCAGTTTCTTAGCTTATACTTTATAAAGCTGCCCCTAGACGCTCAACAAATTTCCACAATATTTGATATTGCACAATATTATTGATCATCTGGAGGATATATTGAATATTTCGACGCTTTTGCAATGTATCGTGTAAATAAAAAACAAATATATTGTCCAATGTGCGAAATATTGATCAGTCTGCAGGTACCATTGTGTAACATCACTTCAGTTCAAGGTGTAAGCACGCCAGCCTCAACAAGTCACAACATTTGAGATTGCATCGTCTAGGAGAGCGCATCAACAATATGGTTGCACAATAATAGAGTATTGTCAACGACTCATTCTTTTGAATTCTCTTTTCTTGTCGCTGTTTTACAATTATAATAATTTAATTTCTTGATATTGAACCCTCTATTAGATAGGGTTGAATCTGAGTGCTTATTTCTAGTTTCTAAGACGTGACTGACTTTCCTGATTCGGTCTCAAAAAATTTTGAATTTCAAGCATACAAGCAACAAAGATCCATAAAGTCACTTGATTTGTTTACTCATGAAGCTTACCGCATTTGAACTTGGACTGTATATTCCATCTTTGCCCCCGGTCGTAAATCTCTGAAAACAAGACAAATTTAAAAAAAAAAACAAATCTCTTAAGAGATCTACCTTTATTAAAAGAAGAGCAAACCTGGAGCTGCTGATCTCGTGAGCCTGATGAGGAGTCAGGTGGAACACAAAATTTGCTTCCTGAAAACGAGAACTTCCCGTTGGAACTGAAAACAGAAGCACAAATTGAATAAAATCCTTCAAAAAAAAAAAAAAAAAAAAAAAACGCGCCAAGAAGTAGAAACAGACCGAGACTCGCAGGTTTGAGGAGTTCTGCCAGGATCATATAGAAAGGTAACTTCCTGAACCGAACGTCTGGATGAACGGGATATGTTGAAGACGAAGGAGGAGGAGGTAGTGTCGGAAGAATATTACCGTATTTGGAGTTACTGTAGTCTAGAGGTGCCGATCCTCCGCTATGCGAGTTGCTACTTACACTGTGATGAGGGTGAGACGAAGCAGATCTCGTAATCGCCCCATGATGGCTTATCTGGTGCCCGTGTCCACCTCCTCCTCCACTTCGTTCCGATCCACCGTGTCCGCTTACGTACGGATTGATAGGCTTCATCGCCGTACTTGACGATGAAGATGATGACGACGAATAATTACGACTCGACAGACTGTTGCTATTCCTAGTACTGCTATTCGATGACGAATGACTGGATTCGACCGGCTTTTGACTACGATTCTGCTTTCTAGAAAGAAAAAAAAAAACACGGTGTAAAAAGAAACACCAATGTTCGATTGTCGGTACAACTGTCTCACTTATAAAGCTCTCTAATTTTCATTTGAATTGGCGCTGAACGTAGTTTCACTAATTCCAAACACCTTGCTTGTAAAGCTTCCTTCTTTCCAGCCTTATTTCGACCAGCAAAGTCCAATAACACTTGTAATTCTGATACACGAAAGGCCACGACCATACGCTATCATGAGAAGAAAAAAAAAAATGAAGTTTCCCAAAATCTACTTTTGAAATTTGGAGGGTATGTTGTAAATTAGTAGCCGCTAGCCTCTAACGTAAAGCTGGAGAATTTCTACGTAGACCAAAGACGTTGAAGGCGCGAAATATAGCCAAAAAAGCTGAACAATTTCCTCCTGCATTGAGGCTAAACGGCTGCTAATCGAAAGAATTTTCTGAAATTGGATTTTTGGTGGATTTTACCTTCAAATCTTCCGTTTCAGCCATTACACACTGAAGCCAAGAAGGCCTCTATGCTGAAAATGGAAAAATAACGCACCGAGATTTCAATTGATATAAATGCATAAAAACGTGTCTCATTTCATAGATGGAAAAGATTGAGAACGAATTCGTCGTTTTTTATGTCGACGAAAAAAAGATTGAAACTAACGAAATTCGTTTTAAAAAAAATTGAAGTAATTAGAAGAGTTCTAATTTACTAACCATTTCGAAACTGTTTCTGAAGACAGAAGTCGGCAAAATAAACGATTTTCAACTAAAATGAACAAATTTATCAAATGGATAAAATGAACAAAAAAAATGAAGTAAAATTTAAGCTGCGATTTCACTCAAATCCATTGTTATAACAATAATCGTGTTTTAGGGGAGGAGCTTTAAATTTAACGCTATTGCTAGCTCAATTTTAAAGCAATCGCTATGTTACACGTCGCAATGGCTCAAACAGTTGTGGCTCCGCCCACATGTGACGTAACACTATAGCAATAGTTGTCACGTGAAGTCGCAACTTAATTGCAACGGAAATATTGCTTTATCGATACAAATTACATTATCGTTTATATATTCTAATAAAACTGTCGCCATCTTGGTTTCTGAGATGTGGATTGGGTATGGAAGCCTGTCTAGAACATTTTTCTCAAACTATTTCTTTTTTCAATACGATTACTACACTGTGCAATAATATTGATAGACTTTTCATTCGAATTTATTAACTTATCAATCGTATTGAACTGCTCCTCAATTGTGTTAATCCACTCATCAATCGTATTGAGCTGCTCCTCAATCGTGTTAATCCACTCATCAATCGTATTGATCCATTTTCCAATTGTATTGATCAAATATAGTATTGATTCACTCCTCAATCCATATTTGGAGCTCGAATTAGGACATTTGTCTCAATAATATTAGGAACTGGATCCATTCGAGATAATCTACTCCTCAAAAATGCCGAGAAATAAATTAATAATTTATTTTGATGGCAAAATTATGTGTGTGTGGGGGGGGGAGCGGAAAAAAGGGGGAAGAGGAGAAACTAAGAATAATGTCTCAAACAGGCTTCCTTAGCCAGCGGCCATTAGTAAAAATTGAAACATGTATTTATATATCGATAAAGAATATTATCTGTTAATTCATCGATATGATAAATTTATTGCGCAATTACTGGTGTTTTTAATCTCCATGTTGTCAGATAAAACATTTGAAACCGTAATAAAATAATAAATTAATGTAAATTTTACAATTTCTATCATAATAGGGTACACACTAACTATATTGATGTCTACCACTTTTGTTATAAAAATATTTTAATCAATTTTAATGATTTAATATAAAATTATGATCGATACATAACACAGTTCACTTATACATAAATTAACATAATAAGGTTTGGTAACACTGTACACATTGGTAGCCCATGTTGATAATTTCTGTTTTTAAAGTCTAGTAGAATTTTTCGCATTTTTACATATAGTTAACTTTAAGAAGCAGCTACTTATTTCAAGTAGCTGCTAACTAAGTTGCTTTTAACTTGAAACAGCTGCTAAATTTAAGAATGAACTAACTTCAAGCATATGCTACATTTAAGCATATACTTAAGCCTTGTTTTCACATTGATAGTTTTCATGAGAGCAGCAACTATCGCGAGAACTATCATTGTACAGACCACATGATAGGCACTATCATACTATCTCGTTTGACTAGATAGTTGATAGTACTATAGTGACAGTAACTATAATAGTTGTTGATTGACCGTTTTCGGCAATTTCTATTGTCTAAGACAATTAGACGATTACCGTTCACCGTATTTCCATTTAATCGACATTTATAAATCGTCAGAATATTTATGGAACATTAAATCACCGTATTTACTATTACAACGAACATAATAAGCGAAAAGGAGCGATCAAAACATCGCTAATGCGATGGAAAACTAGCGTTAGCCCACTAGTATTTGCAGAGAGCATGCGCATTGCCATCTTATCGGATAGGAAAGTGTGGAAAGTGAAAACTACGGTACCCCTTATAGGACGTTTAAAATACTAATTTATTGACTTAGTATCTCAATATATTGACTTAGTATCTCAATTTACTGACTTAGTATCTCAATGTATTGACTTAGTATCTCAATTTATTGACTTAGTATCTCAATATATTGACTTAGTATCTCAATATATTGACTTAGCATCTCAATTTACTGACTTAGTAGCTCAATTTATTGACTTAGTATCTGAATTTATTGACTTAGTATCTCAATATATTGACTTAGTATCTCAATATATTGACTAAGTATCTCAATATATTGACTTAGGTTAGGTTAGGTTTGGTTTGGTTAGGTAATTATACCTAACCTAACAATCTCAATATATTGAGATATTAAGTCAATATGTTGAGATACTAAGTTAATATATTGAGATACTAAGTTAATATACTGAGATACTAACTTAATATATTGAGATACTATCTCAATATATTGGCTTAGGTTTGGTTAGTTTAGGTGATGTTAGGTTAGGTATAGTTACCTAACCAAACCAAACCTAATATAACCTCAATCTAACTAAAGTCAATATATTGAGATACTAAGTCAAAATATTGAGATACTAAGTCAAAATATTGAGATACTAAGTCAAAATATTGAGATACTAACTAAATATTGATACTATCTCGATATATTGACATAGTACGTCAATATATTGAGACCTGCGCGCAAAAAACACCAAATTAATTTTATTTTATTAATTTTAATTTAATTTTGTTAATTTTCGGCGACTTCCTAGGGCCCCTATAGTGAACGTGTAATCGGCAGTTTCCATTGGTGATCAATAGATGGCGCTGCTAACGCAAATCTGCAATCACTTTCCTATATAAACGATAAGATGGCAATGCCCCGTCTCTCTGCAAGTACTAGTGGGCTAACGCTAGTGATGGAAATGCACGAGGAGAACACTGAAGCGGAGGAAACTGAGCGACTTATTTGATCGAAAAGAAAAAGATCGTCGCCAGACGCCAGTAAACAGGCAGTTAGAAATCGGGGAGAACTTCAGTTGGCTCCGCCCTTGTTATGACGACTGGCAACTTCTAATTGGTTTGTTGTGTAGTTTGACGTTAAAAAGGACTGAGAATGTGACGTCAGACTACATAACCAACCAATTAGAAGTTGCGTTCGTCATAACAAGGGTGGAGCCAACTGAAGTTCTCCCCCTAATTGTAACTGCCTGTTGGGAATTCGGTGCTATGGTTGCAATGCTGTGCCACTACTGCTATAAATTGCAAATGGCTGCCAACGGTGAGGTGAAAAATTAGTTTTTTGTTCAGTTTTGTCTTAGTTTTTGCGTATATTTTATTAATTGTAAATATCTATAAGGTTTTAAACGCGTATTACCTAACTTAACGTTAATCTTTCGTTTACTTTCATAGTTTTGAAGGCGTCTCTTGCTAACGTTCGAGGAGTTGGTGGAAATGGCGGTGGCGTCGTTCCGTCCTTTGTTCGACAAATTCAAGAGAAAACCAAGAATGTGCATCATCAGTTGAGGTGATTTGCACGATATAAATGTTCGTACATTGTTTGTTTTACTTTGCTCTGTAAGCAGTTTTCTGTCATTTATTTTACATTTCCGTATGCGTCGCAACGCATACGCTAAACTAATTTGCTACGTGTAAATCCGCAAGATTGCCGTACAGTATTAGCAAGGTTTCCCCCACTAGTGGTTTAAACTGGGCTGGGTAAACATGTTTAACCCATTTTGGTTTTTTTTCAGTTTTACATGGAATTTTAAAATTTTTTAAACTTTGGTCGTTTTTAAGTTTTTTGAGACTGCTGAGCCCCGTTAAGCATTCCCAAGCCCCTTTTGATGTATTTTAGAGGATTTAATTTTTTTTTTAATTGTTGGCCGCTTTTGGAAAAAAAATCCAAGGCCCGAGCTGGCTCTCCACGGAACTGTTGATGACTTACGAGTCATAGCGTTATTGGCTTTCCCATTTTTGTAAAGAGATTTAACCTCTGAAAACCCGGGCTAAACCTAGATTAAACCAGTGGGCTGTGCTAAATAAGTAAAACCTGCCTTAGGGGGCCATCTTTTCGCCAACTGCCACGAGAGGCGCTTATTGGACATAAGGTCCAGTACGTCGTTAAAGTTGTATTTCAAATTATTCACGTTTATCGTTTTGTTGTGAGTCGCCAAACCTTAAAGCGTTAAAGTTATGGGAATATTCTTACGATGAATTTAGCACCCATTCCTAGGAAACGTTCGCTTGAAAAACTGCTAGGTTTGAAAAAGAGACCTCCTATAGAACATAATAGCCAATGCAGTGGTGCCATATGGAGGGACGAAAACAAGTATCTATTCAGCCACCTTAACAAGAAAATTAAAAAAATAATGGCACATTTTTTTGGTTATTGCTTAAGGACATCCACTAAGAGAACTACAAATAAATTACTCAGTGTGGGAATTACTTTTCATTAATTTCATTTGGGTACTTGACTAAAGTTATAACTTTTGAGGCGCTAAAAATTGAGGCTTCCGGAGCGTGTCTAGTGCGCGTATGGCGAAAGTCAGCATTGAATGATTCCGTTTCTTTTTTTATTTAGCGTTGTGCCATGTCGCAATCAAAGTACAAGTACGGATTCGTCACCTGCTTCCACGACTGGTTTGCCGATTACGAAGAAGTCGTACTCTCCTTTTCAGAATGCGACCAACAAAGCAGAGTATGTCGTCGCCAGAAT
This sequence comes from Brachycybe producta, assembly GCA_036925085.1. Classification (NCBI taxonomy): domain Eukaryota; kingdom Metazoa; phylum Arthropoda; class Diplopoda; order Playtdesmida; family Andrognathidae; genus Brachycybe; species Brachycybe producta. Next base: position 5,683,847 of record JAUPFP010000004.1, read on the forward strand.
GGACGACATCCTCAACTGGGCTCGCAAGGTAATCGTTTTTTCGGACCCTTTCTCTCTTCCCATCTGCTGTTTTGAGCCGTTAGTTTTGGTTTGTATTCGACCGTAGGGTTCACTGTGGCCGCTTACGTTTGGGCTCGCTTGTTGTGCGGTCGAGATGATGCACATTGCGGCTCCACGGTACGACATGGATCGATACGGAGTCGTTTTCAGAGCTAGTCCACGTCAGGCTGACGTCATCATCGTGGCTGGCACATTAACCAACAAGATGGCTCCTGCTCTGAGAAAGGTAAATTAGCTCAAAGGAATGTTTTTGTGATGGCGCTTCTTATTGTTTTGCTTCTTTTCGTTATGGTTTTAGGTTTACGATCAAATGCCTGAACCTCGTTGGGTCATTTCTATGGGAAGCTGTGCTAACGGTGGAGGTTACTACCATTATTCTTACTCGGTAGTAAGAGGATGCGACAGAATAATTCCAGTCGACATATATGTACCAGGTTGAAACTTTTGTTCCTTTTTACTTTAAAGTGATGATGCTTGTCGAACTTACAAATGAGACTTCTTTTTTAAAACACTTTATGGCCAAATGATGAGTTTACTTGAGAAGGAGTGTAGAAACTTCATATTTATACAGTTATTCGTTTAAGATGAAACGGATAACATGAAAATAAAAGAATTTTTTGGTCCCATGAATAAAAATCTCTGTAAAACCTTTTTTAAAAAAAGAAAAAATTTGAAGTCCAAGTTTTCCAAATTCGCTTTGAAATAGGATTGTTTTTGTTATTGTGTTTTTTCATACCCAAAAAAACTTAAGCAGTTATGCGTGAAAATTGTTTGCAATAAAAGATGGGTAGGAAGTTTGTAGTACGATGATGAATGGTGCAGGGGTCCTGAAATCAGTGACAATGTGAACTGAACTGTCCCATTTTTGGCGCTTCGATTTTGCATGTGGCATACGTCGATGTTGCTATGATGGGACGGTGAGAAGCACTGTCTGAGTACGTGGCTAATATGATGTTAATGTGCACATGACACTGGACCGTCCTCCTGTTTAGTTTTGAACTGTGAAACTCCTAACGGAATTGCTTTTTCTTTGTTCTGAACTGTAAAGGTTGTCCACCAACTGCGGAAGCGTTGATGTATGGGATTCTTCAACTTCAAAAGAAGATCAAGAGGATGAACTCTATTCAAATGTGGTATCGTAAATAAATAACTCGTTCTTTATCCCCTTTTTATCAAATGTGTGACTGTAAATATTAGAAACGCCGGAAACATAGTGAAATTTAAAACCATCTTATGGCGTTGTATGTTAAAAAAATGTAAGAAATAAATTATATGAAATATATTTTTAAAAGTCGTTAACAGTGATGTAATTTTGTTTCAGGAAGTGTTTTATAGAACATGCAAAACGCAATTTATGAAAGTACAAATTGTGCTAGGACGCATAAATAATAGTTAAAATTAATCTGTTGCAAACTGTGTGTTTCAAACGACGTTTAATTTTTAAATTTGCCTCGTTTGGGAGCAGACTGCAGAACAATTTTAAAAGACAAGAATGCAAGATGTGGCAAGAGAATTGTGGAAATTCTTGTCACTGCGATGTTGTATTTATAGTTAAAGGTAGCGTCCTTGATAGATAATCATAATGACATTTCATGTTCATTTCTATCTACTGTCATGTTCATACAATGAGGAAATGTTGAACTGATGTTCAGAGTTTCACGTGCTAATGAGACAGGGTCAAGTCTGAGGTTCGGAAGTTACTGGAATGGCTCCTAGCAACCAAGCGGCAATTTGAAAAGCCATGAAATTGCATTTATACGTGAAAAACGTATTGAGGAATTCATATAGTTATCTTAAGGATCACTGCTGTTTTTGAACTGAAAATTGTCTGAAAAATCGACCCTTTTAAGGTCAAGGGTCAAGCAAATTGAGATATAGGCCAGATATGGCCCGTGCATTCAAGAAGGGATTGCAAATTCATTTATTGTTCAAAACTTGGTTTTAAGGTACAGTAGAAAGGTAGCTACGCCCCACACACCCAAAAGGGTATATGGGCACATTACACACCTTACTCTCTATGCTTACCGCACCAAGGTACGACAGGGAAACAGCCTGGACCCGCCCAGTTGCGGACCCCTAAGAAGATCCTGAACGGGAAAAGCCATTTTCATAAAAACCCATATCTACACCTCTATTTCGACGTCAATAGAGAACTTCTTAAAAGCTGCTGTTAAAGGTGAACTTACTAGGTGGCTCATATCGCAAGGCCAATTAATACCTACTTTAAACACTGCAGCAGATAAGATCCTCCGAGCTTCCGCCCTGTTGGTAAGTGTACAGTCATAGAGGACATGATTAACTGTGTCCAATCCCTCATTACAACCAGAAACTAGACCTTCTTTTAAGTTAAATCTCTTCAGATATGAGTTAAATGACCCATGTCCAGTCAGCATCTGGGTAACACTGCCAGAGAAAATACACCCCTTAAGAGAAGGCTCCGTGATGTATTGAAACGTGACTCTCCCTTTAGAGGTCTGCGCCCAATCTTCCCTCCACCTATCCATTTAAGGTACAGTAGAAAGGTAGCTAGAATTGTTACCGTATCTATGACCATTACTACTTATGTGTCGATTCCTCGTAAAGGATGTCATCCTGCAATGCCCTATTCGCTGTAGCAAACAAACGTCCGAGAAGGGCAAGGCTTTGCTCAGCTTGAGTTCATCTAGGATGGGGATTTACACTTTAGCAAATCGTTGCTGACGACACTCATCAAAGGTAGTATGTTAGAACATGTCGTTAATATGGAGATACGGTTTTTTGGTTTTGTATTCATTTTGATGGAAAAGGACGTTGTTCATTGATGATTTGCAAATTTGCATTTATTTAATTACTTTTGTGCAATTTTATACATAATTATATACAGTTGTACAGTCTAAAAATAATGCCAAATTCTGGTATGTTACACCATTTGTACAAAAACAAAATGTTAGTTGGAGAAATGTACTCATTGTTTTGACTACAATTTGTATAATTATTTTTTTAATATTTACATACAAAGTTAAAATATGCAAACTTTAAAAGAAAATACAATAGAAATTTTTTTTATAAAAAATCGACTTATTTGTGCACGGCACAATCAATTCATAATAACTTCATAATCGATGAAGTTCATACTATTCATAAACACTGAAGTACACTTCCATTATCGATAGAATCTCCATATAAGTGATGCTGTTGTCATTAACGACAATAAAATTGGTGTTGCGCTTTTTGCGACGGCTGCGTTTCGTGGACATATGAAAGAATTGCCTTGCGGTTCCATTATGAAACTGATGTCTGGTTTTATTCCAAGACTATTAAAATCGTCTCTGTCCAATTCTTAAAATTGTGTCGTGATTTGAGAAACAAAAGTTAATAACCGTTATTACGAAGACCTTATTTCCATTTGCTCAAAGTTAATTATAACCAGTCAATTTTTTTAAAAAAAAAGGCATATATATGGTTGTATATGTCATTCTTTTAAAATTGACCGGATTAAAATTCACTTTCAGGTTAAATTTTGAGCAAAGTGGAAACATGGCAAAATCAACCAAAAGTGAGGATTACCTCCGATATCAATTCGGTCGATTGCTAGCAAATCACTATCAATTCCTACTTTACCTAGAAAAACCAGCTATAGAAAAACGTAATGAAATAAAATATTAAAAATCCAAATTAAACAGCTTCTGATAAGAAATCTAAGTACCTTGAATGTTTTTGATGGAAAGTCTTTTACGATAACACTCGTTAAGTTCCAGTTATCGGTGCTTATTTGATTTTTGTCCGTTTCCCAAAGTTTTATGGGAACTCCTTCGAGAGGTCCCGAGGAAGCGATACTGAGAAGTTGTAGCTGAGCCGTTTGGTTGACATTCTGTAGCCAGTAGCTGAAATTAACTTGCAATGCGACCGTCGTTGGTTCAAGTGTAAACGTGGGACTTTCAATCTCTGCCACTCCTACAGTTTGCTGAACGATATAATAGCAACCTGGAAATGATCTTCTTTAGGTTTATGTTGGCAAAACAAATTTATACGCTCGTAAGGTTGTAAAAAAAAATCTTACTTAGCGACAACACATGCAACTAATGAAACTTGCGTAACATCGGAAGGTTTTTTTTTTGCTGTTTGTGTCCCTTTTCTATGTTATTATTTACTTATAAAAAAAATTATCATTCAGTAAAAAACATCCAAGGTCTTTAATTTTGTAAGACTAATGCAATGCTTTTAAGATTACGAAAACGTATGTACATTGGGTGTGCTCGTTTTTGAAGGGATTATAGAATTTAAAATTTCAAAAGTGATCACGTATCACAAAAGTTTCATACTATGATACTAGTCTTTTGCATTTTGGATATATTTGAATAAATTCAAATGCGAATTTTGAAAGTTAATTGGAAATGGGAAGGTGTTGGATAATTTATTACTAAGTTTCAAACGAAAAGTCAATATTTATGGAGAAAAGAATTATGTTTGACAAGTTAGTAAATATCATTGGAATATGTTCGTAAATAGTACAGATTTGACTTGTTTTTTTCTTCTTCTAATAAACACGTATGAAGAATAGCACCCTGAAGTGGTAAATCAGTATTCTCCAGGCTTGTCGGAGCTCTACCATTCCTATCAGCATAGGTATATAGAGGTAGTGAAACTCTTGTTAGAGGAAAACGTCATGGGCGAGTGAGCTTTAATTGTACACTATAGCCTATTAGCCTCTCTTCGACCTTTTTAGTCCTCTTATTTCCCTTTATAAAGAGAACCTTGAATCTTTTGTGCAGTCGACCACTGTCTTTGTATTCAGTGGTTTAGATCTATGTAGAGGTAGTGCCATCTATTGGCCACACTAAAACCCTCGTACAGACTGCTCAATATGCAGAGTTTTTAGTTGAAATGCTCCTATATGCGGTATTTATCTTTATTTCTAAGTTTGTTACTTAGAAATAAAGATAATTTAGCTAAAATCTGATGGCTGGTGCTGAAAATCATCGTATTTTAAACTAGACTATAGTTACAGCAAGGTTGGTGGGGGGGGGGCTTTTTTAATATTCTTGGGTGGAGGCCACTCTAACCCCTGTACCAACCCTGGGGCTACACTATAGGGAAAAATCATTAAAATTGTTAAACAAACGAAATAAGATGTAATTGTTATCTAAAAAGTTAAAACCACTCAACAAATAAAGTTTCCCAAAAAAAAAATCAAATAAGTAGTAACATTTATACACAGTAAGTTAGTTATGAATGTCTGTGTGAGGGTACTAGGGTCTAATTTCAACAATTATTAAATTACAAATTTTTCTTTAAAAATAACTTATTTGTATAATATTTTTGTAAAACATACATATATTATTTAACATATTTCGATTGTTTTTATTATTTGAATGAAAAACCTATATTTGCTCATAAAATGCAATTTTATAGGGGGAAATATCGACAATGATATTATTAGATTAGATTATCTGTACAATTAATCCATTTTTCGTTAATTTTACTTTAAAATATTGGTGTTATCTATTACAGAAAAGAGAGAAAACAGTAATTCACTGGTCAATTTACAAAACCACCAATTTCGTTTTATATGTGCACATTGACTGGATTTTCTAGATTGGTTTATTGTCGATATAGGCATTTTTTCAAATTACCTAGAATGCTAGTCGAATCACAGTTTTAGTACCAAATTGATGGTTTTATAAATTTTTCTAATGAATTTGCAGGATGTCTTCAGTTTTCACTTCACATAATATTATTGTGCAATTTATATAATGAAATAACAACTCATGAATTATCCATGAATATTCGTCTTTTGGAACAATCCTAGTATATAGGACCCCCCTTCCCAATTTAAATATACTATAGCTTGGTGGAAACATCAAACACACGCAAAAAAAAAATGCTTTTAAAAGTTAAAAATTTACGTGGCATTACTATAGCATTTTTACGTTTTATTGCTATGTTAACTTAATAATTACCTAACCTAACCTAATCATTTTTAAATTAAATCAAATGCTTTTTTTTTACAAACTGGAGGCCACACCTTCAGGTCAGGCCCCCCCCCTGCAACAAACATAACTGAGCCCACCCATACATCATATAAGAAAAATCTTTAAAATGCCATTGACCACAATGCAAATTCAACGTTTTGCACGCGTTTTTTTTTGCTCTTACGTGATGTTTATACTAGAATTGCATGTTCAAAATTATCTCGATAAATTTTTTCCATCGAGCTATGCATGTATATTGTATAGTTTATTGAAATCGGCGAGGAGTATGTATACTAGAATTATGTTCAGCTTTCTGTTTGTACTTTGTATGAAGTCAATATCAACTTTTCTATTGATATTAATTTTTGCAATAGTGGACAACTCAACAGACCACCCTGTACTTGCAAACTTTCAATTTCTAGTTAGTTTCTTGTGAAAACGTTAAATAAACAAGTTATTAACTTCTGCATTACGTTTGCAGCGGTTTTGTTAGGAATCTCAGTTTTCGGTCTGAGGTATAGTTAGGGCCTGCATGTTAGAATCGTTTTTTTTTTGCAATTCATAGCTAAAATTGTCAATTTAGTAATTAAATTATTTTCGCTCTATAGCATCTCATGCATAATATAAATTTAATTATTTTCTCTCACAAGAATCTGATATCTTGTTCACACAAAAGGAATTCAAGTTGATTTTTGCACAAACTTTTCACAAAAAGGACGAAGTACGATTGAACTTTTATGAAAAGTTCAGGCAAAAATTTCGACTGAACCGTTTATTGTGAAGCCAAGGTTAAACTTATTCAGTTGTACTTTTAACTCGCCACATTCAGCGCAAATGTCATATAAATGTTTATAAAAACAAAAATAAAACGTGAATAGAATAAAATTATAGTTAAATTTACGTTTTTCGCATGCATTTTTCCAATATCTCATCTTTTCATCCCTGATGGCATGAGCGTAGCCACCGCCTCCTTTGACTTCGTTGGTTGCCTCTACCATTTCTTCACATGTTCCTTCCGGTGGAATCTTCACAGAAGGTATGTTTGTCACCAGGTAAAATACTGAACTGTGTTTAATGTTTATCCAGCTACACATGTTCACTTCAAATGGACAAGAGGCATTTTCTGCATCTGTGTTAGGCGTTGATCCTGCAAAAGCATAAAAATGATTAACTAAGTACTTTATTCTACACTAATAGCCGGATCTGCGAACAGGTAAAACTTAACGCAATTGCCTAATGGGCGCAAAGCAAAAAAATGCGCTTAAATTAACGTCTTTTCAGCCATGTGACCAAAAAGGTGTTTTGTGATAATTTTTATACAACATAATTGTACTATATTTTGATTTAACAAAATATTTAGTGAAATAAAACGTATATTTTTGCAACCAAAAAAAATCCTTGCTCTAATTATATCACTGACAATCACTGTTTATTGTAGGATAGCGAATTTCGCTGTAAACACGGCCAGTGTCATTTTAAATTGTCTCAAATTAGTCCTTTTTAAAAAATTAAATAAAAAGCTCATTTTGAAAGGTATCAAACGTTTTTAAAATTTATTTTCATAAACGCAGAATATCCAAAGTTTTATAGTGATGTTTTTTTACTCATCATAATTTTAAAGTAGGGACTTTTTTGGAATATGTTTCGATGATTCGTTAGAATGCTGACATACGTATTTTAAGTGGCTGACAACACATTTTTTCGGAGGATTCCTAAGCCTAAAGAAGAACTCGTGATTATTTAATTTCTTTGGTCACAGTCACAAAGTCAGTGTTAAAATAACACCCAGTCATATAATTATTAAAAAACAAAACAATGTATGACTTTAAAAGTGCAATTTGGCACAACTTCCATTTAGGACAATTAGTAACTTTAATCTTCTTCACCTTTGGCATCAGGCGAAATTTACAAGAGGCGAAACTTTTTTTTTTTTATAAAGTGTAATCAATGGGTGTCGGAATAATTTAAAATTTCTTTGGCTTTTATCTGGATGCTTGTAAATAAGATAAATGCATTAGAGAAAAGTGGGTCAAAATATATTAAGTTAAATTGTAGAGAAAAAAAAATTAAATTGCATCATATGAGATATGTGACATGATAAAACAAATATCTAGTATTTTGTAAAGAAATAAGTTTTGTTTATTTCAGAAAACAAATTCAAGTTTAATTCGAACTTTGCAACATTTGACAATTAATTCTACATGATCTTTCATTGTAAAAATCCCAATATTTACATATAGTTCTTACACTATACACAGCACGTCACTATTGAAGACTAATGTAAAAATGTATTTAACGAACTTAATTTGAATCCATTCTCGTGTATTAATTATAAACGTATTAATTGTTGTATTAACAATCCAGATTACCTTCTAATGTTGTGAAGCCAAGACAGATAATGCACAAGTTGAGAAAAATACTTGAAATCATGTTTTAAAGTATCCACGTTTTTTAAAAGTGAAGGACGAGCAAATCTGATGAATGCCAGACGAATAACGTCTGTAGCTGGTATATATATTGCCTGTGACTATTTTAAAAATGAATTCGAAATTGTTGGTCTTATTCTACAAAGGAAGAAGAAGAAAAGAAAAACGAGGAGGTGTGTTTGAGAGAGGGGCCCAATAATCACCAACAGATATATGATGGAGGGAGGAGAGAGAAATTGCAATTAATTACATGGTAGGCTAAGTTAAGTTTTGCTAGAAATGAGGGAAAGAAGGTGAACACCAGGTGAAAGAGAGTGACTCGATATAAAACATAAGAGTCATTTATCTCAAGGACAACCGTCTTATTTTGGCATCTTAATTCCTAATTTTGGTCGTGTTTATTTGAAATGTAGTGCCACACTCAACACATAAAAACACTACGTATTATTGCCATTGACACTTGTCATATTTGCTTAGCTAGCAGCTAAAGATTATAACTAGGTTAGTGTGAAACCATGCAGTTATTTTCCAGAATGGCTTTATAATAACGATACTTAAACTTCAGTTACATTAAGAAATATGACGTTGATTACACCTAAGTGTAAAATTACCTATTTGACAAATATTGTTTCGTTTTATATATTTATTTTATTAGTTTCAATTGCAATTCGAATCATTTACATAAACAAAAGAAATGTTTTTATGTAAGATTTCTTTCTCCTTGTTTCTTTTAATACAATCATAAAAAAATTAACTCTTTGTCGCTTTCTCCTTCTCTTTGCGAGCAGCTTCGGCTTTTGCCTCCTCTTCTTCGTACTTCTTTATCAAAGCTTCCACCTCGGGAGCTGGCAAGATGCGTATTACGGTCTTGTTGTTTTCTCGAGTAAGTGTCGCAAGCTCCACTTTAGAGAGAGAGAGAGAGAATTATGAAATTAAAAACAACAAACAAAATAATGAGCAATCTAGAATATCGAAAAGGGGTGAAAAGTAATCTGTTGGAATTTACGTTTTTCGGTTGCCAATTTCGTTGTATCTAAGGTTTTGCTCATCACTTTAATTGCCAATGGTAGAGCGTCCTTTAACATGGTTTCACCCTCGTTGTAATCTTGTTTCAAGATGGCAACTGCAGCCTGTGAAAAATAACAATCAAGTTTTCACGTGCTGGCAGACATTGGACCCCTGGACACGTAGTCCAGTGTGATTAGTATCGGATGATTGATGAATGCTTATTAAGTTGTTACTGTCGTTTATTTTGCCACATTTCACTTGGCAGATGACAATGACTTTAAGTTATATTTTCTTGAGTATTTTCATTTTGGCAAAGTATCATACGAATGGATCCTTAAGATTCAAGTGTGATTAGTACAAATTGTAATGAGCCATATGTTAAGTATCAAATTTAATTCTTTTATATCCTGGTTTAAAGTGATTAATTTTTAACAATTAGTAAATAATATAGTATATATTTGAATATATTGTTAACAGGTAAGAAAACTAATGACACATTAGGATGTTTTGACATGCCAGTGACGACAACATAGTTTGGATCTTCTATAATAACTCTTTGTAATTTATTCTAACCATTGGGGTTTTCCATCGTTATAATGTTTTTAGTAGATTAAACAATTAATTATATTTGCGTTTATTTCAAGGATACAAGTTGTATTTACTAATCTGCTGCGTATGTTACGGATTGATACGACGTTACGGAATTTATTCGTATTCTCTGTATGTTTGAAATCATTTCCGTTACATCACTGCTACATCAACGTGGTGGCATGCAGAACGGTGCCACGAAATATAGGCTGCCGGTCTGCAGCAAATTTACAGAAAAAAGTACAGTAAAAAATCGTAACAAAGTTAATTCCACCAGGTATTATATATATATATATATATATATATATATATATATATATATATATATATATATATATATATATATATATATATATATATATATATATATATATATATACATATATATATATATATATATATATATATATATATATATATATATATATATTATGCCAGGTCTGTGTGGCTATCTATCTGTCTGTCTGTCTGAAGTAACGCTGTACAACCATTGAAGCACATTGGAATTTATATAAATTTAAATAAAGAAATGAACAGCTTTTTTTTCTCTCAAGGTCAACCAACTATATGTTGCACTCTTCCCATCCAAGAACCCCATGATATTAAATTGGAGAGGGGAAAAGGTTGGAAAGTGTAGAAGGGGGAGAGAGAAACGTGGAGGGGGAAAAAGTGGGAGGGGTGACTGAAATTGAAATGAAATGAGTAAAAAAAAAAAAGAAAAAACGAAGCGCATGCGCACAATTAATTGCCTGTGAATTTTGCTCCCGTCATTTATGACGGGTTACCCCACTAGTAACTAAATAACCATTGAATGAAGTTAACAATATAAATTAACCTGTGAAATTCTTTATGTGACATGCATTTCTTGGCTCTGATCCCTAAGGTTAGGGAACCTTAGCATCTTGTGCATCCCTAAACTCAATGGTCCAATTATTCCAAAGGGGAAATCCCAGTGGTATTACCACCTTGAAAAAGTGCCCAAAATTACCTTAGAAAAAATGTCCGGGATGAAAATGAATAGAATAGAAATCGTTTAACATAAAAAGGAAGGAAATCGTGTTAACTGATAATGATGGCAACTATATTAAAATGAATTTGTTAAACGAGGCCGTACAATTTTTCGTGTTAAAAAAAAGGATATCAGATAGATTTTTATTCATGGGACCTGAAACGTTACTTCGTGTTAACTGACAATTTCGAGTTATCTGTTTTGTCTTAAAACGAATTAAAATACTGTATATGAAAAACTATGGACTGGATTGAAAATTATTTCATGTTAACCGTTTTCATGGTAAACGGTTATTTAACAGTCCCTGGAAAATTGCAAAAAAAAAAAAATTGCTGGTCCGCCACATCAGATACTTTTAGAAGCACTGTAGTTATTTATATTTGCCCAAAAAGGAAACTTGCTTTTTTTTTGCAAAAATGTTTCACAAAATTAATAAAAAAGTATGATGGAACTTTTCTGTGTAAACGGGAAAAGTTCGATTGGATTTTTTTTAATCGTGAAAGCCTGGGTTAAACTAACTTGGTGTAAATCACAACTTCAAGCTCATACTCTTAACGTTTGCCACCACTTGGTACGGACTGAGTATGTCGTTTTATCTGTTAACTACATTTGAAATAACGAAACAAGTGTTTATCGTCTTTATCATTTCCAAATGTATGACCACGTCTGTATTAGTTTCTTAGATAAAAGTTTTTTTTTGGTAAAAATGAAAATTTCGATTGGGTTATCCTTGAAATGGAATTAGTAAAATAGTAATACAGATTGCCAACAAAATCCTTTTTTTGTTGAAGTTGTCTGTCATTCCATTTATTTCTAATTATGTTACTGATATTATTTCTTGAAGGACAGAGGAAATCAAAAGGTAATTGAAACCTGTCTTTAACGATCACGTTTCAAAGTATTTTTTTTCTTGATTATGCAACTTAAAAGGTCATAACTTTTCTAACCGTTTTCAGCAAATTGACTGTTTTATCTATTGGGAACCGTAACTAGTGAATCACTCACTACCATATTCATTTTATTTCCTGAAAAGGTGAATTCCATGCGGGTTATATCTTGACATTTTCTAAAAGTGATAATTTCAAATCAAAGTGAAATATTTTGCATAATTTGCTGTTTTGTGGAAATTACATATTAAACAAAAAATTACAAACCGATTGATTAAAGAGTGAAACTGAAGTTAAAATTGCAAATATAAAAAAATATTGATATGTATCGAAAATATGATATTTTCCAAAAAAATCATGTTTTTTTCTTCTTTCCAAATCATAAAGTGGAGTTGTATTCGTTTTTACATCGAATTCAAAGGTCTTTATAAAATGACTTAAGTTTTTGCAAAATAATATAGGATCAAACATTTTGTGAGTTCTCATGTAGCCTATACACTAAAAAGTATGATAAATTTATTTTTGTAAAATGTGATGCAAAACCTGATTGTAAAATCTGATGTTTCATTCTGTGTGTATATCGGCTTTGCACATAATAAGTGAACAATGTTTACGAGCCTTATAAAATCTGGCATTTGTATCCCAGTTTTTTTTTTTTAAATTGTTCTTTTCTAGTATGAAATTTGTCACATTTGCCTACTTCTTACGTCTGATTTTGGCAACGAGAACCATTTGTTCTGTTCTAATTTAAATGAACAACAACAACAGTGACATCTTTTCATCACAGGTTAATTCCCCGAGTAAAGCTCAAAAGGAAACTTATTTTAAGTGTTAATTATGTATAAGTTGAATTGGTTTTAAGCCAAAAAAAGAAACGAAGATTGCTTTGTCTTAAAATACATGGCAATCTTCTTTTTTTTTTGATAACTCAGCTAATTTTTTTCTCATGAAATGTAATTTAGGATTAAATTTGGTAACTAAGTGGAATGGAAGGGAAATTGTTAGGACTCTTCATATGAAATCCTCTCATTAAAACAATCTTTTATGGAAGGTTGCATCAATAGTTCGAGTAAACTACGGTCCAAATGTACCTTAACAAACCATTAAATGCAACAATTTACTATTACGAATATTAATAAAAGGCTATGTTAACAAATTTAGCTTGATTGCAAATTAGGTTTACGTCATTCGTTTCTATCTTTTAGTCACACTATAATAACATTCATAAAGTGAATTAGTATTATCGCAACTGCAGCACAATTATTAGGTAAAATGCTTCCGAGTTACAATATAAATATGATTCACTTGGCCATCAAACTGTGATAAAACAAACGCCAAACCGAAAAGAAAAAGCTAACGTGTTATAGAACTGCCAATTCAATGATATAAATGAGGCAAATTCTCAAGTGTCACTTTGTACGATGATGTTTAATAAAATGTATTTAAAATAACCTAATATTTTTAAATTGAAGCTTATTATGTTATTAGCTTTAATTTCCGTATATATTCAATCACAATTATGCAACGTCGAAGCTAGTTTTTAAAATGTAAACGCTACTCCAACTCCGTCTTTCAGTATCAAATTCAAGAGAATCTAGAATTTGTTTTCGAAACTAGAAAAGTAGCTCAATTACTTAAGGGTAATTTCATGAATTGAATTTGAAAATGACTCACCTTTAAGCAGACGATATTTTTAATTTATGGTCTATAAAAAGTTTATTTTGAAAGATATCAATGTGAAAGTGATTTGGCTAATGTTCTAGTTTCTAACACACTTTCAATTTCTCCATAGTGTTGCTCCTGAAACGCAGAATTCAGTGATTTTCAGATTAAACTCACATTTTTTAGCAAAATTATAACCTGATTGCCCTATAAATAATCAACACTTGTGATTTCTAGTCTTCAGCTTTTGTTTAAATCTCAATCTGAAAGAGGAGAATCTTTTATTAAGTGTGAACTCACTGCACTGTTGTTGCCGATACAAGTGGCCTTCCAACCTCCATAATTTCCACTTGGATCAGACTGATAAAGCTGAAATCCATAGTGCTTATCCCAACCCATGTAAAGCACCGACACTCCAAACGGTCTTTTACCTAGTTTGTCATTTAAATATAACTTACATTTACTTTCCTTTTTACAGACAGATCCAATAACTACAACTTGCCTCCGTACTGAGTGTAAGCCTGTTTGATATCACATAACCAACAAACCAACTGTTCACACGGAATAGACTCACCATACTGAAATTTGTACCTGAGAAAAATACAAAAATTGATCATTAGTAACTTAGTAGACACAAACAATTCACCATCCGATGGGTTTTTTTCCAACCTCTGAGCGATGACACGCAACTCGTTCGTCAATACGTTCGCATCCGACGTTATGCCAGCGACACTGCAAGCCATGTCACTACGTGAGAAAGTAAAGATTGTGAATTTTATCATTCGTACAGTTATATAGTGTTGTTAATACTCGTTCAACGTGTAGATTTTCTCGGAATCAAAAACTTCATCCAAGAGTTTGCTCGTGTTACGTCTCTCGGCTGCTAAAACGATTCCATCCTTCGCTAGGATTCCAAGACAAGTACCAGCGTGGCCAATTGCCTCCATCGCATATTCCACTTGATATAGACGCCCTTAAGTCAATAGAAAACAGAAAAAAATGTTAATAAGGCAGAAGAGGGATAGGAGACGTCGATCTCCACTTGACGTTTTCATTTAATTAGTCGCTTATTTACCCTCTGGCGAGAAAATAGTTGTTCTTGAATCGTAACGGCGTGCCTAAGTTTCAATGTGAAATATTTTCAATTAAAAACAACAATGTAATAATATTTTTATTTTTAAAAAGTTCAAAAAAAGAGAAGAAACTTACCATGATGACAATTCAGAATGAAAGCAGGGAGTTGTATTGTTCGATTGTGGCGCCCTCAAGTATCGGAATTAAAACGTAGAGGCTGGCCGCCGCCGCTGAAATTCATAAACTGTTAGTCGCCGCTTTTTTTTGGTTTTGATTTTTATTAGAATGTTGAATTTTTCTACGTTAAAATTTGAAATATTTGACAGGACTTTTTTTCAGAAAACAACTTTGAATTCACTTTTTTATACTTTTAACAAAAAAAATTTCAAAGTTTTTTTGCAATAATTTTAATTGTTTTAGTTGATCAGCGCACGGCCGCCGCTTGCTCATTGGTTGTCGGTTTCTGTCGATTTCGTTTTGGTTTTCTGTCATTACTAGCATTAGCCCAGTGGTATTTTCATTGAGCATGCGCATTGCCGTCTATCGTTTTATATAGGCATAGCCTGCATAGGCTCCCTTTGCAAAAACACTGTCTGGATAATGTTGTTGCATCGACAGTTCTGGGACCCACTTCTGGAACAAAACTTGGAAATTTTTTTTTCGTATGGTGCTACTGAATGCAGTTACACCTGAATAAAAAGACAGGTGCAGCCTGTCTTTGCTACTTAGATCGTGTTTACCACTACCATCTTTTAACCGAAAAGCAATCTGAAAAATGTAATTATATATTGCACTTTCACAGTTAATATACTATTACTTTTGAAAAGTACACTAAGTACATGGTGAATGCTATATCAAAAGGTTGCATTTGACTGTTAAACATACGTTTTGTGACTGTTTAAACGCAAATGCTATGGCAACAAACGAGTTTAATACTCCAACAAATTTCGTATTCAGTAAAATTGTGTATGGTTTAGAAACTTTTTGAAGCTTAGGAATACATAACTTTTTTTTTCTAATTTTCTAATTCTGCAATTGCAGCAAGAAATGAAATTTTAAAAGATTTTCCTTGATATCCTTTTGGGAACTATGCAAGACATAAAAGAATTCTATAAAAATATATAGAAGAATTGCAAAAAAGTGTACACAGCATGACAGATCATTTGTCATCGAGCCCCAATCTTCCTGACGTAAGCTTTATTGCAACATGGTAGTACAACATTCCAAGTTGCCACCCATCACTAATGCTAGTGCTTAGGAAAGAGCTTACATGTATAGACTAGGCTCAGTTCTCAGCTCTTTTGTGCTCTATGGTTTGTAATGAAATCCCAACCACCACTACACTCCACCAACCACATTCCGCCTCACTATAGTGTTGTGGTAGAAGGTATTTCTAAATACCAACCATACTAACACCATGAGCTAACGTGTGCAGTTGTGGCAGACAGAGCTGCACTCTTGGACATACTCATAGAGAGCACTCCCCACACATGCTAGGCCACAGAGCACACAATTGAGCAGCAGCCTTCTCATTCACCACATGAACTAAATCATGAGCTGAACGGGCACAGCTGTGTTGTTATCTACTAACATACTTACATCAGTTAATATACTATTACTTTTGAAAAGTACACTAAGTACATGGTGAATGCTATATCAAAAGGTTGCATTTGACTGTTAAACATATGTTTTGTGACTGTTTAAACGCAAATGCTATGGCAACAAAACGAGTTTAATACTCCAACAAATTTCGTAAACACTGAAACAAAAAATTAATATTTACCCATCATTCAAGATGTGTAGCACAAAATATCCTATGTTATCACATGTTCAAGTCACACAAACATATGTTATCATCCTTTTTACAAGAAACAAAATTACACTAGCAAAATTTTTTGTTCACCCAAAGTCTTATTTTTATATCTATCGAATAGAATGAAAGTTCTAAGATCTTATCATCTAGAACTGTCTACCCAGGTGCAAACCTGGATCCTTAATCCTAGATGAGACTGAAGAAGACAACATGATTAACTAGTTTTTAGTCGTGTGAAAGCCAGAGGAGTAACAGACAGCTAAAGGATTCTTTCATTGTAAAGGTTCTTTGGAGAGTAACTTGTGAGGAAATGCAAGGGACTAATTTGTTCCTTTCCTCCCGAACCAGGATAGAATTAGTGGCCTAGCCAACCAGTTTCAGACCACTCGAAAAAGTGAAAACGAAGTGTTTAAAGAATTCAATCCATCCCTGAAGGTGGTTCATTACAATATTATGGGAGTGCACTCCACAGTGCCAGGAGTGCTGCTTATTGTTTAATATTCCAACTAAAAACAATTTTTTTTTCTTTGTTAAGTTATTCACACAATGCAAACATACTGTGAAATTAAGTAAAATTGTGTATAGTTTAGAATCTTTTTGAAGCTTTGGAATACATAACTATTTTTTTCTAATTTTCTAATTCTGCAATTGCAGCATGAAATGAAATTTTAAAAGATTTTCCTTGATATCCTTTTGGGAACTATGCAAGACATAAAAGAATCCTATAAAAAGATATAGAAAAAATGCAAAAAAGTGTACACAGCATGATAGATCATTTGTCATCTAGCCCCAATCTTCCTGACGTAAGCTTTATTGCAACATGGTAGTACAACATTCCAAGTTGCCATCCATCAGTAATGCTAGTGCTTAAGCATTCAAGCTTAGGAAAGAGTTTACATGTATAGACTAGGCTCAGTTCTCAGCTCTTTTGTGCTCTATGGTTTGTAATGAAATCCCAACCACCACTACACTCCACCAACCACATTCCGCCTCACTATAATGTTGTGGTAGAAGGTATTTCTAAATACCAACCATACTAACACCATGAGCTAACGTGTGCAGTTGCGGCAGACAGAGCTGCACTCTTGGACATACTCATAGAGAGCACTCCCCACACATGCTAGTCCACAGAGCACACAATTGAGCAGCAGCCTTCTCATTCACCACATGAACAAAATCATGAGCTGAACGGGCACAGCTGTGTTGTTATCTACTAACATACTTACATCAGTTAATATACTATCACTTTTGAAAAGTACACTAAGTACATGGTGAATGCTATATCAAAAGGTTGCATTTGACTGTTAAACATACGTTTTGTGACTGTTTAAACGCAAATGCTATGGCAACAAAACGAGTTTAATACTCCAACAAATTTCGTAAACACTGAAACAAAAAATTAATATTTACCCATCATTTAAGATGTGTAGCACAAAATATCCTATGTTATCACATGTTCAAGTCACACAAACATATGTTATCATCCTTTTTACAAGAAACAAAATTACACTAGCAAAACTTTTTGTTCACCCAAAGTTTTATTTTTATATCTATCGAATAGAACGAAAGTTCTAAGATCTTATCATCTAGAACTGTCAACCCAGGTGCAAACCTGGATCTTTAATCCTAGATGAGACTGAAGAAGACAACATGATTAACTAGTTTTAGTCGTGTGAAAGCCAGAGGGGTAACAGACAGCTAAAGGACTCTTTCATTGTAAAGGTTCTTTGGAGATTAACTTGTGAGGAAACGCAAGGGACTACTTTGTTCCTTTCCTCCCGAACCAGGATAGAATTAGTGGCCTAGCCAACCACTTTCAGACCACTCGAAAAAGTGAAAACAAAGTGTTTAAAGCATTCAATCCACCCCTGAAGGTTGTTCATTACAATATTATGGGAGTTCACTCCACAGTGCCAGGAGTGCTGCTTATTGTTTAATGTTCCAACTAAAACAATTTTTTTTCTTTGTTCAGTTATTCACACATTGCAAACATACTGTGAAATTCAGTAAAATTGTGTATGGTTTAGAAACTTTTTGAAGCTTTGGAATACATAACTTTTTTTTTCTAATTTTCTAATTCTGCAATTGCAGCAAGAAATGAAATTTTAAAAGATTTTCCTTGATATCCTTTTGGGAACTATGCAAGACATAAAAGAATTCTATAAAAAGATATAGAAGAATTGCAAAAAAGTGTACACAGCATGACAGATCATTTGTCATCGAGCCCCAATCTTCCTGACGTAAGCTTTATTGCAACATGGTAGTACAACATTCCAAGTTGCCACCCATCACTAATGCTAGTGCTTAGGAAAGAGCTTACATGTATAGACTAGGCTCAGTTCTCAGCTCTTTTGTGCTCTATGGTTTGTAATGAAATCCCAACCACCACTACACTCCACCAACCACATTCCGCCTCACTATAGTGTTGTGGTAGAAGGTATTTCTAAATACCAACCATACTAACACCATGAGCTAACATGTGCAGTTGCGGCAGACAGAGCTGCACTCTTGGACATACTCATAGAGAGCACTCCCCACACATGCTAGGCCACAGAGCACACAATTGAGCAGCAGCCTTCTCATTCACCACATGAACTAAATCATGAGCTGAACGGGCACAGCTGTGTTGTTATCTACTAACATACTTACATCAGTTAATATACTATTACTTTTGAAAAGTACACTAAGTACATGGTGAATGCTATATCAAAAGGTTGCATTTGACCGTTAAACATACATCAGTTAATATACTATTACTTTTGAAAAGTACACTAAGTACATGGCGAATGCTATATCAAAAGGTTGCATTTGACTGTTAAACATATGTTTTGTGACTGTTTAAACGCAAATGCTATGGCAACAAAACGAGTTTAATACTCCAACAAATTTCGTAAACACTGAAACAAAAAATTAATATTTACCCATCATTCAAGATGTGTAGCACAAAATATCCTATGTTATCACATGTTCAAGTCACACAAACATATGTTATCATCCTTTTTACAAGAAACAAAATTACACTAGCAAAATTTTTTGTTCACCCAAAGTCTTATTTTTATATCTATCGAATAGAATGAAAGTTCTAAGATCTTATCATCTAGAACTGTCTACCCAGGTGCAAACCTGGATCCTTAATCCTAGATGAGTCTGAAGAAGACAACATGATTAACTAGTTTTTAGTCGTGTGAAAGCCAGAGGAGTAACAGACAGCTAAAGGATTCTTTCATTGTAAAGGTTCTTTGGAGAGTAACTTGTGAGGAAATGCAAGGGACTAATTTGTTCCTTTCCTCCCGAACCAGGATAGAATTAGTGGCCTAGCCAACCACTTTCAGACCACTCGAAAAAGTGAAAACGAAGTGTTTAAAGAATTCAATCCATCCCTGAAGGTGGTTCATTACAATATTATGGGAGTGCACTCCACAGTGCCAGGAGTGCTGCTTATTGTTTAATATTCCAACTAAAAACAATTTTTTTTTCTTTGTTAAGTTATTCACACAATGCAAACATACTGTGAAATTAAGTAAAATTGTGTATAGTTTAGAATCTTTTTGAAGCTTTGGAATACATAACTATTTTTTTCTAATTTTCTAATTCTGCAATTGCAGCATGAAATGAAATTTTAAAAGATTTTCCTTGATATCCTTTTGGGAACTATGCAAGACATAAAAGAATCCTATAAAAAGATATAGAAAAAATGCAAAAAAATGTGTACACAGCATGATAGATCATTTGTCATCTAGCCCCAATCTTCCTGACGTAAGCTTTATTGCAACATGGTAGTACAACATTCCAAGTTGCCATCCATCAGTAATGCTAGTGCTTAAGCATTCAAGCTTAGGAAAGAGCTTACATGTATAGACTAGGCTCAGTTCTCAGCTCTTTTGTGCTCTATGGTTTGTAATGAAATCCCAACCACCACTACACTCCACCAACCACATTCCGCCTCACTATAATGTTGTGGTAGAAGGTATTTCTAAATACCAACCATACTAACACCATGAGCTAACGTGTGCAGTTGCGGCAGACAGAGCTGCACTCTTGGACATACTCATAGAGAGCACTCCCCACACATGCTAGGCCACAGAGCACACAATTGAGCAGCAGCCTTCTCATTCACCACATGAACTAAATCATGAGCTGAACGGGCACAGCTGTGTTGTTATCTACTAACATACTTACATCAGTTAATATACTATCACTTTTGAAAAGTACACTAAGTACATGGTGAATGCTATATCAAAAGGTTGCATTTGACTGTTAAACATACGTTTTGTGACTGTTTAAACGCAAATGCTATGGCAACAAAACGAGTTTAATACTCCAACAAATTTCGTAAACACTGAAACAAAAAATTAATATTTACCCATCATTTAAGATGTGTAGCACAAAATATCCTATGTTATCACATGTTCAAGTCACACAAACATATGTTATCATCCTTTTTACAAGAAACAAAATTACACTAGCAAAACTTTTTGTTCACCCAAAGTTTTATTTTTATATCTATCGAATAGAACGAAAGTTCTAAGATCTTATCATCTAGAACTGTCAACCCAGGTGCAAACCTGGATCTTTAATCCTAGATGAGACTGAAGAAGACAACATGATTAACTAGTTTTAGTCGTGTGAAAGCCAGAGGGGTAACAGACAGCTAAAGGACTCTTTCATTGTAAAGGTTCTTTGGAGATTAACTTGTGAGGAAACGCAAGGGACTACTTTGTTCCTTTCCTCCCGAACCAGGATAGAATTAGTGGCCTAGCCAACCACTTTCAGACCACTCGAAAAAGTGAAAACAAAGTGTTTAAAGCATTCAATCCACCCCTGAAGGTTGTTCATTACAATATTATGGGAGTTCACTCCAAAGTGCCAGGAGTGCTGCTTATTGTTTAATGTTCCAACTAAAACAATTTTTTTTCTTTGTTCAGTTATTCACACATTGCAAACATACTGTGAAATTCAGTAAAATTGTGTATGGTTTAGAAACTTTTTGAAGCTTTGGAATACATAACTTTTTTTTTCTAATTTTCTAATTCAGCAAGAACTGAAATTTTAAAAGATTTTCCTTGATATCCTTTTGGGAACTATGCAAGACATAAAAGAATTCTATAAAAAGATATAGAAGAATTGCAAAAAAGTGTACACAGCATGACAGATCATTTGTCATCGAGCCCCAATCTTCCTGACGTAAGCTTTATTGCAACATGGTAGTACAACATTCCAAGTTGCCACCCATCACTAATGCTAGTGCTTAGGAAAGAGCTTACATGTATAGACTAGGCTCAGTTCTCAGCTCTTTTGTGCTCTATGGTTTGTAATGAAATCCCAACCACCACTACACTCCACCAACCACATTCCGCCTCACTATAGTGTTGTGGTAGAAGGTATTTCTAAATACCAACCATACTAACACCATGAGCTAACATGTGCAGTTGCGGCAGACAGAGCTGCACTCTTGGACATACTCATAGAGAGCACTCCCCACACATGCTAGGCCACAGAGCACACAATTGAGCAGCAGCCTTCTCATTCACCACATGAACTAAATCATGAGCTGAACGGGCACAGCTGTGTTGTTATCTACTAACATACTTACATCAGTTAATATACTATTACTTTTGAAAAGTACACTAAGTACATGGTGAATGCTATATCAAAAGGTTGCATTTGACTGCTAAACATACATCAGTTAATATACTATTACTTTTGAAAAGTACACTAAGTACATGGCGAATGCTATATCAAAAGGTTGCATTTGACTGTTAAACATATGTTTTGTGACTGTTTAAACGCAAATGCTATGGCAACAAAACAAGTTTAATACTCCAACAAATTTCGTAAACACTGAAACAAAAAATTAATAT
This sequence comes from Brachycybe producta, assembly GCA_036925085.1. Classification (NCBI taxonomy): domain Eukaryota; kingdom Metazoa; phylum Arthropoda; class Diplopoda; order Playtdesmida; family Andrognathidae; genus Brachycybe; species Brachycybe producta. The sequence goes on from JAUPFP010000004.1 coordinate 5,706,186, forward strand.
TTACCCATCATTCAAGATGTGTAGCACAAAATATCCTATGTTATCACATGTTCAAGTCACACAAACATATGTTATCATCCTTTTTACAAGAAACAAAATTACACTAGCAAAATTTTTTGTTCACCCAAAGTCTTATTTTTATATCTATCGAATAGAACGAAAGTTCTAAGATCTTATCATCTAGAACTGTCAACCCAGGTACAAACCTGGATCCTTAATCCTAGATGAGACTGAAGAAGACAACATGATTAACTAGTTTTTAGTCGTGTGAAAGCCAGAGGAGTAACAGACAGCTAAAGGATTCTTTCATTGTAAAGGTTCTTTGGAGAGTAACTTGTGAGGAAATGCAAGGGACTAATTTGTTCCTTTCCTACCGAACCAGGATAGAATTAGTGGCCTAGCCAACCACTTTCAGACCACTCGAAAAAGTGAAAACGAAGTGTTTAAAGAATTCAATCCACACCTGAAGGTGGTTCATTACAATATTATGGGAGTGCACTCCACAGTGCCAGGAGTGCTGCTTATTGTTTAATGTTCCAACTAAAAACAATTTTTTTTTTCTTTGTTCAGTTATTCACACAATGCAAACATACTGTGGAATTCAGTAAAATTGTGTATAGTTTAGAATCTTTTTGAAGCTTTGGAATACATAACTTTTTTTTTCTAATTTTCTAATTCTGCAATTGTAGCAAGAAAGGAAATTTTAAAAGATTTTCCTTGATATCCTTTTGGGAACTATGCAAGACATAAAAGAATTCTATAAAAAGATATAGAAGAAATGCAAAAAAGTGTACACAGCATGACAGATCATTTGTCATCGAGCCCCAATCTTCCTGACGTAAGCTTTATTGCAACATGGTAGTACAACATTCCAAGTTGCCATCCATCACTAATGCTAGTGCTTAAGCATTCAAGCTTAGGAAAGAGCTTACATGTATAGACCAGGCTCAGTTCTCAGCTCTTTTGTGCTCTATGGTTTGTAATGAAATCCCAACCACCACTACACTCCACCAACCACATTCCGCCTCACTATAGTGTTGTGGTAGAAGGTATTTCTAAATACCAACCATACTAACACCATGAGCTAACGTGTGCAGTTGCGGCAGACAGAGCTGCACTCTTGGACATACTCATAGAGAGCACTCCCCACACATGCTAGGCCACAGAGCACACAATTGAGCAGCAGCCTTCTCATTCACCACATGAACTAAATCATGAGCTGAACGGGCACAGCTGTGTTGTTATCTACTAACATACTTACATCAGTTAATATACTATTACTTTTGAAAAGTACACTAAGTACATGGTGAATGCTATATCAAAAGGTTGCATTTGACTGTTAAACATATGTTTTGTGACTGTTTAAACGCAAATGCTATGGCAACAAAACGAGTTTAATACTCCAACAAATTTCGTAAACACTGAAACAAAAAATTAATATTTACCCATCATTCAAGATGTGTAGCACAAAATATCCTATGTTATCACATGTTCAAGTCACACAAACATATGTTATCATCCTTTTTACAAGAAACAAAATTACACTAGCAAAATTTTTTGTTCACCCAAAGTCTTATTTTTATATCTATCGAATAGAATGAAAGTTCTAAGATCTTATCATCTAGAACTGTCTACCAAGGTGCAAACCTGGATCCTTAATCCTAGATGAGACTGAAGAAGACAACATGATTAACTAGTTTTAGTCGTGTGAAAGCCAGAGGGGTAACAGACAGCTAAAGGACTCTTTCATTGTAAAGGTTCTTTGGAGATTAACTTGTGAGGAAACGCAAGGGACTACTTTGTTCCTTTCCTCCCGAACCAGGATAGAATTAGTGGCCTAGCCAACCACTTTCAGACCACTCGAAAAAGTGAAAACAAAGTGTTTAAAGCATTCAATCCACCCCTGAAGGTTGTTCATTACAATATTATGGGAGTTCACTCCACAGTGCCAGGAGTGCTGCTTATTGTTTAATGTTCCAACTAAAACAATTTTTTTTCTTTGTTCAGTTATTCACACATTGCAAACATACTGTGAAATTCAGTAAAATTGTGTATGGTTTAGAAACTTTTTGAAGCTTTGGAATACATAACTTTTTTTTTCTAATTTTCTAATTCTGCAATTGCAGCAAGAAATGAAATTTTAAAAGATTTTCCTTGATATCCTTTTGGGAACTATGCAAGACATAAAAGAATTCTATAAAAAGATATAGAAGAATTGCAAAAAAGTGTACACAGCATGACAGATCATTTGTCATCGAGCCCCAATCTTCCTGACGTAAGCTTTATTGCAACATGGTAGTACAACATTCCAAGTTGCCACCCATCACTAATGCTAGTGCTTAGGAAAGAGCTTACATGTATAGACTAGGCTCAGTTCTCAGCTCTTTTGTGCTCTATGGTTTGTAATGAAATCCCAACCACCACTACACTCCACCAACCACATTCCGCCTCACTATAGTGTTGTGGTAGAAGGTATTTCTAAATACCAACCATACTAACACCATGAGCTAACATGTGCAGTTGCGGCAGACAGAGCTGCACTCTTGGACATACTCATAGAGAGCACTCCCCACACATGCTAGGCCACAGAGCACACAATTGAGCAGCAGCCTTCTCATTCACCACATGAACTAAATCATGAGCTGAACGGGCACAGCTGTGTTGTTATCTACTAACATACTTACATCAGTTAATATACTATTACTTTTGAAAAGTACACTAAGTACATGGTGAATGCTATATCAAAAGGTTGCATTTGACTGTTAAACATACATCAGTTAATATACTATTACTTTTGAAAAGTACACTAAGTACATGGCGAATGCTATATCAAAAGGTTGCATTTGACTGTTAAACATATGTTTTGTGACTGTTTAAACGCAAATGCTATGGCAACAAAACGAGTTTAATACTCCAACAAATTTCGTAAACACTGAAACAAAAAATTAATATTTAACCATCATTCAAGATGTGTAGCACAAAATATCCTATGTTATCACATGTTCAAGTCACAGAAACATATGTTATCATCCTTTTTACAAGAAACAAAATTACACTAGCAAAATTTTTTGTTCACCCAAAGTCTTATTTTTATATCTATCGAATAGAACGAAAGTTCTAAGATCTTATCATCTAGAACTGTCAACCCAGGTACAAACCTGGATCCTTAATCCTAGATGAGACTGAAGAAGACAACATGATTAACTAGTTTTTAGTCGTGTGAAAGCCAGAGGAGTAACAGACAGCTAAAGGATTCTTTCATTGTAAAGGTTCTTTGGAGAGTAACTTGTGAGGAAATGCAAGGGACTAATTTGTTCCTTTCCTACCGAACCAGGATAGAATTAGTGGCCTAGCCAACCACTTTCAGACCACTCGAAAAAGTGAAAACGAAGTGTTTAAAGAATTCAATCCACACCTGAAGGTGGTTCATTACAATATTATGGGAGTGCACTCCACAGTGCCAGGAGTGCTGCTTATTGTTTAATGTTCCAACTAAAAACAATTTTTTTTCTTTGTTCAGTTATTCACACAATGCAAACATACTGTGGAATTCAGTAAAATTGTGTATAGTTTAGAATCTTTTTGAAGCTTTGGAATACATAACTTTTTTTTTCTAATTTTCTAATTCTGCAATTGTAGCAAGAAAGGAAATTTTAAAAGATTTTCCTTGATATCCTTTTGGGAACTATGCAAGACATAAAAGAATTCTATAAAAAGATATAGAAGAAATGCAAAAAAGTGTACACAGCATGACAGATCATTTGTCATCGAGCCCCAATCTTCCTGACGTAAGCTTTATTGCAACATGGTAGTACAACATTCCAAGTTGCCATCCATCACTAATGCTAGTGCTTAAGCATTCAAGCTTAGGAAAGAGCTTACATGTATAGACCAGGCTCAGTTCTCAGCTCTTTTGTGCTCTATGGTTTGTAATGAAATCCCAACCACCACTACACTCCACCAACCACATTCCGCCTCACTATAGTGTTGTGGTAGAAGGTATTTCTAAATACCAACCATACTAACACCATGAGCTAACGTGTGCAGTTGCGGCAGACAGAGCTGCACTCTTGGACATACTCATAGAGAGCACTCCCCACACATGCTAGGCCACAGAGCACACAATTGAGCAGCAGCCTTCTCATTCACCACATGAACTAAATCATGAGCTGAACGGGCACAGCTGTGTTGTTATCTACTAACATACTTACATCAGTTAATATACTATCACTTTTGAAAAGTACACTAAGTACATGGTGAATGCTATATCAAAAGGTTGCATTTGACTGTTAAACATATGTTTTGTGACTGTTTAAACGCAAATGCTATGGCAACAAAACGAGTTTAATACTCCAACAAATTTCGTAAACACTGAAACAAAAAATTAATATTTACCCATCATTCAAGATGTGTAGCACAAAATATCCTATGTTATCACATGTTCAAGTCACACAAACATATGTTATCATCCTTTTTACAAGAAACAAAATTACACTAGCAAAATTTTTTGTTCACCCAAAGTCTTATTTTTATATCTATCGAATAGAATGAAAGTTCTAAGATCTTATCATCTAGAACTGTCTACCAAGGTGCAAACCTGGATCCTTAATCCTAGATGAGACTGAAGAAGACAACATGATTAACTAGTTTTAGTCGTGTGAAAGCCAGAGGGGTAACAGACAGCTAAAGGACTCTTTCATTGTAAAGGTTCTTTGGAGATTAACTTGTGAGGAAACGCAAGGGACTACTTTGTTCCTTTCCTCCCGAACCAGGATAGAATTAGTGGCCTAGCCAACCACTTTCAGACCACTCGAAAAAGTGAAAACAAAGTGTTTAAAGCATTCAATCCACCCCTGAAGGTTGTTCATTACAATATTATGGGAGTTCACTCCACAGTGCCAGGAGTGCTGCTTATTGTTTAATGTTCCAACTAAAACAATTTTTTTTCTTTGTTCAGTTATTCACACATTGCAAACATACTGTGAAATTCAGTAAAATTGTGTATGGTTTAGAAACTTTTTGAAGCTTTGGAATACATAACTTTTTTTTTCTAATTTTCTAATTCTGCAATTGCAGCAAGAAATGAAATTTTAAAAGATTTTCCTTGATATCCTTTTGGGAACTATGCAAGACATAAAAGAATTCTATAAAAAGATATAGAAGAATTGCAAAAAAGTGTACACAGCATGACAGATCATTTGTCATCGAGCCCCAATCTTCCTGACGTAAGCTTTATTGCAACATGGTAGTACAACATTCCAAGTTGCCACCCATCACTAATGCTAGTGCTTAGGAAAGAGCTTACATGTATAGACTAGGCTCAGTTCTCAGCTCTTTTGTGCTCTATGGTTTGTAATGAAATCCCAACCACCACTACACTCCACCAACCACATTCCGCCTCACTATAGTGTTGTGGTAGAAGGTATTTCTAAATACCAACCATACTAACACCATGAGCTAACATGTGCAGTTGCGGCAGACAGAGCTGCACTCTTGGACATACTCATAGAGAGCACTCCCCACACATGCTAGGCCACAGAGCACACAATTGAGCAGCAGCCTTCTCATTCACCACATGAACTAAATCATGAGCTGAACGGGCACAGCTGTGTTGTTATCTACTAACATACTTACATCAGTTAATATACTATTACTTTTGAAAAGTACACTAAGTACATGGTGAATGCTATATCAAAAGGTTGCATTTGACTGTTAAACATACATCAGTTAATATACTATTACTTTTGAAAAGTACACTAAGTACATGGCGAATGCTATATCAAAAGGTTGCATTTGACTGTTAAACATATGTTTTGTGACTGTTTAAACGCAAATGCTATGGCAACAAAACGAGTTTAATACTCCAACAAATTTCGTAAACACTGAAACAAAAAATTAATATTTAACCATCATTCAAGATGTGTAGCACAAAATATCCTATGTTATCACATGTTCAAGTCACAGAAACATATGTTATCATCCTTTTTACAAGAAACAAAATTACACTAGCAAAATTTTTTGTTCACCCAAAGTCTTATTTTTATATCTATCGAATAGAACGAAAGTTCTAAGATCTTATCATCTAGAACTGTCAACCCAGGTACAAACCTGGATCCTTAATCCTAGATGAGACTGAAGAAGACAACATGATTAACTAGTTTTTAGTCGTGTGAAAGCCAGAGGAGTAACAGACAGCTAAAGGATTCTTTCATTGTAAAGGTTCTTTGGAGAGTAACTTGTGAGGAAATGCAAGGGACTAATTTGTTCCTTTCCTACCGAACCAGGATAGAATTAGTGGCCTAGCCAACCACTTTCAGACCACTCGAAAAAGTGAAAACGAAGTGTTTAAAGAATTCAATCCACACCTGAAGGTGGTTCATTACAATATTATGGGAGTGCACTCCACAGTGCCAGGAGTGCTGCTTATTGTTTAATGTTCCAACTAAAAACAATTTTTTTTCTTTGTTCAGTTATTCACACAATGCAAACATACTGTGGAATTCAGTAAAATTGTGTATAGTTTAGAATCTTTTTGAAGCTTTGGAATACATAACTTTTTTTTTCTAATTTTCTAATTCTGCAATTGTAGCAAGAAAGGAAATTTTAAAAGATTTTCCTTGATATCCTTTTGGGAACTATGCAAGACATAAAAGAATTCTATAAAAAGATATAGAAGAAATGCAAAAAAGTGTACACAGCATGACAGATCATTTGTCATCGAGCCCCAATCTTCCTGACGTAAGCTTTATTGCAACATGGTAGTACAACATTCCAAGTTGCCATCCATCACTAATGCTAGTGCTTAAGCATTCAAGCTTAGGAAAGAGCTTACATGTATAGACCAGGCTCAGTTCTCAGCTCTTTTGTGCTCTATGGTTTGTAATGAAATCCCAACCACCACTACACTCCACCAACCACATTCCGCCTCACTATAGTGTTGTGGTAGAAGGTATTTCTAAATACCAACCATACTAACACCATGAGCTAACGTGTGCAGTTGCGGCAGACAGAGCTGCACTCTTGGACATACTCATAGAGAGCACTCCCCACACATGCTAGGCCACAGAGCACACAATTGAGCAGCAGCCTTCTCATTCACCACATGAACTAAATCATGAGCTGAACGGGCACAGCTGTGTTGTTATCTACTAACATACTTACATCAGTTAATATACTATCACTTTTGAAAAGTACACTAAGTACATGGTGAATGCTATATCAAAAGGTTGCATTTGACTGTTAAACATACGTTTTGTGACTGTTTAAACGCAAATGCTATGGCAACAAAACGAGTTTAATACTCCAACAAATTTCGTAAACACCGAAACAAAAAATTAATATTTACCCATCATTTAAGATGTGTAGCACAAAATATCCTATGTTATCACATGTTCAAGTCACACAAACATATGTTATCATCCTTTTACAAGAAACAAAATTACACTAGCAAAACTTTTTGTTCACCCAAAGTTTTATTTTTATATCTATCGAATAGAACGAAAGTTCTAAGATCTTATCATCTAGAACTGTCAACCCTGGTGCAAACCTGGATTTTTAATCTTAGATGAGACTGAAGAAGACAACATGATTAACTAGTTTTAGTCGTGTGAAAGCCAGAGGGGTAACAGACAGCTAAAGGACTCTTTCATTGTAAAGGTTCTTTGGAGATTAACTTGTGAGGAAACGCAAGGGACTACTTTGTTCCTTTCCTCCCGAACCAGGATAGAATTAGTGGCCTAGCCAACCACTTTCAGACCACTCGAAAAAGTGAAAACAAAGTGTTTAAAGCATTCAATCCACCCCTGAAGGTTGTTCATTACAATATTATGGGAGTTCACTCCACAGTGCCAGGAGTGCTGCTTATTGTTTAATGTTCCAACTAAAACAATTTTTTTTCTTTGTTCAGTTATTCACACATTGCAAACATACTGTGAAATTCAGTAAAGTTGTGTATGGTTTAGAAACTTTTTGAAGCTTTGGAATACATAACTTTTTTTTTCTAATTTTCTAATTCTGCAATTGCAGCAAGAAATGAAATTTTAAAAGATTTTCCTTGATATCCTTTTGGGAACTATGCAAGACATAAAAGAATTCTATAAAAAGATATAGAAGAATTGCAAAAAAGTGTACACAGCATGACAGATCATTTGTCATCGAGCCCCAATCTTCCTGACGTAAGCTTTATTGCAACATGGTAGTACAACATTCCAAGTTGCCACCCATCACTAATGCTAGTGCTTAAGCATTCAAGCTTAGGAAAGAGCTTACATGTATAGACTAGGCTCAGTTCTCAGCTCTTTTGTGCTCTATGGTTTGTAATGAAATCCCAACCACCACTACACTCCACCAACCACATTCCGCCTCACTATAATGTTGTGGTAGAAGGTATTTCTAAATACCAACCATACTAACACCATGAGCTAACGTGTGCAGTTGCGGCAGACAGAGCTGCACTCTTGGACATACTCATAGAGAGCACTCCCCACACATGCTAGGCCACAGAGCACACAATTGAGCAGCAGCCTTCTCATTCACCACATGAACTAAATCATGAGCTGAACGGGCACAGCTGTGTTGTTATCTACTAACATACTTACATCAGTTAATATACTATCACTTTTGAAAAGTACACTAAGTACATGGTGAATGCTATATCAAAAGGTTGCATTTGACTGTTAAACATACGTTTTGTGACTGTTTAAACGCAAATGCTATGGCAACAAAACGAGTTTAATACTCCAACAAATTTCGTAAACACTGAAACAAAAAATTAATATTTACCCATCATTTAAGATGTGTAGCACAAAATATCCTATGTTATCACATGTTCAAGTCACACAAACATATGTTATCATCCTTTTTACAAGAAACAAAATTACACTAGCAAAACTTTTTGTTCACCCAAAGTTTTATTTTTATATCTATCGAATAGAACGAAAGTTCTAAGATCTTATCATCTAGAACTGTCAACCCAGGTGCAAACCTGGATCTTTAATCCTAGATGAGACTGAAGAAGACAACATGATTAACTAGTTTTAGTCGTGTGAAAGCCAGAGGGGTAACAGACAGCTAAAGGACTCTTTCATTGTAAAGGTTCTTTGGAGATTAACTTGTGAGGAAACGCAAGGGACTACTTTGTTCCTTTCCTCCCGAACCAGGATAGAATTAGTGGCCTAGCCAACCACTTTCAGACCACTCGAAAAAGTGAAAACAAAGTGTTTAAAGCATTCAATCCACCCCTGAAGGTTGTTCATTACAATATTATGGGAGTTCACTCCACAGTGCCAGGAGTGCTGCTTATTGTTTAATGTTCCAACTAAAACAATTTTTTTTCTTTGTTCAGTTATTCACACATTGCAAACATACTGTGAAATTCAGTAAAATTGTGTATGGTTTAGAAACTTTTTGAAGCTTTGGAATACATAACTTTTTTTTTCTAATTTTCTAATTCTGCAATTGCAGCAAGAAATGAAATTTTAAAAGATTTTCCTTGATATCCTTTTGGGAACTATGCAAGACATAAAAGAATTCTATAAAAAGATATAGAAGAATTGCAAAAAAGTGTACACAGCATGACAGATCATTTGTCATCGAGCCCCAATCTTCCTGACGTAAGCTTTATTGCAACATGGTAGTACAACATTCCAAGTTGCCACCCATCACTAATGCTAGTGCTTAGGAAAGAGCTTACATGTATAGACTAGGCTCAGTTCTCAGCTCTTTTGTGCTCTATGGTTTGTAATGAAATCCCAACCACCACTACACTCCACCAACCACATTCCGCCTCACTATAGTGTTGTGGTAGAAGGTATTTCTAAATACCAACCATACTAACACCATGAGCTAACATGTGCAGTTGCGGCAGACAGAGCTGCACTCTTGGACATACTCATAGAGAGCACTCCCCACACATGCTTGGCCACAGAGCACACAATTGAGCAGCAGCCTTCTCATTCACCACATGAACTAAATCATGAGCTGAACGGGCACAGCTGTGTTGTTATCTACTAACATACTTACATCAGTTAATATACTATTACTTTTGAAAAGTACACTAAGTACATGGTGAATGCTATATCAAAAGGTTGCATTTGACTGTTAAACATACATCAGTTAATATACTATTACTTTTGAAAAGTACACTAAGTACATGGCGAATGCTATATCAAAAGGTTGCATTTGACTGTTAAACATATGTTTTGTGACTGTTTAAACGCAAATGCTATGGCAACAAAACGAGTTTAATACTCCAACAAATTTCTTAAACACTGAAACAAAAAATTAATATTTACCCATCATTCAAGATGTGTAGCACAAAATATCCTATGTTATCACATGTTCAAGTCACAGAAACATATGTTATCATCCTTTTTACAAGAAACAAAATTACACTAGCAAAATTTTTTGTTCACCCAAAGTCTTATTTTTATATCTATCGAATAGAACGAAAGTTCTAAGATCTTATCATCTAGAACTGTCAACCCAGGTACAAACCTGGATCCTTAATCCTAGATGAGACTGAAGAAGACAACATGATTAACTAGTTTTTAGTCGTGTGAAAGCCAGAGGAGTAACAGACAGCTAAAGGATTCTTTCATTGTAAAGGTTCTTTGGAGAGTAACTTGTGAGGAAATGCAAGGGACTAATTTGTTCCTTTCCTCCCGAACCAGGATAGAATTAGTGGCCTAGCCAACCACTTTCAGACCACTCGAAAAAGTGAAAACGAAGTGTTTAAAGAATTCAATTCATCCCTGAAGGTGGTTCATTACAATATTATGGGAGTGCACTCCACAGTGCCAGGAGTGCTGCTTATTGTTTAATGTTCCAACTAAAAACAATTTTTTTTCTTTGTTCAGTTATTCACACAATGCAAACATACTGTGAAATTCAGTAAAATTGTGTATAGTTTAGAATCTGTTTGAAGCTTTGGAATACATAACTTTTTTTTTCTAATTTTCTAATTCTGCAATTGTAGCAAGAAATGAAATTTTAAAAGATTTTCCTTGATATCCTTTTGGGAACTATGCAAGACATAAAAGAATTCTATAAAAAGATATAGAAAAATTGCAAAAAAGTGTACACAGCATGACAGATCATTTGTCATCGAGCCCCAATCTTCCTGATGTAAGCTTTATTGCAACATGGTAGTACAACATTCCAAGTTGCCACCCATCACTAATGCTAGTGCTTAAGCATTCAAGCTTAGGAAAGAGCTTACATGTATAGACTAGGCTCAGTTCTCAGCTCTTTTGTGCTCTATGGTTTGTAATGAAATCCAAACCACCACTACACTCCACCAACCACATTCCGCCTCACTATAATGTTGTGGTAGAAGGTATTTCTAAATACCAACCATACTAACACCATGAGCTAACGTGTGCAGTTGCGGCAGACAGAGCTGCACTCTTGGACATACTCATAGAGAGCACTCCCCACACATGCTAGGCCACAGAGCACACAATTGAGCAGCAGCCTTCTCATTCACCACATGAACTAAATCATGAGCTGAACGGGCACAGCTGTGTTGTTATCTACTAACATACTTACATCAGTTAATATACTATTACTTTTGAAAAGTACACTAAGTACATGGTGAATGCTATATCAAAAGGTTGCATTTGACTGTTAAACATACATCAGTTAATATACTATTACTTTTGAAAAGTACACTAAGTACATGGCGAATGCTATATCAAAAGGTTGCATTTGACTGTTAAACATATGTTTTGTGACTGTTTAAACGCAAATGCTATGGCAACAAAACGAGTTTAATACTCCAACAAATTTCGTAAACACTGAAACAAAAAATTAATATTTACCCATCATTCAAGATGTGTAGCACAAAATATCCTATGTTATCACATGTTCAAGTCACAGAAACATATGTTATCATCCTTTTTACAAGAAACAAAATTACACTAGCAAAATTTTTTGTTCACCCAAAGTCTTATTTTTATATCTATCGAATAGAACGAAAGTTCTAAGATCTTATCATCTAGAACTGTCAACCCAGGTACAAACCTGGATCCTTAATCCTAGATGAGACTGAAGAAGACAACATGATTAACTAGTTTTTAGTCGTGTGAAAGCCAGAGGAGTAACAGACAGCTAAAGGATTCTTTCATTGTAAAGGTTCTTTGGAGAGTAACTTGTGAGGATATGCAAGGGACTAATTTGTTCCTTTCCTACCTAACCAGGATAGAATTAGTGGCCTAGCCAACCACTTTCAGACCACTCGAAAAAGTGAAAACGAAGTGTTTAAAGAATTCAATCCACACCTGAAAGTGGTTCATTACAATATTATGGGAGTGCACTCCACAGTGCCAGGAGTGCTGCTTATTGTTTAATGTTCCAACTAAAAACAATTTTTTTTCTTTGTTCAGTTATTCACACAATGCAAACATACTGTGGAATTCAGTAAAATTGTGTATAGTTTAGAATCTTTTTGAAGCTTTGGAATACATAACTTTTTTTTTCTAATTTTCTAATTCTGCAATTGTAGCAAGAAAGGAAATTTTAAAAGATTTTCCTTGATATCCTTTTGGGAACTATGCAAGACATAAAAGAATTCTATAAAAATATATAGAAGAAATGCAAAAAAGTGTACACAGCATGACAGATCATTTGTCATCGAGCCCCAATCTTCCTGACGTAAGCTTTATTGCAACATGGTAGTACAACATTCCAAGTTGCCATCCATCACTAATGCTAGTGCTTAAGCATTCAAGCTTAGGAAAGAGCTTACATGTATAGTCCAGGCTCAGTTCTCAGCTCTTTTGTGCTCTATGGTTTGTAATGAAATCCCAACCACCACTACACTCCACCAACCACATTCCGCCTCACTATAGTGTTGTGGTAGAAGGTATTTCTAAATACCAACCATACTAACACCATGAGCTAACGTGTGCAGTTGCGGCAGACAGAGCTGCACTCTTGGACATACTCATAGAGAGCACTCCCCACACATGCTAGGCCACAGAGCACACAATTGAGCAGCAGCCTTCTCATTCACCACATGAACTAAATCATGAGCTGAACGGGCATAGCTGTGTTGTTATCTACTAACATACTTACATCAGTTAATATACTATTAATTTTGAAAAGTACACTAAGTACATGGTGAATGCTATATCAAAAGGTTGCATTTGACTGTTAAACATATGTTTTGTGACTGTTTAAACGCAAATGCTATGGCAACAAAACGAGTTTAATACTCCAACAAATTTCGTAAACACTGAAACAAAAAATTAATATTTACCCATCATTCAAGATGTGTAGCACAAAATATCCTATGTTATCACATGTTCAAGTCACACAAACATATGTTATCATCCTTTTTACAAGAAACAAAATTACACTAGCAAAATTTTTTGTTCACCCAAAGTCTTATTTTTATATCTATCGAATAGAACGAAAGTTCTAAGATCTTATCATCTAGAACTGTCTACCCAGGTGCAAACCTGGATCCTTAATCCTAGATGAGACTGAAGAAGACAACATGATTAACTAGATTTTAGTCGTGTGAAAGCCAGAGGAGTAACAGACAGCTAAAGGATTCTTTAATTGTAAAGGTTCTTTGGAGAGTAACTTGTGAGGAAATGCAAGGGACTAATTTGTTCCTTTCCTCCCGAACCAGGATAGAATTAGTGGCCTAGCCAACCACTTTCAGACCACTCGAAAAAGTGAAAACGAAGTGTTTAAAGAATTCAATCCATCCCTGAAGGTGGTTCATTACAATATTATGGGAGTGCACTCCACAGTGCCAGGAGTGCTGCTTATTGTTTAATGTTCCAACTAAAAACAATTTTTTTTCTTTGTTCAGTTATTCACACAATGCAAACATACTGTGAAATTCAGTAAAATTGTGTATAGTTTAGAATCTGTTTGAAGCTTTGGAATACATAACTTTTTTTTTCTAATTTTCTAATTCTGCAATTGTAGCAAGAAATGAAATTTTAAAAGATTTTCCTTGATATCCTTTTGGGAACTATGCAAGACATAAAAGAATTCTATAAAAAGATATAGAAGAATTGCAAAAAAGTGTACACAGCATGACAGATCATTTGTCATCGAGCCCCAATCTTCCTGACGTAAGCTTTATTGCAACATGGTAGTACAACATTCCAAGTTGCCACCCATCACTAATGCTAGTGCTTAAGCATTCAAGCTTAGGAAAGAGCTTACATGTATAGACTAGGCTCAGTTCTCAGCTCTTTTGTGCTCTATGGTTTGTAATGAAATCCCAACCACCACTACACTCCACCAACCACATTCCGCCTCACTATAATGTTGTGGTAGAAGGTATTTCTAAATACCAACCATACTAACACCATGAGCTAACGTGTGCAGTTGCGGCAGACAGAGCTGCACTCTTGGACATACTCATAGAGAGCACTCCCCACACATGCTAGGCCACAGAGCACACAATTGAGCAGCAGCCTTCTCATTCACCACATGAACTAAATCATGAGCTGAACGGGCACAGCTGTGTTGTTATCTACTAACATACTTACATCAGTTAATATACTATTACTTTTGAAAAGTACACTAAGTACATGGTGAATGTTATATCAAAAGGTTGCATTTGACTGTTAAACATACGTTTTGTGACTGTTTAAACGCAAATGCTATGGCAACAAAACGAGTTTAATACTCCAACAAATTTCGTAAACACTGAAACAAAAAATTAATATTTACCCATCATTTAAGATGTGTAGCACAAAATATCCTATGTTATCACATGTTCAAGTCACACAAACATATGTTATCATCCTTTTTACAAGAAACAAAATTACACTAGCAAAACTTTTTGTTCACCCAAAGTCTTATTTTTATATCTATCGAATAGAACAAAAGTTCTAAGATCTTATCATCTAGAACTGTCAACCCAGGTGCAAACCTGGATCCTTAATTCTAGATGAGACTGAAGAAGACAACATGATTAACTAGTTTTTAGTCATGTGAAAGCCAGAGGAGTAACAGACAGCTAAAGGATTCTTTCATTGTAAAGGTTTTTTGGAGAGTAACTTGTGAGAAAATGCAAGGGACTAATTTGTTCCTTTCCTCCCGAACCAGGATAGAATTAGTGGCCTAGCCAACCACTTTCAGACCACTCGAAAAAGTGAAAACGAAGTGTTTAAAGAATTCAATCCACACCTGAAGGTGGTTCATTACAATATTATAGGAGTGCACTCCACAGTGCCAGGAGTAATGCTTATTGTTTAATGTTCCAACTAAAAACAATTTTTTTTCTTTGTTCAGTTATTCACACATTGCAAACATACTGTGAAATTCAGTAAAATTGTGTATGGTTTAGAAACTTTTTGAAGCTTTGGAATACATAACTTTTTTTTTCTAATTTTCTAATTCTGCAATTGCAGCAAGAAATGAAATTTTAAAAGATTTTCCTTGATATCCTTTGGGAACTATGCAAGATATAAAAGAATTCTATAAAAAGATATAGAAGAATTGCAAAAAAAGTGTACACAGCATGACAGATCATTTGTCATCGAGCCCCAATCTTCCTGATGTAAGTTTTATTGCAACATGGTAGTACAACATTCCAAGTTGCCACCCATCACTAATGCTAGTGCTTAAGCATTCAAGCTTAGGAAAGAGCTTACATGTATAGACTAGGCTCAGTTCTCAACTCTTTTGTGCTCTATGGTTTGTAATGAAATCCCAACCACCACTACACTCCACCAACCACATTCCGCCTCACTATAGTGTTGTGGTAGAAGGTATTTCTAAATACCAACCATACTAACACCATGAGCTAACATGTGCAGTTGCGGCAGACAGAGCTGCACTCTTGGACATACTCATAGAGAGCACTCCCCACACATGCTAGGCCACAGAGCACACAATTGAGCAGCAGCCTTCTCATTCACCACATGAACTAAATCATGAGCTGAACGGGCACAGCTGTGTTGTTATCTACTAACATACTTACATCAGTTAATATACTATTACTTTTGAAAAGTACACTAAGTACATGGTGAATGCTATATCAAAAGGTTGCATTTGACTGTTAAACATACATCAGTTAATATACTATTACTTTTGAAAAGTACACTAAGTACATGGCGAATGCTATATCAAAAGGTTGCATTTGACTGTTAAACATATGTTTTGTGACTGTTTAAATGCAAATGCTATGGCAACAAAACGAGTTTAATACTCCAACAAATTTCGTAAACACTGAAACAAAAAATTAATATTTACCCATCATTCAAGATGTGTAGCACAAAATATCCTATGTTATCACATGTTCAAGTCACAGAAACATATGTTATCATCCTTTTTACAAGAAACAAAATTACACTAGCAAAATTTTTTGTTCACCCAAAGTCTTATTTTTATATCTATCGAATAGAACGAAAGTTCTAAGATCTTATCATCTAGAACTGTCAACCCAGGTACAAACCTGGATCCTTAATCCTAGATGAGACTGAAGAAGACAACATGATTAACTAGTTTTTAGTCGTGTGAAAGCCAGAGGAGTAACAGACAGCTAAAGGATTCTTTGATTGTAAAGGTTCTTTGGAGAGTAACTTGTGAGGAAATGCAAGGGACTAATTTGTTCCTTTCCTACCGAACCAGGATAGAATTAGTGGCCTAGCCAACCACTTTCAGACCACTCGAAAAAGTGAAAACGAAGTGTTTAAAGAATTCAATCCACCCCTGAAGGTTGTTCATTACAATATTATGGGAGTTCACTCCACAGTGCCAGGAGTGCTGCTTATTGTTTAATGTTCCAACTAAAAACAATTTTTTTTCTTTGTTCAGTTATTCACACAATGCAAACATACTGTGGAATTCAGTAAAATTGTGTATAGTTTAGAATCTTTTTGAAGCTTTGGAATACATAACTTTTTTTTTCTAATTTTCTAATTCTGCAATTGTAGCAAGAAAGGAAATTTTAAAAGATTTTCCTTGATATCCTTTTGGGAACTATGCAAGACATAAAAGAATTCTATAAAAAGATATAGAAGAAATGCAAAAAAGTGTACACAGCATGACAGATCATTTGTCATCGAGCCCCAATCTTCCTGACGTAAGCTTTATTGCAACATGGTAGTACAACATTCCAAGTTGCCATCCATCACTAATGCTAGTGCTTAAGCATTCAAGCTTAGGAAAGAGCTTACATGTATAGACCAGGCTCAGTTCTCAGCTCTTTTGTGCTCTATGGTTTGTAATGAAATCCCAACCACCACTACACTCCACCAACCACATTCCGCCTCACTATAGTGTTGTGGTAGAAGGTATTTCTAAATACCAACCATACTAACACCATGAGCTAACGTGTGCAGTTGCGGCAGACAGAGCTGCACTCTTGGACATACTCATAGAGAGCACTCCCCACACATGCTAGGCCACAGAGCACACAATTGAGCAGCAGCCTTCTCATTCACCACATGAACTAAATCATGAGCTGAACGGGCACAGCTGTGTTGTTATCTACTAACATACTTACATCAGTTAATATACTATTAATTTTGAAAAGTACACTAAGTACATGGTGAATGCTATATCAAAAGGTTGCATTTGACTGTTAAACATATGTTTTGTGACTGTTTAAACGCAAATGCTATGGCAACAAAACAAGTTTAATACTCCAACAAATTTCGTAAACACTGAAACAAAAAATTAATATTTACCCATCATTCAAGATGTGTAGCACAAAATATCCTATGTTATCACATGTTCAAGTCACACAAACATATGTTATCATCCTTTTTACAAGAAACAAAATTACACTAGCAAAATTTTTTGTTCACCCAAAGTCTTATTTTTATATCTATCGAATAGAACGAAAGTTCTAAGATCTTATCATCTAGAACTGTCTACCCAGGTGCAAACCTGGATCCTTAATCCTAGATGAGACTGAAGAAGACAACATGATTAACTAGTTTTTAGTCGTGTGAAAGCCAGAGGAGTAACAGACAGCTAAAGGATTCTTTAATTGTAAAGGTTCTTTGGAGAGTAACTTGTGAGGAAATGCAAGGGACTAATTTGTTCCTTTCCTCCCGAACCAGGATAGAATTAGTGGCCTAGCCAACCACTTTCAGACCACTCGAAAAAGTGAAAACGAAGTGTTTAAAGAATTCAATCCATCCCTGAAGGTGGTTCATTACAATATTATGGGAGTGCACTCCACAGTGCCAGGAGTGCTGCTTATTGTTTAATGTTCCAACTAAAAACAATTTTTTTTCTTTGTTCAGTTATTCACACAATGCAAACATACTGTGAAATTCAGTAAAATTGTGTATAGTTTAGAATCTGTTTGAAGCTTTGGAATACATAACTTTTTTTTTCTAATTTTCTAATTCTGCAATTGTAGCAAGAAATGAAATTTTAAAAGATTTTCCTTGATATCCTTTTGGGAACTATGCAAGACATAAAAGAATTCTATAAAAAGATATAGAAGAATTGCAAAAAAGTGTACACAGAATGACAGATCATTTGTCATCGAGCCCCAATCTTCCTGACGTAAGCTTTATTGCAACATGGTAGTACAACATTCCAAGTTGCCACCCATCACTAATGCTCGTGCTTAAGCATTCAAGCTTAGGAAAGAGCTTACATGTATAGACTAGGCTCAGTTCTCAGCTCTTTTGTGCTCTATGGTTTGTAATGAAATCCCAACCACCACTACACTCCACCAACCACATTCCGCCTCACTATAATGTTGTGGTAGAAGGTATTTCTAAATACCAACCATACTAACACCATGAGCTAACGTGTGCAGTTGCGGCAGACAGAGCTGCACTCTTGGACATACTCATAGAGAGCACTCCCCACACATGCTAGGCCACAGAGCACACAATTGAGCAGCAGCCTTCTCATTCACCACATGAACTAAATCATGAGCTGAACGGGCACAGCTGTGTTGTTATCTACTAACATACTTACATCAGTTAATATACTATTACTTTTGAAAAGTACACTAAGTACATGGTGAATGCTATATCAAAAGGTTGCATTTGACTGTTAAACATACGTTTTGTGACTGTTTAAACGCAAATGCTATGGCAACAAAACGAGTTTAATACTCCAACAAATTTCGTAAACACTGAAACAAAAAATTAATATTTACCCATCATTTAAGATGTGTAGCACAAAATATCCTATGTTATCACATGTTCAAGTCACACAAACATATGTTATCATCCTTTTTACAAGAAACAAAATTACACTAGCAAAACTTTTTGTTCACCCAAAGTCTTATTTTTATATCTATCGAATAGAACAAAAGTTCTAAGATCTTATCATCTAGAACTGTCAACCCAGGTGCAAACCTGGATCCTTAATTCTAGATGAGACTGAAGAAGACAACATGATTAACTAGTTTTTAGTCATGTGAAAGC
Source organism: Brachycybe producta (assembly GCA_036925085.1). Lineage (NCBI taxonomy): Eukaryota > Metazoa > Arthropoda > Diplopoda > Playtdesmida > Andrognathidae > Brachycybe > Brachycybe producta. The sequence goes on from JAUPFP010000004.1 coordinate 5,725,559, forward strand.
CAGAGGAGTAACAGACAGCTAAAGGATTCTTTCATTGTAAAGGTTTTTTGGAGAGTAACTTGTGAGAAAATGCAAGGGACTAATTTGTTCCTTTCCTCCCGAACCAGGATAGAATTAGTGGCCTAGCCAACCACTTTCAGACCACTCGAAAAAGTGAAAACGAAGTGTTTAAAGAATTCAATCCACACCTGAAGGTGGTTCATTACAATATTATAGGAGTGCACTCCACAGTGCCAGGAGTACTGCTTATTGTTTAATGTTCCAACTAAAAACAATTTTTTTTCTTTGTTCAGTTATTCACACATTGCAAACATACTGTGAAATTCAGTAAAATTGTGTATGGTTTAGAAACTTTTTGAAGCTTTGGAATACATAACTTTTTTTTTCTAATTTTCTAATTCTGCAATTGCAGCAAGAAATGAAATTTTAAAAGATTTTCCTTGATATCCTTTTGGGAACTATGCAAGACATAAAAGAATTCTATAAAAAGATATAGAAGAATTGCAAAAAAGTGTACACAGCATGACAGATCATTTGTCATCGAGCCCCAATCTTCCTGACGTAAGCTTTATTGCAACATGGTAGTACAACATTCCAAGTTGCCATCCATCAATAATGCATTCAAGCATTCAAGCTCATACTTAAGTCTTAACGTTTTCCACCACTTTGTACGAACTGAGTATGTCGTTTTATCTGTTAACTATATTTGAAATAACGAAACAAGTGTTTATCGTCTTTATCATTTCCAAATTTATGACCATGTCTGTATTAGTTTCTTAGACCAAGATTTTTTTTGGTTATCCTTGAAATGGAATTAGTAAAATAGTAATACAGATTGCCAACATAAACCTTTTTTGTTGAAGTTGTCTGTCATTCCATTTATTTCTAATTATGTTACTGATATTATTTCTTGAAGGACAGAGCAAATCAAAAGGTAATTGAAACCTGTCTTTAAAGATCACGTTTCAAAGTAATTTTTTTGTTGATTATGCAACTTAAAAGGTCATAGTCTAACCGTTTTCAGCAAATTGACTTTTATCTATTGTGAACCGTAATTAATGAATCACTCACTACCATATTCATTTTATTTCCTGAAAAGGTGAATTTCATGCGGGCTATCTTGTCATTTTCTAACAGTGATAATTTCAAATCAGAGTGAAATATTTTGCATAATTTGCTGTTTTGTGGAAATTACATATTAAACATAAGGAGTAACAACTAGTACTACTTCAAGACAAAAAAATACAAACCGATTGAGAGTGAAATTGAAGTTAAAATTGCAAATATAAAAAATATATATATATTTGTATTTTTGTAATTTAAAAAGTGTTCATTGGAATTAAAAAACGGGATTTTTTTTTATAAAGTGATAAATTTATTTTATTCAAGATGTGAAATACATTTGATATCACGTAACCAACAAACCAACTGTTCACACGGAATAGACCCTCCATACTGAAATTTGTACCTAAGAAAAATGCAAAAATTGATCGTTAGGAACTTAGTAGACACAAACAATTAACCGTCCGATGAGTTTTTTTCCAACCTCTGAGCGATGACACGCAACTCGTTCGTCAATACGTTCGCATCCGATGTTATGCCAGCGACACTGCAAGCCATGTCACTACGTGAGAAAGTAATGATTGTGAATTTTATCATTCGTACAGTTATATAGTGTTGTTAATACTCGTTCAACATGTAGATTTTCTCGGAATCGAACACTTCATCCAAGATTTTGCTCGTGTTACATCTCTCGGCTGCTAAAAACGATTCCATCCTTCGCTAGGATTCCAAGACAAGTACCACCGTGGCCAATTGCCTCCATCGCATATTCCACTTGAAATAGACGCCCTTAAGTCAATAGAAAACAGAAAAAAAATGTTAATAAGGCAGAAGAGCGATAGGAGATGTCGGTCTCCACTTGACGTTTTCATTTAATTAGTCGCTTATTTACCCTCTGGTGAGAAAATAGTTGTTCTTGAATCGTAACGGCGTGCCTAAGTTTCAATGTGAAATATTTTCAATTAAAAACAACAATGTAATAATATTTTTATTTTTAAAAAGTTCAAAAAAAGAGAAGAAACTTACCATGATGACAATTCTGAATGAAAGCAGGGAGTTGTATTGTTCGATTGTGGCGCCCTCAAGTATCGGAGTAAAAACGTAGAGGCGGGCCGCCGCTGAAATTCAGCAACTGTTAGTCGCCGCGTTTTTTAGGTTTTGATTTTATTTGAATATTGAATTTTTCTACGTTAAAATTTCAAATATTTGACAGGACTTTTTTCAGACAACAACTTTTAATTTATTTTTTTATAGTTTTAACAAAAAAAAATTTAAAGTTTTTTTGCAATAATTTTAATTGTTTCAGTTGATCAGCGCACGGCCGCCGCTTCCTTATCGACTTATACGTTGTCGGTTTAGTTTTCTGTCATTTGTTTGTGTCTTTGTTTTAGTTGTAAATTGGCACATTTTTAATTTTTGTTGATATTATTTCTTGTTTTCTTGTCTTAATGAAGTCGTTTCAGCATTTCCCGTTCAAAAAAGTGTATAAAAGAGCGATTTAAAGCGAGTAAGTGTGTTACTCTTCGTTTTAATTGTTTTCAAATTTCAGACTGTCCAACAAATACATTGGTTTCATATTATTTCGTTTCACCTTAGACTAATAGTAAGAGGTAATAGTCTAAGGTTCCATCATACGAAATTGAATTTCCGGGTATTATTAACAGCCACGTATAGTTTCCAAGCTAAGGCTGTAGAGGTGTTATATTGGTTGGTCCTAATGCGCGAAATAAAAGTCAAGGATTGGTTGTGGTTGTTTAACCTTAGACTAATGTAATAGTCTAAGGTTTAACCTTAGGAAATAAGTATTATGGAATATGGTCTAAGGTTTAACGTCATTTCAACGACTAGTGCGAAATAAAGCTATACGCTACACAGTCTCCTGCATATAGGCGAAGCGGCTGTTAATCGAAAAAGTAACTGTTTTGCGAATGAGTAGGTGTGAAAAAGCGTGTTACATATTATAAAATTGAATAATAATAATATGCCCTGGCAAACTACAACCTGCATTCGCTGTCTGATTGACCCCCTGCGCGGTTGATAAAAACAAGAAAAGGGATTCATTCATTCCTTTGAACCTTTGTGGTATTGTTTTAGCTAGCTGTTATTTTGAGTAGTCATACGGTATATGATGATATATGGCGCTGGATACGAGCTTATGTTTAAGTTATGCACAGGTGAAAGTATGGAATAGTGAGGTCATAATGTCACACAGCCGATTACATGCACAACAATGTAACGCATGCTGTGACGTCATTTTGACCTGTTCCATATTCCCATTTGTGCCTAGCTTAGACCGAAATTAGAGAAACATTTTGGTCCCATCCCATTGAATTCCTTGAATATTTACAAAAGGTGACGCTTAAACCCACTTGTTGAAAATTTGAAAAAAAGTGGAATTTTGATCGGTTTTTTAGTATTGTACGCTCCCACCGACAATTGCGCATTTTGTATTTCAGTTCGGAAGGATTTCTTTTGTTCCGGTGGCTTTTCTTTTTGTTTTCGGATTTTGTTTTGGGGGTTTCTCCCGTCAACCGGAAAAATACTTGTGTTAAAGTTGAAAATGCCGAAGCGGAGGAGGCCGCATGATGACTCCAAGGACGATGGAGTCGAACACGTCAAACGAAGGCGTCGTTCTAATCTCAACTATGATTCTGTAACGACATTTTATCCCCTTACTCTTCGTTTTTTTTTTTCTAAGACAAGATATTTCGTTTCTTGTTTCAGGCCGAGCTGTGTCAAGAGCTTTATGATACGATTCGATCTCACAAGGATGCGGATGGAAGACTCGTTTGTGAGTCATTCGTCCGTGTTCCAAAACGAAGGTGTTATTTCTCTCTCGCTAGTTCCTCTCCTTTTCTTCCTAGTCTTGTTTTTAATAGTTGTGTTTGTCTTCTTTCTATTAAAAAAAAGGAATTCGGCCGACTATTACGATGTTGTTGCGTCTCCGATCGATCTCTTGAAGATCCAACAGAAACTGAAGACGGACGATTACGAGGATGTCGATCAGATGACTTCCGATGTCGAACTGATGATTAGCAATGCAAAGTCCTACTACAAGGTACAGACTCATATTTACTAGTTTGATATTGATCGATTTCAAGTGGGCTGTTGGACGCAGACTTTTAAAAGCTGAACGGAAGACAAATCAAATTGAACTGCGAAATTTGTGTGGATTGATCCGCACTTTTGATCTGTTCTTTATGTCTTCTCTTATTCTTTTCTTTTTGAAATGAGTGTAGCTTCACTTAACATTATAGAGTAATCAGTCGTTCCTCTATACTTCATAATAATTCCTAAGCGTTTACCTAATTAAAATTAAAATTTAATACTTTTACTTCTAAAAGAAAGAAGTGACAGAAAGTGAATGACTTTTTTGAAAAGATGGCACTCATTTATTACCAAAACTCATTGATTTTGCGCGAACTTCCTCTTTTCGGTTTAAACTCAAAACTAGAATCACGTCATATGTACTAACTCTGAAATTTAAATGTGTCACAACATGAATTTGCATTCATTACTAATTAAGAAGGTACTTCTATTCAAGTGTGATGTTTTTTTTTTAATTCGAAAAAAGTAATTTGTTTAATTTTCAGATGCAATTTATACATTATAAGTGTATTTATTGTATGCAGCTGTTTCTTCAGTAGAAAAGAATGAATTTAGCTGTAATTACATTATTTTAGAAATGGTCTCAAGAGTACAAAGATGCAAGTCAGTTGTGGGATTTATACATTTCAACCAAAAGCCAGCTTCTGAATTCGATGGGTGGTAAAATAGTTAAAGAAGAGTCTGAAAGCGAGAACACGGACAACGAGAACTCGAACGAGGTAAAGTCTGTAATTTCGTTTATTTTCGTATGTAGTGAGGCGACTCGATTTTTCGTTCGAAATAGAATGCGCACAAAATGCCGAAAGTATTTCAATCGAGAAGATTAGTACATAAAATATTAAATATAGTATTGGTGGTAATCATCTTTGTGAATTTGAGAGAAAAAAGTTGCTGCTTTTGAAATTCATAATTCATTTGATTTTTTTCTCTTTTTCCGTCTTTTCTTTTCATAATTATGTGGTTTGGTTCTGTTTAATAAGTTATTTGCTTAATTACTGGTTTACTAATTTCTCATTTGCTTGCTCGTATTTTTCATTATCACGTTCAAGTTCGAATACATTATAGTGTGGTTCGAATGAAACATAAAGACAAGGTCCTTGTTCTGCTTTTGCCTAGAATAAATGCTCCTCCTTACAGTTAATATTCAGCTTTTGCTCGTGTAAAAGAAAAAAAAAACTTCAAGGACAATATAGTACCATTTTTTTTTAAACATTTACATGGAATTAAGATTTGATTGGTTTGATTGCTGAGAATGTTTCATTTATTCCACTCTACAATAATTGCATGAAATACGTTTTTATATTTTTATATTAGTTGTCTCGCTTAATTAGGAACTAGTGCGCTGAATTTATAAAATTACCATATATTATAAAGTAGTCTAGTCCTATTAATTGTAGTTTGCCTTAAGAAAGTTTGTGACGTTTAAATATACTGCAAGGTTTGTTTGTGTGTCAGTTTTTATTGCAAGTTTTTTTATATATATAGTTTGCTTTTTGTACTGTGTAGTGGCGACTATGGCTGGTTCGAGACGGTACATGCACTTGTCACATATTTTTAAGCTAGAATCATTTGCTCAGGGTTCCAAATAGAAAATCTTCTATTTGTGAATAATGTTTTTTTTTTAAATAAGGGTTATTATGTTTGAATCCTGTGCAAAATATTCAAGGTGCAGAATATGTGACAAGTGAATGTATCGTCTTGAACAGGCCTAAAAGTGATTCGACCACTCACATAATTAGCTCTAGGGTGAAGTGCGAAATAATGTAAACCGTTAATGCTCCAAAGTGGAAAAAGGTATTCCGCACAAGCACTAGACAATCTTTAGAACTACCATTAAAAAACCCTCATCTTGTTAATTGGCCATATCAATGCAAAAAATTAAATGCTTTTCTGCATAAAACTGAAGGAAATACTGCAAACCATGTTAATCAAAAAAGCGAAACCATAAAATTACCTTTAGTAAGTAGTTACTAACAATACTAAGAAAGTACAGTAAAAGCTAGAAAATAATTAAGTTAGGTATTTGGCTACGTCGAGAGGTCTTTAATTTCAAAATGTCAGGCCAATAGATCGTTTTTATGGCATTTGGTTACATTCATCGAAGTCATTTGAAAGTTACAACAAATAATTATGCACGTTTAGTATTAAAACAAAACATAAATGCGTTATTAATTGTAGCGCTTCCATTGTACCCAGTCAAGCATTTAAGTCACTGTAATAAACTTAGCATTAACTACACAATAAAAGCAACGAGTTAGTTATTCATACAGTTTGAAGCATTTGCTTTAATTTTTGATTCGGACTACGTAGGGTTTTTACTTTCAAGAATTTGCTTCATTTTATGCATATATAGCCTTTAAACTTTATCAGGGTTTTCGTAATCAAATGCGCACTCTCAACATTGCATGCAATGGTATCAATTGGGCAGATTTGCTTCAGAATTAGCTAGTGTGAATCTGAAGAATGGCTAATTTTTCACTTTGGCATTAGTTGACATCTTTCGTATTTTACCCGAAGGGAAAAGCGGTGGGGGGGAGGCGTGGGCGCACACAAACAAATCTACTGTAATTTAACACATTTATTAATTTGGCTGATTGTTGAGTGATCATTGAACACTTGGACATTTTGTGTTAGGTAATTCGAACGAATAACAACAGTTTACTATCAGAGGATGATAATCCATTAGAGGACTTGTTTGCGGCTGTCATGACTGCCACAGATTCGGATGGCAAAGTGTTAAGCACTTCGGTGCAACTTTTGCCTCCACGAAGGGTGGGTAACATACGTGTTTCAATTAAAAACGTCTCCTGTCTCTAAAATAATACACAACACAAATTATTTAATCAAAATTTAATTTTCACATGTACACGATTTGCTTTTGTAGTTTTTCAAAGCTTTTTAATAATTTCATACATTGTGTGTTTTTTACACTAGTGTGTCCGTGTGTATGTGTCTTAGTTAATTTTTTTTGTTTGAATGTTTCTTTGTTTATTTTTTTTGCATGTTTTAATTGCTTGGTTGTGGCATAACCGACTCATTTCGTTTTCGTTTCCGAACAGCATTATCCTGAATACTTTAAAATTATAGAAGAACCCATGGATTTGAAGATGATTGCCACCAAGATTCAAAATAACAAGTACAAGAACCTTAGCAAACTAGAACAGGATCTCCTACTCATTGTAAAAAATGCTAAGACATTTAATGCCCCTGGCTCACAAATATATAAGGTGAGATTGATTCCCGTGAAGGATGTTCAAAATTATGGTGCTCGTTGCTTTTTTTCATCGACGAAATTCTTTTAGATGTTCAAAATGTAAATTGCTCTTTGCTGTTTTGAAAAAAAGGCATTACACGAGGTATAAAGCCATTATCTGATGACGTTTGTGAAGTGGCCTTTTAGAACGTCCTTTTTTATAGATTTATTGCATTTCTTTAAAATTAATGTACGCATTTAATAATCTTGTCAAATTATTGCGCCTTTAATAGTTTGAAGTACTCTAATATTAGCGCGAAATGCAACACTCAGCAAAATCGAAGTTGCATCAGTAATTTTCGTAACTTGTTTACGGCCAAAAGAAGTTCATTTCAATTTGTTTCGTAATTCAGCAAGAAGATGATGATTTTCAACTTCTAAAGCGGCTAAAGACGTTTGTTATGTTTATTGCACTGAACATTATGCTGAAAATGTACCTTACGTTGCACCACACTAGGTATTGCTCATACGTGTATCGCACCCGTTAATGGCGAAAATTCCTTGATCTCGTCGGCGGCAATGTTATTGTATGTTATTTAGTTACTTATATTTTTGTTCAGAAAGTGGTATTTTTGTATTATGTATCGCGTATTAGAAAATCTCCTAACTATTAAGCGAAGAAAGTGTTTGGTTTAAAATGCACATTCTGAGTGAAATTCTAAGCATACGAGATTATGTGGAAATTTGTAAAAGACGAAATATGGAAAATGGTTGCAAATGTCCTTAAATAGTTTTATTTTTAAAGGTATATTAATGACAAGTATCTTCATATCTCTATTTACTCTTCTATTTTGAAATATTTCAATAAGAACATGCGTCGCAAATTCACAATCTGTTATTACGAATTAACAATTTGTAATAATATAAATTGTGAATTCCCGATGCTTGTCCTTTGCACGGCTCCATTGAATTCTCTTGTATTACAAGACTTTCACTTTTGAGAAACAGGCCCCTGTCAGTAAAAATAAAAATTTATTTGTCTTGTTGATGAATATGCTACAGTATATTTGCGTGATGGCATTTGCTATGGAAGTTAGAAAGTATTAATTTTCAATTTTTGCTGAACATTGCTGTAAAAACCCCATGATGAAATTTCATAATTTCCACGCAGTCATAGAGTTTATTTTCAAGACGACGAGGGTTGGAGTTGGAAGCTAGGTTCGGTAGTTCAAGTAGCACTAATATGCTCGACCCTCATTAGTTCCCTGCACGATATGGTGAGAATGTACATTTTCTCCTGGCAATATTCATTTGTTATTGGGTGTAGAATGCTATTTTGGTTTCTGGCACAAAGCGCCGACACTAGGTATGCTAATAGCTAGTGTCCACGTCCAACCCTAGTCATTGTGCAAGATGCAATTTTTAAGAATTCATAATTAACGTTTTAGCACGTTCATTAATTGTCTAGTTCTAATGAAGGTTTGCGACCACTTTTTATAATTGCAAGTTTTTGGTTCAACCACAGTAAGGTTTTGTATTTTTCACTATCGAGAAGTAAACAGCAAAAACGCTGATAATCTGCAAGAAGAAAAAACATTCATGATAAAAGCCAGTCCAGATAATCAAGATTCTATTGTATTTTCTCATGCAGGGATTTTCAGTTTAAAAAGTCTGATTTAAATAAAAGTAAGAACAATGAGTGAATGAATGAATCATGGTGGATAAAAATCGTGATTTTATCGATTCTGATTCGTTTATCGTTCTAGTTTCAAACCAGCATTTGATTTTCTAAACAGTATTTTAAATTTTGCATCGTAACATAAGCATGTACTTATGGAAGGCAACAATTTCCACCTTACGAAAATGATTGTGCTTTGCTAGGATTTTATTTAACAATAATTGCAAAATGAAAGTTTGATGTTTTATTAGGATGCTGTTGCCCTGCGTAGAGTAATCACCAGCAAAAAGATTGAGATTGAACATGGTCGTGCTGCGGGTGCTAAATCAAGTGAAAGAATAAGGTATGCACGAAGGGATGTTTTCTACATGCAGTATTGCCAATCATTAAAATACGTTTCAATTCGACTTCTGTTTATTATTGAGTAAAAAAAAGAATGTTCTTGTTTTATTTGTAGAGCCCGACGTTTGGCTGGTGGCCAACGTCTTTCAGCTATTACAGCCGCTCTCCAGTATGAATCTGATGGTGAAGATATACCGGTTAACCAACAAGAAGATCTCGATGACGATGATGAAGAAGAGGATGCAGCGAGTGACACACAAGATGACAACAATCCCGTTTGTCAGCTTTTCGAAGCCGTCCGAACTCTTCCCTCGTCCAAGGGTTACTTGTTGTCTGAACCATTTATGCGAAAGCCTAATAGGCGGTATGTTTACTTCTGTCTATTTTACTTCATAGGGTTTTTTATTATTATTGAGCTATTAGATACCAAGTCAATCAATGAAATTAACTTGGCTATCTCAGATTTTATTGAAACGATTTATGTTTGAAATATATCCTTAAAAATGGGAACGTATTTTTTGTTTTGTAAATCAGGCGATTATCTCTAAACATAGAAGTTTGGTACCTTTGTGTGAAATGACTCAAGGATTAAAAATATTATCTCATAAACTAGTTAGGAAAGAAATGCTGTTTGATAACTCAAATTAATTTGTCACAACAATAGGAAAAATAATATTCAGATGCATGTTCTAAAAATCTAAATATTCTGATACTTATTGGAAGAAATCACTCATTGAAATTGTACATTTTTGTGCCGTTTGAGCGCGGTTTTTTAAAGCCATGTAGCTGTCAGAGATCGAACTGCAGTTTGCAGTGAAGAACTTGGACGTAGTTTATCATGGGCAAATATCAGTAGTTTAGCATATGACTACAACATACTAAAAATTAAGCCGAAGTCTGAAACTTTTAATAAGAGTGTCTGGATTGGCTAAACCAGATTTATCATTTGCCTAAATTGCCACTGCATTGAAATACATAAATGTAAAAAAATAAATTTGACCTCTGACTTCTAAATGTTCAAAAACTGGCCCAAACTTGTCTAAAAATTGCAATTTCAAAGCTATCAACCAAAATAAACATACAGAGGTAACTCAGTATGTGCTTTCCTATGGAGCATCTCATGCCAAAACATAAGTGTGGCTAGTATGTATTGATGGAGCAAACTGTATTTAGTGCAAGTTTTCTCGCTTTAAAAAGCAGACGATTCTTCACTCACTTTGTTTTTTTTTGTAACATAGAGTTGCTTTACCTCTATAAGTTTATCTTGCTATTAATTATGATTCAATTAAATCCTTTTGAGTTTTTTTCGCATGAAAGTACCATTTATAAAACAAAAATAGGATATTTTTTGAAGGGGATCTATTTCCATAATAATTTTGTTTTCGAGAAATTTGGTGATGGTCAAGCATCAAAATTCAAAATTTTGTTTGAGTTAGCATGAAATAGTAGCTCATTTTTAATACTTTCTAACTTTATATCTAGGACCCATCCCAATTATTATAAGGAGATCAAGAAACCGATTTCTTTGTCTAATATTAGATCAAAAGTGAAGGTAACATGAACACTCTCTTTATTCTTGTTTACTTTTCTATCAAGAGTTATTTTTAATAAGACAATTGTTAACGTTGATGTTTGCGGGTTAACCGTTAACTGTAAACAACCCTTAAACATTTTGTTGTGAAAATGGTAAAAATATGATAAATGGATTTCAAACGAACGATTTCATTACTAAAATAAAATATATTGGCAAATATTAGCAATTCTTTCCTCAAGTCATAGGTATATTATTTTTAAATATATATATTCTAAAAAATGAAGTAAAAAAATAATATTCGTTCTTAAGACCAAAGTATACAGTACTTTGATAAGTATGTTACCATTCTAGTCTTATGAATTTAAGCCTCTTTATTTGCAATCGTTCTTTTATTATAAAGTAATTATTAATTACCTATACTTTGGAAATTAGGTATAGTTTTGTTGAATAAGAAAGTGATATGTCGAACTTATTGGTTCAGTAACGTTATATTGACGACATATTTTTTTGACATATTTTTTATTTGTGTACGTTCGACAATTTCTCGTTGAATCTTTTATGTATCTTAGCATGGTATGTACGGTGGAGTTGAGGATCTTGTTGACGACTTGAACAAGATGTTCGAAAATGCTAAGCGTTACAACAAAGCCGAAACAAAGATACACAAGGTTAGCAGAATATTTCATTATCGGCAAATTGTAGGTCATGTTGTAATTTCAAGTGGTTGAAAAAAAACTCACACAAGAATATAGTAAAGTTCTATAAAAGAATTCAGTTTCTAACTGAAGTTTTTGTATGCTTTATTTTTATGCATTGTGTTTTTTACTTTTAACAAATCAAATTTTTATAAACTATAAACGCGTAGTTGTGTATGTGAGTTTCTTGTAATTTAACGAATATAAAATTAGTGCTTGTGTTTTGTAGTAATCTTGCGTGCTTTGTTTTTTATCCAGGATGCTGTCAAACTTCAAAAATTTATGCAAACCAAATCCAGGGAATTGCTTAACTCAGAGAAGGTACAGTATGGTTCTGTTCAGTTCTAAGTTTGCAGCTTTATTTCATTCAGCAATGTTTATGGAATATTGAAATGTTCATTAATATTTGTGCCCCTTAGAATAAGAGTGGTGTAACTCAAAAATAAAAACATCAGACTTATTTCAATTTTCTACACCCTGTATACATTTTAGCTTGAAAGTCAATTGAGTCATTTTTATTACTCTTGTGGCCTGTAGAGTGCAACACTTCGAAGGGCTCAAAATGAGTTAACATTGACGTACACCACTCTCATTTTATTTGGTCAATTTATATTTCAATATTTTTATGCATTATTTTTGTTTTCATTTGTTTTATGTTTGAAATTGGACTGTATATTTTAAAAAAAATGTTTTAATAACTTGTTACTTTCCACGTTATGTTTGGCTGGGGCCTGTTATAATTTGTTTCAGCGTTGTGTATGGTCTTACCTTTGGTATTTTACAATATTGGCCAAATTTAATTATTGAGAAGAATATGCAAATTAAAAGAATAGAGATGTCATATTTTGTTATACAGTGTTAAATATTAATTAAATACAGGAAAAACCGGATAGCACAAAATCACATTACATGAAATATGTTTTTTTGGTCCGGGCTCTTAGAAATTAGAAACAAAATTAGAAACAAATTTCTATTAAAATAATATTAAAAAATTTTTTAGTGTTAAACAAATTTCGTGTAAAAAAAGAATTTTGTTTTTTTTCTTCAACAAAATTCATTTTACACGAAATTTGTTTAATACAGAAAAATGTTCCGCTTCCTTTCATTTTGTATTAAACAGTTTCCACTTTTGTTTCAAAGTTTTTTGTCTTAAACGAATTTTTATTATTAAAATGAAGAATTTTTAAGCTATCCTATGGGACCAGGCTGAAAATATATTTTCTGTTATCCTATTTTTTGTTATCTGTTGTCGTGTTCTAAATTTATTGTTCCTCCTGTTTATTTTTAATTACTCTGTAATTTTTATTTGTGTAGGAAATGGACAGTGACGATGATGAAGGTGGTGATGATAAATTGAGGAGACGTAGTCGGAAGAGCCTTACTCCTTTCGCCGAAGAACGTAAGAAGATGACACGTCGTGTTGTCGAAGTCGATCCAGTCGTAAAAAAGCGGATGAAGTCAATCTACAAGACGCTGCTTGAATTTGCTGTTAAGAAACAGTTTTGGGAATTATTTGACAATTATGTCGGCTAAATGTGGGTGTTTTTTCCGCTTAAAGGATGAAAGTGGACGTCCACTGATAACTCTTTTTATGGAAAAGCCATCAAAGAAGAACTATCCAGATTATTATCAAATAATTGCTGATCCAATCGACATGAAGACAATTGATAGCAATATTCGTTCAGATAAAGTGATAGTTTTCCTATTGTGTGTAGAATTTCATCAAATGTTGTGATTCTAATTTTGTCTTATTGTTTGTTCTTTTATGTAGTATTCCAATGCAGAAGCTTTAGTGGCAGATTTTCACCTCATGTTCAGCAACTGTCGACAGTACAATGAAGAAGATTCTCAGATTTATAGAGATGCTGATACGTTGGAGAAAGTCTTGATGGATAAGATTCATGAATCTCATGTCGAACCACCAAAGATTAAAGTCATTGCTAAGAAGTAGGGTTTCTGTTAGAAAGTTCAATGTGTGTAGCTATTACAAATGTACAGCTATTCTTGTTCTGGAATTAGATCGAAAGCCAAGATATCACCTGCCGTGGCTCAGAAATTACTAACGTTGTATGAAACCATAAGAGATTACAGCGACAAGGGCCGTAAATTGTCAACGATATTTATGAAACTGCCGTCTAGACTGGTTAGCTTTTCTCTTGTTCTCGCAGTTTTCAACAAAGTTTTACATATTGTTTTACAGTCTTATTTTATTTGACTGTTTAGGAATATCCGGATTATTATGAAGTTATAAAGCGACCGATGGATCTTGTGCGTATCCAGGCTCGTATGAATGCTGGGCATTTCGAAAGTTTAGAAGAAATGCTTGCGGAATTTGCACTAATGTTCGACAATGCCTGCAAGTATAACGAGCCGGACTCACAGATTTATAAGGTGAATTTGCAGACATGAATTGTGTTTTGGTTATAGATGATAACTTTTAATACTTTATTTATTAGGATGCATTGACTTTGCAAAGGGTTCTTCTTCAGACGAAGGCGGAACTGAGTGATGATGGAGATGGAAACATTCCGGATGTAAGGCCACTCGTTCAGGAGCTCCTCACGTCGATGTTTACCTATGTCTACAATCATCAGGTAGTTTAATAAAAGTATTCTGTTGCTGTTATTTGAATTACAAATAATAACTTTATCCACTGGGAAGAGAAAATTTATTAAACGTAAAGCATGTTTGCATTGTTTCTAATTTAGAAATTAAGTTTACTGTCATTGTCTTTGCAGGTTAGTGCGGCAGTGCCCATTTGTGTTTTATTTGTAGACAGAACAAAGAGTGCTTAATATATTGTACCTAATAATGTAAAAAAATTGTAAATTTTAGTTAGTATCAAATTTATTTAGTGACTAAAAGAATTTATGTAAAAACGAAAGGTTTTTTAAAACTTTTTCACTCGATTGTTTTCACTCTACAAAACTACTGGAAAAAAATCATGATTTTTTTTTGAAAATAGAAAAACATCTTATGCTTATTCAGGTCAAAACATTAAATATGACGTATTTAATGTTTTAACCTGAGTTTTACTTGTTAAATGTCACAAAAGAGCAAATTATGCAAAAATATTTCACTTCGATTTGTTCATTTATTAAAAAAGTGAATTTGACGCCGCTGTATTGTCATATAGTGGCGTCAAATTCACGTTTTTAATTTAATTTTAAATTCACAATTAATTTGTGTAATTGCCAATTTGTGATATACTCTATATTGGAGATCTAATGAACGTGGTAAAAATGAAGAGAAATTTTGCAAATACTTTTTAGTGATCGTTTTTATAACTATAATAGTTATATATAATAGTTTTTATGCTGTTTACCGGCAGCTGCATATTTATTGTAACATTTTGCATTTTAAAATTGATAGGATGAGGAAGGGCGCTGTTATGTCGATTCGTTGGCGGAGTTGTCTGAAACGAGAGCTTCTGATGCAGACGGTGCAAAGTAATTTACTGCTAAATATCCTATTGATTTCTTCAGTTTGTTGTTTGTCAAAAATGTTTTAAGTTTTTTGTATTATGCAATTTCAGTAAATTTCTTACTTTGGACATGATTAAGAAAAACCTTGATAAGGTATTGCAGCCAATGCTCTGCTTATATTTTAAGTATTATTAACACATTGGTCAATTTACAGGGCCGATATAAGCGACTGGATACATTCCAAGAAGACATGTTTGATGTTTTTGAGACGGCTCGTCGTGTTTCTCGTACCGATTCACAGGTAAGATAAGAATCTTCAAATTTGATTTTGTATTTTTTTCTCTAATAAATGTGTGTTTTCTCTTCATTAGGTCTTTGAAGACTCTGTTGAGCTTCAAGTTTACTTTATCAAGATGAGAGATGAATTGTGTAAAAATGGAGAGGTTTTGCTATCACCGGCTCTGCGTTACACCGAAAAAGAGATGCAGCAAGGTGTGGAGAAATTACGTTTGCAAAAACTTCCGAAGGAGAAGATCGACGATGAAAAGGAGAAGGAACAAGACGGATCGGCAGAGAAGGAACGTAGAAGCTCACAGAATAACTCTGACAGCGTTGATTATTGTGAAACCACTTATCATGTCGGAGATTTTGTTTATATCGAGCCCAGGTTATAACTAGAAAGAAAATGAGGAACTATTTTATTATTATGATTTGTGGTTGTTATAATATTGGGTATTTTGATTAGAGAGAAAGGTTTGGAGCCTCACATTATTCACATAGAGAAACTTTGGAAGGATGAACAAGGAGAACAGTGGCTGTATGGATGTTGGTTTTACAGACCCAACGAGACATTTCACTTAGCGACACGGAAGTTTCTCGAAAAGGTTGCGACCAATGATTTAAGGAATAATATTTCTGAGTAATTTAACGATGCAAAACATTGTTGTAGGAGGTATTTAAAAGTGACAATTACAACAGTGCTCCGATGAATCAAGTTCTAGGAAAGTGTTATGTCATGTTTGTCATGGAATACTTCAAGAATCAGCCAAAAGTTTGTGTTGTGATTGTCTAAAATTATTTGTTTCTTATCCTTGTAAATCTCGTTGGTTTCATTTTTTTGCAGGGGTTCGAAGATAAAGATGTTTACGTTTGCGAGTCTCGATATTCAGCTAAAGCGAAGTTGTTTAAAAAGATCAAAGTATTGCCTATTTAAGTGAAAAAGTTTTTCTCTACTCTAAAACTTTCGCATGTATATACTAACTTTTAAGGCTTGGCCGATTGCACCCGTGCTGCATATTCGTATTGTTCCGAGGCCTGTCGCCATCGTACCCACTCGAGTTCCTTCTGTTTTCAAAGAGCGTTTTGAGAGGCATAAGGAGGACAGCATGGACGTTGACGATATCGCATGCAGTACCGTCGAAAAGCCAAGACCAGTTTGTGACTTTTATGTATCATTTTTGGTACTAAGGAACGTTTACATAAATTATATTTTTGTTAATTTCCTCAGAATGTTTTATGCCCTGATGCTCCTGCCGATGAAAACTTAGTTTATTACGAACAGTTTAATTTACCAGGTGGAAGTTACAAGATAGGTAAAGCAATTATATTAATTCTCATAGGGTCATGGTACCTCGTACAATTTAAAAATGTTCAAATTGTTTTATGCAAGTAGAAAATAAAGCAGAAAGCACAAATAAGAGTGTATAGCAAAGCACAATTAGAGTAGAACCTCTCTAATCTGAACCCGAAGGTCCGGATAATTTGAACCTGAAGATCCGGATAACTTGAACAGATAATGTACTAGAATTACGGTATATAAGATTAAATATGGGAAGGAACAAACGTGCTAACTTTGATATACCTTTACCATTTGATATACCTATACCCTTACCATACGATTTTCCTAATATTCATTCTGCTTCGGTCCCAATTAGTTCGGATTAGCGATGTTCTTCTGTAATTATTTATTTGAAGCAAGTCAAGTAATTAAAAGTTACAATCTTGAGAAGTAATAAAACAACTTTCCCATCACATGTTATTTCCATCAGTGAAGGTTCTTTGTAAATCTTACTGCTTTGAATCCAACATACATAGAATAATGCATATATTTCCAACAATCACTAAAAAAAACTACTACTTGTTTACACAAGAATTCTGGAAACTTTTGACAGTTTTCTTAACTTACCTAATAGGAAGTTTATGTATGTTTTTAGTATTATTCTGAAGCTTTTCGAACATTTTTCCTCGTCATATTTTTCTCAGGTGATTGTGTCTATGTTCGTTCCGAGAATGGAAGACAGCTGATAGCGCGAATCGACAAGATGTGGGAAGATAACATGTAAATGATTTAATGTTTTAACCATATTTTTCAAACACGAGGTAAATGTGTGCTTTGTTTTGTAGGAAAGGGTCATACTTCTATGGTCCGTGGTTCGTGACTCCTCTCGAGATAGCCCATCCTCCCACAAGGTTGTTTCACAAGCAGGAGGTATTTCTAAGCTCCATCGAAGATGCGAATCCATTGTTGAGTGTGACTGGACGGTGTTATGTCATGGAGTTAAGAGACTATGTTCGTTGTAAGTCTTTTAAGTTAAATCATATTGAAGCCGCATCTGAAGTTTTTTCTCTCTCTGTACTTGTGAGGTCGTCCAACCGAAATCCCTGAAAAAGACATTTACGTTTGCGAATCCCGTTACTTGGAGGCCGAACGACAAATTCGTAAAATAACGAAGGGGTTAAAGGTTTGTTTGATTTGGATCTCGGAGTTTTGTATTTCGTTAAATAGGAAATTGTTTAGAAGTAGTTTCGCAAAAGAACATCGAGAACGCATTTTCAACCTGACGATTTTAAAATTTCAAATTTTGTTTGAAAATTAAATAAGTTTGTCAGAACTCAGAAACAATTTGAAATGCAGTGGAACCCGTTTAACACAAAATATAAGTTCGGTTCGGATTTTTAAGATGAGTTTTTTCTTCTTCATATATTTAAACTCGATATTATTGGTTACCACAAAACATTTTTTCGTCCCAATACAAATGCAGCTAAATCTTTCACATAACACGAAATAAAATTATTGCATGGCAATATCTTAAATCAATATGCAATTTCAATGCAAATTCAAATTGGAATTTGTCAAAATCCCAAACCAAAAATTGCAACGACTTTCATCAACTTATGCTGTAACTGTTTGCAGAAGTTTATTTATTCGGACATGGTCATGGAAGACGAGATATATTTTTTCAAGAAACCTATCACTGCACAAAAGGTTCGCATCTTACATTGATTGTCATTTTAAAGAATTTGCTTGTTTGTTTTTTTCTATTATTATTTTGCTTAAGCGACATTTAAAATGATTTTGTCTTTACTTTATTTGTGTTTTGTTGCTTGTTTTGCTTTGCAGACTGAAGCAAATAGTAGTCCTCAAGTACAAGCAGTAAAAACCAAGGTTCCTGCTTGTCCCCCGATTACTTGTCCTACGATTACTCGTTCTGTGAGTACTCGTTTTTTTTTTTCAAAATATCAACCCACTTTTGATTAATTTGCTTCATGTTTTTATTTGGTTTATTTTGTATCTCGAGTTTTTTGCCTTATAATAAATAGTGATCGTTTTTGTTATTTACTATTCTTTTATCTTTTAAGGAACCTTCGCCATTGTTGCCGAAGACTTCTGATGTTGAAATGGAAGATTCTCTCGATGGTCAAGCTCCGTCTGTTGGTTCTGTCGAGACTCCAGTTCTGAGTCAGACAGTTTCAACAAAAAAGGTTTTTTTTTTCTTTAGTTTCGCCCGCTTGTTAGACAATTATTCATTTTAGAATTTGAAAAACATATTTTAACTTATTTGCTAGAAACCAATCCGTCGTTTGGTCACTGGTTACATTCTTTACGCCGGTGAAGTTCGCAAATCCATTATAACTAGGAATCCTGATTCATCGTTTGGCGACATCAGTCGAATGGTCGGAACGGAGGTACGATTCGCTTGTCATTGTTTATGAATGACGCAATAAATTCACAGGTGTAACCGTGTTCATGTTTGTCTTCGTTTTAGTGGCGCACACTACCTGCCGATCTGAAAATAGAATACGAAGAAAGGGCTCAAAAGCTCAACGAGGAGACTGCTGCTAATCAGC
The DNA here is from genome assembly GCA_036925085.1 of Brachycybe producta. Lineage (NCBI taxonomy): Eukaryota > Metazoa > Arthropoda > Diplopoda > Playtdesmida > Andrognathidae > Brachycybe > Brachycybe producta. The sequence continues at coordinate 5,744,724 of JAUPFP010000004.1, forward strand.
CGCCCCCGCCGCCGAAAGAAGAACAGACTCCGACGATCGTCGTTCCAGTGGAGAACATGGTTTATGAGTGTTTCTGGGATAAGTGTGATTTCCAATTTGAGACACAACAGGATTTGCTCGATCATCTGATAGGAGAACCAAACGGACAAGTTCTACAGAAATACAACACACAAGGTTTCTCTTAGTTTGTCTTCATGTTTTCTAACTTTTTAACTCGGAGAGTTCATAGACGTGAAGCTTTTAAGTGGTCGAGATGAACTACAAAAAGTAGTCGACGTGCTGCTAAAACCGACCACTCGAAACGACTTCAAACAAATTTAAAAGTGGTCATGGTGTAGTTGATTGAACTGCAAATGGTTGTCGTAATAGACCAGAGTAACATCTTCAGTAACCATCCATACAAAATGAACGCTGATGAGGAAACTCTTGTTATTCTGTTGTATAAAGGCGACAGGTGTTTGCCAAGTGGTTCGTGTGAAAAAAAAGAGGCTGAGATAACAGGTGGCAACTGCAGTTTGTTACTGGTTGAGAAGCCGTTCGTATGAAAAGGTCCGGATGCTTTTCATAGTAGTTTATTGTCAACCACAACACAGCCACCAATTGTTGTTTTTGGCAACTTTTTGCAGTCCAACTTGACCACTAAAATGTTGCTTGTCTGTAAAGGCATTTAATGTCTCATAGTTGTGTTTTTTTTCGTATTTGTTTTTGAAGAATGTCTAGATGCTGGTGAATTTCAATGTCTCTGGTATAACTGCGCCAGAGTAAAGAAGAACGTCTCGTAAGTAAAATGTTTTTGTTGCGATGGAATGATTTTCGTTGTTACATTTGGCTGTAACTGTCGATTAAAGGCCGTTCCAGAACTTACAACGTCTTCTTCGCCATTGTCGAGAGGTTCACGTGAAGTCATCTGGACGGTGCATCCTTCCGGCCGATCGTGGGAAGTGAGTCGAACTTAGAATGGTTTAAAACTGTTCGTTTGTTAGGTTAGGTTGTTGGACATAACAGTGTTATCTCGTTTGCTTTCAGAAATTTTGTCCCAACTCATCGAAATTCAAACCAGAACACACCGATTAATCCAGGTAAGTTCAGTTTTTATCTGGTTTGTATTCGTCTTTTGTTTTCTGTGCAATTTCTTTTGTATTATCGTCCGCATTCGTTCGCGCATGGCCATTGTTTAGATAATTTTTAAACGAAGTGAGTTGTTAGATTTTATTATTTTTAAATTCTACTTGCTATATTACAAGTATGATGTGCAGTAAGTCTTCTACTTGCGTGGTTAATTCGTTCTAGAGGTTTCCGCATAAGTTGAATGCCATTTAGTGCTACATACTTTTAATTTTTGTGGCGCAGTGGTTGTAAGGGGGAAATACTACGACTGCATATGTATGAAATCGCATAACTTGAAGCTGTGTAAGTCGAGGACTCACTGTATTTGATTTGAGTTTTTAGTTGAAAGGTATTTTTTTTAATTTTCATATAGTTATTACATTTGTGTTGCCTGAACTTTTGCTAAGTTAAACCTTATATAATGCGTGAAATTTATATTTAGTTCAGACTAAGGACCATATATGTACTTCTCACAGGTTTGAACGTTCAAACGTCTCTCGAACTCTTAATTATTCTGTTTTCCAAGAATGAAGATAAACTTGAACGTGTTTAGGAAAGTAGGAGGGTAGATCAATCACTTACTTCTTTTTCTTTTTCCACATAGATTTCGTTCAAAATAAACTTTTTATGTGAATTTAAAAATTACCCAACTTTGAGCAAACGATATTTTTTTTATTTTTCTCTATAAAAAGTTGATTTTATCGTCATTAAAGCACTATTTAGTGATTTGAGTTACGCTTCGAGTTTCGTAATACACTTTCTAGTTTCTCTTGTGCCTGAAAGACAGAATGATCACAACTGAAACATCAGCTGTTTATGAACTATCTTATGAGAGTACAGTCCATAAATGTGCTCTATGAATATGTTTTCAAATATAATTAGCAAACACTTGTATTTAGTTATGTTCAGATAAAGTGGCATGCCCAATTAGATGGTTTTGTTTATTTTACCAAATGATTCTTTAGCACCCGTTATGCCTATGGTACAATCGATGTGTGGATCAATATTAAGAAGGATTTAGTATGTGTTTACTATATTATTAGCAAAATGTGTTTTTTCAGAAAATCTAAAGATTATGATGGATTAAGAAATGCGATATACATTATAAGCTTTAATGTTCAAAAAGCTCTGTGTAGCATTTCAACTGTGAAAGAACGTTAAACATTCACTCATTTATTGAGCAGAAAAATATTATTAAATTCAAATCTAAGGGTTGGTTTGTACTTGGCGAAAGAGCAGCGAAAAGTGAAGGGGAAACGAAGAAAATAACTTTCGCAGCAAAACGTTTCGCACTTCGTTACTTTTCACAGACTCTCAGCTCTTTGTTTTTGCATGACAACGGAAACAATTTTGGCGATTTTTTTTAGAACGATTCGTTGCATTTATACGTATAGTGAAATTTATTATGACGATAACAAAGCGAAGCAGAATTTACGAAAATGAACAATTTGTGATGCTAAGCAATACGATGACAGTAACAAAGTCATAATTTTGTCGGGGGTTTACTCCCCAGGGGAGTAACTTTTTTTTACCGTTCTCAACGAATGGCTCCCGTAGTCACTTTTGACCATGGTCCGCCCAGTTTCGGCCACGGCTGGTCAGAATTGGGCCCGGGGTTGCCCACCACTCTGCCGGGTCCTAACCGACCGGGATCGGTTGACGCTTTTTCGACCGTAAAAATAATACTGTACTTCGCTTAGCATCGTATAGCATTTTTTTACAAGTGTAAAAAGACCTAACTAATGAATAGAATTTAATTATTTCTTAGATGTATTCGCAAGCAAGTTTACAGAGTAGTGACGAAATTCGAAGTAAATTTGACAGAATACAAATTTTGATAGATTCGCAAATTGTAGGCAAATATGAGATGGTTTAGTTCAATTTCATTATTTTGCAAGGAGAGGATAATATATTACATTGTGAAACTTATATAAAAAACTACAACATTTGTCAGAAATTTCAGATATGAAATCCGATTTAATGAAGCTACATTAGAGTTTATTTTATATGGCACGACTTCCAATTTTATATATTTTAAAAGCACCGTTGCACATTTAATATTATTTTTCTAGTTCAAGGTTTTTCTTCTTTGCGGTATTCTCAATTGTCTGGATATTCAAAATTGCCTGGTGTTTCAAACCAGTCAAAATTTTCTAGCCCACAGCTTCCATTCATGTCTTCAGGTTTGTTTTATTACAATAACCAGATGTTAGGTTTGGAAAATTTTGGATCAGTCTCTATTCTTGACTATTTCTCGTGGTTAAAGTTTTTACTTTCTCTTATACGGGCTCGTATATATGGTTATTAAAATTGGTTGTTCTTGGGTGTCACTGTCGATAGAGTGACTGACTGCTTTAATGAGGTTTCTGGATTTGCAAGTGTTTTCGGACATTATGGAATCTGTCCATACTGAACGTTACCTCGAATTCACAGGTTGAGCTATTTAATTGAACCCAGGTCAGTAATCACCCCTTTCCTTCTCAAGATTGTTGGAATTGGTCATTGGGGAACGGTGAGAAATCGGCATAGGCCGAACAAAAATGCTACCAATGATACCAATAAAAATGCAAAATATGCAAAAACAATTGTTCGTTTTATGCAAATTATAAAAATGTCTATCTTATAACGAAAGGAAAATTAAATAAATACCTAAAGCAATTAATTGCCACAATCATGAGAATCAATAACAGAATATTCAGAATCAAAACGATTGTTTATGAAACAGTTTTAAGAATTTTTTTCTGTACAAAAAAGTGATTCATTAAAGAAATACCATAACCATAAGTAAAGTTATGCTATTTATGCAAATTTCCAAACATTATGCAATTTGAGCATTTTATGCATTTTTATTTGGTATTAAAGGCTCATTCTGATTGTTACGAATGTGCGTGAATGTGCAATTGACGCACATTCGTTCACTATAATGCAATAGAACATTACATTCACACTGGATGACTCACGCACATTCACATAGCAAAACAGGAATATTGCGGTTGGTTTAACACCAATTCCACATTTTGTCTCCCAAAGTAAAGAATAAATGTGCATGATCCACATTTACACCTTTAAAACAGTGTTCTTCAGTCTCGTGTAAAAGCAAAAAGAATTCTTCAAGAAGTATTCTTGAATTTGCCCGAAGCTGCAAGAAGTTGCTTGAAGGAAAGGTGTGTGATATAGACTAGAATGTGCATAGACGAACAGTGAGAATGGGTCTTAAATTGACTATTATAGCATGTATGGCATTGTAGTGTATCCTTGTATGCAAACTTCTGGCCTTAGTTATCAGCTCCCCCTCAGAAACCTAACCGTTTTTCTTAGCCTTGTTCAAATTTGTTCAACCAGTGATCTCGATGTGGCATCAAAAGTGGTTTCATTTTAATCTCTAACCTGTTGTAGGGATTTTAGTCTGATCTTTATGCATATGCTTTTTGTTGCTTACGTACAGAAATAGAGGAGCTTTGTTTAAAATATGCCTACTCTCTATTCGAAAATCTTTTGCAAGTTTTAGTCTTTCAATTCACTTTTATTTTCTTTCTAAAAAACATCGAAAAGGCTTGCATCATCATAATAATTGCCAACCTTGCATGCAGTGTCAATTTTGTCAGCAACAGCAGTTGTGTTATTCTGAATTTCCCATTCATCATCATGAAATACATAGCATGTTGGAACTTATTTGTGAGCCTGACGAATGGCATGCAGGTATATAAAAATGCTTCCTTAACAATTCTATACATCATAACTAATATTTCTATTTCCATGGCCTGTATGTTTCATCTCTTATTTATAAATCAGTTCGGTAGTTATTTTGAAACATGCGTTGAACTTGTTTTTTTTTGTTTTTGTTTTTAATCATTTAAATGTAGGGTTATTCACCACCAAATCGGCGGATTCGATGTTCGTTGCAACTCCGCCAAAACCTAAAAAGCTTTTGCACTCGGAAGCATATTTAAGGTATGTTGTGACAAATAACGGCTATGATCTTATGTACCCGATCATTGGCAATTTTTGTCGAAACTTCCATGCAATACAACTTACATTGAGACATGCATTTAAAGAATTTGTAGTTGTCATGACATTCTTCATGGCTTTCTTTGAAAGTTGTGTGACACTCTGTCTCATGGAGTTGTACGTGTTCAACCTTTCATGAAACTCGCCGCTAAATGGCTAACAATTAATGAGCTGTGAAACTAGTTTCTTGCATAATACCGGAAGTTTATTATAAAGTTTTAGTCACAAGTCTCAAAGTTCCTAGTGGCGATAGGGCACTAACGTTGGGTTATGTTTTTTTAAGTTTAGCTTTATTTTAAACAACGTTTTAGTATAGAGGTCTAGAGTTAAAGTTATAAAACACATAAATTTTGTTGTTCTTTTATCTTTTCAAGTGTAAAATTTGTAAAGGTAGGAGTAAAACAATATCTTTCTGCTTGCATTCCACGGCGTAAATGTCTGTGGATCAATAGATTTTTAATATTTCATTTGTTGGCTGATTTATAGAGTCGGGGGGGGGGGGGGGCATTATGAACTTAAAATATACTAAATTTATGTGGTGGGCCTACGGTACAAAAATAGGGATTTAGCAGTTTGCTAAATTACAAAAGTTGTTCTCTGTATAGAGGTCCAAGTTGGAAGGAATCCATGTTCAATGTTCTATTGTAACCAGGGTTGGCAATAACCCAGGTTTTACTTATTTAGCACAGCCCACTGGTTTAATCAAGGTTTAACCCGGGTTAAAATGGGTTAAACTTCTTTACAAAAATGGGGAACCCAATAATGCTATGGCTCGTCATAGTCATCAACAGAGCCGTGGAGAGTCAGCTCGGGCCCCGGGGTAATTATCATCGTGGACCCCTTAAGAGGCGACATCATAAAATGATTTCGAAAAATCTCCACAAAGGGTGCTAGCATCGTGTTTATATTGAGCCCATAGACCCAATGTTAAAGATGAAACGTTAATTTTAAAAATACACAGTCGCGGCAATATGTTTATTTATCATATTTAAAATTGTCCAATTTTGATGGTTTAAAATGTAATGTGCACCTTAAATATATGCTGATCTAGTGATAGAATGACAAAAAAATGGTAAGCGTTTTTCTATTTTTAAAAAAATATTTAAAAAGTCGTGAATTTCTTAAACTCCATTGAGTACGTGCTCGTAAGCAAAAAAAAAAAACATCCATTCGTAAAAATACGTAATTTTGAAATAATTTTTTAAAAAAAGAAACCAATTTTTTAAATCCTCTAAAATACAGTAAAAAGGGCTCAGGAAAGCTTAATATGTGGCTCAGCGGTCTCAAAAAGCTTAAAAGTGGCCAGAGATTCAATATTTTTAAAAATTCGAAAAAATGGAGAGAGAAAACATCACGGCTTGGATTTTTTTCCAAAAACGGCCAAAAATTGAAAAAAAAAAATTAAAATCTCTAAAATACAGTAAATAGGGTTTGGGAATGCTCAACGAGGCTGAGAAGTCTCAAAAATGGCCAAAGTTTCCAAAAAATTAAAATTCAATGTAAAACTGAAAAAAACCAAAATGGGTTAAACGTGTTTAGCCAAGCCTAGTTTAAACAGTGGTTTAAACCACTAGTTGGAAAAACATTGCCAATACTGATTGTAGCCATCTTTTGTTTTAGGTACATAGAAGGTCTGCAACCAGAAAACAAGATGATTTCTAACTGGGACTCCAATTTGAAAGCGACTCAAGAGAGCAGCTCCCAACAACCTCGTCCAGATGTTGGTCGTTTGCCTGTCCATTGGTTGGGTAATGGAGTTGGTAATCATGGTAATGCCGTCAATGCTTTATGGGCTCTTAGGGATTACATGATTAAGGATGCTTTGAACATTTCAAAAATTCTCTCGTAAGCCATTATTTCTAGTATTGTTTTTTCTGACGGTGTGACTCTCCAGGTAGGGTTTTTTTTTTCTCTCCTCATTTCTGCAAAAATTACTACTTTAGCTATAGAGGCGTTTTAAAATTCAAGTCTTACATTTTGCTTTTTATGGTCTTATGATATAATAATATGATACAATTCCAGTCACACCTCCCCCTTCATTGGGGGGGGGGGGGAATACATACATGTAAATGGCTTTTAGTTTCAAAATTATTTAAGCATAATTGTCACCAACTTTTTTTCCATTTTATAATTAATAAAAAAATTAAAGAGTTTTCTTAAAATTAAGACGTGTTAAGTTCGGGGCGCTATTTTGATGAATGGCGGAACGGTCGAAACGTGTGAACACTAATAGTCGGAACAGCAGTATCATCAGTACTAAGGTTAGGTTTAGTTAAATTAAGCTTGTTGCAGGGGATTTAAGAGCTGTTCTTTAGTATATTAACTGATGTAGGTATGTTAGTAGATAACAGCACAGCTGTGCCCGTTCAGTGCATGAGGTAGTTCATGTGGTGAATGAGGAGGCTGCTGCTCAATTGTGTGCTCTGTGGCCTAGCATGTGTGGGGAGTGCTCTCAGTGAGGATGTCGAAGAGTGCAGCTCTGTCTGCCGCAACTGCACATGTTAGCTCATGGTGTTAGTATGGTTGGTACTTAGAAATACCTTCTACCACAACATTATAGTGAGGCGAAATGTGGTTGGTGGAGTGTTGGTGGTGGTTGGAATTTCATTACAATCCATAGAGCACAAATGAGCTGAGCCTTGGGCCTCGTCTATACATGTAAGCTCTTTCCTAAGCTTGATTGCTTAAGCACTAGCACTAGCGATGGATGGCAACTTGGAATGTTGTACTACCATGTTGCAATAAAGCTTATGTCAGGAAGATTGGGGCTCGATGACAAACGTTCTGTCATGCTGTGTACACTTTTTTGCATTTCTTCTATATATCTTTTTATAGAATTCTTTTATGGTTTGCATAGCTCTCCGGAAGTTATCAAGAAAAATCTTTTAAAAATTTATTTTCTTGCTGCAAGAAAAATAGAAAATTAGAAAATTATAAAAAAAAAGTTACGTATCAAAAGTGATAGTATATTAACTGATGTAGGGTTAACATGTGGCTCAGCGACTAGTGTTAGTCCAGTAGTATTTGCAGTGAGCATACACATTGGTATCTTATCGTTTTATATAGGAAAGTGGTTGCAGATTTGCGTTAGCAGTGCCATCTATTGATCACCAATGGAAACTGCCAATGAGACATTCACTATAGGAGCCCTAGGAAGGCGCCAAAAATTAACAAATTTAAATTAAATTAATAAAATAAAATAATTTGGCTTTTTTTGCACGCAGGTATCAGTATATTGACTTTGTATGTCAATATATCAAGGTGATTTAGCTTACGAAGCTTACGTTTCGAAACTTAATTGAAAAAATAAAATGTTCTATAAAAATATATTAATGGAGAGCATTAAAGCTTCAGACAAGGTTAGTATAGGCCCGTGTAAGTAAATAGTGTCTACTGGCATTAAAAACACAACGAATTTGCTGTGTTAACTTAGCACTTGGCAAAGAAAGAATTAGTGGACACTTTGCTTAACATGCACTGACCATGTGTGTAATGGCCACTTAGTGACAAACTCAATACTAAGGTTATTACGAATTTGTCATTTCAGACGTAAAGCTGCAGTATGGTTTTTCAGTATGGGCCCTGTTTGATTTTCATTAAGTAAGCTCAGTGAATGTTAAGCAAAAATGTCCACTTTATAGTTTTCATTATTAATATGAACCCTATGGCCGTATTCTTAATGATTAATTAGTCAAAGCTAAACTTCTTATGAAAGCTAGGTTCGTGAGTTTTGCATGACTTTTGACTGGCTAGATTTAGCAGCTCAAGCAATATTCACTGCAAGAATTGTGACAAATGCGAAAAGATAAGCGTTTTCTCCAAGTCGATGCGCCGAACAAAAAAAAACAATTACAATTCGTGCAAAGAATATTTGAACTAAAGCATTTTCACTGTTGACTATGAACAGGCATTAGGAGTAAACAGATATTCATTAGTTCATTCGGATTAGTTTCAGGAACTTTGCAAAACAGGAAACGGGTTTTTTTTTTGGTGTGCCTTCGATTATATCTGTGTCTATTTGTAACGAAACTCTCCTTTAAACAAAGAATCTAATTTTCTTGTAATTACACAATAAATACCATTTCCATTGTAAATGAATTATAATGGAGTTATTGATTAATATACAGCATTAGATTATACCGTGGCATTGTTGCCTATTTTAACACTTTAGTAACAAAAAAACGTACTAGAGAAGTACTTTATAAAATTAAAACTAGTACTTCAAGTTGGTTGCTGCACATCGGTATAGCTCATTTTTAAACGTTATTAACTTATTATTTGCTCTCAACATACTTTCTATGTCTTGTTTGTTTTCTAGATCATAGTGTTAATTATTCTAAAACTATTATGAGCAAACATCCTGTAGTTAATTTTTAACTTCAGTGTATTTAGAACGTGGTGATTGTTTATTTTTTTTTTAAAATTCATTTCAGTGAACAAAAACAACATTGAAACATTTAAAGTATTTTTCTTTCTACAATGAAATACATAAAATATAAAATGAAACCATGAAAAATGGAATGGTTTTACAGAAAGGAGGAAACTGCATTTGAGTGGCCATTAAATCGTCACTTTTATGAATGCTGCACTCAAAATATTAAATATTAAAAAGTAATCCAGTCTATGAGACGAGGCGGGGGGGGGGGGGGGGGCACTTTTGTTTTTACAATTTAATGAGGCTATTATATTTTAATCCACACATATACTTGAACGGATGGGTTGTTTTTAAAACCAGTCTAGGAAGGAAATTCTTTTTTTTTCTTATCAAATTTGGCGTAAATTATAAACTGTGGCATAGTTTTTTTTTTTTTCCCTTTTAAACTTTAATACAAACTTGAGTTCGATCATCAAGAGAATTCCTAATAAAATATTTTTGACATAAAAAACAAAATTCCAGTTAATAAACACATACATATTTATACATATATTAAATATATTTTTTTTAATAAAGCTATTTATAAATTGACTTAGCAAAACATAAAAAATAGCCGTTTTCTCATTTAAAAAGAAACGACTACTAAATAAATAGTGACTAATTTAAATCAGAAAGAATAATTATTAATATAAAAAAGTAAAAAAAAATTTAAGTTTAAAAAAAATGCTTTGATGACATTTGTGCATGAGAACAACAATAACATTGTAATTATGCAAAATAAAAAGTGACTTCCAAAAAAAAAAAAAAGGCAAATATATTTGATTTAACTTTGTTTAAAACAAAACAACGAAAATAAAATAATTCATGATGATTGCTTCTGAGCAAGATTTCTTTTTTTTTTTGTTGAGATTTTGTGCCGCAATATTTTAAGTATTAGTGTGAACTACACTTCTGTTGTTTTTTTCCTTCTAAAAACGATGGTGAAGACGTTTTTGAAGCGTTTCCATCGACTACTTCTGCAAGCTTGTTTATGCTTGGCTTGAGATTGTCTTTCCTTTCGCCTAATCTCTCTTACTAATGCGTGAAAAGCATCATCAACATAGTAACGAAGGGCCGCAGACGTTTCGTAAAATGGGCAACCATACTGTTTGGCCAACAGTCGGCCTTCTTCTTGAGATACCTGAAAGTTAAATTCCGCACGTTTTTAAAGATATTCAGTGAAATTTAGTCTTATGTCCCTCTGCCACAGGCCCTTCTTGATTGCTTACAGAATAATTTTTCAAATTCAGATTCGAATATTAACGTTTAATTCATGAAAATCAAACAATTGGGCACATTGGGCAACTAATTAATTTAAGTTTTAAAGTGTAAACGCCTGTCGAACTCTTTATTCTTTCAGAAGAGCAAAATTAATAGAAACTAGAAAGTCTTTTAGAAACTGGAAGGGTAGATCAATCACTTCAAAGTTTTTTATGTTGACATTTTTCAAAATAACTTTTTATAGACAAAAAATTAAAAAGCATCGTTTGCTTAAAGTTGGGTCATTTTTAAACTAAACATCTAGTTCTAGTTTCTAAAACACTTTGAATTTTCTCTTAATTTTGCAGCTTAGGCCGGGCGCAAATTAGGGAACCAAATGAGCGAGCAACCAAATCATGATCAAGTGGTGTTGGCACACACACACAATGATTGTTTGCTCCCTCTGCTGAACAGAGGCAACATGGTTCAGCTATGGTTGAATGCAACCATTTCCGTTTACAAGGTTGAAACGGCTTCGCTAGTGTAGTGTCTCCAGCAAACCCAAATCTTTCAATAACTTAACCAGATGTATTTTCCAAAATAATTCAACTCAGCAGTACAACTTGCTTTCAGTGCAAGTGCCATTGTGGCAAAGGAGCTAATGCCCAATCATAAATGATTATTATTTAGACGAAGTCTTACTTTTCTAATGCTTTCCAAGTCGAATTTGTTGCCCACTAGAACTACTGGAATATCTTCGGAATTGCGCACTTTACTAATGAGATTTTTGTATTCGATCGCCTCCTCGAAACTGTGCCGTTCCGTAATCGAATAACAAATAATAAACCCTTCTCCGCAGCGCATGTATTGATCTCGCATGGCCGTAAATTCCACCTATGATACAAGAAGACTCTCAATTGTAATTCAATGCAAACAGTCACACTCACTGCCCTTTAAAATCAATCACATTCACTTCTTACTTCATTACACTTTTCTATTCAATACATTATCAAGTTACGAGATAAAAACAAAAGTTTCGATTTGACGCTTGATCCGTATTTGATAAATTGATATATGAACTCCAACGTTTATTCAAAGCTCCTTTACTATAAAATTGTCTTTAGTAGGCTTTATTAAGAGTCCATCATATAAAAAAGGTATACTGTGCCTTACATTGAATAGAAAAAAGTAATAGAACTTGATATATACCACCACATTAATTTATGATTCTCATGATTGCCTTCATTATTTAATTACATTTCATGGGTTTCAACCAATTACATGAAAACCAGACTTTCATGTAGAGAGATACTTTTGGACCATCTTCTCAAAACTTTATTTTAGCTACTACATGTATAAATGGACGTTCACAGACGAGCGACTTTTTTTTTTCAACAGATGGTCTGCAAAAACGTGGTTGTGGCGTGCCACGTCTGGTCGAAACCGACAACACAAGGCGACTGCCAGCGGTTTGGAAGTGGTCCTTATTAGGGATGGGTTATTCGAATCATAGAATCCCGCGAATCTTGAAAAATATTCGAGATTCGAAAATTCGAATCTTCGCGCTTTTTTTTCGTCTTTCGAATCTTTTGAATCCAAACCTAAAAAAACTTAAAAACTCTCATAAAATTAGTTTTAACTCGATTGACGTCGAATAGAACAAAAAAAAAACGGCGAATGTTGCAATTTCGGTGGTTATCCGGATCATCAATATCATTACCTTGTGGCCTGACCCTGAGTGCCAGCCACACTGTTTTTTTTATTAATAATTTAATATTATTTCATTTACTTGTATCTTATTAATGAATAATATAGGATACTTATATGAAGGATTAGAGAACCTTTTAGGATTCGGATTCGAGAAAATTTAGGATTCGTCCCACCTCTAGTTGAATGAAGTGCAAAAAGGGGGTCCACGTATAGAGTCGACTCGAGTGGTCGGTTTTGGCTACATGACAACCACTTTTTGCTCTCGACGACTAAAAGTTGCTCGTCTCTGTACGCCCGAAGACATTATTTAGATTATTTATAACAGAAATGTTTATAATAATAATTACTGTAATTGATATAAATAAATGTGATGTCAAGTTTTATTAAATTTTTTTTAATATTTCAACTTTTTTTTAGCAAAATTTAAATATAATTTTCGAAACTTTTTTAAATTTAATTTAACTTTACCAAAATCTAGAGACCATTATCAACCTTGTTTTGTTTTTTTTGAGATTCGTAACACCTAAATAATGTTATCGAAGTAACGAAATGAGTATTGTGTGAAGAAGAACCATGGGAATGGATTTCAGTGAAATGCGACACATCAGGTGGCAAAATGTGGGCAACTTGCATCTACTTCAGGTGCAATGTTTCCACTTGTCGCCAATGTACTAACCTGTCCAGCAGTGTCCAGAATATCCAAGTGTGCTGCTTCACCATCAATGACAGCCTGTTGCTGGTAAGCGTCTTCTAAAATATTCATTAATTGCAAAGCATTAATATCACGGTCCAATGGGGTCTTTGAAGATTTTCGCCCAAATTTAAGAAGAAAAGTTGAGAAATTCAACTTGAACTACCTCAACAGGGAACCTCCCTCACCCCCAAAGGATCGATCTTTACACAACTTTTCTTGCTTCATACTAGAAATTATAAATTATGAGACACATAATTGTGAAATGTGTCAGCCACCGTCTTAGAAATCACTAAATTAAGAGCAGATCGCTCGACATTTTAAGTTAAGATGGGTTTAAAAAGTATAAACGCCTCTCAAACTAATTATTCTGTCTTTCAGGAGAGCAAAATGAAGACAAACTTGAATGTTTTAGAAAGTAGAAGGGTCGCTTAATCATTTAAGAGTACTGTCACGTTCATATCATTCAAATAACATTTGTTGTCAATTTGAAAATGGCCCAACTTTAAGCAGTTGACGCTTAGAAGACATTACTTTTTGTTTATAAAAGGTTTATTTGGAAAGTTATTATCACAAAAATACCCTTAAGTGATTGAGCGACCCTTCTAGTTTCGAAAACACGTTCTAGTTCCCCTTCATTGTCAGAATGGGCACTTCATTGCCCATTGGTCGTTGTAGGTGGCTCCGTTTTTTTGGGACAATTAGGACAAGAATTCAAAATTTGGTCTCTAAAAAAATCATAAAAAACAACTACTAGGTGCAGTTATTTGATTTTTTTTTTGCCAAGAGCATGATATTGATCCTCCTGCCGCATCTAACAAACAAAAAACTCCGCATCCCATTGTCTTTTTCCGTTCACAAGATTTGGGATCCATCCATTCCTTGGTCCTTTTTTGCCATTCCGTATAACTCTTTGTTGCTCTATTATGTAACAAAGATCAAAAGACCCCTGTTTTATATCAGAGAGTGGGGCGACTGAATAAGCGCCAAATTGAACAAACGCCAAACTGAATAAGCGCCAAATGGGACAAACGCCAAACTGAATAACCGCCAAATTTTTGGCTTTTATTCAGTTTGGCGTTTCTTCCATTTGGCGCTTATTCAGTTTGGCGTTTGTTCCATTTGGCGTTTATTCAGTTTGGCGGTTACTCAGGTTTTTTGTAAATTCTGATGTTCCAAATATTGTGAGCTTTTATAGACGTCAGACTGTGCAGATTTACAAACAGAACATGCTAACCTAACCTAACCTAACCTAACCAATCCTAACCTAACCAAACCTAACCTAACCTAACAATGTGTTTATCACATTTTGGCGTTTATTCAGTTTGGCGTTAGTTCAGATTGGCGTTTGTTCAATTTGGCGCTTATTCAATTTGGCGCTTGATCAGCGCCACCCAGAGAGTACCTTTTAACAGGTATTTAACTCTAGAGGGTTGAAGTTGAATGAGCATTAAGTTTCCTTCTTGAATTTGGGTCTTTAATTCATTTTTTGTGGGTTCTTATTTCATTCTGTTTTTGCATTCTGTTTTTCTGTTCTAGAAAATACTTATTATGATTCTCTCTCTCTCTTCTCGTTTATTATTGAGTTTATTTTGCAGAAAGAGACAGTAAAGAGAGCTTTTTTTGAGTGATTGTGTGTAATTTTCTTGCTTGAAACATTAGTAAGGGAACTTTCCAAAATGTTTCTCCTTCCATCACTGAATTCATTAGTGAATCGTGAATGTGTTTATTTTGTGCGTCTTTTTTTCTACTTTTGTTCTCATAAGTAATTGCTCGGTATATTTTTGCACGCGTTTTGGTCGTGTTTTTGTCATTTGAAACCTGGAAAACAATATTGCATTCACTGCCATTCAGCTCCAAAACGACAAAGTTGACAAAACGCTCTTCTTTTTTCTTAGGTTTTTTTTTTCTCCACGCTTTTTTTTATATTTCTATTTGCATTGCTGCACAATTGTTGGACTGTTGCCTTACAACTAATGCAAATACAATTGCCAATATAAAAAAAAAGTAGTCCGCTGGTCCATCAGTGCATGACAGCCGCATCCTAAACGTTCTCTCTTTTTTTCTTACCCAATGTTATTAGTAATTTATTACCTATGGTAGGATCGTGGTAGTCGAGGAAACGGTGGTTCACGAACTGAAGTGTGAGAGCTATTAGAAGAAACAAAAGAGACAATACACATTACATTATTAAGGTGTTTTTTTTTAAGAGTAAAAACACCTCTCCAAATCTTGATTATTTTTGTCTTTCAGTTACGAGAAACTTCAAACTTGTATTTGGGCTCGGATTAATAGGCCCTACTATAATTTCGAGCCGATGCCGATTATTCAAAAATTATTATTTAAAGAGAGATTTCTCCTTAAAATTATGAAGACCTTTTGATTGTAAAAATGATGTTTATTTTTCTTAATTAAAAAAAAAACTTCAATTTCAGATAGATGCGCCACCAAACAACATGAATCGGAACTAAAACACTAAAAAGTATACTCCTCTACTCGAAAAATATCGATATATCGATATTTAAGCCTTTTGCCTATGTTGTCACCTTACATTACTTTTAATTCACTATTCAAATACATGTATCTCCTATTCATTTCGAAGTACTATGCATTTGGAATTATCCCCACCTGCCACGTGAGCTCTCGAGTTGATGTCATAGTTGTATTGAGTTTAATATGACTAGGGAATAAATGCATTTGATTAAGGAATTATGGAAATGTGAGGTGACGACCTTTGCCACTAAGTTGAGGGGTAGACTTTCGTTTCTTGAAATTTAAAATGGCGTCGTTTGGTGAATTATGAAAAATCACTTCATTTTTAAGTGTTTGTTATAATTTTAATGACTTATTTTTAATTTTAAAAATTATTTTTAGCAATCTTTGTGTAAGTCTTGACGATATTTCAACAATAAAATCCAATGCACTTTCGTACTTAATAAAGTTACTAAAGAGATCATTACAGTCTCTTTATTAACTTTATTAAGTACAAAAGTGCATTGCATAATTCATTGGCCATAAATTAGGCTAAATTATTGATTGAAAACAAAAAATCTTCAGGAGAGAAATTTAAAGAATAATTAGTAGAAAAACGATTAAAATGAAATATTATTTTATTATATATATAATATCCCAGGTCTGTGTGTGTGTGTGTGTGTGTGTGGAGTAACAAAAGCATTGAAGCACGTCGGAATTTATATAAATTTGAATAAATGAACCGGGTTTTTTTTTCTCAAGGTCAACTATATGTTGAACTCTTCCTTTGGAAAGTGTAGAAGGGGGAGAGAGAGAGAGAGAGAGAGAAAAGTGGGAGGGGTGAGGGAAAAAGTTTGGAAAGTGTAGAAGGGGGAGAGAGGGAAAAGTGGGAGGGGGTGACTGAAGTTGAAATGAAAGGAATAAAAAAAGGAAAAAATGACGCGCATGCGCACAATTGCCTGTGAATTTTGCTCCCTCATTTATGACGGGTTACCCCACTAGTTTATATATATAATATCCCAGATCTGTGTGTGTGTGTGTGTGTGTGTGTGTGTGTGTGTGTGTGTGTGTGTGGAGTAACATCGGAATTTATATAAATTTGAAGAAATGAAGAATGCTTTTTTTTCTCAAGGTCAACTATATGTTGCACCCTTCCCATCCAAGAACCCCATGATATTAAATTGGAGAGGGGAAAAGGTTGGAAAGTGTAGAGGGGGAGAGAGAGAGAGAGAGAAACGTGGAGGGGGAAAAAGTGAGAGGGGGTGACTGAAAGAAGTAAAAAAAGGAACAAACGACGCGCATGCGCACAATTGCCTATGAATTTTGCTCCCTCATTTATGACGGGTTACTCCACTAGTGATTAATATAAAATTTAAATATTGAAAAAAAAGGCAACAGATTTAAAAGTTGCAACTAAAAAATTACAAATTATTTAAGGCTAATAAAAAATTGTGCTTTTTTTTCAAACTAAAGAGACTAGTTAGAGGCTCAAATCTTGGCGAACTCTGGATTCATCAAAATACAGTTCTCCTAAATGTGTGAGCCTCTAACTCAGTGATTTCCAACTCTTAGTTTGAAGGAATCTCTTTCAAATATTTCGTAAAATAGCGGAGAAACCCCTTACCCCTGGCTGACACATATTAGGTTAGACAGGTTTAAATTACAAAATAGACGTGTAAAGTAGTAAGGTTAATAAGTAATAATTAACTCATACTTTTGAATTTAAAAAAAAAAGTATTACAAGAGCATTTATTGCCTATTTCTATTTAGACCTACTATTTTTCGTAAGCGTTTTGCAAATTCTCTCGGAACCCTGGTTGGGAATCACTGATCTAAAATCTCTTTCATTGAAAAAAACAGCAAAAATGTTACACTCCTTGAGATGAGTAGATTTAAACTGGATTTTTAAGTTGCATTCTACAACTTTCTCTGTTTTTGTTGCACTCACCTAGAAGTATCGGCTGTAAAAACAGCTTGATGCCGATATATTTATAAAAAAAACCATAACTATCGGTGCCGATAAAATGAGTTTGCCGATGTAATTTAGTCGACCCCTAAACTTCAATGTATTTTAGGAATCAGAAGAGTACCCTACATAGTACATGAATCCCCCGCTTACAGGATTTTTTTTTTGTTTATGGAAATATCAAATTCTCCATTTTTCGTTTTTTATTTCAAGTTTAGAAGAAGAAAAAAACATGAAAATAACTAAGGCTATACCGAGCCGATTTTTGCCGATTTACGGCTTAAAATCGGATCGGCAAACAAATGTTAACCGATTTATTAGGTCAGCTCCCTGACAAAATGGCAGCGGTGGAAGGTCAATCAATTTATTACCAACTTTATCACAAATTCATCTTTTAAAAGGAAATTGTTATCTTGCCATTGTGCTTTGTAAAGTTGAAAATTATAATTTAACTCTTTTTCCATACATTCTTGTGTGAACCGCATAATCTCTCTCTTGGCCGACGCAAGCAGCCAAAATCGGTGGTGAAAATCGGCATGATCGGCTCGGTTAAATCGATCGGTATGCCGATTTTTTTTGTGTGATCGGTTCGGTATTGGCTCCGTAAAAAAAAGTGTGCGTATTTTTAACAGCCTTAAAAATAACGGTTCAAGTGATCAGTCATTCTTCTCGTTTGTAAAACCCTTTGGAGAGTTTTTTAAATAACCAGTCTTAAGGGCCTTATGATGTTATTTTTTTTTTAAAAAAAGTGACAAAGAAAATAGTCATCTTGAGATTTCTTTTGTTTGAAATTCGGATAATTTATAATATTAGGAACAAAAAAATAATCTTTATAGAAAAAAAAACCTTGACAGTATGATATGACGGATAGTTTGTTTACTTTGGAAGAAAAGGACACACGTTGTATTTTCTGTTTCTAAACTGGTAAGGGCGGAATCGATAATATCTGGGGGCTTTTAATTGACACTACTACTACTACACTACGGGTTTTGAAACTGTGTATATATCTCTCTCTATCTTCCAACAAAATGAAAAATAACACATATGCACACCGCTTATACTTAATACACCAACTTTTATTTTTAGGTGTCAATTTGCTCAGTCGAATGCATACTGAAAACCCAACCTGCTTATTATTCTTCCAATTACTTTTAAACTTAATTACTTTTTAAACTTATTTCTGGCATGTTAACTCATGCTCCCCTCTCCCCTCTCTCTCTCTTGGGTGTCTTTTCTAAGTTATTTTAAGTTAATAACCTGATTCTTCAGTTACAGAAGAAAAAAAAGTGTTTTCATATTCTGTATTTATAAAGCAAGATCTAATTTTCGAATAATTTTCTTTTCCAATTTTGAGAGAAAAAAAAAAACACCACAGCCTAATTATTGTGAGATTCACGATAAACACTGGAAGTGTTGAGGGGTTACGGGGAAGTTCCCCCCCCTCCCCTCCCCTCCCCTTTTTCTTTCAGCATCCACACGCCTACTTTTAATAGCCCTGTTTTTAATTTTCAATGGCATTATCGTTTGGAGCTGAGCACTTCAATATGTATTTGTCTTATCGTAAGAGTACCTCGTGACGTCAAAGGGGTCGGCAATAAAGGGCTTACATTAAGTCGTGAATTGGGCTAGAGCACTACCGGTAGCAGGGGTGCCCCCCCCCCCTTTCCAAAGCCAATGGAGAATTCACCCTCTCCCCCCCCCCCCTGGACAAAATGCTCAAAAGCGTTTTTATAGCTTTTCAAATATAAATTATATAATTTTCATCAGTTTTAAAATGTTCGAATTTTACATTGTTTGCATGAACGTTTTGTGAATGAGTTTCAATTGGCCATAAGATGTGCTTGAAACAAAAGTCTTTAAACTTTGGAATACATGAACATTCAATAAACATTCCCTATAGAGTATACTCTTGCTATCAATTCCAGCGAGCGTAGCGAGCCGTAAAAACCAGCACTTATAATATGACGTGTGACAGTGGCTGAAACACTACTTTCTTTTAAAATATAAATTAATAAAATAATAAATTTGGATTTTCGTCCATTCTGATTATTATCAACATATTTGGCGAGTTGCTCACCAGACAACCCCTCCCCCCCCCCTGTGCGCACGACTGACCACTTGTGAACAAGTGGCCGTGGAAGTGGGCGGTCGTACACGACCTTGAAAAGTGGGGTCGTGCTCACGCCAACCTGTCGGAGGTCATGACAACGACCGCTTCAGTCGTGAATTCGGCAAGTGAAAATGTCCGTGTACAAAATGAATAGTGCACAAATGCGAGACAACGTTTGACTGGCGACAGCAATAGATGGTATTTGGAGAACTCCGTGTGAACTGGAAATGGTCGTGAACTTCGGTGTTGAATAGGCAAGTAGTGTGACACAGTGGCGTAGCTAGGCTTGGTTGCGCCCCCTTAGCTTCCTCTCCACATAGCCCCCATACTAGGTGGGGGTACTATTTTGATGAACGGCGGAACAGGTGTGAATAACAGTAGGAACAGTCGGAAGGTTAGGAAATTAATCATGTTGCAGGCGATCTGGGGGGGGGGCGCAGCCCCCCATTTTTTAAAGAATTATTAAAACAAATTTGTCCATTGTTCCGACCGTTCTTCCCGTTAATCAAATTAGAGAACAGTCGAACAATGGACTGATTTGATTTAATAAGAAGAATTCTTTAAAAACTGGAGGCTGCACCCCCAACCACCCTGCAACAAGCTTAATTTAACTAAACCTAACCTTCAGACTGTTCCTACAATTTTTTCGAATATTCCTACCGTTGTTCCTCTGTGTCCATTGACCTCTATGAAGTTGTAGTACGTAGTTTTCAAAAGTAAATATTAAATGAAAGTCGATTTATTTTCGAAATTAACTGAATAAATTAAGCGAGCGATTCGGAATCACTCGCTTAATTTATTCAATGATTTTTGAAAATACATAACTTTCATTTCGTCTTTTGCGCCCCCAAACCTCCTGCGCCCCCCCCCCCCCCCCGCAGTTGCGGGTGCCTAGCTACGCCACTGGTGTGACATGCACATTACTAGGCGTGTTCTCGCCCAAACCACGACTCCGTGTAAACCCGGCTTTAGGCTTGTCATTTTGTCTTAATAAAAAAAGGGTTAATAATAAAAGAATCGATGATCCCTTTTGTTGTTTGTTTTTCGTAAATTTTGCGTCAACCCTTCTGACGTCACAAGCTTCTTCTTACGATGAAGCAGTACGTATACACCCCTTATGCCCTTTTTGTGTTCACACTTGTCTAACACACTTTCTGGAAAAGGAATTTCTAGAGTCCAATAAGTCACAACGAAAAGTTGTATATAAAATTTAAAAATGTATTTTCAACTTTTCCAAGTATATTATGGAAGAAGGGAAGTGTCATGAGAAAAGCGGGGCTGTTTTTTTTTATTATAAAAACATCTGGATGTGTTTGTGCTCCTTCCTCTTAGGACAGGTACACACGATTTAATTCTGGCTCGTCCATCCATGATCGTCTTTCAAAATGGCCACAGACAATCCATTTCTGTCTGTTTTTCCTTTGGTTTTCTTTTGAAATTGTACGTGGCAGCATATAGCCGATTTCAAATCTAGCATTCTAACTGCTCACGTTAACATCATCAGGACGCAGAAGCATTACGAATAGAAGAAAGGCTTGCCGTCCAACGATGCCAAGTACAATTCAGTACGGAAACGGAAATCTGGTCGCGACCACAGATCCTTTCAATCAAGATACGAAGAGCAATAAAAGTTGGATTTAATAATAATAAGATCTACGACATAGACGATCAAGTTTAGCTTGGTTAAGACAGAATTGATTGTGTATTCAGCCTTAACGGGTCAGGATAAAAAGATGAACGAATGAACGGGATGCACATTGGGGTAACTCTAAAACCCGACACAGAATGCATATAGAATAAGATGAACACTATATCATGGATGAAGACACATTTTAAAGGGATTAACAGAGAAATAAAAGGATGAACATTCTTTAAAGGGAAGAACTTGGTTTTAAGAGGGATGAACATGGTTTTAGTTTAGGTTAGGTTAGGTAACCTAACCTAACCGAACCGAACCTAACCCCCTAAAACTATGTTGATCCCTTTAAAGTATGTTCATCCTTTTATTTCTCTCTGTTCATTCCTTTTAATTTAATTTAATGTATGCTGTCGTGTGTCTCTCATTGTATCTGCTGTGTGTGTGTGTATGTGAGGCCCTTAATTTTACGTACCAAACTTGGATCAATTCCTGAACAAATATACTTCATAAGAATTATAAACACTATACGGATGTACGAGTGTCAGTCCATTGATCCAATTGATCCAAATTTGGTAACGCTAGTATTTTTAGGTGTGACTTTGAAGGACACCCTGTACAATTTAACACCAGCTGAAGAGAAAGGATTGATATATCAATTGGGAAAAGTAAATTCATTGGTTCCGATCAGAATGCATTCACCAAACAAATTCATATTATTTATCGAGATCATTTCTACCGTAGGTTATTTACACCTAAATTAAACCCGGGGAGTGTGGGAGAGGTAGTTAACTAGTCGAAGTTTGATTGACAGACTGACTGGACGGCTGTCAATTACAGAAGTGTATTCACCTCTGGTTGTTGTTACTGTTGTTTATATTTTTCAATCTATTCCTTTTGTGTAAAATCTATTTTAATTAAAATTCAAGACAAGTTATTAATTTATATACGGAGGAGAGCGCCGGTGATCGCTATGGAGTGGGTGTGGGTGGGGCTATTTGTTTTTTCTCTCTTTAAAATAAGGAGGCGGAGAAGGAGGAGGATAGAGGAGGAGGCGGAGGACAAGGAGGATGGAGGAGGAGGCGGGTGCAAGTACTTTACACCATTGCCATTTATAGGCACAACAAACAAATAGGAAGAAGTTGATGGCTGTGTAAAAAAAAAAAAACAAGGAAAAGACGGATACCACCCACTGGCAATCCAGGCTTCCCAAAGCACAATTATCAACTGGGACTCCCAACGATTGTATGGCAGTGGGCCACCAAACGGAGGTTCAGGATAAAAAAGTGAACAGGATGAACATTGGGGGGCATGAATGCATGCCCATGGATGAACACAAATTTTAAAGAGATGAACAGAGAGGAATAAAAAGATGAACATACTTTAAAGGGATGAACATACTTTAAAGGGATGAACATGGTTTTGAGGGGGATGAACATGGTTTTGAGAGGGATGAACATAGTTTTAAAGGGGATGAACATGGTTTTTAGGGAGACGAACATGGTTTTATGGTAAATGAACCGTGTTCATCCCCATAAAACCATGTTCTTCTCTTTAAAGTATATGTTTATCCTTTTATTTCTCTCTGTTCATTCCTTTAAAATTTGTGTTCATCCATATTAATAGGGGTTCATCCAATTCTATATGCGTTCTGTGACTGGTTTTAGAGTTACCCCAAATGTTCATCGCGTTCATTCGTTCATCTTTTTATCTTGACACCCAAACGGAACCTCATAAAACGCGCAAATCTGCAGATAGTTACAAATTCTGTGCAGAATTTCTAAGATTTTTTCATGATAAGTGCAGCTACTTACATTTGTTTTTTTGTTTTGTTTTTTACAATTGTGTATGTAAATGTATTTACTGCAGATTTTTTGTAGTTTCCTACATTTATTCCTAATTTATGCAAAAAGTTTATTCGGTTTTTTTTCTTTCGTTTTAGTGAGCTCCGAAAAAAAAAAAGAGTCGCATACCGTATAGCCAGCCCGTTTGGAGGTGGCAATGACCACAATAACAACACACACACACACCCATAAAAAATAACGACACCCGATATATGAAAATTTGGTTCGTTACCACTTTTGCCAACGCCTCCGTCTCCAAGAATGACGATCTTATAAACGCGTATTCCACCGCGTGTCACTGGAATTGGAGGAGGTAGTGGGGGCGACGGTGAAACGTTCACCATTTCACGGCTTAACCTCAAAGGAGTAACGGCCGTCGTCGTCGTCATTGAAGAAGGACGATGAGAAAGAGGAGAAGGACGACGACGGTGACAGCTCAAAAGCCAGGTTCACAACTTCAAGAGATCGGTGCCTGCCTATATAACTAATAATCGGTGTGGGGAATTGTGGCGAAATCGTCGTCCACTGCCGCCGCAACAAATGAGGCTTTTCGGACTGCACTCAATCGCCACCAACGTTCATCAACGATTGCCCAGCAAAACAACAAGTGAACGTAACCGTAATTAGAAACAACGCATTATTATTATCATTATTCCGCATATTAAACAGATAACTGCAATTGACAGCTGCTGCTGCTGCTGAATCTGTTCGCGGGGATCCATATAATATTATATAAACTTCTGTATACAGTGTTTATATGGCGCAAAGATCTTAATATTTATCGCATTCTGCGCATAATCAGTGATTGTATCATCGGTTCAGTGATCACGTTCTATATGTGATTGTCACACTCTGATTAGTTTCCTCATCTGTGTCACCGATCAAAAGGATCAGGTTTGGTTAAAGGCTACAGCTCCTATATCTGGAGCCTGGCGCACGCATGCGGTCTATGGAGTATGGAGCCGCCATGTTTGGACCAGAGGGAAGTGGCTGAGATATTAAATTTACATTGACAGCTCTGACAAAATTTACATTTTTCACGTTAACTTTATTCAGATAGAAACTAGAATAGTAGGTGATATTTAAAATTATAAATTTATAAATTATATCATCGTTTGAAATCACTGAAGAAATAGAAAATAAACTGGCAAGAGTGAGAATGATGCATGAGCAGTCAAATTAAAACGAGTACTACTGTATACCAAAAAAGTTTAAATTACATAACTAAGAGATACCTTGAAAAAGAAACATGAAAACTGCATCGCTTTCATTATTAGAATGCGTAGATTATTTTCAGTCTGGTGACATGTTGTTGAATTTTAACCGATTCTTAAGTTATTTCAATTTTTGCGAAATAACACTTAAAAATACAGTACACGAAACTGGTCAGAAAATGTCACATACACCAGGTCATATAGCTTAAGAAGCTTTAGTTTTGCTAACGCCAAGCAGATGAATTTAACATCATCGCCAACAACCTTGGATGCAAGGCTTGCTGTAGATATATCTACGGAAACCCGATCGGATCAGTCACTTCGGGCTTCCGTACATGTACCTCTCCGTTGTGGAGTAGGAGATTAATGGCCTAAAGCATTGTAAGCAATAGATATCTTCTAGTTACCTTGTATGTGGTCAAGTCAAGGATATTATTATTGGCATGTGGTCAAGGTTACAATGTCGTGACTTGTGATGTAAGGTGCATTAGTCCATTCACTCGATTGTATAACTTTTAAATTGTTCTTGTTTTTTTGAAGATTATCTTTCATTTTACGTTTGGAATTGAAATGAAGCGATGGCATGTTGTTGGAATAGGCGGGTAATTATAGATTTTTTGTCTTATCTTTTGTTATTCGATGGTTTATTCCACAAATCTTGCTTCTTGTTTTGAATTGACCTTTGACGTCTCTTTTCATAGCGCGACGTGTAGTGGAAAAACGACGGTGTCCGTTCGTCTACGCGATGCCATTTCAAATACGATTTTAGTGAATCAGGATCAGTATTTTTGGGTAGAAATTAGTGCTCTTGTGTCTACATCAGTTACATTGAATAAGCCGCGATCCTCAATTAATCGTTTTGTAATTTGCGTTGCTTTTTCAGCCTGAAAACAGTTTGCACCATACGATCATTCCAGAACTGAACCATGCAAATTGGGAATGTAAAAACCATATTGAGCCACTTTCGCTTCTATTCGTCACTTTTCTTGTTTGAGTCTCTTTTGTTTTTCGTTTCAGTGACGACAAGTGTTGACATGGACAGGCTACTCGAAGACGTAAACAAAATTCTGAGCAGTGAACCAAAAGATGGAGACGTCGGACTGTTGATCATCGAAGGGATCATAGTTCTCAATCACAAGTTGGTTTGCATAAAGTCAAGGCCAAGGAACGTTTTTGTCGCTTCAGTTCTTTGTAATTCTACATTGTTTTTTCAGACCCATTGCAGAACTATGTAATCAGAAGTTTTTCATCACGTTGACAAAAGATGAATGTTTCAAACGGAGACAGTTGAGTTGATTGATCAATTACAAATCAGGGGTCGACCGATACATCGGTAAACCGATTGTATCGGCGCTGATAGTTAAGGTTTTTAATTTATCGCCATCAGTATTTTTAACGCCGAATATGCCGACACTTTTCTTAATGTAACAAAAATATAGAAATTAGATAATGAAGAGAAACTTGAAATTGTTTTAAAAACTAGAAGGGTAGCTTAATCACTTAAAGGTATTTTCAAGTTGATATCGTTTTAAGCAGACGACGCTTAGCAGAGGATATATTTTTTTTTAGATTTTTGTCTATAAAAAGTTTATTTTGAAATCAGTTGTTCATAAATCATTTATCTAGTTGGGGAAAAAAAAGGATTTTTTTCAGCGTTAAGTTTTCTTGAGTTGTAAATATTTTCTTCAAAAAATCTTTCCGGTTTCTTATTTTATGAGATTCATGAAGCATTTCATTTTTTTGTGCTTCCAATTAATAATAAAGGCGAATTTAAGGTCAAGGGGTGTTACAACGCACTTTAAGACTTACTAAAGTTATAAAATGAATGTTTTGGAAATTTTAAAAGTATTGGCATCAGGTGATTTTTTCGACCAATCGGCATATCGACGAAATTCTGCTAATAATGGTCGAGCCCTGCATTAAATGCTTTTCTCGATTTTAATGCCTTCTCTCCTCCTCTTGTTCCTCTTTCGCACAAACAGGTTTCGTTCTTACGATCCGCCTGATCCACCGAGGTACTTCGACGTTTGTGTTTGGCCGATGTACGAAAAACATTACGATGAAATACTTCGACTGTATCCCGACATCGGTAAGAAGAAAGAAAAAAGTTCACAAATGAAATGTATGCAATCCAATTATATTTTGAATTAGCGACAATTGATGGAAGAAGGAACAAAGATCAAACATTCACACTGGTTTACGAACAGATTGTACATTCCATGACTGGCGAGTAGTAACGTCGTTTTGTTAGCCTCGTTTCAGCCTCTGTCGAGCATAAAGTACTTAACGGGACCACAGGTTATAGAATTTAGTTCTTAGCTTAGTTTCACACGACGATGCGTGTATCATAGATACTGAACGAACCGTAGATACCGTACGAACGCTTCTGTGTACGTGTAGATTCATTATCGTACACGTATCGTCGTATGAAACTAGACTTATTTCAACGCCTTTCTTAAGTAAACTTTTAATCTCATACTAATGATCTGACTATTGATGCACTTTGCAACGATATCATTTTTTATTTATGTTTGAAAAAATTAAAAAGTTTTAAAGTAAAACACACATGAATTATTTTACTCCATTTATGAGTAAAAGCAATGAAAAGACTCTGAATTAAAACGATGTCATCGCTCTCATAACGGCATCTCTATCGAAATGAAAGTTTTTCCACGTGTTGCACGAGAGCGTCTTCGTTTCATCCACCTTTTCTGGATTGTTACTGTTAACTCTTGTCGTTTCTCGGTTTTCTAAAATACACACAAAGTTGAAAATATGAACTAAGCGAAACAGGTTGTTTCAGTAGAATCATTGGTCTTACTCGTCGTCCGGTCGAATGCGATCGAAGACTGTTTCTTGTGATTCTGTTTTTCCGTCTGTTTAAAAAGAGAAGTTTCTAATGCCGTCTTCTGAGCCCTCGCTTTCAACATTCTCGGAGGTGGAGAGTACGTATGAGACGGTGCTCTCGAGAAAGGAACTTTCTTTGAAGACGCTATGTAATCGACGAATTCCCTCTACGTATAAATATGGGTTGTTTCGTCGTTCAACCTTCTGATTTTCAATTTTAAACTATGAAAACATCAAGAGACCAAAAAGTACCTGACACATGGTAGAAAAATATTGTTGCTGAATCTGGTGATTCGGTCTTTCGATAGGATTTGGGTTTGAAACAACGATGTCGCCCGTCGTTTTTGACCGGTGCCTACGAGATGACATCGAGTTCCCCTTTTGTTGTTGTTGTCGAGACATTATCCACTTCCGAATGTGCCTTTTAAATATCAATATCAGAGTACATTCAAAACTTTCCAAAAATTACTAAGTTACTTAAATAATGTACCTTACAAACGGAATCACCATAAAGAACGCATTTGCAGCAAAACTCGTTGCTGTTCTGCAGTTTGGATCCTTTTTGTTGGTTGGCAGCAAGTTGACTGGAAACCATCTGAAACTCTTGACAGAAACGGAGTAATGTCACTAATGTTCCGATATATAATGTATTTTCTATTAAAACCTTGATTTCGTTTCTCGTCTTTGGTTCGAAGTGAGTCTCCTTAGAAATGCCTCCGATCATATAGAGACGAACCAACTGATCCCTTATGTGATGTTCGATATAATCGTCTTTGTCGATAACACTTTTGATATCGAATCCCGTTTCTTCAAATACCTAGTTGTGAAAGAAGAAACCATTCAAAAAGGGAAACACTTAAAACAAAATTTACTTGAACAGGATTACCTCTCGTACCGCACAATCGTGCGGTTCTTCTTCTTCGTTCACTTTACCTTTCGGAAACCCCCAGTTGGCTTTTGCAAAGAAACTCTGAACGAGCAGAACCTGGATTAAGATAAGGCATTACTTTAGAGCGTTTCGGTACTCTGCCGAAGTCTTAGACTGAGAAATAACGTTTTCTAGTTTGTCGTCCAACATGATGGCGCCGTACGTGGGAACGGCCATCTTGTACTTTCGCCACTGTTCGATGATCTCTTCAACCCGGTCTGCGTGTTCCTTGAGCGAAGGAACATGGTTAAAAATTACGACTGGTTAAGGGAAAAATCGTTTAAATTTACGTTGCAGAAAAAACAATGAGAATGGCCCAAAATTATTATTAATAAAATTCATTTTTAAAGAACTCTAAGAACTATGAAAAAGAACCATTGAAAACTAAGAACTCGAAAGAGACTGCGTGATTCGTTTACTCTTTAATTTCTAACAACACTTTTAAATTCTTCATAATGTTGATTCTAAAAAACCGAATAACCAGAGTTCGATATACAGATGGTAGAAACTCGTAAATATTATTGTATTTAATTTTGGGTATTCTTTTGATTAGCAGCCTTCTTTAGAGATTAGCTTTCAAGCTAAGGCTGTGTTACTTGTTATATACATTGCACCGAAGTGGCTGCTAATCGAAAGAATTCCGAGTAATTTATTCTAAGCGTTGTTTAAAAACAATTAACGCTCTCATTGTTTTTCTCTACCGACAACAAACAAACACTGACTTTAGTTTTAATAATGTTTTCGGAATTTCGTTCGAAAACATCTTCAAGTGTTGGTATAAAGAACGAGCTCAGACAATAACACAGATGATAAATGAAAGGATATTAATTCTTGCGAATTCTCTGACTCCGCACGGTTTCAAGACGGTGTTTTCTGTGCAGTAAACGTCAAGATAGAACCAGTGAGCGATTTCAATCTGAAAACAAAGTCTCACAACATCTTTCCTTTCTTCCTCTGGAACGTTAATGATGAAACGACTGTGTGTTGTTTAGAATCAATATCAAAATTAACACTCAAAAACAAAAACAAAACAAGGAGAAAGTAACGAAGAAAAAACGTTATACCTGCACAAATCGTCCAGAATATCTTTCGGAATTCCGTTATGAAGGAGAATTTGAAGTAGTTCTTGCGGTGAGTTCTTACCAGCCATTATCACGGTAAATTAATTTCTTTTGAGGATAAAAAAAGGCCTGAAAATTAACGAAATGCAGTGAAATAAGACATTGTTATTGAAATATTTCTTTAACAACTTCCATCTTGTCGCTAATTACAAATTAAATTTAGGCAGCGGCGGCTAGTATATTTATGAACTTCCCGTTGTCGCGTTCACTTCCGCTTTCCGTAGTTTTTTTTTGTGTTTGACGTTTTTCCTTTTAATTTTCAAATCTAATCGATCATTTTTATCCGCTTAGGTGACAACAGGATGTATTTTAAGTTGTTTTCAAAGCATTTTTGATTGAACAGTACTCTGTTTTAGACGTACGGACTAATAGAAGGATCGGGTTTTTCCCTCCGTTTTTCCTGTGGTAAGTAACAACATTTGGCCTACTGTTAAGTGTAACATCTGTCTTTCTTCGTCCGTTTCATTGTTCATATAATTATTATTCGATATACTTTGGTTCATTGTACTTTGTTTGTGTTATCTCGTTTCGAGAATCTCGTTCTCTATTTTGTGATGTGAGTCGGTTTCTTCTAATGTTAATTTGAGTGAAATGAATGAGTCTCTGGTGAAATACAAGAAGAAGAGTTTTTATTCGGTACTGAAAAGCCCTTGATCTACATTTTAAGGTTGTTTTAACAAGGAGGAAAGAAGATTTACTTTATAGGTCGCCCCCCCCCCCCCCCTTCCCCCATGTGAATGGAAGAAATGCAGTTGAAATGCTGCAATGTAGAGCGGATCCGTATTACTCGAGGTTAGTAGGCACGAATGACATGACGTCATAGTTTTGAAGACAGTTTTGAGTTTCCTAACATGGCGTTTTTCTTTTGCTTGTACACAGGCAATTAGAAAACGGGATGAACAGAAGTTGGTTCCGCCCTTTTTATGACGAACGCAACTTCTAATTTGTTGGTTATATAGTGTGACGTCACATGCTCCGCCCTTTCTAACGTCAGACTACATAACCAATTAATTAGAAGTTGCCGTTCGTCATAAAAAGGGTGGCGGCAACTTCTGTTCATCCCGTTTTCTAATTGCCTGTAGTTGTACTGCCTCCCGCCATTAGGGTTCATTTCCTTCATTTTGTTACACACGCCTTTTGCTTCAAAATATCACTGCTATAGACATGTATGTTACCAGAAACTAATATAATGAACGTAATAGGTTTCTTCATCGTTCATCACTATAATCACTATGTTCATTGCAATATCGGCGTTATTATTTGTTTTGTCGCGCCAGTTTTTATTTAACAATTTGGCCATTCGACATACGGCATCGTATGTCACTTCAATATTTATGTAATGAACTTAAAATGACGTCATTTTTAAGTGTATAACATAGATATTGAAGTGAGTGCAAACGTTTATTATGAAAAGCAACATAAGGTTATTATAAAAAAAAATTCTGCGGTTGCCAGAAAGACATTCGAAATTTGTTAGAAACTTGAATAACAGCTGAGTATGCTAAGTGTTTTCATTACGATATTTTTTTTAATCAAGTGATCATATTTCAATGTCTGTATAAATACATATAAAAATGTTTTGAACTTCAGGAAAATAACTAATCTTTGTAAATGCGCCACCGTTATTCTTAAGAACGTATTCAGCAAAGCCATAGTTTAGACTAACGATACAATTGTACGCTTGTGCAGATGCTATAATTATCTTAACATGTATGTGTAAATACTAAATAATACAATGTAAATAGGGAACTCACGCAATTGTCCGTGTTGAACAAATGAATACTGTGACGAGGAGTCACTGTTTTCTATTGTCTTGAACTTCCCAGTCATTCATTTCTTCTTACCTTTTTTATTACAAGCTTTTATTTAAGTTGACGTGACCATTGTCCGTTTGCGTGGACTTCAATTTCTCCTATTTTAACCAACTTCTCCATCAAACTAAAGAGCTGAAATTGTGTACACGGCCTCCTTTACTGGTGCGATGGCAGCCTACCTGTTTATCTATCAAAATTTGACGGATCCTCGAAGACCTGTCCAGGATCCGTTATCGGAGGGAGGGTACCTTAAAAACAGGGGATGCTCTTTTGATGAACGGTTGGAACAACAGCAGGAATGTTAGGTTTAGTTAAATCATAGCCTCCTATGGTTAAATTAAGCTTGTTGAAAGGTGTCTGCCCCCAAAAGAAAGGTGTACCCCCAATCATATTGGGCGGGGGGGGTATAAATAGTCAGAAGCTTCAAAATTTCTGTTTGGATGGTGCCTTGTATCCGATCGGATATCCGCAGCATCTCTGAACAAAAAGAGTGTTGCAATTAGACTTTTATATAACACTTTTTTAACACAAATCTTAATAAAATATTTTATTTAATCACAAAATGTATGTTTTTAGAACTTTGAAATCTGGGCCTTATTTTTGACTGTCGCTCTTGTTATCATTTGTCTCAAATAGAGTTGGAGTGTAAATGATCAATAAAGAATCTCAATGAAGCTGTTTTTTCATCGACGCCGTCCGCGGACGTTCCTAGTCAAAGCGCCGTCCGCATTTAGTCTACACACATTATTACTATTATTATTATTATTACTATTTGGAGGCAATATCAGCGTCGCCAATATTTTGTATTCATCGTCGGAAGCATCGAGAGCTAAAAATATCGACCTAAAGCCCAATTCTAATGGAGATTCAGGTGCTGATTACACCTTGGACATACTCATGCCTCGCGTCCGACCCACTAAAGTAAGTGGAGATTCGATTTGCAAGAAATTGACGAGACTTCGTTGCTGCTAATAATGATGTTTTTCAATATAGCATGATCAATACGTTTGTACTTCGAAAGTGGTTGATCCGGAAAGGGAGTCTTACATAGGTAACAATCTATCGGTGGTCGTAAAGCGGTCAGTTTCTATTTTCTAATTTTTTTTACTTTTGCGTTTGTTTTGATTAGTTAATTTGGAAGCGAAAGCTGAAGCGAAAAGGGCTCACCACATTCTTCTTTTCGGTTGTTCCTCTTTGAGTCCTGGTCAAAGTGAGCTGGATTCATGGTACCTTTGTTCGTTCCATCGTGTCTTCCTCATCTCGAAGCAATTTACAAACATTTCTGTATTTTTTGTTGTTTTTTTTTTTTTTTTTAAATTAGGGAATGCAACGAAGGGAACGTTTGCTCCGGAATGAAGATTCTTTTTGCCTGGGCGAAGAATGCGCCACCGACTCATCTACCAAAAGGTTTTTACATGTTCTTTTCTTGTTTTTGCAATGGCCGGTGTTAATTTTTTGTTTCTTGTTTAGATGTTGGATTCAAGATCGGTGGCGACAGCGGCATCTCGTATCTCGTTCTTCAAGTACATTATGCCGTGGCCCTAACTGGTTATATTTCTATACCTTATAGTCACTCTCGGGTCTTCTAACTCTTTACGTGTTTACCTTTATAGAAACTGACAGCAGTGGACTCTCGTTGCAAATCACTTACAAACCGTAAGATTTATTTTCTTTGTGGTGTTAACCCGATTAACGATAGTGTGCAAACGTTTTACGGTTTCCGCTTGTTTAAGCGATCTTGTTTCTTATTTGCCTGTTTGGTCGTAAGATAAGCGACGGGTCATTACCCGTTTTACTCATCTTATGGTTTTTTTTCTGGTTGCTTCGGTGATCAGATTAAGGACTGATGCTTATTGTTCATTTGCTCAATGCATTTGCAGCACAAATGCCATCATTTATGTACCTTTACGATGATATTCGTGATGTTGTCTTGCTCTGAAGTTTTTTTATCTTTAACAAATCGAATTTTCCGCTGACGCCACGGTAGCGCAGGTGGGGATAGCCTCTGCTTGTGGTGCTGGGAGTCCAGGATTAGAATCCTGGTCGAGGCATGGTTGTTGTTTGTCTTTCATAATTTCTCTGACATTGCGGATATGACGTTAGGCAGGGCTGCCGGTCCTAAAGCACATTTTGCCAAATCCAACTCGTATGTTGTCTTTCATCATTTATCATTTTCATCGTTTGATCCACCTCGCTCGGTTTAGGACGTGGTTCAATTTAAAAATGTATAGGCTAAATAAGCGATGACTGAGGACGACATGGAGCAAGTAGGATGAAGATTTACGATTTTTCTATGTGAATGCTGAGGAATTCAGAAACGGACGTTTGCTCATCTTATGATCAATAAGAAGTATAAGGAACATGATCGTTTAACCGAAGCGTTGAAATGTTAGTGTTATCAAGATAACATTCTAAGTTATCTTTTTTAGAAAAAAATGGCTGTAACAAAACTTCCATTTCACATTACTTACATTACTTATCTTTTTTTGTGTTGAATGGTATTCGGTCAATAGTTGAGTTATGTCATTTTTACGTAGTTTCTCGTGTTTTGAGATTTTTTTCTCCCGTAAAATATAGGCAAAGATACCTTGCTGGTATTTTTCTACTTGTGTCGATGTTTTCTGCTATTCCGCCACACAAAGAAAGTATGTTTTACTCTTCTTTGCAAATCAGTTGTGATTTATTTTAAAACTTTTGATGACTTGGGCCCTGTTTCTATTCGGTTAAAATGGGAGTGAAGTTTGAGCCTGTTAAGTTTTTTGTTAAAAAAATGTAATATAAACGTATGTCATTTTTAAAAAAAAAATAATCTTTAAGAGGTTTTAAAGTGTAAACGCTCCTCTGTAACACTGGTTATTCTGTCTTTCAGGAGCAAAATTAGACGAAACTTCAAAAGTATTTTATTCTCTAGAAGGGTAACGTAGTCACTTAAGGGTATTTTCATGTTGAAATCTTATTAACATAATTATGCTTTCTATGTCAGTTTGAAAATGATCGTACTTTAAGCAGTCTATATTTTTCAACTTTTGTCTAAGAATCGTTTATTTTGAAAGATGAAAATATTGTTACATGATTTCCGTTCTAGTTTCTATCCGTTTCAATATCAGCTTATCTTTTATGGTAATCTAATGGAAACAGGTCATAAGTTCATAAGAGAGCAAAATGTTTTTTTTTTTTTACTTTAAGTTAATGTTAATATTTGACTATAAATTAATTTAAAATGAGCTACTATTTATGATGTGCTTGTTTTTGTCGTCCAGGAGTGCATTCTGATGTGAACTGTGTGTATGGTTCACGTGCTCCTCTTCACGTGTTCGCATATCGTGTTCATGCTCATTCCATGGGTAACGCTTGCATAACAAAGAGAAGTACTTTGATTGATTTATCTAACACTTGGTTTTATTCATGTGTATCAGGAGTGGTGATATCTGGGTATAAAGTTAGTGCCAATGATAAATCGTGGACTTTGTTGGGGAAGGGAAATCCGCAGTGGCCTCAGGTTTGGAAATACAATTGTCGGAAATTTTTTTTCTTCTGAAAACGTCAAGAAAG
Organism: Brachycybe producta; assembly: GCA_036925085.1. Classification (NCBI taxonomy): domain Eukaryota; kingdom Metazoa; phylum Arthropoda; class Diplopoda; order Playtdesmida; family Andrognathidae; genus Brachycybe; species Brachycybe producta. Next base: position 5,779,358 of record JAUPFP010000004.1, read on the forward strand.
AAAATGGCTTCTTTCTGCTTAACAATTTTCAGGCATTTTACCCAATGGACGAAGTGGTGACTGTGGAAAAAGGGGACATTTTGGTTTGTTTAATTGGTTTTGTGTATTTCATATATTTGTTTAATACTGTAGGTTTTTTTGTGATTTAGGCTTCTCGTTGTCTTTTTAACTCATCATTACGGAGCAGAACGACTTACATGGGGCAAGTAAATTCATTTTACTCAGTGTGGTCACATTTTTGGTTTTATGTTAGAAAGAAGCAATTTTTACCCATGTCTGTATCTACTATGTTAATAGACGAATAGGGATTATATACAAAACTAAACCTTGACACAACATATGCTCGTACTTAGGAAATTAAAGGTTTCAACGTGGTTAAACTTGAAAAATATTGCTAAAAAATTATGAAATGTCGTGTCAGGCCCGCACTGAACCACAGAGAAATGGGGAAATTTCCTGTGCCATCCCCTAAAAAAAATCTATACGAAAACGATGGTTTAAACCATACGTGAGCAATGTATGGCCCGCGGGACTCATTCGGCCCCGCCCTGATTTTATAAGGCTCATGAGCTCCCTAAATTTCATTGAATCTAGCCCACTGCATATTTTTGTGTTCCCAGAACCTACCCCATTTCAGCAATAGAACAAATTTAAACCAATCAAATTTCAGTGGTCTCTCTGCTGAATATGAATTCTGATTTTTAATACTCTACTATCTGACCTGTCTTAAGCTTATTTTAATTTTATTCGTAAAGCGAACTTTAAAAAAATATATATTCGTTACAATAAACATTTAAAATTCACTATCCGGCCCACACTCTTAATGAAGTTGCACATGCCTGCTCTAAAGGCTCTAAAAATGCCTCGGGAGTGCACAACTGGCCCTAGACGTCCCAAAATGCTTGGAAAAGCACAAGGATTCAAGAGTTTTTAAAATTCGAAAAAATGGGTCAAAAATCAAGTCTATAGACTTGGGTTTCTTAAAAAAAACGGCCAAAACCATTACTTTGAACAATCATGAAAATAATGCGTATTGGATTTAAACCTTCATGATTTTATAAATTGCATCAATTGCCAGCAACAATACCAAGTCTGCACCATTGTGAAATACCTTTAATTAGGCATCTTCTGCTTTTAAGAATTTTTTAATCGTTTTATTTTGTCTCAATGATGTTTGTTAGGAGTTCTGCGAATGATGAAATGTGTAATTTCTACATGATGTACTACAGCGATTCTGGAGAAAGGCTCATTCTGGATACTTGTTACGACGTTTTGTATCCCGGTTTGGTGTCTAAAATGCCTGCCTTCGCCAACGAACCGCTTCCTCCAAATCCACTTCTCGAAGAACACGCTATGGGAATGGGACATATTTCGTCTTCGATTTCTAACGAGAAAACGATTTCTATATCTGCGCCACCGTCCGATCATTTGTCGTCGTCATCTGATCTTCCAAGTACATTCGACAGTTCTCAGATGTCTGTATATAAGAAAGGGCACGGAATGGGAGTTGATTATAGCGAGTATGACGGATCAGGAAGAACTCATTATGGAACTGATGCCAAAGGAAGTGATTCCTCTTCGGGTAACTTCTATTCTCTTTCAATGATTGCAAGTCCGTATTGATTTCATTTACAACTTGTCGCTAAAGGGGATTCCAGTTACTACGACGTTAACCGTGGTCAAGTGCATCATCACATGACTGAGGACGAAGAACAAAATTTACCGTCTACGTCCAGCTCTTCGTTACAAGGTATCATGCCTTCTGCTTCCACAGCTGCGAGAGAAAAGATGATGAGTTGGTTTTCTTCAGTCGCGATAGGTGTTAATGATGGTATTGTTAGAAGAGATTTTTTGCTTGTACTTGTGACAAATCGGTGCTAAAATCGTGCCGTGAATAGGTCTCTACAACGACGTACCTGGTTGGCCATCGCTTCAGCAGCAGCTCGGACAAGTCACTTCTCTTGCGTTCGATTCCAAAGGAAATATTGTCATTTTTCATCGAGGATCGAAAGTTTGGGGTTTCAGGTACAGTCGAATGGAAAGGATGATCATGTAATAATGAAAATCATTTGAGAGTTATGGCATATTTGCACGATCAACTTTCTCATATTTTTTTGTGCAAAAGTAGTTGCCCATTTTATCGTATCTAGTTATCCAATTAATTGGCCATCTTTTTTTTTTCTCGCAGAAACTTGTTTTCAACGCTGTTTTACGTTTTTGCTCAAAAGCGATTGTTATTGTCTATATGCACTCTAGTAGACGAGGCGATTTCTTAGTTGCTCTAAACCCTTTTTAGTTCTTCGTTTTTTTCATTTTCTCTAATAGAGTAACAAATTAGAAATAGAAAATTAAGATTATTTTTGCACAGTGACTTGTCATTAAAGCTAAAATTACGGACCAACAGTATTATATGCCTCATGTAGAATCCATTTTGAATTTTTGTTTTCGAGCGTTTGCGAAATGTTGGTGAAATATTTGTTTTAAAAGTTTATGGTGAAAACACAAACTTAAAACAAGTTTTAGCTTAAAATTTTTTCTTGGCCAATTTATTTTTTTTAAGATTGTGGAATTTCTCAAAAGTTAATGAAAACGATGGCAGTAGAAACGCACCCATAATAATCTGAGAGTGATCAGAAACCCTTTGTATTTTTTGTAGTACTTTCGATCTGAAAAATCGATACACCGAAGTCGATAGTGGTCCGATAGATGTAGACACTGTGTTGACATTGGACAAAGATAACGGAAGGCTGTTGCATTCTTGGGGCAAAAACCTGTTAGTAATAGTTAGCTAACATTTGAAACTCGCTTGAATTTCGTTTTCGTTTCTCGTTTAAATCAGGTTCTACATGCCTCATGGTCTCTTCTTGGATGCAAACGATAATGTTTGGGTCACTGATGTCGCAATGCATCAGGTTATTATTGTCACTGTTTTCTTACCGGCTATTAGATTTATTGTGTCTTCATATAATTAATGTTTTCGTTGTTTTTAGGTGTTTAAGTTTGGTTCAGACGGAAGTACGACACCTCTCATGACGCTCGGTGTTCGTTTCGAACCGGACGACGACAACACCCACTTCTGTAAACCCTCAAGTGTTGCAGTCACCAAAAATGGCGAGTTCTTCGTTGCCGACGGCTACTGCAATAACCGCATGTTAAAATACTCGGCTGAGGGAGAACTGCTTCTACAGTGGGGTCGTCGAACTAATTCTCTTCTTGGTTAGTGTATTTCCGTATGTAAACTGATCGTTTCATCTCGATGTAATTTTTTTTGTTCCTTTTAGGTTTTAAGTTGGGTGTTCCTCCAGCGTATGCTTTTGACATACCTCACAGTTTAGCACTGGCAGAGGACAAGGGTTTGATCCTCGTTGCCGATCGTGAAAATGGTCGTATTCAGTGCTTCTACACAAAGAACGGGACATTCCACAGTCAGATTCAAGATCCTGAATTTGGCGGCCGTTTGTTTGGCGTTTCTTATTCGCCATCCGATGGTGATTCTTTTGCCTTGGAAATTATTGGCGCACTTTTTGACCGTTTATAATTGCACTGCACGTTTCAGGGGGTACGATCTTTGCTGTAAATGGTCCTTCGATCGGTATTAGGAGAGTTGGAGTCAAAGGCTTCGTGATTCATTTGGATTCTAGAGAAACCGTTGGCTATTTCACTCCGAGCGATAAAGTGAGTTGTGTTTAATTGTGTTTTTCGGCTACAAAAGGAAGTCGAAGGTCGCTGGACTGTCGTCTTGCAATGTATTTTATATGGAAGGACGGCAACTTTGGCATAGTTGACCTCCTTTCATATAAAGTACTTTGCGGCGATAGCCCAGTGACCTTCGACTACTTTTTGTCGCCAAAAACTTTTAAAAGTTGCCTGTGTGTTAGGGTAACGTTTTAAGGAAGTTAATCTTGTAGAACGGAAATCTTATTGTACATTTTAATCGTTTGCGACTGAAAACTAACAAAACAGCCTTTGAAACCGGGGGGTGGGGGCTTAAACCATAACTTGAGGAAGTTATTGTTTTTTTCTTAAATTGTTGCTCGTAACGGATTTTTAAAAAGCCCCAAAGAGCCTCTATTTACGAAAGTTGCGATTTTTTTTTTTCAGGCAATGTCTAATCCTCACGATGTCATATCAACGCACGATGGTCAATACGTTTATGTAGCGGAAATAGGTCCTAATCGTGTTTGGAAATACGTGAAGGGTAATTTTGTTTTAATAGTTTGTTGAAAACGCGTTGACTGTTAATCTTCGTTTGTGAAGCTGAACATGCTGAGTCAAAGAAACTGCACGACGATGTGTCGCCTACGCTACCACCGCCCATAAAGCATGTAGATTTGACGAGCACAACACAGCAGACTGTGGCCATCGTTCAAGTCGACAAACTGCCAGAGATCGGAGAGGACAATAAAGCCGTGAAAGAAATGGGCCGCCAAGAAACGGCAAGACTGACGGCAGACACGAACTTTACTACTTCCATGATCATTATGTCTCTTTTGGCCATTCCACTCTTGTGCATGGTCTTTATCACTGTTTTTGTTCGTCTTAAGAAACAAGGTGACAGTTGTGGGATATATACATTATACAGTGGAAACAGTTTAACACGAAATGGAATATTTTTTTCATGTAAAGCGATTTACATGTCTATGCATTTTAAAGAGGTGTTGTTGTTAGATTACGTTGAAAACAGTCCTGATTTTTTTTAAATCTTTCGTCATTTGATTTTTGTTCATCTGAACATGAACTTATTAAAGCAAGTCGCACGCTACTTCGGAACAGAACGAATCAGAATTTTTTTTATAACAAGCAGTTCAATGGAGCCTTTCCAACGTGGCGTTTCCCTCCGATCCGATGAGTGTTCTAGAAACTGAAAAACATCGTGAGGATATCTTTATAAATAAATTTTTTATATTTTTAAAGGGCGTTCTCCTTACTCTTTTTTCACTCCAAAAAGTTTAAAATTCGTCTATTTTTAAACTGTCATAAAAAGTTAAGATAACGTTATGAAGTTGTCTTCTGTGTTCGTTTACTCGTCTAGTTTCAAATGGGTCTAAAACGTGACTTATAAATGTTTTGCTTTTCCCTATGACGCATAAAACAGCCCTCTTAAAAGAAGGAATTTTTAAGCTTTTCTCATCAACCGGAATGAAATTATATTTCATGATATCCGATATTCGTGTTAAACTATCTTCACTTCAGAGTTGATGTTCTCTGTATTAATTCGTATTGCCTTTTATGTGTCTTTGTAGGAAAATTTCACGGCTGCAACATAAGCCACGTTAAGGGATGGATGACGGGTTACAAGAATCCAAACTCCGATCGGTTTGGAATCGGCAATCTATTGAATAATCGGCACAAAGGGTTCGATAGGGTTAGTATGGAAGACAGTGACGTTGATCCCGAAGGTAGTGATTCGGATGTCGAAGAGTTCAGTGCGAGCAATGCCCGCAAAGCGTAGTTTCAAACTTCGCTATTGTTTTATTTTATTTGTTTTTGGAGGGGGAATTGCAAATGTGTGGTTTGATGAAACTTTAAAAAAGTTTCTTCCTTTTGTAATGTTTTAAAATCACACATTTGGTGCACAATCAATCTCAACGTGTTTATTTTGATTTTTTTTTTATCTTTTATATTATTTATTTTTGTTTCACGATTTATATTTATATTGTTTTTTTCTTCCAATGGAGCAAAAGCAGATTTGACGTTAGATTTTTTTTTACTTTTATTGATTTGAATGACGTTATCAAAACAATCAAAGTCAAGTTCCAAATATTGATAATGTGCCAGTGAGAAAATTCCTGCATCATTGTTTTTGGTGTGTTGCCAATTCCGAAGAATCGGAACAAATGATATTTAATGCATAATATTACTGTTTTAGTTTATGAAAAAAAAATCCTTCTTTCTGCAATACATATGCATATCAAAATACGTTTTGTTTTTTAGGGTTGGAACACACAGACCACTTTTGGTTTTCGAAAATGTAGTCGGGTTGTCGCCAAAACCAAACCACTTTGGATTTTTTCATAACAAAAATACATTGCAACGACATCCCAACAACCTGCAACGTCACCTTGCAATCGACATTGGCCACCAAAAGTGGTCTGTGTGCCCAAGGGCCTTAGGCTTCTATATGTATCTTTTTTCGAAGCATAATTTGTGTTCAAAATATGGTCGTTTATGAATTTGTTCATATACTGTACACATAGAGCAAACGATGATCAGTAATAAAAAAATTACTGACGGTTTTATTTCATTCCACGCAAAATTTACAAAGTTTCCAATTAAGAACAATTTTATTTCGTAATATTTTACGAAAACTTATGAATTTTCTCGTTAGACCTGAACAATTAGAAATAAGTATTAATAAAATGTCATTGTGTTTTTGGCAATGCACACTTCTCAAGTCAGGAGCAATTATATTTTAAGTTGTAGAATGATGACTGCCGTTTTCTTTGCTTAGTTGCCAACGTTAGTTTGTGGCGACTTTGAATAACATTTGAGTTCAAGATTTATTTTTCATCAAACAAATTATCCTATGATCACACATTTCTATTCACAATATGTTGGGAGATATTTTATGGTTTATTTTTTTTATTTGTTATACATCTGTGACTTAAGTTTATTTTATTTTTTTTGCACATAAACATTTTTTTTAATTAAAAGGATTAATATTTTAATTCAGTGTATACTGGAATTTGTGTTTATCGATCTCATAATATTGTGATGTTTTCTTTGCCATATTTAAAACTTGATGGTAAATTTCTGAATATTATCTGATAATTTGCATAAATACAAGATCTAAAAATTGTAATTTATCGCAGAAGTAATAGCACTAATTTTTAGACATGGGAAAGATAAAAATGAAATAATTTTCTATTGTGTTTATTTTGTAAAGTTTAAAATATTCTTTCATTTTTTGTGTGCTGTGAATAATTTGCGCAAGTATTAGAAAATTCGAGAGAATATATTTCAAAATATTATATGAAGATAATAAATGGAAAAGGGTCCATTTTATTTTTTATGGTTGGTTTTTGGTTTATTGCAATTCTTATTGAAAGTAATTTTAGGGGGTGAATCACAATGGAAATTTTGATGATTGAATTATTTTTAACATGAGGTAGTAATTAACTATAGTATGTAATACTGCAGTGGTATTTAATTTTGGTGTGGTATGATTCTTGCAACTATATTATTCATTTTTTCCTCGCTTGAGCAATAGATAGAATGCCACTGAGTAGTAAGCTTCTAAATTGAACAAACACCAACCGAAATAAGCGTCAAATTGAACAAACGCCAAACTGAATAACCGCCAATTTTTTTGGCTTTTATTCTGTTAGGCGTTTATTCAATTTGGCGCTTAGTTAGCAGGGTAAACGAAATACAGAATTAAATAAGTGATACACACAACCAACATGCATCATGATATTTTCTTTTCTCGCAAAACTTATTGTACCCGTTAATTAATAATTTACTAATTTGTTATTTTAGATTTTTAATTTTATTCTGAGTTTCGTTTACCTTTTGGTATTCTCATTTGAATAACAATGCATTTGCAAAAGTCCTGTTAAATCAATTTGGTAATTTTAATTTCAGTTTACTTTACCCATATATGGCTAGGTTTAAAAACAAACGATATAACTTAAATGACTGACAATAGAGCAACAATTTATAATTTAACAGCATCCTTATATTTTAGATAAAAATGACTTATCTTTGTATTGCATTGTATTATTTTGCATTAATGGACATAAACTAACAAAATTACAAATATTTGATTGAATTTCAAAATAAATAGCTGAAAGGAAACTACATGAAAACTAACTTGGACCTGAATGCATTTTATGGGATAGCAAACTTAAAAATCCTATTAGGTCCGATTTCGGTAACATACAAGTTGGATCCATCTGGACTTGTGCTCAGGTCGTGTGGTTCTCCAAATCCCTGCAAAGATAAATGAAATTCTGATTGCGAAAAAGTGTTTTGAGAAATAAATTAAAGTTACTTCATTCGGAGTCCATCTGTCGAGGACATTTCCACTGTCTAAATCAATCGTGAATCCTGAAGCCATATCTTCTCCCCATGCAACCCCATAAAGAAGCCCAGTACCTAAATCGAGTGAAAACAACTTTAATTGATTAAAAAAATGTACATAATAAATTTGGCTAAAAACTAATTGAATATATATATTAGGTATTTATTTCGTTATTTCCAAAGTAAACCTATTTATAATTTGTTAGTGCATATGAGTAGTTTTGTGTCAAGGTTAATAGAGTTAACTACCTTACTCTACTCTTTACGTTACTCTAACTACCTTGGTTTTGTGTTTTCTCTCAAGGATAATTGTGGTGCTAAAACCACCATTAAAGTCAGGTTGAAGCTCTTTTACATGAAAAACAATACTCATCTTATAGTAAATCATCTCCAATGCTTTTTCTTCAGCCTATTTTTTTTCAGAAATCATTTCAAGCACTTGGATTTATCTTTTACGGAAATAAAATTAAAGATGGCAATTGTATGTTTTATTAAACAGACCTATTATTTTTTTTTGCTATTTAATAATTATACTGAGCTTATGTTTTATGTTATTGTTGTTCTTATTTTGAAAAATATCAACATCCATAAGGGATTGAGCTACCATTCTAGTTTCTAAAAGGCATTCAAGGCTCTCTTCATTTTAGACCAGAAAAACAGAATACCCTTTAAGTATTCTCCATACAGTATGATGGAGATGTAAGTTTTACATTTTGTTTTGGTGAATATACTTTAAAGTTGTTACCTGCATAATCCACTGCAAATACTTTTCCAAATTGTTTTGTAGATATCTGATAGATGAATTTTCCTGCTCTGGAATTGGAGGTGAGACCAGCTGAGAAACAAACGATTCGTTCATTTTCTCGATCAGCAACACAAATCAAATCCTCTTCCTCGACTAAAGTTAAACTGTGTGGAATTGCAAATATGTTTCGACCTTTTAAATAAAAATTAATACAATTACTACTTTTTAGTCTTTTTACGGCAGTGTGTGAATCTGAATGTTACCTCCAGGATGGCCCCATTCAGTTATAAGTTCACCCTGAGCATTGTATTTCAATATCCTGCTGTTACAGTAACTGTCGTTTTAAAAAAAAATCAGAACAAAATAATTGTTATTATTATTTTTGTAATGTATTTAGCATAGATGAACCCATCACTGATGAAGAATTGTCCGTTGGATGCAACTGCAACGTCGGTTGGTTTACAGAAATGATTATCATCAATTCCAGGCACAAATGCCTCACCCAAAATCATTGATGGTTTCGTTGAACCACGTTCGAATTTCATTACCTTTTCAAAGGTATTAAAGGAAAAGGGTTAAATTATTGCTAAAGATAAAGATTCGAGAATTATTTTTATACCTGATGTAGAGCCACATCTGTAATCCAAGTGTTCCCATCTTTGTCTATGGTCAGACCATGAGGTAAGTAGAACCTGAAGAATGTTTATGACGTTTTATTATTAGCTAATATTAATTATGCAAATGGAAAATGAACAATGGAATAGGATTGTAGTGATTCTGCGTTTCAAAACAATAAACGAAGAAACTAAAAATAAATGAATCAAATGATGGGTTTAAAGTGTAAATGCCTCTTGAATTCTGGTCATTCTGTTTTCATGGGCAAATTTAAAAGAAACGAGAGTGTATTAAAAACTAGAAGGGTATCTCAATTATTTAAAGGTATTTTTATGTTGATAACTTTTAACTTTTATTTTGAAAGATATCAACATTAAAATATTAATGATTCAATTACCGTTACAGTTTCAAAGACAACTTTTAATTTCGCTTTAGTGTTGTTGTTCTTAAATGCAGAATAAAAACATGTTAGAGATTTTCTTGTTAATATTTTTTTTAAAAATATAATTATTATAGTAATTTCAAATTATACATTTTTGTTTTGCACTTCAACTTAGGCCGAAATGCAAAAATTAACAAAATATCTGATAACATTCAGAAGAAAAAAAGTTTACATTTGATTTTGATATGTAATTGTTGAAAGACGATATGAATAATAAATATTATTAATTATAATAAAAGAGGAAGACCTATGACTTCCCCATGAATGAATCATTTGTCCATTTGTCACATTAAGAGTTAGAATGGTATCCACTTCAATTGGTCCGCCTTCAATGTGACGATAATGATGGGTCCCATTAAATGATCTGAGAAATAAAATGAGTGAAATTAGATTTTGAATTAGAAACTAATTAATGTAAATGATGTCATTTTTTTACGTTCCGTCGAAGACATGATTCCCTCGATGAAAAATAACAGGGTTGTTGTCTGTATTGACGCTCACTCCAGAAATCTGGCCCACTTTTAATTGTTTTTCAGGCCAATTTGGAACCTTTTTTTTAAAAAAAATTAACCACCGTTGTTCTTCTAAAAAAAAAAAAAAAAAAAAAAAAAAAAAACCAAAAGCAACCCCTGTGAGAGGCTCACCTGCTGAACTTGTTTTTCTTTGATTTTTTCTTGATTCTGCAACTGCTGTTGATGTTCTTGCAGAATATAACCGAGTCCTCCATATAATTCATCATCCAAATTAATATCTCTGAAATCACTAGCCACAGCTGATTGGCAGCAATTAAAACAACAACAACTGAATGCAATTATTAATAAAAGACAGCATGTCTCATATGGTGATGCCATTTTTACTTGCTTTTCTATTTTTTTTTGAGAGGGGGGGGGGGTGAGGGGGGTTTGATAGGAAGAACTAACTCATTCATGAGAACTTCCTGTTTTTAGGATCATGTGACCCATTGTGATTGGTGGATTCGTGTATTAAATTATGGTATTCAACGTGTGGATTTGTGGGGCCAGAAAAAGCTGTTTTTATTTTTATCTAGTTCACTAAAATGCAACATTTGCAAATATGAAATTGATGCATTTTTGAGAAAAATGGAAAAAAAATACTTAAAAATATATAAATTGTAAAAAAATATGAAAATGAATAATAAATATTTATATTCCTATTAGAATTTGCAATAAATAAATTTTTAGTTAAAATTGTTAAATAATAGAAGGCGACTAAATAAATATACAATTTTTTATTTTGCTAATTATTTTTAATTATTTGTATTAGCTAATAATAGAATGGTAATGTGTGGCTTTTAGATAACAAATGTTGAATATCACTTGTTTAATGCTCTTAGGGCTACGTCCCTTTCATCCTTCAGTTGTAAATTCAATCATAATTGTATATTAATGACCCATTTTAAAGATATTGTTATATTAATACTAAATAAAGAAGGCCTCGTCGCATCTTCTCTGAATTCGCAATCACAACAGCTGTTGGTTATGGTTGCCATATTTGTTGCTAAGCAACAGCTTCTTACGTCACACACACACATATCTCCTTTTTTGTTCAATCGATTGAAATGTCACTCACATGTTTCATCTATTTTGTATTTTTCTTATATTCACTTTTATTTTATATTTTTCTTTGCATAATTTGCATATTTATTACGTGTATTTATTTACATTTATTTCATTAGAGATAAATCGAGAAAGAAAGAGAGAGAGAAATATTACAGGCATTGTCATCAATTAAATTCACAATAATAATATATTATTAAAGTAGAGGTTGTCAAAGTTTAAGCCGTACACAAGATACGAAAATAATTTTTTTTTAAAAAATGATTTAAATTTAACAATTATTGTATTGTTTTTTTTTCTTCTTCATATTTATTGATCGTAAATGGCGTCTCTTTGCTGCCAAACGTAGCCAGTTGCAGTGACTGAACAGAAAGCATTGTAATATCTTCCAGGCCCACGACAATAGGACCACCTTGGACACTTGCACTCGAATTGCAGCTGGAATTCTTTTTTACACGCCTCATTCCACCAACACGTTCGCTAACACAATAAAAAAAAAAATGATTGATGATTTCAATTATTAGGTGAACTAGGTGACAGGTCAATTAATCATATAGAATTTGATGCCAATAGCTCTTACCTTTGTTTGATAGTCTCCAATGGTGTTGTCTACGTTTCCTTTTGCAATTGTAACTGTCGCAGTTAATAGAGAACAGCCGATGACCAACATGACGACCACCAAAAACACTCGCAATTTGTCCATGATTTCTCTCTCTATTTTTGTACATATTAAGCTATATATGTAAGCACATAACGTGTGAACATTAACTGATAATTGCAAATGAAAAACGGCAAACATAATTAAATTTTAATATAAAGATGACATTTTTTAAATGCGTGAAGAGCATTTATATTAATTTATTATTAATTAAAAGGCGGCCTATAATCATAATATATACATCCTTATTATTTAAACCTACACCTACCTTTGATTATATGAGTACAATTTTCGGTTGTATCCTGATGTGTGGCTTGTCTGTCTGTCTGTCTGTCTGTCTGTCTTGAGTCTGTTTTGCCTGTTGCAATCAATCTAAACCTTTCTGTTGTTGCAAACGATGGAATTTTTTCTTTAGCTTTTCTTCAAAATCCATGCAATACACAAAAATGTATAGACTTTTGAGATTAGCATTTTAACTTACCCTTTTTTTTTTTTTTCTCACAAAAAAAGGACTCCGTTTTAAATGGCGTTCTATTTTTAGTCTTTTTAATCAATTTTTTTAAAGAGTATTGACTGACACAGGGTGTTGTAGATCAGCCACTTAGATGCCGACTCTGTGGATGCTCTATAGTGCTCAAGCACCCAATGAAACTTTCTAACGGATGCTTATACTGTAGCATCCCTTTGGAATTTTTCAATTTTGTCGTTTTCTCCAATTTTTATAGTTCAACTTCTTGCGGAATAGATTTTTATTAGCGCTGTGCGCGCTCAGTCTGAGCATTTTAATGAATGATGCAGTGGAGTACTAAAAGCAATTGGACATTTTTCCTGATGGGCCGGTTTTCATCATAAAATAAGGCCGAATTTATGATGAAACTCAATAAAAGTTTAAAAATCACAAAAGAAACAACATAGAAAGCTGTTGTTTTTTTTAATAATCAGAAATCTAAAATAAAAGTATTTTTTGGGAGAGAAAAAAAGGAAAATAAAAATATAATAAATAATTTGAATAATTGAAAAAAAATAATTTTGCCTGGTTTTCACACACTTGAATATTTTCAAAAAATGGCAAAAAATGAAAATCTTCTAAATGCCCTGAAAAACACTGAAACGAACTCAAAAGGCCTCAACAGACGTATGAGGAGGACCAGAAAAGCCCATAAATAATTCAAAAAAGTAAAAAATGTCAAAACATTTTTTCATTAATTTTTTTCTAATATTAAAGTTCTAATCCAAAAGCAAACAGCTGTTTGAAAAATTATTATATATATATTAAGCCAGGTCTGTGTGCGTGTGTGGGTGTCTGTCTGTGATAACGCTTTACAAACCTTGAAGCACGTCGGAATTTATATAAATTTAAATGAATAAATGAACCGCTTTTTTTCTCAAGGTCAACTATATGTTGCACTCTCCCCATCCAAAAACCCCATGATATTAAATTGGAGAGGGGAAAAGGTTGGAAAGTGTAGAGGAGGAGGAGGGGGAGAGAAACGTGGAGGGGGAAAAAGTGGTAGGTGGTGACTGAAATTGAAATGCAAGGAGTAAAAAAAAGGAACAAACGACGCGCATGCGCACAATTGCCTGTGAATTTTGCTCCCGTCATTTATGACGGGTTACCCCACTAGTGTATTAATAAAAATAATTAACTCATAAAATGGACTATTTCTTTTGAGGGGGGGGGGTGGTACTGGTGCCGTCGCACAATTTTGCCCACCAAACATTTTGTACCCAGTACGTCCCCGATGCAAGATGACGCAGGTAAAACGCGTTCTGATGTAAAGTTCAATATGTCAAACTGTAAAGTAACTTAACATATTGAAATTTACCTGTATAAAGTGCAAACGGATCATTCAATATTTAACAAAAGTTACTGCATTAATTTTTAATACGAGGTGTTAAAAAAGATTAACAATTAACATAATACTGTATTATGGATCGGAAATGACTATGTCAATTGTTACTTAGTTTTTTTTAGTACATTTTATTTATTAGATGAAAGCAAAACTCAATTAGTGTAAGCATTCTAAAGTTGTCTAGGTTTAAAACAAAATAAGCTTCATTGCAGAAATAAATTTCAATATGTTATAAGGTAGTTTTAATTCGGAAGAAAAATACTTGAAAGTTGTTAGAAACTAGAATAATCTTTTTATGAGAGTTTGATAATGACCAAACTTTAAGCAGACGATATTTTTTTAAATTTTAAAAATTTTTTAAATTTTTGATTTTTGTCAATACAAACATAAATCATTTTATTGATTCATTTGCTACCACCTCACCGTAGGAGGAAGCTTGTGACGTCAGCGGAGTTGACAAAAAAATTTTTAGGATTGTTTCATTTTGTCTAATTAAATAGGAGTAATAACAATAGAATGCAAGAACCCTTTTGTTAAAGCTGTTGATAAAGTTTGATATCATCCCTCTTCTGTCAGACTAAATGACACAATCTAAAATTTTACGTCAACCCCTTTGACGTCATAAGTTTCTTCTTACGACAAAGCAGATATTAAATAATATTTCTGTATAACACGACACAAAATAATGCAACTGAAGCGCTTTTGATTCAAATTCATACCATAAATATCGATATTTATTGATATGTTATAATCGATATAAAATTAAGAAGCACTGTTGCCAGGTTAACTATTTTGTATTTATAATTTTTTTAGTTTAATTTTGTTAGTATTTAAGACAAATAATGCTTTGCCATAGTTATATTATTTAACATTTTTATTGAAGATGAAAGTATTTCGATTGTGTAAACATGTATAACTTTTCTGGTTAATACTGTTGTGACAAAAGTCTTCTTCATTAGTAGTGTATTCATACATGCATCTGTAGACAGCGCCAAATTTTCTTTGGCTCCGCCTTTTTATGAGCGACGTCAATATCTAATTGGTTTGTTACTGGGTCTGATGTCACATGCCCCTTTCTATTTCTAATTGGTTAATATTTGGTTTGACGCTCATAAAAAGGCGGAGCCAAAGAAATTCTGAAGCTGTCTACAGATGCCTGTTTTAATCATTAGATTCACTCGGTATCTGGCAACGTTGTGGACTTTGATAATTTCATCATTATATTAATCATCTGTTATCCGTTTTTTGTTGTTTTTGTGTCTGCTTGAAATTTGTTTTATTTGCTACAATTTCGGAAAGAGAAAAGATTGAAATGAATTAGAAAGTAGAGCGGATATCTGACATGGTTGTTTGACATTGTGAGTATATTCTCTTCTTTTCATGATACAGAAAAGAAGGACAAAACCGATCATTAAATTAAAATATTTGACATTGCGAAATCAGTTCTTTCTTAAATTGGAAGATGACACATTCTCCTCACACCACCATTTACGACCTTCTTTTTTTCTTTCTAGATTATTCTTTTTTTTTTTTTCTTCGTTGATTTAGTAATAAGTCAAGTGAGTAATAGCCGAAGTAAAGAAAGAAAATAATTGAAAGGCGAACAAGGAAGAGAAGGAGAAGGCGGCTTCTTGTTCCTTGTTTCAGGTCTTTCTATTATTATGGCGTATTACACGAGAAGAGAAAGCGAACGAGTAGTTTCGACGGGTTCTGCAGGTTTTAATATAAATATTCTGAGGGAATTCTTTCGATTAGCAGCCACCATAGCCTACGGACTAAGTTAACAAGGTTGTATCAAAGGCACGAAATAAGGCGAAAAAAGCTGTACATCCTCCTGCGTGGAGGCTAAACAGCTGTTAGTCGAAAGAAGTACCAAACAATGAGATTAATCTCTCAATTTTATATTTAAACAAAACTACTTTTTCTTTCGATTTTGTAGCACACAGTTATCTGGATGGAATTCCTGTCAAAATAGGAGAGAAGTTCCGACCTCCAAGAAAGGCGAGACATTCATTTATTCAATCAATTGAGAATTATTGTTCGAGAAATTCTTCTTTGTGTCGTTTACGTCGTTCTTGTTTGCAACGTTTGTGGCTTGCTGGCGGAAATTTACTCCGAATAAGAAAACAGTCAAATGCTGAAATCTTAAGAAAAGACTACGGCGATCAATTAAAGCCTTCGCATATGAACCCCTTTTTAGGGGTCGAGTTTGACTGCGAAGCGTAGTGTCGCTCACCTGGAAAGGGTTCGACGTTTTTTTTCTCCATATAAATCAATTGTCAACATCAGCCCAACAACCAGTCGCCTTTTCGATTTCACTTTGCACTTGAACTCGACCGCTTAAAAGTGGTTCATGTGCATAGGCTCTTGAATGTTTGTAAATGATGAAAAATTGTAAAATTAATGGGAAATTCTAGAAAGTGCAGAAAAACGACTTTAAATGAAATGAGGGAAACTGTTGAAACCGGTTTAAATTGGTTACAGTGAAAAAGAAAATGCAGAAACCCATTGATTATCGGGTTACCCCTCAACCTGGAAACCTGGAAATGTCATGGGATTAGAAAACTTTTAAAAGAATCAGGGAGAAGTGAGGGAATTTAGCAAAATATATGCAAAACCTAGAAAAGTGCAAGAATTTTATTGTTTTCTGAAATTTCAATTCCTGTTGTTACTTAAAAATGGGTCAGAAAATGAAGAAAAGCTTTAAATGCTGTAAAAACCACTAAATGCTCAGGAAGACTCGACGGGGTCCGGAAGTGTCAACAATTTAAAAAAAGAGGCAAACACTGACGAATTTTTAAAATCGAAAAGATGGGGAAAACAATCTGGAAGATCTGAAAATGTCAGGGAAATTTTAAAACGTTTAAAAAAAGTCACCAAATAACTACATGTAGCTACTAGGAGGGGATGGGAATGTATATATCACAGTGATGTCCATTGTTATATACAATGTACAGAGAAGTTGTTTTTGAAAAAAAAACCTGGAAAATATACCACTTTGGTACGGAAACGTCAGGGAATTAAAGAAGTGAAAATCGGTGGCAACCCTGGAAAAAGAACAAAGTTAATTAGAAATTGCAGAAAGTTTTTAAGTCAGTTTCTGCAATTCTCCATTAATTGTACTCATTTTCGGTGGGTTTCTGCATTTTCAAATCATTTACAAACGTTTTTTTAGAGCTGTGTATTAGGCAGACACCCCTTTGAAAGGGAATGGTTATCGACAGTAAACTTCTATTTTAAGACTTAGGTTGTTAAAAAAGAATAATTTAATTTAAAGGTATAATTGAAATACCCCGACCGATTGTATTTGAACTTTAAACTTTATTATCTTTTTGTTTTTTCTATCAGATTACTTTGCCACTTAGTTATCAACAACGTTGTCCAGTTGAGATCCTAAATGAAGAAGTAAAAATGAGATCAAGTTTCTTGGAAATGAGGTTACCAATAATCCCATATGTTATTTTTTGGCTTCAGTACGATTTTTCTTTAGAAAACCAAGTCATCGAATTGGCCGAAACGAAACGTCGAGGCAAAGAATCAGCCGAAAGAGCGAAAGCCGAGAAGTTGTCTTCGACCATCGAGGAATTTACGAGGTTTATCAACTCGACAGAAACTCAAAGAAATGGTGGCGAACAATTTTGGAGAAAAGAACAGCAAACGAACGGAATGACGAACCTGTGTACAGATACTCCTCAATCTGACAACGGAAACATCAATTTGGACGTCTCTAGAACCAACGAAGATGGTGTCAGTTCAAGTGCACCTCGAGCGGCAACACTCGAACCCAATTCCATGTTGAAACCTGTTTTAACTCAATCTGGATCGGCCGAGAGTCGAGTGTCGGTCAAACCAGACGTGACAATCACATCCAAGTTGAATTTAGAAGACTTTGAGTCTGAAACTAGTCCTTTCGACAGTATGGCTCTAAAGACATTAAACGATTTAGAAGAACTTAGATCAGTTTTACAGAATGCAAATCTTCCGATCAACCAGCGTAGAACAGCCGACAGCGACTCGAATACGGATAGGAAAGAGATTGGAGATGAATCATTTTTGCAAACAGATGCTTATGATTTAGATAACAACGAATCGTCATCTGAAGAGTCTGTGTCTCTAAGAAAGGGAGATCAACAAGTTTATTTGGCTTCTAGTCTTCCTACGGCGATGAGTAGCGAATCTGGTATTTCTTATCCTTTGATTCCTCCGGGAATGATGTGGAGTTTTCCAGTTTCTGGAAAGTTTTCTCAGCAGCCGTCTTCTAAGCCGATGGCGCCTAACGGACACGTTTCTTATCCTAACGAACATTTCTCTCCCGTTAATCCTCAGGATTTAGTTTCTAAATATAGTCCGAGTGACGACATGTACGCAACCGTCGTTCCTCTGCGTAACTCTCGAAGTACTCCCGATCTCTTGAAAGAACTCGGAGCCACTTTAGCAGCAGAGAGAGAGAGGAAGAAGATATCGACTCCGTTAGCAGCTCCGCAGAGGCCGAGCAGTGCCGGACCAACGGGAATAACAGAGGTTTGTATGAACCGTATGTATGTTATGGTTTCTGGAATTGTAATTGTTTTTTTTTTAGCCATCTCCCTCTTCGGCAAAGACGAATCGAAATAGTGTTGTAGTTTGTCCTCGTGTTGCACCTCCATCGAAGTCTCGTTCAACGAATTCAACGACGGAAGCCGACACGTACTCGCAATCTCTGGTTCGCCACATTACCGATATGGGATTTCCGAGGGCTCGAGTGGCAAGGGCAGTTCAAAAACTTGGCGATGACGACAAAAAGGTAAGCATAAGGCTAAAAGCTTTGCTTGTTTTGTTCATAATACAACTGGAAAGCTTTAAATGTTTGCTTTCGTCTGTATAGCATATCAGGAGATATGAAGAGGTAAGTCTCTTAAGTCTTTTGACATGTGAACTATGTAATGGTACATGAAAATTAAGAACTCAGTCGGAACTCTCTTTACTCGTGTTTTGACAAAATAAAATGATGACAACAGAGTGAACGAAGAAAAACAAAGCTTTACGCTCTTATTTACAGTTCAAAAAGAGATTAGTCTACAAAGGGACCTAATCTGTCTAATTGAGGATTTTTTCTTTAGCTTTCGGATTTCCGAAATCTGTCGAAAGCTAACTGGCTAGTACAGAGCGAAGTATGTGCTGAGGGCTTTGGCACAAAGGCGACTTTTAAAATACTTTTCGACGACAAAATTTTGTCGAAGGTCGCTAGGCTTTCATCGCAATGTATTTTTTCTATGGAAAGACGCCCACCTTGGCAAACAGTTAAAAGTCGCATGTGTGCAAAGGTAGCCGTCCTTCTCTAGAAAATACGTTGCGATGACAGCCCAGCAACCGTCGACTACATTTTGTCGTCGAAAAGAGTTTTAAGAGTCGCTGGTGTGCCAATTCCCTGAGACGATTCCCTGAGAAAAAAAAGAACAGGAATGGTTTTTTCTGAAAAGAAAAAACTTTACAAACTAGAAACATTTCTTCTTGAAAAATATATATTTTTTTCAAAACCGCGTTTTTGGACAAGAGACCTCTTAAATTCTCTTATAGAACATAATAGCCAAACAGGGGGGTGAAAACAAAACAAATATCTATTCAGCTACCTTAAATATCTACAAGGGAGTGTTTTGAATTTTGTCTAACGTTCGTTTAGGTCGTCGAGCATTTGTGTTTGGTGCAGGCGTTCGTGGAGTTGGGTTATAACGCGGAAGAAGCGGAAGCTGCTCTCTACTTGAATGATCACAATGAAGCTCAGGTACTAAATAGTGAACTAGAAAAGGGGTCGGAATTTGGTTTCAAGTATGAATAAATTGAGAACGATTCTATATTTCAGGCAAAGATCTACTTGGAACTGATGGTTCAATTTAAGGATTTAGGATTTGATGAAGAGTCAATCAAGAAAGCACTGTTGCATTCCAAAAACGACAGGGATAAAGCATTGGATTATTTAGTATCTTGATTACACGTTTTGTTTCTAAGCTTTATTATCTGTTTTCACCTGATTTATTTATCCGTCACTTGCAATTTGTAATATAAAGCGCTATAGTTACAGTCGAGGAGAGGCCTAAGAATAATTTTTTTTTTCGATTTCGCATAAATCTGCTTTATACACAAATAAGTGATTGTTGCCAATCAACTTAATATTTTTTGTTTATACACTCGTGTACTACAATGAACAATTTAAAACAATTGTTATGTGTGATATATTTCAATTTTAACATTGTTTTGTGGGTTTGTTTTTAAGAATCGAAGAATTGAATCGAAGTTATTTTCGTAAAATAGGCAGCTGAAGAAAAAAAATGACATTGGAAGATCTAAATCCTAATTAATACAGCCATTTTAACACTAAACACTAAATGTAGTCACTACTTAAAAAAAATATTTAAATTGGAAATTCAAATAGCATAATTTATCGTAACGTTGAACTTCTTTAACAACCGATTGGCTGATACAAACGAAGAGGTATTGTGAGCTTATTCACGAATTACAATGTATTATGTTGTATACATTTATGCTGACGAGCATGTGTGTGTGTTTGTGTTATGTGTTTTAATTTGCACTTCTTAGTCTCAAGCAGGTTTTTGTTTTTATTCAAATATTTAATAGTGGCCTATTGAATAGTCCTACTTCTGTTATTCGTAGTAATCGGAAAGTGTTTTTTTTTTTCCGAAACGAATTTTGTTCATATTTAACATCTTTATTTATTATTACAATTGTTAACTTAGAATGACAATTTGTAATTCCAAAATAAATAAAATAACGGAAGTCAACACTTATTTTGAAATATATTAAAATTAAAAAAAACGTAATTTGCAAAAAAGAAAAAAAGTGAAAACCGTTTAATACAAAACAAAATCGGATAAAGCGAAATATTTCTCAATCAGATAGCATAAAGATTTTATTAACACACAAAAAAATATTCTGTTCCATTCTATTTCGTATTAAACTAATTCCACTTTGTTTTATGACAAATATACACGTGTCATATCTTTATGACTGTTACTGAAAGGTTTTCAGTATTAATTTATTATTTATTATTATAGATCAGCAGCGGTGACGTCATTAGCATAAGGTGCGATTGTCGTAACTTTTTGATTTTCCCCTGTATATCCCACCACACCGGTTAATTTCAAATGACCGGTTCCTGACTGTCATGGAAAGGCATCTGTAGACGGCTTCAGAGTTTTTTTGACTCCGCCCTTTTTATGAGCGTCATCAATTTCTAATTGGTTTGTTCTTGCGTCTGATGTCACATTCCCGCCTTTTTTTTATTTCTAATTGGTTGATATTTGGTCTGACGTTCATAAAAGGGCGGAGCAAGAGAAATTCTGAAGGTGTCTACAGATGCCTGTCTAAAATGGTGGCCTCCATTTTCTCAGCTGTGTGTCTTCTTTGTTTTTTTGGTTTGTTTCTTTACTTTTTCGTTTTTATGTTGATTTATATAGTTGTTTTTTTATTTTATACCTTGATTCCTTCTGCACCTCATTTATAATCTAATTATTGTGTCTATTTGAACTTTTATTTTCTGTTTTAATAATGGAAACTGAAAGAAAGAAAGTGAGGTTAAATTGCGGTTGAATATGGCGGGGAAACGAGTCCAGTATGTGTCAATTGTGACACAGTTGTGACACTTTAAACGCCAACTGTATCTTTTAACATAACACTGCCTCCTATGCTAAACGTTTGCTTACACTCTGCAATTCAATATTTAATTTTAAGTTCGGCTCTAGGTAATTAAACCGTAGACTATTACTCTACGTAAAGTAATAGTCTAAGATTAAACTAGAGGTTTACAGAGCAATACTTGAATGTTTTTGTTTTGTGGCTTCAGTAAAGTTCAGTTGGTGAAAACACATAATGAAATCGGTTGCATTAGTTAATTTATCCAGAACACAATGTAAATTTTATTAAATGAACCGCTATTTAGCCTCTTTAATTCAGAAGCATACGTATTATAAAGTGAAAGAAAGAACCAGTTTCCGAAACGGAATCCGCCGCATGCACTGTCAATTTTAACATATTAAAAGCCAAGATGGACAAGCCAGAATTGATCGTGTGTTTCCAGCCTTAAATTCTAACTTTTTTTGCACAAACAAAAACGTTTCCAAGTATATTCTGCAGATGCTGAGTTTTTTTCTTCTCACTTCTTATCATCTCACTTCATCATTGCACCTTATTATACGCACTCGTTTATGTAATCTCGTATCATAAAACAAGCTAGAAAACAAGCTTAAATACTAATTAAAACTTTTTAAACAATTTAATAATAATACTTATTAAATTGTTTAAAAAAATTTTAATTAGTATTTAATAAAAATTAGTTTGTATCTTTAATTTTGCTTCTGTAAACGTGAAAATCATCCAATACTTAATTGCATGAAGAAAAAAATTTTTGAAGAAAAAAAAACATTTAAGATGATTTATTGAAAGATCTGAATATATTGCGCCTGAAAGACTGAAGAGAAAATTTATTGTTAACGAATTGAATTTGTATATCAATCAATTTATGATTAAAACTAATTATTATGCTTACCATTTCAGAAAAAAAAAGTACGAAAATTTGACAACTTAATTGCAGTGCCGTAACCTAACTGTATGCTAAATGCAGTGGAATACTTTTATTTATATTTATGTTTTAATAATATATTCACTAATTTTACGTCTTTTTCGTAATGCAATTTTTAATAATGACAAAACTATAAATTCAATCGAATAAATTACAAACAATTATCAAAGAAAAAAATCTCTACTACAAAAAAAAATACACTTGAATTTATCGGGTGATTAGTATGTAGTAATGATAAAAATAAAGAAGGATGTGCATCAACAATTAATAGACTTAAATATTAATGTTGTGTCTGCTTTTTATTTAGGTGTTTATTGTTTTGCCTACAGTTACTAACGTCCATTAGATGCGTCTCGTTTGTTTGATGTAAAAACGTTTTCAAAATGTGCGAAAGTCGCGTTGAAAGCAAACTCGACGACATTCAGTACAAGTGAGTTGCAAGTGTCGAATACGATAAATGTGGCCCATTCATTTACTCTCATTTAGTAAATCAGATCACTCAATAGATAACTCAATGGAGAGCCACGTTTGTCCTAACTTTTAATTCGTACATTTGTTTCTCGATTGTAATTTTGTTCTTTACGTGTTTTTCAGTCGTCAGTTGTACGTTCTGGGTGAAAGCGGAATGAGAATGTTGTCAGGATCGTCGATTTTTCTTTTTAGATTTGGTCCTCTTGGAGTGGAAATTGCGAAAAATCTGATTCTCACCGGAATCAACAGATTAGTTATTCACGACACAAACGTTGTCTCCGATACAGATCTTGAAACAAACTTCTTTCTCAACAGATCCGATCTTCAGGCCAGGTACAGCGACGCACTCTCTTATTGGCAACATTTTAATTTTCTCTAGCAATCAATGCGTTTACTGGTTTTTTTTTATCCACAGTTCGAGGGCGCTTGCAAGTTTGGCGCAATTGAAGAATCTTAATCCTTCCGTCGACATAAGCATCGTTGATTGGGACCTCGACTCGACAGATTTGACATTTCTTAACGATTTCCAGGTTTACTATTTTTGTCTTTTCGATTGCGTTCTTCACTTTACAACATTGATTAAGTTTTTTTTTTCAGTGTGTGATTTTGACCGAATCGCAACTCCGATTTCAGTTAAACGTTGACGAATTCTGTCGGAATCGGACACCACCGATAAAAGTTATTTCTGATACAAACGAATGAAATAAAAATGTAAACGACGAAACTCTTTCCGCTCTCCTATTTCAGTTCATTTCGGCCGATGTTTGCGGTGTCTTTAGTTGGATCTTCTGTGATTTCAGTGATTCGCATCGTGTTGTGGATTCTGACGGAGAACCGGTCAAAGAAGTTTTTGTGACTCATATAACTAACGTAACTACACAAATATTGTCTTTAAAAATTTCTTAAATACCCATAAAATGTTTCTTTGCAAAAAAAAAGGGGCGTTTTCTTGAATGTAAAAAGTAAAAGTAAATACTTCACATAGTATGAATAACCTTTTACTTTTGCTGAGATTATTCTGGATTAACACTATGTGTGCTGTAGGTCTATTAAGTAAATACCAATCTGGGTCACTGGTGAAATGGAAGTGTTATAATTAACGAAGATGTAAGGCGTTGAAACATATGTTAATTATGATTTTGATAAGCAATTACGCTTTGTTTTAATACTAAATGTGTTTAATTATATATTTGTGACTTTTTTTAAAAAAAACTTTTAATCATGTCATTATTGATTTCCAAAGGGTGTGTTGTGAGTTTTGCTAGGTGTGCCGCGTAATTTAGATTGTTATATTGAATTTGTTAATATAATTTAATATTTTCAAATAAATTTAACTTTAATGGAAAGAGAAAATTGACCGGAACTGTCCTATTAAACATACCCAGTGGTTTCCAAATGTTGTGTTGTGGCACACTTTGGTGAGAGTAGAAACTAAATACCACAAAAACAATTTATTGGTCTTCCATTTTTTCAGTTTGTGGTCATCTCTCAAGGTAGCTAAATAGTTAACACAAAAAAGACGTTCGTGAATCATGCCACGAACACATTTATTACTTACTAAAAGCAATTACGTCTGTCCTTAAAAGGACAAATAAAATATTTTACTTCAAAGGTTTCCCTTTTGATCATCCTTTTTTTGCTCTATTGCATGCAGTATTTCTTTCAGATTTAGCGGTACAAGCATTTAATTTGTTTTATTTGTATGGCCCATTGTCATGAAAATAGTTCCATTACATTACATTGTAATATTTGTGTCGTGTATTTTATAGACACAGCCGATCAGTGTCCATCTTATGCCCAACTCAAAACACGGTTTTCAAACTGGTGATGTAGTTTTATTTCGTGAGATCCAAGGGCTTGATCATCTGAACGGGACATCCCATCAGATCAGAATGACGGGTCCGACTTCTTTCGAGATAGACGGTCTTTCAAATGGAGACGCAAATCAAGAGTACAGAGGTGGAGGCATATGCCAACAAATTAAGATTCCTTTGAATATCTCATTTGTATGTTTGATTTTTTTAATGTACTTAAATTAAAAGGTTATGCATACTTAATTTCTAATAAATGTCTTGTGGATTTATACCTAGGAACCACTTTCGAAACAATTATATAAACCCGATTTTGTAGAGACGGTTGTCGACAAGATGGTATTTATCTAATCTCTATTTTAACGAGGAATCTTGTTTATTCTATAGTTTTTTTTTCAGGAAAATTTTACCTGTCATTTAGGAATGTTAACTTTAAAGTCGTTCTTTGAAAAGTTTCATCGTTTTCCAAGACCTTGGTGCCACGAAGATGCGAAAGTGTTTCTCCAGATTGCGAGCCAATTAGTAACGGACTTAAAATGGCCCGTGAGTCTATCCTTTGTTTTTTATTTTATGCCCGTTTTTTCATGGTTTTAATCCTTGTTTAATAGATTACAGTGGATCAAGAGATTTTATCGAAGTTAAGTTTCACGGCATCTGGACTCATTCCGTCGTTATCAGCCTTTATTGGAGGTGTTGTCGCTCAAGAAGCTCTGAAAGCTGTTACGGAGAAATTCTTGCCTATAAATCAATGGGTATAAAAGACTACTTTAGAGGTTCAGTGATTTTAAATGATTTTAAATTAAATTTGTTTGGATAGTGTTATTTCAGTGCCTTTGATCTCATTCCCGGCGAAGGTTGTTTTAATGTGGATTACACCATTCCACGGTTCGTTTTTTTTAAATTCTACTGTACGTTGGGAAGGGAAGTGTAATAATTGTGAAGGGTTTGGATTCTAATTAAGAGCCTAGACACTCAATGTTGTGGTTAAAAAGTCACTCAAATGGCTCTAGCAACCAAACCGAAATTTGGAACGACATAAAATTACCTTATTACCTGAAGAACATATTGAGAAATACACGTAATCTTTCTTAAATCTGGGTCGAGCAAACAGAACTTACATGGGTTTGGTCATTGACCTCAAAAAGTTCCATTTCGCCATTTTCCTGTTCTTCAGGGACATCTTTCAACTTTAAGAAAAAGTGGGTGTTTTCTTTAATATGTGTTTCAGGTACCGAGAAATTCTTATGACTTTTTGAAGTACTATTTGGTCCTTGTAGCAATTCTAGTAACTTTGCAAACACAAGATTGACCACGTCTAATGGCACGTACAACTATGTTGTGTCTAGTCTCATAATCCAATTCGCTTTCATATTGAAACTAGTTTAAAATATTGCTGTTTTGTAGGAATAGTAACTGTCTTGCCATTTGTGTTGGTGACTCGTTGATGAAGTCTTTATGCAATCTCAATGTCTTCATGGTAATTTTGTTTTCCTGTACATTTCGATGTTTCGTAAAGAATTTGAACATTACAATTAATTCTGAAGGTTGGATGTGGAGCAATTGGTTGTGAAATGTTAAAAAATCTCGCTCTTCTTAATGTTGGAACTGAATGTGGATTGGTACGTTTTATATTTGGTTGCAGTTTACACTTTAGGGCATCTTTATTTCACACTTCAATAGATTCTTTTCTAACCAGGTTAGCATTACCGACCACGACCTTGTTGAGAAGTCTAATCTGAGCCGACAATTTTTGTTCAGGAATGACAGTATTCAGGTTTTTTTTTGCGTTGGAAGCTTAAGTGTTTTTTTTTAATAATCTGCTCTCGCTTTTTGTATAGAAAACGAAAAGTTCCGAAGCTGCTCGCATAATTAAGAATTTCAAACCAGGTATCATAAATGCTTTAATTTCTGATTACTCATTAAAGAAAAAATAGGCTTACGATTGTATGTTTTCGTTTTGATAGGAATGAATGTTAAAGCCTTTAATTCTAAAGGTTTGTATAAAATTTCCGTTATGGATGTTTAATATGAGTTCTTATGGTAGAGGGTGTTTTATCTTATTAGTTTGTAACGAGACAGCGGAAGTGCAGTTCAATGATGTTTTTTTCAAAAGTCAGCATGTTGTTGTTGGAGCTCTCGATAATATAGAAGGGCGAAGATTTCTCGACAGGTTTGTAGTTGACATTATTTACAAAAAATATATATATAAATAGAGTCTGAAAGTTGTTTTACGTGCTAAAATATATCTAAAGCAATCTGACACAAGCAGCTATTTTAATATACATTTTAATGTGCATATTTTGGCCTTTTTCAAAATACACATGCATACAACTTCATTTTTTGTTGCCATTTTGGTCACAGTTTCAACATTCTGACATTTCTCAATTAACGATTATGAATTTGGCCTTGTCTTGAATATGTTTTAGCCGTGCATTTAAATGGAAAGTAATTTGCTGTGATGTTGGTGTTTGTTTTTGTGGTACCAATTTAGAATTTAACTTTAGAAAATGGCTTTCGTTTTTGGAAATATTTGTATGGTTAATTTTTAGTATCAATGTCTGATTTTTTTAAAGAAAATAATTTTAATTTAGTCATACAGCCGACGAGTATGCCTATTGTGCATATTTTGAGCATACTTTTAAATTTCTTTGGCGTATTTTCATGTTTTCAAATGCATAAATACATGCAAATTTTAAGGTTTCACAGAGTAGGAATTTTCATGCCTAGAGATTGTTTAAGCACTAAAGTTGCTTCTGAAACAATCTCGATTGTGATTTTATTGTTTTCTTTCACACTGTTGCATATTTTGCTATGTGTATATATTATACAAGCATTTGGTTTCTGTAAAAACTGATTGGATGGCCATGATTGAAAGGCGAAATGTATGTATAAAATGCATAATGACGGTTCCAACCCCTTTTGTGTACACAACGATACCATTTGTGTCTGCAGCAATAATCAGTTTAATCCAAATTAAAAATACATAAAAATACAAACGAGCTGCATTACATTTGGAAATTTGTACATATTTGCATAATTTTACTGAATTTAAAAAAACATTCGTGGTCAGAAAAAAAAATCTGTGAAGATTTTCTTAAGTTTTCTAAAAGATTTTCTCTTTATTTCTTCTTGTGATTGTATCCGTTAATTGTTTCGTTTTTTTAATTGTGCTTGTTACCCTATAATAAGTGTATATTTTGCATTTTTAGTGTTTATTTACTTTTTTCATAAAACGCACAATTTTTAAATACAATTTGCACATTTCTGAATTTTTATTTGCATCAAAGTTTTGGCCTTAGTCTTAAATAACGAGCAAATAAGAGATAGGTAATCATTTAATAATAATAATTAATAATTGTCACATTGCTAATTGGGTAAAATTGTGGGGAATTTTGTAGGAAACTTAATTATTATTTTTAGGCGTATTTTTAAATTATACATAATTTTTCCCCTCTAGGTGCTGTGTTTCTTTTGGCCGCCCTTTGCTCGATTCTGGAACGATGGGAACTAAAGGTCACGTTCAAGTGATTTTGCCGCATATAACAGAATCGTATTCCAGTCAGGTGCTTTAATACTTTTATAGACAAGCATTACATTTTTAACTGAAATGTTTTTTTTTTATCCCCTTAAGTCAGATCCAATCGATGAAGATATTCCTTACTGTACGTTAAAGTCGTTTCCAACTCGCATAGAACACACCGTTCAATGGGCAATAGACAAGGTTTCATTTATAATTTTTATACTTATGAGTGAGTTATGACAGGATTTGTTTTATGACCGGATTTGTTTATAGTTTGCAAGTTTATTCAACATGAAACCATCGACAATGAATAAATTTGGTGAATCTTGTCAAAGCTTAAGACCTCTGTTGCAGGTAACTATTTCGACCGGAGTCTTTTCAATTGTTAGCTCGTCCGTTGCTTTAAGAAAAAGTTATGTTTCTACAGAGAATAGACGATGTGGATCTCTCAGCAGCTCACAGAGATTTATTGGAAAAACTAAATGTAACGATTCAGGATCTTTTAATGAAACGACCCAGAACTTGGATTGATTGCGTAACGACGGCTAGGCTTAAGTT
This sequence comes from Brachycybe producta, assembly GCA_036925085.1. NCBI lineage: Eukaryota > Metazoa > Arthropoda > Diplopoda > Playtdesmida > Andrognathidae > Brachycybe > Brachycybe producta. Next base: position 5,808,202 of record JAUPFP010000004.1, read on the forward strand.
TGAGAAGTATTTTAATAACAAAGCTAAGCAGTTGCTGTTTAAGTTTCCATTGGATGCCGTAACAGAGGAAGGATGTATGATTTGAGCATGCGTTTCCCCCCCCCCCCCCGTATTTTTCAAGTGATTTTTTAAGTTACGCTGTCATTTTCAGTGCCATTCTGGTTGCCACCTCGACGTCCACCGCATCCGATCGTTTTTGATCCTAACAATGAGCTGTAAGAATTTTCCGATCGATTGACAATCCGGTTGAGATATTGATTTTAAGCATAAAAACAGTTTCCAATGATTACGATGACTTTCTTTGTCAAAATTCATAGAAAACTGTGCACTAAAAAATGCGTAATATACAGTGAAAACCAATTAATACTAAATGGAAGGGACGGGGCTATTTATCCATTTGACCGAATTTCGTGTTAAAAGCAAACGTGGAAAACGTATTCTGGAATGTATTTATGGTGCTATGGTATAGTGGTAAGGATGATAAATGGGCAAGTGCGACACAGAACATATAATGCAATTATTTCGTTTATTATTTAAAACTTACAATTTAACTTCGCCTATTTTTTGAAGTTAAAAATTAGTAATTTTTGTTTGCATTTATTGCACATAAGTATGTAAACATTATACTGAGAGGAAGCGAATTTGAGAAATGCAGTCACTGATTTAAATGTTTTTCACGTACGGTTCACAGGTGGTTCATAAAAACACAAAGTTAAAGCTGATGTGGACCTAATTTAAATAAGTGCTTAATTTGATTTTGTGCCAAGAAAAGGATTTTTAGGTCGATTTGTATTCTTGGATTTGAAAAATATTTTCGTGTTAACCGTTTCGTCTGAAGCGAATTAAAATAATGTCAAACCCTATGCTGAGGCAGGGGACCGAAAATCTTATTTCGTGTTTTCGTGTTAAATGATTTCCACTGTATTTGTCTTGTTCTATAAACATTGTAATTTTTTTGGCACTTTTTCTGTCAATTGAAACTGATCTAAGCTATTGCAAAGTTAAGATTATAGCGACATTTTTATTAATATTTAAAGGCATTTGGATTTTATTCGAGCAGCAGCAAGAACGTATGCAATCGTTTATAACATTCCAGTTGTTCAGGAGGTTTGGGCTTTTTTCTGTTTTACTTAATACAGAAGTTATTGTTTTGTAAATATTAATATTGTTTATTTTAAATATGCTTAGGATTGGTCACATCCTATTTTACAACACATTCTTAGTACAGTAACTGTTCCCGATTTTATACCAAACGCAGAAAAGGTGATCAGTTACATTAAAACTTCGAGTGTCTTTATTGTCATTGTTTTTCGTCTTGTTACAGTTTGTCGAGACGAATGAAAATGTTTCGGCGACTAACACTGCCAAGTTAAATAAAGGAGGGATTTCAATTGCTTGTTTAAGAACTGCAGTTGAAGAAAGTAAGCGTTTGCATTTTGTTCTATAGTTCACAATGGTAATTTGCTCTTTTCTTTTTTATGAGATTATGATGGATTACAGCCACAAAATTTTGACAAGGATGATGATGCAAACGGACACGTTGATTTTGTCTGTGCTGCTTCGGTAATTCCCCATTTTCCATCATAATAATACCGACTTTTATCTGCCTCTCTCTCTCTCTGTACCATGTTATAGAACCTTCGTGGCTTAATGTACAACTTGAAACCGGTAAACAGAAACACGACAAGACGTTTGGCAGGAAAAATAATTCCTGCGATTATAACTACAACTTCAGCCATTGCTGGATTGGTAAACCCTATTTTTTCTTGAATACAGCACATTTGTCCATCACTTGTTTAAAACGATCGCATTTATTTAGCTTTCTTTAGAATTGTTGCGTTTGGTGAAACAGTCTGACAGAGAAAAACATAGGAACAGTTTCATAAATTTAGCGACTTCTATGTTTGTTTTCTCGGAGCCTGCTCCAGTTTTGCGAGTTAAACTGACGTGAGACAATACAATACGGGTAATCTCGCTGTTCTTTGATGGAACTTCTCGTTTTTCAAAACAGAGACAGCCTGAGTATTACGCTGTGGGACAGATGGGAACTACGAGGACACCCTGCATTCACTTTGACCGATTTCATAGGTGCCGTCAACGATAAATATGGAGTAGAGGTGACGACCGTACTCGAAGGATCTCGGATTATTTACATGCCGTTTCTTCCAGGCCACTTAAAGAAACTTTCTCATACGTAACTTGTTAATCATTGTAGACATTTCTCAGGGGGCGGACTGAGATAAAAAAACGACCCGAATAAATTATTTACCAGGCCCTAAGAAACTTTAAAAATGCCTTAAAACTCGCCCTTTTTAAATGTGTTTGTGCGAATTTCATTCTTGTCCACAATAAATGTGTTTAATTTCTGTTACTATTTTGCTTTCAGTGAGCGTAACGAGCTAAAAACGTTATTTTAAAAAATGTGTGACGCCAGCGACATTATTTTTCTTACTCAAATATTTTCCCACAAATGTGTCATTTTACCTTTTTACCGATTTAGCCCTATAATTAAAAATTTTGGCCCTCAAAATAACCTAGACCATCGTGAAAAGACCAGTCTGCCCCTGATATTTCTTTAACTCGATTCATTTTAATTCTTATTTATTTTAACAATCAGGATGATGGACTTAGTTCCTTCATCGGAAAACCGCACAAACGTAGAACTATCTGTGATTGTGGAGGTGGCGGGAGGAGATGAAAAAAGTGGACCACCGATTACGTATTGGTATATTTAATATTTCGTTGAAAAAGTTGAGTTTACAAAATTCATAGTTTTTTCTTAATTACTTTTCATTTATATGCACGTAATAATTAAATATGTATTGATTTCGTACAATGTGTTTTCATGTCGCCTCCTAAGAGCAAAACTGTTTTTCGAAGCGTTTCATCTTCGTACCAATCGATTTCAGTGCTGTGAACGAGATCGAGAAAAACTTTTCGAATGATACTGTTGATGTGAATTCCTCGTTCCAGTCTCATTCGTAATCTGAAAAAAGAAAGAACGACGTACTTGTAAACAAACAAAATCAATCAAATCTAGTGCGTTTTCACTTGAAAATTGTTTCGCTCTTCTGTTGATTTTCTCGCTCTCGTAACCTTTCTTCCAAAGACTTCAATTCGGACGTCAAACATCTTGCTTTTATAATTAGTGCTGCAATTGAAAATTTGTTTTAATTTTTTTCTTAAACTGTTTATTTAACCACAATTTCTCCTTTCACGGAATTACATAAACTTTTCTTTCTCTTGGCATCCAATCGAGCATTCAGTTCCTCAATTTCGTCCGTACTCGTCATCAACTTTTGACTGAGTTCGTCAAGAAGACTAAGCTTCTTGAGAAGAGATCTGAAATGAGAACGAGAGATGTAATTTGTATGTTAATCAGGATTTTTACTCAAAAACTACTCTTCGGTTTCTTTTTTAGGCACGTCCTCGTCGTCGGGAACGTCAACTGTTACGTTACGAAGAGTGTTACTAAATTGTAAACTTAAACAAGATACATTTTACATCTATTTAGTGCGATTACAAACAGGGAATGTATTTACTATTTGAGCATCCTTTCCTTGAGTGCGAAACATGTGCCGTTAGCCTGAAGTTCGTTCTGTAACGTCTCTATTCTGCAAATACGACATTCAAAATAGGAAATAAGACGATTCCTGCGAGAATCGTTTTTTTTTTTACTTTCGTTTGATATCCTCCTCAGCTTCTTCGTTATCTTCGTTTTCTGCAGCAGCTTTTAAAAAGCCAAAAATAAATTCTTAGTTAATGTACCTTCACTAGTGGCTGCCAAACAATTAATCACGTAAGAAGTAACATGAACCTTTGCAGGTGCAATAAATATTAAGAAAAAATTCAGAAAACAATCTCATTATGCGAGGATTTGGGAAGGGCATTGCAGAACGTTAACCGACCTGTACCTGCAATCTTAAACCGCCTTTAGGGGCGTGCAAAACTCTAAAAATGCGTTTATTGCTACCCCTGTAATGCTCTTGCAGGGTGACAGTGATTTAAATCACATTGATTTAAATCAATTGATTTTTTTTAAATAAATCAAATGATTTTTTTTAAAAAAAAATATTCATATTTATTTAAACATTTAAATTATACAATAAAAAGAAAACAGTTCCCAGCAGTTTTCTTTATGTTTATAAAAATAAAGTCGGGTGGTAGTCCTTTTGTTAATGCATTATTTTTGGGAAGATAGATATGCTTGAGGAAGTATCCCCAAATGACTGGTGGAAATCATTATAGGGACACATTGATATAAGTAGCAATAGTAATCTATTTAAGAGCCTCAGCGGTAAACTGTGTTAAGTCACCAAACCTATATTTTACGTGAAGAGTCATTTGAAAGTTTTCCTTTTCATTAAAGGAATAGGACTTAACATGGTATAAAACCATCTTAGCAGCAGATGTGTAAAACTGTGGACTTAACACTGTTCACCACTGATAAAACTTGACAATCTGTTTAAAAAAAAAAGTGACTTAACACAGTTTACCTCTGAGACACTGATTTGCTCTGGGAACTGAAAAGGCTGCAAAGCTTGTGTTTATGATTAGAATGTGAATCAGAATGTGTTATTTTGTAATTATTTTACTAACAACTTAACAACAATGTTATTACTCATTTTTGCAGATATCATCATAAAAAAATTAATATTTCATATAAATAAAAAATAAAAAATAAAAAAATCAATTTATTTGATTTTAAAAAAAAAAATCAAAAAAATCAGCCACCCTGGCTTCTTGTACTTGCCCTTTCTCACAACAAGTCAAACGTGTATATTTCGGCTCGTGGTGGAAATACGCACGTTCGGCATAGATATTTGCAATCATCATAATGGGCACTTTCGCTCGGGTCAGGATAAAAAGATGAACATAATGAACATTGGGGGTAACTCTAAAACCCGACACAGAATGCACATAGAATTGGATGAACACTATATTAATATGGATGAACATAGAGAAATAAAAGAATGAACATACTTTAAAGGGTTGAACATGGTTTTAAGGGGGGGGGGGGTAAACATGGTTTTATGGGAGATGAACCGTGTTCACCACCAAAAAACCACGTTCATATCCCATAAAACCATGTTCACCCCCTTAAAACCATGTTCATCCCCTTAAAACCATGTTCATCCCTTTAAAGTATGTTCGTCGTTTTATCTCTCTATGTGCATCCCTTTAAAAATTGTGTTCATCCATATCCATATAGTGGTCATCCAATTCTATGTGCTTTCTGTGTCGGGTTTTAGAATTACCCCAATGTTCATCCTTTTAATCCGTCCCCTTTCGCACAAAAAACGGTCCCAAAAATTAGGACAATCAAATACGATTTTATCCTAGTCGCTTACGAAGTACCAATGGCAGGAGTTAAGAGCACAAATAAAGAAGAGCACAAATATTTTATAAAAAAATCATTTACCTGCATCTAGTAGTAAACACTCAATATCCCTTAGTTTTTGTTGATAACTCTGCCTAACTTTAAGCAATTGTAATATAGTTTCCTTTGATTCTTTTTCCATATCGCCAGACGACAATAACAGTCAAATGAAAAGTTCGCGGGGAGACAATCGTCACAAAGGTCACGTTACTCACGAACACGGCGAAACCGGGCTTCCAAACATTTTTTAATGTAGATGCTAGCGCCATCTATACAGGCAATGAGAAATCGGGACATACAGAAGTTGGCTCCGCCCTTTTTATGACGACCGGCACCTTCTAATTGGTTCGTTATGTAGTCTGACGTCACATGCTCCGCCCTTTTCAACGTCGAACCACACAACAAACCAATTTTAAGTTGTTGGTCGTCATAAACAGGGCGGAGCCAACTTCTGTATGTCCCGATTTCTAATTGCCCGTCCATCTACTGGCTTTCTTGACAAAACTGATTGTGGCCAATAGATGGCGCCAACTGTTGTTAATTCTTATGTGTTTCGCCATATTAGTTCACCTACTCATTTCATTTAGAACGCGCTATATGTGTCAAACGACATGTACACTTTTGAACTCACGCCATTCACCTCTCCCAGCTTGTAATGCTCTAGTATGGCGCTTCCTAGTGATAAACTGACACCTGGCGGATGTTCTCATTTGTGATTTTCAACCGCCATTTGGACTTTCGCGAAGGATGATGGGAAAGTCACCTTTTTCTTAAGAGAACGTTTGTTTTCAGGTAAGAAGCTTTATACTGTGTTCTTTTTCTTGTTGATGTTTGCACGAATTATTAGACGCTTTATTTGATTTTATACTATGAGAGAATGGAATTGGTGATTATGTGATGCCACTGTTAGTTTTTGCCGCCAACTTCGGCCATTTGGTTTGTGTTTGCTATCGAAGCGCCATTGAAAATGCTCTCGAGAGAACCTCATCTTATTTGAAGGGGTAATCGGAAATCTTGATGACAAATGACTGGTTAATTTACCGTTCGCAAAAGTTATTTAGTCTTTTATTCATGAATATAATGACGTTGTCATTGCGACTGAACTCATCGATAGCTAAAAACGAATGTTGTTTTTGTAGTTTTTAATTATGAAGGTCTTGTCTATTGACGGCGGGTTTTTGGCGCGAAATTGGGTCACGTGTCGTACCCGTGTGTTGTTTTGAGCTTTCGGGTCTCTTAATCGTCAGCCATTTTGGATCCCTGGGGTTTTTTTTTTATAATGTGGACGTCGATGACGTCGTTCCGTCGGTTAGTATGTTGATAATTAGTTAAGTATGGTCGCAATGAATATACTATTAAAAGTGTCGCGATTTCGCTTTTGGCCTTTTTCATCGGAATATCATTAGGTTCGTTTATATATGGGATCCATTATCCTGTGATTCCACCCTCCTCGTGTTTGTCTTTTGCTCGCGAATGTATCTCCTACTCCTTTTGCTCTTCCGTCCTTCTATTCTTATGTTATGATAGCGCTAATGATAATAGCAAATAGTATTGTAATGATGAGGTTCGTCGGTGTCCATTTTGACCTATGGCTATGAAGAAGACATAAATGAGCGACGACAACGACGATCTCATTTCTAATTCAATGGAATGTCACCGACAACCGTATGTTGCCCCATTTTTTTTTTTTTACACATTCTCTCTTGTTATTTATTTGGATGGCTCAAAGAGACAATGTCTCCTTTTGGTGTTCTTTTCAATCAGAAAGGGAGTTTTGTTTATTGTTACGGGGAGTGAGATAGATAGATAGTGACTAGTGAGAGAGAGAGACAGAGAGAGCGGGAGATCTATTACGATGATCTATGACTTGTTTCATTGGGATTGAGTGGGTTGGAGTGTACGCTCTGAGCACATTAACGACCGCATCACTCCGTTCACTCATGTGGACGGTTAATTGCAGTTTGGGCGGTCGTTTAGTTGTGTCTGATTCGTCTCTTATTTTTTTTTTTTTTTTTTGCTTGTTTGTTACCCGATTCTATTATTACATGGTAAATGTTTTTATTTCGTTTCGTTTCAAGTGCGCCAAATGAAGTGCTACTAATCAGCGCTTCAGTCTCTTTATTTATTTTATCATTTCCATGTTGTATAATTAAATATTTGTTGATGTTATTATTGCATTGTACAAGATTTAAATACATATGTTCGCCGATATCTGTGTGTGTTTCGTAAAATGGGGTCAAAGGTCGTTGATTACTTTCATTGAATTTAGTCATCTGAATTAATTAATTTTTATGTCTTGTTGAGTAATATTCATTTCTATATTAATTATATATTTTGAAGTCATTTACATCCAGGGTTATTGAGAATAGTAGTTAATTACAACTTTTGTGTTTACCATTTTAATGAGTAATGTCACAGACAGACACACGCTTGGACTTACAATCACGACAGTTACGACTGGCCAATAGTATTTATTAAAATCTCAACCGGACGTTATTTTTTTTTTAATATCTTGAGGCGCCATTTTTAGTCCACTTCACGTGAGCTTTAACATTACGTATGGACTTAGAATGGCGGATACTTTCACTAATTGGCCGTTCTTTATTTAACTCGTAAGTTAACCTTGTTGTAGTCAACACAAGAGGGATGCTAGTTCATAGAGGCCCATTGGGAGTGTTGAGGAAAATGGGGGAAGAGGGGGGGGGGAAGGATATTAGTGAGAGTTAACATAGAATAGTCTCTTGTGAGTCAACAAACACAAAACAAGTAAATTGACGACGGCAGCAGCTGTTCTATTTTCTATTTTTCTTGTCTGGCGATCGTTTTACTTCCGCCATACCTCTCTCTCTCTCTCTCTCTCTCTCTCTCTCTCTCTCTCTCTCTCTCTCTCTCTCTCTCTCCCCCCCCCTTTTCACCAGTCATTTATTCACTGATATGCGGATTTACCCGCCCCCACAGATCACAAGCACCACCTGTTTGGTATTGTTCATTTTCAAAAACGAGATTGTTAAAAGCTATGATTTCAATAAGAAAATTATATAAAATTCATCCATCATATTATCGAATTTTCGATTGTAATGTAAAACAGTAGCCTACTTTTTAAACGTAGGTTTTTGTGTTTAAAAAAGGTGTGAAGTGAAATTCCTTTTCGAAATGGCTTTCGTCACCAAGTACTATTTGATGAAACCTGTGAAATCCATAGGGACGTGCATTTTTTTTTGGGGGGGGGCCCCTCAGAACCACTACATACTGTGATGTTCTAAGCCTACCTAGCCCTGTAGTCCACTTAGCCCCATGACCCACGTTGCTCAGTTGGCCACTTACCCTAGGGATCGACTAACTAGCGGTAACACTTAAGACTAGAAGCCGACTAAACTACGTGTAAGTGGTCCACTTCGTCTAGAGATCGACAAAGTCTCATTGTCCAATTACCTCAGTGTTTTAGAAAGTCCCAGTGTTCAACTAAGCAAAGTTGCTCAGGTGTTTACTAAGCAAATTTTTGTTGCAATTAAATTGTAATTCACCACATTACCTTATAAAATTGCCTAATTGTAATAATGCAAATCGCCTATTTTTAAAATAAATCCAGTTTACAATTTACTTTTGGCATTTGATGATGGCAGGCTTCTAATTGAATAGTAATTGTAATTAATTTCCTTTTAAACTGATTTATACCTTGTACACACATTAGTTAAATGAATTCAAATTAAATGTGTTTAGGTGAATTATACGGAATCCAGTTAAGGACACATTCACCAAATAAAAATTGACTTTATTATTAATATTTTCATTTGAAATACTGAATCAATATTTTGTCAATAGTTTATATAAATTATATTTAAGTATTAACTCAATATTTTAAGATTTATTAACTGAATAAATTTAATTCGACATATTGTTTGTTTGCCCTTCACAGAGGGCTCTGTAGAACACGTTTATTATTTAAATGCATTTAAATTATCAGTTGTGTACTAGATATTATTGTCTACCTCATAACATTAATAGGAAGGAATACATTTGGAAAGTATCCGATATCCAATCGAATAGTGTTTTGGTATCGTATCGGATGGCAACATGCCACCATTTAGGTGATTCTACTGATTTTGCAGGCAATTCTTTCAATAATCTAGTTGAAATTCCATCTGGGCACCAAAGGAATAAGTTAACATTTAGCTGCAATACAACTTTTGCAATTCACTGTGATTTATTGTGTCTGGCATGCCTGCACTTAAAACATGCATTTGGGATGCTTGTCATGACCTTCTTATTCTTCTTCAGTGTGAACTCCACTTTGGAATACTCTGCAGACCATGATCCACCCACTAGTCTTTTTTTTTTGTGTGGAGAATATAAAATGTTATGAATATGTTTTAGACTAGTACAGTATATTAACGGACTTCCTCCGAGCTTCGTACATTTCTCAACGCCCATCTATTGCTCAGCACAACCTCATACTCTTTATGTACTCCCTCTCTCTCTCTCTCTCTCAGATATAATGCCCATGTGCGAAATAAAAGGTCGCTGAAGCGCCTCTAAAGCCTCGTTTTCACGATAGCTGCTGTCAAGACAGCAGCAACTATCGCGAGAACTGTCATCGTGAAGACCACATGATAGTCACTATCGCACTGTTGCGATAGCACTATCACACACTATCTCGTTTCACTAGATTGTTGATAAGTACTGTATGGACCTGTTTTATAGGTGGTAATGGCTGCGTCAGGAAACTGAAGGAAAAAAAAACTATTTTCTGTTACGGAAACAAAAGTAGTAGGATAAACAAAATGTGTTCGGGTGCGCCTTTAATCCAGATACAAATATTCCGACCTTCAGTAAGTTGACAAATCTTAAAGGTTAGAAATTATAAATATAATACAAGCGTCATGTTTGCATAATAAGCTTCTATGAGACATCTATGACATTATTTTTAGCAAAAAAAGAAAAATGTCTTTAGTTTCTGAATGCGCGCCCAATGTATTCCGAACCGCCTAACCGTAACCGTAAGAGAAAGCTTGTGACGTCAGAGGGGTTGACAAAACATTTAGGGATTGTGTCATTTAGCCCGATAGAATAGGTGTGATAGCAAACGTTCTCATAAGTATCAATCAACAAATGGCTTCGTGCATTTTCGCCGTCTGACGTCATAAGCTTCCTTTTATGGCGAGGCAACTATACTTGATATTTAGTTGTATAGCTGCTCATCAAACCTGCATTAAGAAAAGAAAAAAAATACACTAAAAGTTGAGTGTTCTTTAATCTTTATTATATAGAGGTCACTTGTTACATTGAAATGGAGTAACCGTGACCTTCAAAGACAGAGAGAGAACCAGATTTAGAAATGGTGGGGGTGGGTTTGTTTTGTATCTTTTCTTGAATGTTGCGTGGGAGTAAGATTGATTTAGTGGGAGGGGGTGGTGATTTAAGTTGAGATTTCACCCTTCGTTTTCGTCCTGAACTTGAACTCTCCAACAATAGTTCTGGCGCGGGGGGGGGGGGGGGCTATTATTTCCTTTTTGTTTCTTTGTCCTTATCTATTAAAATTGGGAGTCTTAAAATTAGCTCCAATTATTGTGTGTGTGTGATTGTAGAAAGAGATGGAACAGTTACTTATTTAGAAATAAATGCAAAAAAAAAAAAGGGGGGGTGGTGCACACTTTATCCACGTCTTTTTTTTTTTTTTTTTTTTTGGTCATTGGTGCCGGATTTACTGAAGCATAGATCCATGCCGAAATCTAATTCTTTTTCACCCACTGCTGCTACAGTGCTCCTGCTACTTATCATTGTTATGGTGGTTATTATAATTATGTTATCTTGAGTCTTCATCATCATCATCAACCATCGTGGTGTGTGTGTGTGTGTTTTGACCATGTCCACTTTCTCTTTTCTATATTCCACCCTCCCGTTCATTGTTTGACGAGCAGAACGCCTCCCCCTCTCCCCTTTTCTATTTTGTTGTACTTTTTCACCCTCTTCAAATTTGCTTCAATTAAATCATTAACGATATTCTCCATGTATTTATTTTATTATTTGTCTTCCATTCTTGATTGTGTTCCACCTATAATGAAGTTTGTGAAACTCCTCTTTTTCTCTTTCCTTCTCACCCATCCATCCCAAACCAATCCATTGATACCAAACGGTTTTTTTTTTTCTCCTTGTGTGTTTGTTTGTCTGTTGTGTATTGTTTCTCTCGAATTTACCTATTCCGTTTGTATTTCAGGTGTTCTACAACTGTGTTCGCACTAAAGATGTTCAGAAGGATCAGTAACAAATTAGTGCCCCATTGCTGGCACCTTCTTGTTGTAAGGTGCTGGTGAGCGCTTTTAAGTGGTCTGTGTTGTGTTGTGTGTGTGCATGTGAAGGAGTGACAGTGGTCACTCGGGAGTGCTGTCTGTGACCATGAACGACAGTTACAGCGGTGGAAATAGGAGCCAAAGGGACAAGGGAGGACCCGATGACGAAAAGGAGGAAGGAGAGGAAGAAAAGGAGAAGTCTTGTCTAGGGGAAGAAAGGAACAACAACAACAACAACAGCGAAAGTGCCAACAGTGGCAGTAACAGTGGACACAATGGCAGCTTGCATGAAAGCGGAAGTGGAAGTAGTAGTGAAAGTGAGCGCGATTGTGGCAGCTGTTGCAGCAATGCAACTAGAAGGAGAAGAATGTTGCATTGTGGTCACGAAGAGAACAACAACAACAACAGCTGCTGTAGTGGAAGTGGCAGTAGCAGTGGAAGTGAAAGTAGTAGTGGTAGTAGTTGTAGTAACAGCAGTTGTAGTAGTGATGGGAGCGATTCGGACAGTTCCAGCAATGTCCGTTCCATTTCTTCTTCTTCCTCCTCCTCGTCTCCATGTTGTTGTTCTCCGAAGAAGGAATTTTCGATCAGAGAGACAAATTTTGACCAGGGTCAGTTGAAGCTGAAGATCGCAGCCAAAGTGGTGCGAAGGAAGGGGATTAAAGCGTCTTCCTCCTCCTCCTCTTCCGCTGGCGCCATCACGACTGCTGTAGTGAATATGACGTCATCGGAGGGGATTCCGTTAGCGTCTTCCTGTAACCACAGGAGGAGGAGGAGGAGTAGCAAAAGGAGGAGGAGAAGGCCTTCGATCAAGATCACCATCAAAAACACTCCACCCACTTCCAGTGGAACCGCCGCCGCCGACAGCAGTAGGACAGAGAGTCAGACGAAGAAATCGAAGGTATACCTCCAAATAAATAATGTGTTAACTGATGACATTTGAAAACGCACTATACAATGTACAATAGCTCTCGATGAAAGTGTGTTTAGATGGAGTTTGAAAACGTCGGACGCCAAGTCTGTTTGAAACGAAATCCACTCACTCACGTGGCAAGGAAAGTGTAGTTGTCGCATCGTAAGAAGAAGGGAGTGACGTCAGAGGGGTTGACAACTAGTCTCATTTAGTGGTAAACTCAACGGTTTAAACAAAGGAGTTGTTGAATTCTTTTATTACTCACATTTCAGTTTGAACGAGATAAAATGTTACAAGCTTAGCCTAAATTTTGTGTCAACCCGTCTGACGTCACAAGCATCCTCTTACATTGCGGCAACTATAAAACAATCGCCATGGTTACTAGGCGATTGCTTGGATTCAAACACTTAGTTAAGAGGCAGTATGGGTAATTGTCAATCTTATAGAAAGGGTGGAAACATTAATGGCGCGATGAACTGAAACAAAGTTAAGTTGGTTTTAATGTGTAAACGCGGCTTGAACTCTAATTGGGCTGCCTTTTGTATGCAATATGAAGAGAAACTTGAATGTGTTTTAGAAACTGGAAGGATGATGGCTCATTCACTAAAGCGGCAGTCGCACTAGGCTGGTTTACAAGCCGCTGGTTGCTGCTGGCTATTAGCAGCAACAGCAAGCAGCAGCTGCTTTGGGTTCACACTTGTCCAGTCACTGCTGGTATTAGCAGTGCAAGTCATCCAATCACCGTCTTGCAAAAACACAAACTCTAACAACAACCAACCCAAGCAGTGGAGTTTCAACTACCACTAGTGCCACTACTAGCAACAAAAAGTTCACACTAGATGGCAGCAGCAGGAAGGGAGTCACATGACCAGCTGGTAGCTGCTAAAGTTGGACATGTCCAACTTCACCAGCCGCTGTTAAAATCACTAGCCCGCTGGAGAAAGCAACTGCTAGTAGCAGTTCAGACTATGCTGCTAGAGTGCTACAACCAGCGGCTGGGCAACCAGCCTAGTGTGACTGCGGCATTAGGGTACTTTCATGTTGCTGCTTGCTATCTGTCAAAATAAGCTTTTTATGTCAGTTTGAAAATAACTTTTAAGTTTAAGCAGACGATATTTTTAAATTTTTGTCTATAAAAAGTTTATTTTGAACGATATCAACGTGTGACGCAGCCATCGTTCTTTTTTTCTATGACACTTTTTAGTTTCTCTTAATTTTGCTCTTCCGAACGCAGAAGCGTGCTGGGAAAATAATTTGGCCCTGGTATTTTGTTATACTGGATTGGCAATATTTTTTTCAAAAAAAAAAAAGAACCGGACCGTCTTCTGGCCTTTGCCCGAGTTACCCCTTTGGTAAGCCCTCCTTTGTCTGAAAGCTAAGCCTCGTTTTCACGATGATAGTTTTCACGATAGTTGCTGTCATGACAGCAACTATCGCGATAACTTATCATCTTGAAGACCACATGACAAGACCACTATCATACTATCTTGTTTGACTAGATAGTTGATTGGACTGTCGCAATAGTTATAGGTGTAGAGTGACCGCTTGTAGGGAAATATCCACTTTGTAGGGAAATTTGGCTTCTGGAGGGGGAGAGAGAGGCAACACTGTTGTTGACTCAAGTAAATCTGTGAAGTAGACGTCACACTGTCATATGACAGAACTATCACGTTTACTTCAAGACATGTATAGACAGTTGCTATCATGAGAGGAAACTATAGTTACAATAATCGGAGTTCAAAAATCAGCTGTTCATATAAACCATCTTAAATGTGATGAAATTTGTTGAGTGCTGCTGATGGAAGTCAGGAATTGTAGAACAAAAGAAAGGATGAAAACAACACTGTAAAAGAATGCTATGACTTTAGCATTCCGGGCCAACCAGACAAGAGCTAAACTTTTGTTTCTATCGTTTACTTTTTTTTTTTAAAAAAAAAAGCAAACAAAACTACAAGTTAAAGGAGCGGAACACTTCAAATTTTGTTTTTATATCATTTGCCGTTCTATTCAGTGGAATCGTCGCTGATGGATTTCCCCCTCCAAACTTGAGAGTGAGAGTGAAAAATGTGCGCATCATTTGGTCAATGATGTGAGGCTGATGAGTGACGACCATGAACCCCCCCCACACCGCCTCACCGCCACTCATTCAATTTTCTCCTCTCTTCTTGTCCTTCTCCTTCTTAACCACTTACACGGTTGAGCAATCACTTCTTCTTACAATAATATGGAAGAACGCCATTTAATTAAATTTAGTTTTATTAATTAGGGGAGGAGAAGGCTGAAGAAAAGAAGAAAAAAATACAGAAAAGTTGGATCTAAAATAGTAGGTCAGTGTGTTATAGTGGGGGGGGGGGGGGCTCCCTTCTGTTCTTGGCTAGGAAACGTTTTGATGGGGGGGCCCCCCCATTGCGATCAAATTGGTTTTCTCTGATTATGATATTAAATGGTTATTTCTTTATAATTGTTTTCTCTCTCTCTCTCTTTCTCTTTCTCTCTTTGGCGTTTGTTCAACTTGGAACCATGTTAACATTCTCTGAAATAATTGCAGACGACTTTGTCCTTTTATTGCATTTACAGATCTCGTCTTGCCCATCAACGGACAGGCATCTGTAGACAGCTTCAGAATTTCTTTGGCGCCGCCTTTTCTATAAGCGTCACACCAAATATCAACCAATTAGAAATAAAAAGGGCGGGGCATGTGACATTAGAGTTAGTAACAAACCAGTTAGAGATTGATGACGCTCATAAAAGGGCGGAGCCAAAGAAATTCTCAAGCTGTCTACAGATGGCTTTTTTTAGATTTTTGTCTTTCTAGTTTTTGGTTTTGTTTTTTGTGTTGTTACTTTCTCCTTGATGTGCCCATTGCTCTCCCTCCGCACCCCACAGGGTTTGTGTTTGTTGTGTATGTGTGTGCCTGCCTCTCAATACATAAACAGAACGTTCGTTTACAGAAGCTAGAATTTATAGAATCTCTTTAGTACACAACTTACACATAAAATTACAAACCCGACTATTGATTTTTGTGTGGGCGAGGTTGAGGACCTTTGATAAAAAAAAGATAGGAAAGAACAACAGTTTACATTGTATTATTATACATAGAAGGAGGAGGATGGGATTTATTGGATGACGTCACGGTTACCAGTCTAGTATTATCGATGATCGTCTTCGTCGTTTCATTTTGTTGAAAATCAGTTTTTATTTGAGGGTGGGGGTTATGGGTATGATGAAAAGGGGGGGGGGGAGAGAGAGAGAGAGAGAAAGATGAGGAAGGAGATTAATCTTTTTTTTTTTTTTTTGGCCAGCCACAAAATACTGCTCCCCTTTTTTTTTTACACTCTTTTGTGGTTTCTTCTTTCTGTTTCAAACTAATTTGCATTGGAATTTTCTTTTCTGCGAGGCGAAACTGCTTTACTGGTATATGTCATCCTATCCTTAGTAAAAAAAAAACTAAAACTTATTAGTGGGTGAGAAACAGGGAGAGAGGGAGGGAGGGAAGAGAGTAGATACTAGGGGGAGGGGGGGGGGGGTAAGGTGGTACTCAATTATTTTAATGATAGTCCAGCTCTCTTCACTTACTAAAAGTTACTCTCAAAAGATGGAAGGGAAAGAGAGAGAGAAAAAAAAATGATAAAAGCCGTTTTCGATATACAATTTAATTGTTATTGTTGTCGACTGAATGGCGCTTCTCTCGTTCAATATTTCACTAATTTCTGGATTTTCTTTATTGACATTATTAATAATGGACAGGCAGAAAACAATTGTGGCCCATCCCACTCTTAAGCCTCGCTTCTAATTTCAGTTAAAACGGAAAGTTGATTTTGTTTTACTACATCATATGGTGTACAGTAGGAAAAAAAAAGTAGAGGTGGGACGAAAACCAAATTTTCTCGAATCCGAATCGGTTCTCGAATCCTTCATATAAGAATCCTATAGTATTCTTTAAGAAGATTCAAATAAATGAAATAATAGTAAATATTAAATTATTAATAAGAAAAAACAATGTGGCTTCACTCAGAGTCGCCACAAGGTGATAATGATGATCCGGGTACCACCGAAATCGCAACAATCGCCGGTTTTTTTTTTTTGGTTAGTGACCGCTTCTATTGGACGTCAATTTAAGTTAAAACTAATTTTACCAAAGTTTTGAACAGTTTTTTTTTTTAAAGTTAGGATTTGGAAGATTCGAAAGACGAAAAAAAGCGCGAAGATTCGAGTTTTCGAATCTCGAATATTTTTCATGATTCGAGGATTCTAATGGCACATCTCTAGGGAGAAAAAAAAAACGACGAGAAGAACGTTTTTATTAACAAATTAAGTTGGTTTTAAAGTGGTTATATATATTGTCTTTCAGGTGTAAAATGAAGCGGAACTTTGAATGTGTTTTAGGAACTAGAAGGGTCGCTCAATCGCTTAGCAGGTTTTTTTAGCACTAGCATTGATTTAGCAATTATTAAGAATAACGACCCTCAGTACAGAACCCAGATTTCTCATAAAGGAGGATTTTGTTCATTTCGATTTTACACTTTGAAGTTTTTAGTGAAATTAATGCTGAATTTTGAAACGTTTTCTGAAAATAAAATGTATGGAATTTTTTTAAGGGTTATTTTTATGCACAAATTACTTTGGCCGTGAAATTTGCTGTCTCATGGCCAAAAAAAAATGCTTCTAAAGTAATTTTTACGCTTGGAAATGTGCGATTTGATGCACTTCAAGCAAGAATACGGAAGTTTTCTTTGGTTGGAGTCTCCCGTCAGTTGGTGTTATATTTTGCATTTTGAGCCGTCTATGGCGGCGGTGAACTTAATGGCATTTTCCAAGAGGCTTTTTTTTATTTAGTGGGAAAATAAATAATATTTACTTTATAAAAAAAAAGGGAGACTGACTGACAAGGAAGTTATATTTATTAGGTGTATGTGGGTTCAGATATTTCACGGTTGTTTCTATTTGCAAGTGCGACCCCTTTTTTTAATATTTGAGGTGAGGCTTCTCGATTCATTGATCGCTGATCAATCATTTTTTTTATACATACGGGAATCATCTATTTATTATTCTATTGGGTTATTTCGTGTTTTGCCTACGTTGCTTTATTGATAATTGTGGAAGCAATGTGTAGAAGGACGTGGTAACTGTTAGAGGTTATTATTATTATTATTCATTTATTATTATACCCGTCGTGCAATTTGCACGAAAGAGAAAAAATGACTAATTAAAGGAAAGTGACAAATGCTACTTAGATTTAGATTTACGAACTAAGAAAAAAGAAAATCCAGGGCCCAAATCCAAGAAGGAAACTAGCTACTTGAACTTGAGACTTAACTCGTTTGAGGAGGGCTCCAACATAGAAAAAAAAAAAAAACTAGAGGTGTGACAGATTCCTACGGAGCCCTGTTGAGGACATTGAAATAAATTTGACTCGGACTCTTTCAAAATCTCGACTTACTATCTCGAGATCTCGACTTATATTCTAGACTTACGCTTCAAATCACTGTATACATCTGCAGTACCTAACCTAACCTAACAGTACTTAACTTCTGCAGATGTATACAGTGATTTGAAGCGTAAGTCTAGAATTTAAGTCGAGATCTCGAGATAGTAAGTCGAGATCTCGAGATAGTAAGTCGAGATTTTGAAAGAGTCCGAGTCAAATTTATTTATTTCATTGTCCTCAACAGGGCTCCGTACTCCGTAGAATCCTAAAAGGTTCTCGAATCCTTCATATAAGAATCCTATATTATTCATTAAGAAGATACAAATAAATGAAATAATATTAAATATTAAATTATTAATAATAAACAAAAACAGTGTGGCTGGCACTCAGGGTCAGGGCACAAGGTTGATAGTAGTGATACGGGTTGCAACAATCGCCGGTTTTTTTGTTTGTTAGTGAATGCTTCTATTGGGCGTCAATGGAGTTAAAACTAATTTTACCGATGTTTTGAACAGTTTTTTAAAGGTTAGGATTCGAAAGACGAAAAAAAGCGCGAAGATTCGAGTTTTCGAATCTCGAATATTTTTCAAGATTCGTGGGATTCGAATGTCCCATCTCTAAAGAAAAAAAAATACTCGAAAGGTACTTGTATATTGTTCCTGAATTTGTATATAAAAAAAATGAATAACTAACATAAGATTAAGAGCAAGGATGGATTAGGAAGGATTTAGAAGGTGAATTTCTTTCTTTTACATTATAATTATTAATTATTAATTTATTATCTTCAAGAAGAAAGGGAAAAGTCATGAGAAGAGGGAGTTGCAGTTTCTTCCCTGGGCCATATGCTCCCTCAGAAGAAGAAGAAGAAAAAATGAAGAAAGTCCTCAATCCCCTCTCTCGTGCTAAGTTTGTTGTACTGTTGTGAATGTTGGGTGTTGCCCTTGGGGATACTTTGAATGTCATTTCAGAGTAAAAGAGAACTGGAAGATTAATTTGGTTTTGTGTGTGTGTAGTAAGATTTGTTTTCTTCGTTCTTTTTCTTGTTGAAGACAAACAACAACTTGTCTTTATGACTTTTTTTTCTTTCTAGTTTTGTACAGAAACAGAAAGAAAAAAAAAAAAGAACGGTTGGTTCCATTATCTGGCATTAAATCAATCCGTTCGCTAAACAAGCCAACATTTGTTTCATCATTTTTTTTTTTTTAGCATTTTTTGTTATCGACTTTCAATCGTGTTTTCATTTTTGTCTTCTCTTTCTTTTTTGGAATCCTTTTAGGGTTAATACATTGAAATAGAAAAGGTACAAACAAGCATATGGTAGGCAAAATTTGTTAAAGGTAAATAAATACATGTATTCTGACAGCGGGGTAACCCTCGTGCTAGATGAACTTCAATGCGAATCGCAAGCAAAAAGTAGAGCTGAGCAAACAAAGCCTTGCCCTTCTTGAACGTTTGCTAGCTGCAGAGAACAAGACATTGTTAGAGGATGTACTTACTTGGTATTCCCTTTATAAATATATGTGACCATCCAAAGCCAATTAGAATTTTATTTCATCGTTGAAAAGAAAGTATGATTTAATTTTACGAGTGTTTTAAACTATAAAAATTAAATTTAGTCGTTTTAAAATTTCTGAGGTTTAAAAGAAGTGAAAAATGAGTAAGTTTATGCGAATATTTCTATTAAATACAATGAATTTATGGTAAATAGGTAATTTGACGTGTGTTCATTAAATTCTGTTTGTTCTCAACTTCTTAGGTAACTTCAAGAAATTCGTGCAACAATTTGTTTTTCAATGTGACATTTGGCCTTCAAGTTCTTCTGTTGTTGTTGTTACAACATCGCGTTGTACATGTTATCTAAGTACATGAGAAGAGGTTGAGGCGTTTTGGTGAATTTTATTGAACAATAATAATACTGTACGTGGCTATGGAAAACACGCGAGGTTTTCAAACATTAGTATTGGTTGTGTTGTGTTAAAAACGGGGAGAGGGGGGGGGAGGTCTTCTTTTTCGGCATCTACATGTGGCCCGGCGCGTCTTTTCAATAAGGTTTAATTTATTTTATTCAATAAGGTTTCAGTTATGTTTATTTTCTCGATTCAGAGTCATTTCGATTAGCAGCCGCACTGTGTAGACTCCAATCTAAAGGCGCAGTCACACTAGGCTGGTTTACAAGCTGTTGGTTGCTGCTGGCTATTAGCAGCAACAGCAAGCAGCAGCTGCTTTGGGTTCACACTTGTCCCGTCACTGCTGGTATTAGCAGTGCAAGTCATCCAATCACCGTCTTGCAAAAACACAAACTCTTAACAACAACCAACCCAAGCAGTGTAGTTTCAACTACCACTAGTGCCACTACTAGCAACAAAAAGTTCACACTAGATGGCAGCAGCAGGAAGGGAGTCACATGACCAGCTGGTAGCTGCTAAAGTTGGACATGTCCAACTTCACCAGTCGCTGTTAAAATCACTAGCCCACTGGTGAAAGCAGCTGCTAGTAGCAGTTCAGACTATGCTGCTAGAGCGCTACAACTAGCCAGCAACAACTAGCCAGCAGCAACCAGCGGCTGGGAAACCAGCCTAGTGTGACTGCGCCATAAGGTTTTGGAGTTGTTGTATTGGTTGTGCCAAAGGCGCGAAATAAGGAAAAAAAAGTAGAGGTGAAACGAATCCTTAATTTTCTTGAATCCAAATCCAGATCCGAAACTTACAAGGTTCTCGAATTTCCCGAATCGCTTGAATCCTTTATATAAGAATCCTATATTATTCATTAAGAAGATACAAAAGAATGAAATATTATTAAATTAGTAATAATAAAAGTGTGGCACTCAGGGTCGCCACAAGGTTCATTCATTGGTGATCCGGATATACCGAATCTCGAGAATATTTTTCATGATTCGCGGGATTCGAATGTCCCATCTCTTGCAAAAAGGTGGTACACAATCTCAAGCGTAGATGCTAAGCAGGCTGCTTAATCGAAACAATAACCGGTGAAAGTTTGAGAAACACTGCGCGGGAAAATTTAAATGTATCGGCCTTATTGATCCAGGTATAACGTAAGTTTATTTTTTAAATATTGTCGCGAAAGGAGGAAAAACGTCGAAATGCAGCAGCATAAATGTATTTAATTTAAAAGTAAAGTTGAAAGGAAAGATTTCTGTTATTTCTAAATGAGTTGCTGGACCTTTTTTTTAATTCTATGTTATCATCGTCTGTTATTATTTATTTCTATATTATTGTTTCCTTGTTACATTAATAAATATCCTTGTCTTTTTATATTCTTTCCACTTGGCAACACATTAATTTTGTATGTATATACACCATGTGTCACACAAATTGACTCAACAATAGATGATGCTACTTGAATGGCACTGGAAAGTGTTGCAATTTGTCATTTCGACGAATATTTTATCCATACGAACACATTACTTTTGTTATGATAATGGCGTAAGGTTTTTCTTCTTCTTCTTCTGTGTTTTATGCTGTTGTGTGGATCGAAATAGATGTTAAAGTAGACGTTTATTAGGAGCTTCATTCTGCAGTTAGTGTGAGTGGTTCAACTGATTTACAGGCAGTTGGGCGCAGCCAGAAAAAAATTCTGTTAGCCCCTTCGCCCCTTTTATGAGCATCAGACCAACAACAAACAGAATCAAACACGTAACAAAACTCAAATAACCAATCAGAAGGAACTTTTCTGGCTGCGTCCAACCTAACTGCTTCTACTGATTTTAGTTTGAAGAAAGTATAATAACACTTATCAGGTTCGATAATGCGAGGGGAGGTTAAAAGCAAGTTGTCTATAGTTGCCTCACTGTAAAATGAAGTTTGTGACGTCAGTGATATTTATAAAAAAAAATTACCGGTCGTTGGTGATAGCTTTGCTCAATTTGATTTTCGCCAATAGGAACGCAGTATTTCTTCCCCAATAAAAGTAGCTGTGAACAGTATTTTCTCATTTAGTAAATAAATAATACCGTGTCCAGCAAAGGCCTATATTTAGATTATGACTTTATGAGATTACGGAGTACAGTATAAGATTCAGAGATTCATGGTAAGGAATGAACACTAAACTGTTTGTATAATTAGGTGGTGTTATGTTAAATTAAGCTTTTTGCAAGGGGGGCGGGGCGCAGCCCCTCAACTAAGAACTGTTGTTATAGGGAGCACTTCATGCAGAAACTGTGTGTGGTCAATAGATGGCGCAAACTGTACTTCGTGCTTCACTTAAAATAAAGTGTTCAATTAACGTAAAAAATGGATGACATTTTAAGCAAGATGTCGTCCTTCTAGCTTCAAAAGGCAGACGATTCTTTACTTTTGGCGTTGGAGTTTGGAGTTGCCTAACTTTTATAAATTTATCTTGCTCAAAGTATAAATAAATTTGAAAATTGTTTTATGGTTGTTTTAAAAAGACGACATTTGTGACGGCCCCTGTCGGTCATTTTGAAATGGAAAACTAAAATTGATAATAAAAAAATTGCTATAAAATTTATTTTTAAAAGATATCAGCATGGGAGATTGGGAATCGGTTTTTCTTTCTTTCTTATATACGGATGTGGTGACGCATCTGTAAGAGGGTTAGCTTTAAAAAAATCAGCTGTGACGTCATACTGCGCCCCGTCAGTTGATTGATCAGAACCTCATCTATTATGCCACACAGAAGCAATTGAAGCACATACACTGTCCACATACAAACCCCTCAATAATTATAATATCTTTTGCATCTGGTGGGAATTCAGTGTAAAAAAAGGGGGAGGAGGGAAGGTGGAGGGCTATTCTAATTATTAGGTACCTACTGCACCACATATTATTCTTGCTCATTTTTTTTTATTTGTAAATTTTATCAGCTTCAATTTTTGACAGTTTAAATGTGGGGTTCGTTGGTTTTGATTCGCAGACGAGGAGTGAAGAAGGAATTTGTTGTGGGTTCCTTTCATTTTAGCCTAAAGGGGAGGGGAGAGAAATTCATTGTTTCTCAACGCTCAAATGTGTTTCTCATTTGCATATTCGCTTGTTGTTCACTTGACCATGTCAAACACGATAATGATTGTATATCATCGTGTTATCTCCCCCAGTCCGCCTCGCCGGCCACCCTCATTCTACCTACCTACCTACCCATGGTGTAGATGGTTTAAAGGGGGGGTGGTAATGAAAGTAACAGAGGGGAGGGAGAACATGAATTTGGGGGGTGGGGTGGGGAAAGGGTTAAAACACGCAATATCCCATCAATGGATTGGTTAGTAGGAAAGTGGAGATTTTGCCTTAGGGAATCAGTCACTGTTTCTTTTCTTTATGATCCACTTTGTGTTTCTCTACCCCCTGCCCTCTCCCCCCCCCCCCTTTTTCCGTAATAAATATTAACAGTTTTGATACGTAAAGATATGAAAACTGTTCCTGGGGTGGGCCGCTTTTATATTGTCATCTTTTTCTTTTCTCTCTCTCTCTCTCTCTCTCTCTCTCTCTCTCTCTCTCTCTCTCTCCATTTAAGACCTTTAACCTTTTTTTTCTGATACTCCACAATTGTGTACGTTTGATGTCTCTATGGAAATAGTTGAAAGAGTTTTTTTTTCAAATATGGGATGGGTCCTCCCCTTTTCTATTTTTGTTTGAGATAGGGAACTCCTCCTTCTTCCCCATTTCTTTCAATTTCTTTCTAGAAGGAGACCATAAAATGATCCATAATGATGTAACACGAGGAATAACTCATTGATGAATATATACCGCGTTTACATGGAGTGCTGCAATTTTATGCTCTTGGTTATGGAGATGTGTGTATGTGTGTCTAAGGGAAGAATCACGCACGCAGAAAATAGCGATAGAAATAAAAAAAATTCTGTGGTCGTTTTGCACTCAACAAATAGGCCTATACATATATGGCGCTTCTGGTAAATGCCTTATGATGTGTGTCTAATTCTTTCCCTAACGGTGCTGCTGCTGCTGCAAAAAAAAAAAACGTTACAGAAAATTATTGACGTCCATGGCCTTGCCATTGTTTACAAGAACAATGCATCCGTCTCGTCGCGTCACGGCTCTTCTGTAACGTTTTTCCCGCACCATAAAACACGTCGACATAACCATAGTATTATTATTACACAGACTGTACCTACAAAACATGTAAACAATTCGTTAACACGAATTAGTTTTTAATGAGCCTTGGCCCGCACAGGCGACTTTTGGAGAGACTTTTTGACGACAAAATGAAGTCGGAGGTCGCTGTGCTGTCGTCGCTATGTATTTTCTATATAAAGGTCGTTCGTAAAGTAAAACATATTCGATAAAAGATACATTCTTCTTGAAAGCAAAGTGACTTTCTTATTTAGCACCTCCATTTTTGCGTAATATATTTACATTCCACTAGGGATGGGGGGGCCATTCGAATCCCGCGAATCTTGAAAAATATTCGAGATTTGAAAACTCGAATCTTCGCGCTTTTTTTTCGTCTTTCGAATCCTAACCTAAAAAAACTTAAAAACTTTTGGTAAAATTATTTTTAAACTCCATTGACGTCCAATAGAAGCGTTGAATAACAAAAACCGGCGATTGTTGCAATTCCGGTGAAGTATACCCGGTGATCACCAATATTACCCTTTTGGCGACACCGAGTGCCACACTGTTTTATTATTATTATTAATAATTTTATATTATTTCATTTATTTGTATCTTCTTAATGAACAATATAGGATTCTTATATGAAGGATTCGATATTCGAGGGATTCGAGAACCGATTCGGATTCGTCCCACCTCTACTTTCCACATTTTAAACGGCTTTTTTATACTTCTTAAAATCAACCATCTTATTTTCTTGAATAATTTCGTTTCATTTAGTTTAAACGTTTTTTTCAGCATTTTGAATGTGGACAACCACCGTAAAGCGAGTGTGGAAGTTTTTAGTAAATGAATTCCCTCCATGTAAATCACGCATTTATTTGTACGGATTTAAGTAGACCTATTAATTATTGCGGTTGTTAGAAAGGAGGAATGTGGAAATCAGGCCTATAGGAAATTGGACGGATAATTTATTTATTGATGAAATCACAGTCTGTGTCATCTTGTTTTTTTTTTTGTTGTTGTTTTTAAATGTTGTAGCACAAGCATGTCAAACTCAAAGACTAACACGGGCCAAATAAACAAGGTGTAAGTTTATGTGTGCCGCAAAAAAACAAAAACTTCAATTTTTATAGAAACGTAGGTTTCTTTCGAAAAGTACAGTAGAAAAAAGAACAAGGACAACGGTAAAATTAATGTTTTCTTCCTGTGACACTTGGCATCTCTCTTCTCTGCTACAATCTTTCCTACTTCGGGGGAGGAAATCTTGTTCGCAGTGATTACTTTCAAAACTGACCCAAATTGAATGTCAGTAATCCTGGGTCTGACAGGGGCTGGGCCGCAAAGATATTCGTTGTGGGCCGCGTGTTTGACATGCTTGTTGTGAAGTCTTAGGAAAGAGTTCAACCTTTGGTCGGAGCGACTCGTGATTGTTTTTGTGGGACGTATGTGGGTGGTATGCACATCATTATTATCATTATTATGATTGTATCAGAAGTCAATCATTGAATGATATTGTTTGATGTTGTGTAGAGTGAGTGTTAATTTAAGAGAGCAATGTCCTTCAGGGCGTCGTTTTCTGAACTCTGTTTTTACGTTTGTCACTCTTCGACGTCGAGTCGTCGTTTTGTGCGTCTCTCTTTCTCTCAAACATAAGTTTTGTGTGTGTTTTGATGGGAGGAGGAAGAGAGGATGATGATGATTGAGTGGATGAATAATCACCGTGTAATACGGGACTAATACCTTGTTTCCAATTTGGCGGAGATAACCTTGATGAAATTACTGCTCTCTCATTCACTCTCTCACTCACTATATGAACATAAAATGTACCTCTATGTGTGTGTTGGTGGAGCTCAATTTCTATTCTCGTGTTTTGATTTCTTTCTCTCTTTAGATTAGCTTTGTAATGGAAATCAATCGAGTTTGAAGAGAGAGAGAGAGAGGGAACGGATCGATAGACTAGAATAAGTGGAGGAGGAGGAGAACAATTTCTGAGCTCACTCTCTCAGCCGCCGCCGCCGCCTCTTCTTCTTTTTCTACATGACATTGAATAAAAATGAAATCCCATTTCTTTCCCTTTTTTTCTTCAATGAAAGAAAATAAAATTTGATCTGCACTCATCTCCACCACTTTGATATAAACTCCCCACTAAACCTTTCCTTTTTCTTTTTCTCTCTCTCTCTCTCGCTCTCTCTCCCACTTCAATCAATAGGATTGTTACCATGGAGACCACTTTTTATTATTTTATTTGGTCTCTCTCTCTCTCTCTCTCTTTCTGTAATTGCTTTTAAAGATTTGAGCTGTCCGTCATCATCATCATCATCATGTATACGTTCTACATATAGTCCACATATTGATTTGCGTCATGGACACATTTCGTTCATTTCGAGAGAAAGAGAAAGAGAGAGAGAGAGAGAGAGCGAGCGAGTCATTCAGGTTCTCCGCTCGCTCTCTTCTTTTCCACCCTCCCTACCTCCCTTATTCCTAATGGGTTTCACTGTTTCTCTTTCGGGTTTTTTTTTAACATATTGATTTTTAGACGAGCGTGAAATCGAAAAATCAAATGAATTTTTTTGTGTGTATGTAAAAAAAAAAAATAGGTTTAAAAACTGAAACAATTTTTATTGTTGTTTTTTTATGGTCCCTTAATGGTCGAAATGGGTAGTGAGTGACTTTTAATATCTTTTATCTCTCATTCACTCATTCTTTCAAATGGTCAATCACTTTCCCTTGTGTTGTAAAAAAAAACAAGACTGGAAAACATTCTTGTTTTGTGAAAGAAGATAGTAATAAAATTAAATGACCTCTTTTTTGTTTGTTATTAAATGATATTAATGAGCAGCAGCACTTAAGCCAAATGGTGTAGTTTGCTCATTAATAGATGATGATGTTGCCGTTTGTGCTTCTTCTAAATTACTAATCCATAATATAAGGTGACAAATGGGATATATGATGGTTCAAACACGACTTTTAATTTTACACCGCAAACAAAAACAGATGTAAGACAATTTGCTAATTGGAGAGTGTTAATTTTTTTATTTTAAGATGAAACATAATACAATGACTCAGTGAGAAGGTCATTATTTTTTTGGGGCAGCGTCTTTATCGCTGCGCTTTTTTTGTGGATTGTGTAGTGATTGTTTTGAGATTGCTCAACTGTTATAACTTATAATAACTTATACGATGTAACTTAGAAAATTGTGAGGGGTGGAGGAGGAGGAGGAGGAGAAGGAGGGGGGGGGGAGTTTAAACGCAAAAATTGGGTTGGTTCGGGTCACGGACTTGAGCTTCTTTGAGGAGAAAGAGAGAGAGAGAGATAACAAAATTGATAGCCACTACTAGCCCTCCCACTGCTCATATTCTGCCTCTTTATTTGTTATTATATAAAACATATATATGTCGCATCCATTTGTTGTAATTGAACCATTACACGAAATGTATGTCCATTTCGCGAAATGAACATAATTTGGCCTGATGCAAAACGCGAAATGGGCATACATTTCGTGTGATGGTTCAATTACAACAAATGGATGCGACTTACATATGTGTAGCCTAGAAACGTGTTCGACAAAATTTTAACCTTTTTTTTTTTAAAGTTTTTTCTTGCATTTGATTCAAAGAATTTGTTTCCTAATGTCACGTCTCAAGTTAACTAAATTCCTTCAGGTCATTGGAATTGAAATCTTTCTCTCTCTCTCTCTCTTTCTGCAAAAAAAAAAAAAAAAAAACAGTTCACGAAAATGTAAATGCAAACAAGAATGTCAGAAGCGTTCGTTGCTTAGAAACTAGGGAAATAATTCATTCCAATCAACCAGTTAAGTCAGAAATATAAATAAAAGTTACTTGTTTATTTTAATTATTGAACTGGAATTGGGGAAAAATGGTTGAGGGGAGAGAATTAAATATGAGAGAAATTAACGAAGACGGCGACGTCTCGCTTTCTCAATATTTCTTTTATATTAATTTATTAAATAATTTATAAATTTATTAATTTTATTTTGATATATATATAGAATTCAAAGGATGATGCACTGCGGAGTTGTTCGCTTCCTTCGTCATCATCTCCCGAGACGAGATTTCCGTTGTCCGATGTCCGTGCTCCTCCTAATCGGGATGCGATGGAGGGAGCCGACGAGATCTCTAAATTGGCAGTCCATCTTCAGAGCAATTTCAGTAGGGTCTCCAATGGAGATCGTTTGGAAGAGCTCAGCAACGACGGCAACTTGAACATGAGCGATAGTTTACAGGTTATACTTTAATGCTTTTAAACGGCATATTCGAGATCGGGGAACTTATTAAGGAAGGCAACTCAGAAGGAGTTTGATAACTGTGTCGTGAGTTACTATGACTCAATGTATATGATATAACTTATATGTTAAAATTAAATGCTAATTAAGTTCTCCCCCCCCCCCCCTTCTTATAGATGGAGTTAATGTTTTTCAGGCAAAGCATTAGGCTACGATAAAATTCAAAGCAGGTTTTTGAAACTAGAATACTTGATTATATTGCTAAGAGTTCTTTTCATGATCTCTTATCAGAATAAACTTATGACAGTTTGAAAATGGCGAAAAAAATTTTTAAATTTTGATGCAAAAAACTGATCCATTTTCAAACTACTATAAAATGTTTATTTTTTAAGATATTTTCATGAAAAAACTTTTAGCAAATTCGTCTACTTTTCTAGTTTTGTAAACAATTTTAATTTTGGTTGTAACGTTGTTTCTAAAAAAAATGAAATATTTATGTAAAGCCACCTTAAATACTGTAGTTCAGCAAAAAAATGTCTCCATTTTCAGCATTTTTAGAAGACGTTATTTAAAACATTTATTATAAAAAAAAGCTTGAATGATATTAATTTTTTGAATTTTTCATATTAAAATTTCGTGTGCCTATTGTAATTTCATTTTTTAAATTAACTTCTTGCAATTTCTGCCATAAGAAATAACGGTAAAAGCACTTTTTAGAAGCCGAGAAGGCATTTTAATTTACATTTAAGTGCCCTTTTTGAGTTGCCTTTACTAACAAAGTATTGTTAGAATGTGTTTTAATCGTTACTTCTATTTTTTTTTTGTTACGGTCTTTTCATAGGAGATAGACCAAGCGGATTTGGCTGCTATTCTTCCAGACGTGGACGGTTCTTCGAACTCCGAACACGGACCGTTTCATTTCGATAACGACAGCTCCAACGATGGCAGCGTGGACGAGATTCCAGATTTACCTGAGCAGATTGTGGACGAGACGGTGGCCGCATTGCATTCCGGTATCATAGATATCGAAGGTGCAGTTCAGTCGCCTAACAACATCAATGTGGAATCGGTGGTGGAAATGTGTGAAAGAGCGGTGGCGGCCGTAGAGGAAGCAACGCCGACTGTCTGCAGTAGAATAGCATTTGGTGGTTACTCCGATGACATTGAGGTTCGTTGTACCGGTGAGTTGTCTGAGAGCGGAAAGCAGCAGCAGCAGAAAGGTTACGACGTGGACTCGATGTCGGCATTACCCGGTATCTCGAACAATGACGACAACAGATCGTTAGTTCTAGACAAGGACTCTGAATTTGTGAGGTTCACGAGGTCCAGAGATCGTAGGACAAAGAAAACGCCTTCCTCGTTTAGTGGAATGGAAAGCGATCCCGGGGAATTGAGCGACGGAAGCAAACAGCGATGGAACCATAATAGTTCGGTGAACCTTCATCTTCAGGAGCTCGATGCAACGTCAAACGTATCGCCCGACAGCGGGATTCAGTCGATTGCGGGTTCACCGATGCAACAGGATTCGCCGCTTCAGATGACCAGTTCACCATTTCTAAGTCATCATTCACCGATGGCAGCGTCCGTTTCGCAACATTCGCCACTGTCGACCACTCATACTTTCAATCATTTTTACGTTTCGCCGTATCCGATGTTGCATAATTTGCCGCCGGATCTTTCTCCTCCGACGGCTTCGAGTCTGGTCATTTCGCCGATCGTTCAGAAGTCGTCCACCGTTCCCGTTGTACTCGATAGGATGGAGATGAAAACTGCTGCTTCCAAAACAGATTGCTGCCCATCGCAGTTTGTTAAGAAATCGTCTAAACAAACTTTGGATTGTTCGGCGGCGATGCAGAACGCGAACGACGTGCATAAGGGACGAACGACCATCTCTAGGTGTGTATCGGCTGCAAAAAATGTTCCCAGTGAAATTGCGACTGCTTCTAGTCGGTTGCGTGTGAATGGCTCGAGTGTTTCCTATTGTGAAAGGAGGAATGCTAGGTGTCAAAAGAACCAACCATGTCTAGAAAAGGGAGGCGCTTTCATTGAAAGGCTCTCGG
The DNA here is from genome assembly GCA_036925085.1 of Brachycybe producta. Classification (NCBI taxonomy): domain Eukaryota; kingdom Metazoa; phylum Arthropoda; class Diplopoda; order Playtdesmida; family Andrognathidae; genus Brachycybe; species Brachycybe producta. Next base: position 5,838,558 of record JAUPFP010000004.1, read on the forward strand.
CTTCGCAAATAGTCAACGGTCGGAAACACACTTCGCCAACGGAGACACGTGCTAAAAACGTGCCCGTCGTTGGAGTCAGAACGGACAATGACTTCGAGTCTCTGATCAAGAGTGTGAAGGATTCGATCAGTCTTCAGTTTCACAATGGAGACAGTGATTCCGATGCGCCGGGAAGATTTAACGGCGTCAGAGAGAACGTTCGAAAAGTGGTGCCAACGGCGTCAAACGTCGAAATTAATTCCGTGGACAACGGCAAACGAGTCATAAATAACGGTAATCCACAAAAGTCTCTCAAGTCTTCTAGAATTGCACGTTCCAAGTTAACGGCTGTTCTAGAAAGGAGGAAGCGCGGACGATCTCGGAGGACAAAATCTCTTTCTGTAACTACTACGTCTTTGGCGGCTAAAACAAATGCCAACAAGACGACGTCTGTGGTGAGGACGTCTTCCCTTCCAAATCCACTATGTAGGACGGTGACGAGAGCCGCTGCAAGGATCAGTGACGATGTCATTCATAGTGACAGTGGCATCGGTACCGATAATGCTAGTGTCTCCGATCCGGAAAGGGGTCATCTTGCAAACCGTTTATTCCAGTCTTCTTCTTCTTCTCAATCTGTGATTTCTAATCCTGTTTCTAAGGTGTCAAAGGTCGTTTCCGAGAGGCATAAACCTCTGAAAAAAGAGAAGCGAAACTTGAAACATTGGCGTTCGAAGCACAAAAACATTGTTGATCCCGTGTTCTTAGCCGACCTCGACGATGTCGTTAAACAGATGGAAACTTGTCTCATTTCTAGAACGCCTATTGTGCCCTTTGTAAAACCCGGTGAAATTCTTCTTCCCGATGTGTTTCGGGTAAAGAAAGTGTTGAAAAAGAAGAAAACTGTAATTGAAAAGAGAAGTGTAAGTGAGAAGCCCGAAGTTTGCTGTTCCAGCCAGGATGTCACTAAGGACAGATCTAAACGAAGACCTAAGAAAAGAATTCAAGCAAATGAGAGTGAAATCTCGAAAGCGAAAGAAAAATGTTACTCTAACGAACAGCGATTACCGCTGAAGAAACGACATCGACATTTGAGTGCTTCCACTGTCCAACAGCCATTAAATTCGGTCGAACCATCAAAAGGTGACACGATTGCAAAAACAATCGAGTCTTGTATTACAAAATACGCAGTGCCAAGTACGAATAAGAACAGCCAAGTGAAAGATACAATAGACGAAGCCATAGAGGCTTGTATAAGTAAGTACCTGGTCGAGGAAGAGGAGGAGATTCGTGTCTGCGAACCTGAAAGTTTGAAGGGTAACGGGCTGGATGACTGCGCGGCTCAGAAGAAATTCAACAGTGTGATAACGACAACGCCGAAGAAGAGACATCGTCATTTCGAAGTTGGTGATTGTGCAGTTCGAACGACTGTCGTTTGTCCGGCCGGTGTCGCTTCAAAGAAAAATACTTCCAATGTGAGAATGCCTCAGCAGAAGTCGGCATCGTCATCACCGAAGGACGAAGAAAGCCATTGCACCTCTGAAGCAAAGGTGACATCGGACAGTTCTGTAGAGAATCTTGCAAGGTTTTCTCTCTTGTCCGTGTCCTCCTCCTCCTCATCTTCGTGTAGTTCGAGTGATCCTATGGCCGAATCTGAAACGAAACCAGCTTCAGATGATAAAGGGTCAAGTCGGTCGGAAGAAGCTAGTGCCAGTAGTGGCTCTCAAGTTGTTTCTCCAGGTCAGTCGACGGGAACCTGCGTTACGGACTCTGGTAGTACGGCTGGCCCTGTCAGCAAAGTAGCAGGAGGTATGTATTTGCAACCTTTGCCTGAATTTAAAAGACTGAGGCTTTGTTTCCACTGGGTTGAAAATTTCAACTGGTGAAGACTGGAACAAACGTGACTGGGCGGAAGCCACGTGTGTTCCATTTTTTCACCAGTTGAAATTTTCGAAAAGTTCAAATTTTCGTCCCAATGGAATCAAGGAATAAGAGTTACATTTGGCTCGGACGGAGTCTGTTTTGAAATAACTTAATCCAAAATAGTGTTTTAGAAACTAGAAGGGTAGCTCAATCACTTAAGGGTATTTTTGTCTATTTTGAATGATATCAATATGAAAATACTATTCCGTGATTGATTTGCCCTTCTAGTTCCTAACACACTTTCAGTTGCTCCTAAAACGCAGAGGAATCAGTGATAAAATCAAAAGATAATCTATGGTTGGCCAATTAACGGTCAAAACCCGAAAAATGCATATGCAAATGCAAATGCAATTGAATTTGTCCTGCTTCCAATTGTCATAAATATGTGTTTCTAAAGATATCCTGAAAATATGGTGTGCAACTTCGAAATTTGAAAGCAAATGAAACATGAAGGATTATGTTTAAAAAACTTTTTTGTTAGAATTTGTGAGAAAAGCTGTTGTCAACACATGGACTGGGAACGTTGGTCGACCTCCTCGCAAAAGGAAGAGAAAAAGTACAAACAGAACGGGTTTTGTTCGTCCGAAGAAGAAGAGGAAAGCAATTATTCCCAAGAAAGCCATTCCATCATCGATGGAATCGTCGAATAGCGGAGAAAAGATAGTGGAACCGCTGCCGCCGCCGCCGCCACCACCACCACCCCAGAAGGAGAATGACGCCGTCTCGTTGGGAATTTCTACGGAATTACGAGTAGGGTGTGATTCTGAAACGCCAAACAATAACTGTGATATTCCGATGGACACTGTGATGGAGACCATTGAAGCTGTCGTCAGAGCGGGGGACAATTTGGATGATGACAGTTGTGCTACGTCGCAGATTAAGTCGACCATTCAGGAGAAATCTCAAGGAAGCAAATCGACTAGTGCAGCAGACCCTCAGGAATGTTTGCGTGTAAAAAGACGTAGAATAGACGATTGCGACGAAGAGATGAGTGTGATCGGAGACTGCCTAGATGACACCAGGTAGAATGCTGCTATGTTAAGAGCCTAGGAGACGCTCTAGAGTTGCACGCACCCATTGAGAGATGGTCAATTTTGTCTGTTTTCTTAAGTTACAAAAAATGACTACCATCCAAACGGTAATTAGAAACATAAAAAAATCGCGTTATCTGAAGAACATATTAAATATTAGGCGTGCACACAATTTCTTTTAGTACCTTTAATCTGAATTTTAACGACAATTCAAGTTACAATTTCTTCGCGAATGTTGTGGTCTGGTTTTAAGGTCTTCGGGACCACCTTTTCGGATCTTTTAAAAAATCATCTTTCAGCTTTTAAGAAAGACTGCATGTAATTCCTTAATACGTTCCTCAAGTTTTTAGGTAAAATTACGATGTTGTCGAATTGCCGTTTGGTTGCTAGGGCCATTTGGGCAGTTTTAGAACCGAAAAATTGACGGTATTTTGCGGCATGTGGAACTGTGGAGTATCTAGGCTCTTAAACGACATTAAACAACGGTCGTTTTGTTACTGAATGTTGCTTCTTGTTAATTTTTAGTAGTTGCTATGAAAGTGATGGTGACGACGACGACGATGATGCGGCCTACGCGAATGACTTCGTCAACGATAATGACCAAGATATTCACGATGACCAAGATCCCAAGATAAACAAACAAGTTCGTCTTCCAAAGAAGAAGCACTTGAAGGCTGGCCTTTTTTCCTCCTGCTTCAAGGAAGATGAGTATGTGACTCCTCTTGTGTCTGCTTTGGAAAATCATCCGTTATGGTTTTGTTGTACCGATTGACTGCATTTACTGTTATTTTTATTTTGCAGTCCTAAAAAGCGAAACGGTGAAATAAAAGTGAAAGAGAAGCAGCCATACATTGCTGGTGTGTTGGAACACGGTCTTCTGCCACCTCCGATTCACATAGGAAAGTACCTGAGGGAGAAGAGAATCGATTTCCAACTGCCGTATGACATTTGGTGGTTACATAAGCACAAAAAGGTTTCTTTTAGATTTCACTTTTAAGACTTTTTTATGTTTGCGAATTGACATCACCCTCCGTTCGTTTTATTGTTTTATTGTTCCGTAGCTGTTTCCAAGAGATGATCCTTCACAAAACTATAAAAAAGTTCGCACAAGTACGTGCACTTTTTCTTCTTCTTTGCATTGGTGATAGAATGATCCCGAAGGGAGTTACATTTATTTTCCATTTGTATGTTAACTTTGCAGACGTTTATGTGGATGTGAAACCAACTTGTTCCTATGAAACGCAGAGTTGCAATTGTATTAGGCCCAAGGATGCTAGTGTTAAAGGCTGTGGTGAAGATTGCTTGAACAGGTAAGGATCTTAAACAAACGTACGTTTTAACGAAAGCGTCTGGTTTAATATGGATCAATTTGTGCTTGTTACAAATAGGATGATATTTGCTGAATGCACTCAGCAGTTGTGTCCTTGTGGAGAACAGTGTTCAAATCAAAAGATTCAGCGCCACGATTGGGCTCCTTCCTTGGAACGGTTCAGGACGATCGAAAAAGGATGGGGAATCAAGACCCTCGCTTCGATTCGTCAAGGTATGTTTTAGCAATATCAATACAGCAATTTATTAAGTTGGCGTTTTCAAACTGCAGTTAGGTAAGAGGCAGCTTCGATAAAGAAAAAATCATATTTTTATTTGCAATTGGAGGTTTCAACTAATTATTTCCAAAACGCGGTTCCCAATTTATTGTATCTAGTTGGCCAAGTTCTTTTTTCAAAAACCTGGCTTGATCCACATCTAGCTGACAAAAGTGCAACATGAGTTCCAGGCAAAAACACAACAAAAACGCCAGAAAAAATAGATTATGAAAACAAAACAAAACTGAAACAACTGTCAGTCAAGACAAAACCACAACAAATTTGTGACACAACACAAACAAATTTGGATTTGTTTTTGTTTTTATACCAGTTCACATATAGACGTGTACGATAGTCTTCACATAAGTAAACTATGCAACTGTTCTGTTGTTGTTTTCGTCCTGAATGTCCACACTGCACAGACAAGAGTTGAAAGAATGTTGCATAGTATCGAAACAAAACATGAACCTTTTGTTGTTTACCGACTTGTGTTGTGACATGTAATAGTTTGTGAAATTGCAGACAAAACAAAACACAAAAGTTTCAGAAATGTTTTAGAATTTTCACCAATTTGTCTCATTTGACGGAAATTCTGTTTGTGTTTTATCAGCTTAATGTGGATCGGGACTTACACTTATGTTTTTAGTCAAAAGTAAAAACAAAAACATGTTTTAAATATTTTTTTGCTATTGCGCATATGCATTGCAGTAGACGAGGCAATTTATGAATGACTTTGAACTCATATTTTCTCATATTTCTTCTTTTGGACAAAGAAAATTAACACATTTTGAATTTTTTCCCCCATGATATTCATTTTTAATTACGTAAAGGCGGCCACAAAGAGCAATTTTTTCAACGAAATCCTTTTTTAAATAGCAAAACAAGTAATTTTAAATAGATAAAAAACAATAAAATGTTGTTGAAAAAGTTGGTTTAAATGTTGATTGTGGAAACTCAAAAGTTAAAACAAGTTTTAACTGAAAATTCCTTGACTAATGTTTTTTTGAAAGTTGTAAAATTCTCAAAAGTTGTTGTAAAAGTTGGCTGTCGAAATACAACATAAGAGTAATCATATAAAACGGAAATCGTCACGAAGTCTTTCAAATCTTTATTGTTGAAAAACGTTAGACTAAGCGTTTTCCAACTGCCAAAAATATGTACTTGTGAAAATTGTTCTGTATTATTATTTTCTTGCTTGAAACCTGATACAGTTTTAACGAATTTTTTTCTTTTTCGGATGTAGGCGAGTTCATTTTGGAATACATTGGAGAAATTGTGAGTGAACAGCAGTTTCGACAGCGGATGGCCGAGCGTTATCAAAACGACCAACACCATTACTGCCTCAATTTGGACAGTGGCATGGTGATTGACGGGTATCGGATGGGAGCCGAGGGGCGTTTCGTTAACCATTCGTGTGAACCAAACTGTGAAATGCAAAAGTGGTCTGTGAATGGCATGTACAGGATAGGATTGTTCGCTTTGAAAGACATTCCGGTCGACTCGGAAATATGTTATGACTATAACTTTTATGCCTTTAACTTGGAGAAGCAGCAGATATGTCTGTGCGGCAGTTCCAAGTGCCGCGGTGTGATCGGTGGTCGAACGCAGCGCCTCAACGGTCAGATCAAAGACAAGGAGGGGAAGGTTTTCGAGAAGAAGCCCGTAGGCCGACCACCAAAGAAGGCGGGTCGCAAGAATAGAACTAATGTCAGGCGTGCCAAATGTGACGGCATTTCCAGTCATAGACACTTTTTCGTTTCCGTTCGACCAATGTCTCATCAGCAAAGGTGTTTTGCTCAGAAGCATCATTGCTTTTTATTGAGGAATCTCGAGAGGGTGAAACGTATTCGAGAACGGCTAAAACAGCAGGCAATGAAGAAAGATAACATGTACCTGAGACAAAATGTGATTTCGAGCAACAAGCAAGGTAATAGAAAACGGTGGTGTTTTTTTGTTGTTGTTGTGAAAACCAATTTCTGACATCCTTGATGTGGTGTTTGAAACAATTTACTCATGCTGTAATGATTTATATTTAACATATAATTATGGCGCTGCAGCAGTTTGTTGTCTATTGCAGGGGTTGCCGTTCAGTAATGAAAAGCTGGAAATGTCAGGTAGTTAAAACATTTTCAAAAAAGTCAGGGCTTTAGTAACGAAAAATGCATATATCACACCTCGGCTGGAAGAGAGGCACAACTAAAAAAAAAAACATTTTTTTGGAAAAATGAGTTTAAAGTTGCATTTTTTCTATCTCAATCTAGTGTACGGGAGCCAAATAAACGGGTATTGTGAATAGTCAAAACGAATTTTTGCGCTTGAAAAGCTCGGCAAAGTAAGCCCTGAATCTTCTCTAAATTTTAAACTCCTTTTCCCCCAAAAAAAGTGGTTTTTGAGTTGGGCTACGCTTCAAGCCGAGGTACGATATTACAGCGATGTCCACTTTTACTAGTATTTAGCAGAGGTTGTTTTTGAAGAAGAAGAAACCTGTAAAATATCAAACTTTTTTTATGGAAAACCTGGAAAAATTACGGAATTTCTGAAATGAAAATCGGCGGCAACTCAGTAATATACTCGTGAGGTCGAAAAGTAATATATTCAAAGCCAAAAATAAAAGTGGAAAACACTTGAAATGCACTGGAAAAGACATCAGGAGTGTTCCACATTTCCCTTAAGTCAACAAAACCAAAAAAAAAAAAATTTGCGCACGATCAGTTTTAGTTTGTTTATCGTGGCTTGACTGTATCTCAAAATCGCTACATACCTTCAAACCGTTTCTGAAGTTGAACTTTTATGTGGAAAGAGCCTGTTTTTATCCCATTTTTTTTTTTAAATTAATTGCTCATGTTTTCTTTCATCCTTGGAAACATTACGATTTGAACAAGTGCGTATGCTTTCACTTCACAAGGCGTGTCCCTCCACACCACATTCCAACTTTTACAGCTCTTCTATGGTAACAATTAACAAAATTAGTAAATTACCACATAAACGATCAGTTTTGGCTTTGAAAAGCCGTGCTGGATGAGCCATTATTTGAGAAAACGCCTGAATTGGTACGATTGGTTGATTTTATTATCGTCTTGGTGTTTGAAAATGTTTAACGGTTTGTTTGTTTTTTGCTTTATTGGTAATGGATCGTGTTTAGCTAACCAAGTGTTTGCTGTTGTTTGTACTGTTTTGTTGGTATTCTGAAACAATGCTTCCAATACTGCGACAGTCGTAGTCGTTTTAAAACGAAGCCCAAGTGTTGAAAATTGAAAAGTTATATGAAAACAGTTGAAAAACTAACATCTAGTACTTTTTAGTTAACAAATTTTAGTGTAGTCATTGATTAACTTTTCGAGACTTGAATCAATAATACCTATTTTTTCTGGATTTTAAGACGATGTATTCCTAACACAGTTTACTGCACTGAAAACATCCCGATCTGTTAAAACAAGGTTTGTAATTTGTTTGTGAAGATTTCATGAAATTGCAAAGAAATGATTGGGTGATTTTATGTTGTCTTTCGTTTGCCAGGAGATTGGCAAAAGCAGAAGGAAACAGTGAATTAACACGAACGGCAAAATTAGCTCAGGTTTTCAAAGATATTTGCACTGCTGTTCTCTCTTCGAAAAGTATGGAATTTTAAACTTTTAACAAATATTTATTTGTTCAGTTGATATCTTAAGTTTGATTGATTTTTCTTTTGTAAAAGACGAACATGGACATAATATGGCTTCCTTTTTGATGTGTGTTCCACCTCGAAAACGGTATTTAAATTTCGATCGTGTTTTTTATTTACAAAATTGCATTCTAACTTGGTTGTTGTTTATATTTCTCGTACATACGAAAGGAATGTGGACTATTATCAGAAGATACTGCATCCGATTGATTTATCTGTGATTCAAAATAACATTTTAAAGGGGCATTACAGAACAGTTGATATGTTTGAAAAGGATTTCTGTAAACTTTTCTCAAATGCAGAGGTATATCTTGCAATGCATAATTTTCATAAGGTGCCTAATTTTCGTTGTCGTTTTGCCTTGAAGCGGTATTATGGTCGCACTTCCGATTTCGGACACACTGTTGCTCGTCTAAGGAAAGTTTACCATGCAGCCAAAGTGGACAGTGTAACGCACTTAGAAGACATACTTGGCGAGAATCTTCCAAATAACTTTGTCTGCGGTCAACCCGCAGAAGGTTGGCACCTGTTTTAATCTAAATAACTTTGACAGTTATGTGATATTTGCTTTAATTTTGAAGATTCGATGGTTGTCGATGAGGAAGAGGTGATTCGGTGTATCTGTAACATCTTCAAAGATGAAGGACTGATGATTCAATGCGAGAAATGTTTGGTAAGTTTTTATTTTTGATAGTTTGATATGCAATTGTGGTTGTTGGTAACTTTTTTTTTGTGTATGTTCATTGTGTTAGGTGTGGCAACACTGCGACTGTGTTGGCGTCGACGGAAATGTCGAAAATTATCTGTGTGAACATTGTAACCCTCGTGAACTGAGCCGAAGTATCGCTATGATTCCTCAGCCTCATTATGCCAAACAGGGACACGTTTACTATCTAACGTTGGTTCATTTAGATGTACAAATCAAACAAGGTAAAAACTTTTAAGTGTTAGGATATAGGATTTTGTTGAACAACGTCGTTGTCGTTTGTTAGCAACATTAATCTCATTGGCTTTTGCTTAATTATTTGTATTGTGGTTTTCAGGTGACTGCGTGTACCTGTCCAGAAATGTTCCTTCATCTCCTCCTCCTCCTCCTCCTTCTAGTCCTAGTAAAAGCGAGTCAGGTGATGTCGCTCAGGTCGAGGCTTCTATGTCCTCCGTTAATTTGATGTCCGAGTACGATATATTTAGGATAGAGAGGTTGTGGAAAGATGAAAAGTAAGTTTGAGTGAGTAGAATGTGAGGTTCACATTTGGGTGACGCTAACGTTTATGTTTGTAACTGAGCATTTGCAATAGACGTTCTTTTTGAAAATATTTGGACGCAAAAAAACGTCGAGCCAACTTTTTTTTTTTTTTTTAGAAATAGCATTTTGTAAAAATTCAAATTGTTTTCAAAACTAGACTGGTAGAAGATTTTTCTAAAAGTTTTTTCATTTCAATTTCTTAGAAAATAAACGTTTTATAGCAGTTTGAAAGTGACGAATCTCTTTTTCAAAGACTTAGAAGCTTAAAAAGTCAAATGTTTATGCTAAGCAAGAGTCACAAATGAGCGATTTAAAGTGGTCAAGGTGTACTGCAAAAAGTAGTCGTGTCTACTGCCAGTGGTTGTAAAGTGGTCCTGGTGTAGTTGAGTGAACTGCAAAAGTGGTCGAAATAGACGAGAGGAATGGGGCCAATAGCCTTTGTCAAGGAAACACTTTTGTTATTGTTGCTACGATTAAGGGACGTGTGGCAGGTTGGTGGTACGTGGTCTGTTGAAAAAAAGACGCTGTTGTCGGTGGTGGGGTTACTGCAACTAGTTAGTCAGTGATTGAGGATCCGCGTGTGCGCAGGTCTGGACGCTTTTCATAGCACTATACATTGCCAACCACAGCATAGCCACCAGTCGTCGTTTTCGACCACTTTTTGCATTCCAACTTGTACATTAATAGTTGCTCGTCTGTGATGGTCATAGAAACGTTCTTTGAAGGTGGCAGTTTGACACCCAAGTAGAAAATGTATGTGAAACTTAATTTCGTTTGTTTTAAAAATGTTTCATCAAGTGAAAGTGTGAAGCAGCGTCTTGAATTTAACAAGATTTTTTTTTATTATCACTAATATTTTCTATTCTATTTGTAGAGGGGATTCGTATGCATTTGGTCATCATTACTTGAGGCCTCATGAAACGTACCACGAACCATCGAGAAAGTTTTTCAGCAACGAAGTAATCGTCGCAATGATTATTATTATTACTTTCTGTATCCACATCTGATTAATGAGGTGGTTGGATGTTTTTTGTTTAGGTTTTTCGGGTTCCTTTGTATGATATTGTGATGCTGCATAGAATTGTTGGGTTCTGTTGTGTTCTTGACCTGAGTACTTTTTGCAAGGGAAGGCCGAAAGGCATTAAAGAGGAGGACGTTTATATTTGTGAATATAGGCTTGATAAAACGGCCCATCTTTTCCACAAAATTTCCAGATCAAAGTGAGTGTTTTAATATGGTTCCGATTAATTGTGTATATACATCGAATCGATTCAAGCGTCGTAAAAGTCGATTGAATCGATTCAAACCCCCTACACTATTCTTGATTTGACCCTCCTTCCTAAATTGTATACTTTTTCTCTACATTATACTGTTGTCATTGGCTTATGCAAGGGGAAACATTCTGTTACAATTTCTTAAGTGGCGATCATATGCTGGCTATTGTTCTCGCAAGATTCAGTGCAAGGAATTGGTGTGAATCTTACACAGTTTCTTTTGAGAGAAAAAAGGAAGATAATTGCGTTTTCTGTCAGACGGTATGCAAGAAACCATTTTAAGTTCTGCAAGAGTATTATCACATTGACAATTGCAATTAATTCAAGAAAACGTTTTAGTGAATCTTGCTTTGAAGTATTGCCAGTGGGATCGCCGCTTTACAATGTCAACATGACGTGACGTGTAGGAACTCTACAAGTTCGCTAATCTCTATGACGTCGCGATGTTTTTTTTTTTACAAAATGCGATCGTTGAAGCAATTTAGAAATTGTAAAGTAACAGAATGTGTTGCATTGCATGCTTTTGTGATATGATCAATCAATTTAACAAGTAATTAACACAAATTAGAGGAAAAGCAATATATGATTTAATCTAAAAAAAATCTAATTGTCTCGTATCGATTGGGGTAAGATTTCCGACTTTTTTCCGATTCCATTCATCAATGACTTTGGCCACCCCGAGTTTGCAAACATTGTTTATTTTGTTCATTTTTAGGTATCCTGTTTGCACAAAGTCGTATGCTTTCGATACATTTGAGAAAAAGCAGCTACCCAAAAGAACGTATTCGGTAATTTAACGTCAATTGTCATCGAATAGAAATCGGAATATGTAACTTAATTGTGTTGTTTACTGCTGTTGTAGCCACACATGGTTCCTTCTGTTTCAAGAAAACGGGTGAATTCTATGGACAAAGATAACGAATTTTACGACGGCGAAATCAAAGGATCTTCTAACTGTCATCCGTTTACTCCGGACAAAATGTCCGATTCCGAAGAAGAGGAGATTCCGTTGGCTCGTGTAAAGGCCGACACTCAAGCTCAAAGGGTGAGTTTTAACTTTTTAGACCGTCCACTTTTTCGGCAACACAACGAAGGTAACAAAACCAAACACTAATCGGTAATGGGTGCATATAAATACGTGTTTTTTTTTTTTTTCTTCGCTCACATCGACACAGCCTTTTTTCTCTTGCTCTCTGGCTTTATGGGTTATCTAACTTCATGTTGCTTTCTTGTTAGAATTTAACATCGGAAACTACACAAATAGCATTAATTTTTGTAAAGGGTTAAGATTTTGGTTCGTAATTTTCTGTTCGTTTGTTTCTTCAGAAGCTGAAAATGCACGTTCGATGAAACAAAAGAAGGTATCTGTTACTCTCGACAGGCAGTATGTCTTTACCATATTTTTAACTGCTAAAAGTAACGAATTAGCAAAACCTCAACGTTGCTTTAAAAATGTGTTTTCATCCTAATAAATTCGTGATATAGAAAACATTGCATCCAAGAAACTAGAATCATTTCTTAACATCTGGATGCTTTTGTTAGGTTGTTTCATAAGTTTGTGCGGTTTTTTTAACCGTGAATTTGTCCGAACAAGTATTAGTCTGTTGGCTATTTGTTATGCACCAGTTTATAGTTTTTGTTTCTTCTTTACGAGTTCAATCGAGGCTGTAAAGCTGCAGAGGTAGCCTAAAACGTTTTGTGCCGTTTACGGAAACTACTATTGCCGAAAGAGCAGCCTAAAAACGGTTCGGATGCTTCAAGGAAACCGAAATAAGTAACGCTGCACTTCGGAAGAACCGTCATACGCTAATGATGATTGTCTGAATGCATTAATTCATGTGGATCTCTGTCAAACAACTCATGAATTAGCCAATGAGGTGTTTTGTGGTCATGTTATTTGTATGTAAAATAAATGAATGTTCTTTAAAGCGTTAAAAAGCCACACGAACTTATGAAACAACCCAATATATCCTGAAATGTTTATGTAGAGTTTAGAAACTCTTGAGTCTTGCTTGGCAGGTTAACATTTTTATTGGAATGAGAACGTTTGTGTTCATATTGATTGACCCATTTATTATTACTGCTTGTTTTGGAAAGGTAATCAGCATCGTTTTAGTATTCTTCAAAAGTTTAATGCTTATCTTTGTAGTATATTAGCTAAGGAAAAGTGAACTTAATTCCGATATGTGCGAATTAGCTGAATGGATTCGTTAGTTTTTGTTGTTGGTTTCAAATTGCGAAAATTTTCAATCAATGAATGCTGTTAAGTTTGTTTCTCTCTTCAATAAACCATGTGGTGCAGTTGCAATTATTATTTCTATATTGAGTAGCGGGCACTAGACACTTCAGTGTTCAGTTTCCACATGCCACAAGGCATGGTCAGTTTTACTGGTTTCGAAGGTGCTCAAATGTCTTTAGCAATCAAACGGCAATTGGAAAACGTCATGAATTTGCCTTAATTCCTGAAGAAGATATTTAGGAATTTTCTTAAAGCTCAATGATGATTTCAAAATTTTATAAAATGAAAAGAAAAACCCTAAAATCACCTTGTTCGTCTGAGAAGTTGATCCGTTGCAAACAACCTTTTCTTGCCGTTTAAAAACTACATTTTAGAAACAGAAAAAGCAAAGTTCAGATCAGTTTAGATGAAAACGTTAGAATGCACTCTCAGTATTATTTTTATATCAGTGATTTACTTCCAGTTATTTGTCTTTTTAATGTTTAAATGTGAATGTTTTCCCATTTGCTCTTTTTCAGAGGCAAAAGCAAAAGGACAATCTGAATACAATTTTGCTTCGATTGTTGGCCAACATTCCCGGAAAGCAGCCAGTGGACCTGACTTATCTTTTGGAAGAAGGGAGTGGAAAAAGAGTTCGGAAAAAGACGTCTATAGCTTAGTTATTTGCTGCTGTTTTGTTAATTTTGTTGTTGTTGTTGTTGGAAGAGTAACTTGTTTCGTTTTAGTTATTATAGTGATGAAGAAGTCGGTCACCTTCTCTCACTCTAATATATTTTGTCTTCCTCTCGAGGGTTCCGCTTCGTTCGTTCGTTTGTTGTATCAGTTTGAGGAGGACGATGACAATGAAGTTGTTATCCAAATGAAGAAGAAGAAAAGTACTTTGCTTCTGCACTTTTTTTTATATAGTTAAGTCGTTGTTTACTTTGTTTGTTTTACAACGGAAAACCACGACACTTGGTAAGTGGGAATTGGTGATTCAACGTGTCTTGACTTTCTTCGAACCTGTCAGTTCGTTTTTATCTTTTCTCTCTCTCTCTCTCTCTTGCGTTTGTTGCATGTTACTTATTATTGCCTTTCAAAGGACAGTCTTGAGTTTTGTTTTCTTCTGTCCACTATATTTTCTATGGTGGTTGTGTTTTTTTTTTTACCTGCGCTCATTTTATCTTTTAAGAAATGTGTCATGAATTCTCAGAATAAGTTACTACCTACCCACTTTTTGTGGTCTTTTTTAGCACAATTTGTTTATTGTAGGAGGAGGAAGAAAAAAAGCTAGTTAAAGTTAGTTATATATCTATAGTGTTATAGACATATATCTCAAATTGCACATCATTTACATGTTGTGTGTTTGTGTGTGTGTGTTTTAGTTTGGGCATCTGTAAATAAAAGGCCAGTGTCTTGTCTGTGTTCTCGCCGATTTCCGTTTGTTATCTACGTGGTCGTTTTTTTCTTTCTTTCTAAAAGTGCTTATGAATAGCTTTGAATTTCACGAGTTCATTATTCTGTTTGCACACGAGCGACTTTTCTGTCCATTTTTGATGTGACAGTTTTGTCGCCAGATGCAGCTGCTACTGGTGATAGTCGCTCCTTCATACTCGCGGGTGGCTTTTTTTTTTGGTCACTGCTACTAAGAAGCTTAAAATGAAACACTATTATTTTGTAGCTGTGACTAAAAACATGCAACTTGTTTCATTTTTTGAGCGTCACGGCAGTCGCTAGACGACAGACACTATTCTGTCTTTTAGTAGCAGTGACAGAGCGAATTTTTTGTCGCTCGCATGTATGAATGACTGACAATCGCCAGTAGCCATCTTCTGGCGACATAACTATAGTGCGATAAAAAGTCGTTCTTGTGCAAAATCAGCTTAAATCGTTGGCCTTCAGGATGAAATTCATTCAATTTTAGTTATTGGTTGAAGATAAATTTCAATGTGATTTTTTTTCCCATTGCCGCCAGTAGATTTACAAAAGTAATAATAATGTGTACTTCAAATCTTTTTCGAACAACCTTTTCAGGGTTTTTCATAATTTCCTTATGGTTTTTTTCTGTCTAACGTTTTTACTATACAAAAATTTGTATCAAGTTTTTTTTTTAGAAAAAAGAAACATAAAAATGAATACGAAGCGGGGGAGGACTTTGAATTTCAAGGGGAAATCACACAATGTTGTTTGTTTTGTTTGTAAGTTTTTCATTTCATCCCTACCTCTTTAAATGTAAATTTAAAAGTTTATAACAAACAAACATTGGAAGAAGAAGAAAAAAACACAATCATAAGGACATTTTTGAAAATTACACATTCATTATTTTATTTTCTTATATTTTTTTAAAAAAATGAATCACTTTTTATCGTGTAATGAAATGTTTTTAAGTCTTCTACATTTATAAAAAGCGATTTTTTTTTTGTGTACAGACTTGAGCAGCCTCCCATTTTGTCTCACTTATGAGAAGGCTTTTTTAATTGCTCATAATAATTATTTGTAAAATATGTATATCAATATCGCAGATTGTTTTCGTTTTTTTCTGAGCACAATTTCGATTTGACAATGTTTAATTATGGAGAAAAGTGTGCCATTGAGACACTTTTTTTTATTAGGTGTCATTGGAGAAATGATTTGTAATTATGCTCATTTAAATGTGCTTACAGATATTCTCTTGGACACTGTAAATAAGATTGACCCATAGCGGTATCTATTTAAAAAAATGTTTGATATCAAATATCAGCCACAAAATTAATGTGGTTTCTCTAAATGTAATTAACGATGGAAAAGAGAAAAAAAGAGGCATAATTTGAGTATTCAATACTCATTTTTTTTAGAATGGTTTGGAACAAAAGAAAAAAAAAATACATTTATAAATTGTGTACATATTATAATTAATTGACTTTAAAAAAAGACTTAATTAGTATAGTTAGTCACTGTTATCCATATTATTTTGGATGAAATTATTTTTATGTATGTGCTTTTTTGAGAAGAAGAAGAATAAGACAAAAAAATAATAACAAAACACATTCTAAATTGTGACTTTGTTATAAAAGAAAACAAAAATTAATGATGTATTTGTATAGGTGTAATAATAATTTTTAAGTGTGGTTTTTGTTTTTATAGATAAAATTCTTAAATCGCTGTCATCTGTGTAGCGTAACTAAAAAGCAATAATTTATTGTTCATAATTGAAATTTAAGAAAAAAAGAGAGGAAAAAAAACTAATTATCGAGCTTCTATTTGAGAAACCATTTGGTCATTTTTTTTGTCGCTATTCACTTCTAAAATATCTACTACTGTCAATGTTTTTGCATTGCTTTTTTTTTTTAACCAGTGATCCTTTTTTTTAATATCATCATCTTAAATAACATTTTCAGATAAAAAGTGCTGGGCACAAAAATGCTGATTTTGAATTTTATTCTGGTGTGATTTATTACGTTTACATCATCATCTTCTCATTCCCTGTTGTGGGTTGTAGTCCTAAAAAAAACGCTGTAATATGTTTATGAATATCATTAAACATTCTCGCCAGACTTAATTAACAAGTATTAATGTTTTTTTTGTTGTGTGTTGCTTATTTATATAGGATCTGGAGGAAGATAAACGGACAAGTAATTGTTTCCTATGTGAAAAAAACACTAACACAAAATAACACACGGTAAGAAAAAAGAAAACAAATTTTAATTAACTTCGCAGATCTTCGATTACAATAATTATGCACTGGCAGTTTTAAGTTTTAATTTCTTAAAAGCTGTCTCAATACTTTTAAGAATGGAGTAACTCTCCCCCTCCCCCCTTTCTTCTGCCCCAACACATAAAATGGAGCATAATAATAATAGAAACTCGTTTTTTAAAACAAAAAAAAATGCCTCTGTACCTCTTCAACAGTGGAAGTCGTTGTTAATCACTGATGTTTTCCACCAGTGATTTAAAAATGTGCATTTGTGAAAGACGTTTTTCAAATTCTCAATTTACGTAATTCATTTAAGAGGTTTCAACAAACGTCATTTTTGTAAATGAGTGTCGTAATTAAGTTATAACCTGAAGAATTCCTTCAAAAAACATTTTAGATGTTAAACCGATGTGCATTTCAGGAGATTCTTAACTTTTTAGCATTATCTCATAAGAAATTCAGAGTTTATTTGAAACTAACGAGTAAAGGAAATATTTATCTTAGCAAAATAATGTGTTTTAGGTATTAAAATTACATTACATTTAAATTGTTAAAGATATCAACAAATTACTTTTTGTAATTTCAAATAAAAATTGAATTTCTTTTAAAATGTAATTTCCAAAAAAAGTAAGAATTTCCATCATGTTTAAAGCAATCTTTCATCAGGTTACATCTTAAGTTTGACACCAACCAGACAATTCAGTTTCCGTGAATTAAGCTTCCCTTTTAAAAATGAAAAAGACAATCAAAATTACAGCCAAACATTTAAAAACGCGAGAGCAACAAATTGGCCCAACTATCAATGATGTCCATTACGAAGCATCCAACATAAAACATACTCCTTTAAATAATTTGTTTTTAATAATACAAATTACTAAAGGTGTTAACAGAATTAAACAATTGTTTACAATAAAAACCGTGGATTTTTTATACCATGGTTTTGACAGTACAAAACGGCTCAAGAATGTCACTGGATTTTGATCATTCGTTTGATTTGTGCTTCAATCGGATTTTTAACATATGATCAAAAACAATGAAACATTTCTCAAAGCATCCAATTAAAATACGTCTCAATCTTTTCAAGAAATTTTGCCACCAATTACAGAAAAAATGCCTCTTGAGAACATAACAGGACATAATAAATTTGTCAACATGATGCACTCTTTGATTTTCTGGTTATCTAAAGCCCACACACACACACACACACACACAAAAGTGAGGCACACAAACAGCAATACGGAATACCGATGTCAAAACGACGTCATGGCCAATGTTGTGTCTGACCACATTGACGTCACCATTCCGTATTGCCGTTTGCACCTCGTTCGTGTGATCGTAACAAGGGCTTTGCCATACGTCAACGGCTGGCACGTACTGCAATACGAAATAGGGACGTCACAGCCAACGCTGTATACCACAATGCAACGGTTCCTGTCACATAATTACGACTTCACTATTTCCATATTGTATTACGTGCTGCTGGCTGTTAACGTATTTAGAGATAACGAGAGTTTTAAGCCTTCGCTGTGTGGCTTCCTCAACAAAACAAAAAAGTCTTGATACATACAAGTTATACGCAAATGACCAACAATAACAACTGAAGATGATGGAATACTTATTATTCTCTTACAATCGCGAGTTTATTCCTCACAAATCAACCGGGGCCAACTACCATGTCTACATGAACTTAATTAAGCAAGATAAATTACAATTCTAATTAATGTGCAATTGAATGTTTTTTGTTTTGTTTTTTTTATAAGACGATCAATGTTTTTTGTTCAAATGTTGTTGTTTTGTTTCCTTAAAAATCAAGTTTTGGTAAAATTGGAAGAAGTTGCCTCGATGTAACGATCGAATTACGTGAAAGTGAGGAGAGGACCACTACAAACAAGTTTGTATTTCTTTTTGTTTGGTCCAAACTTGTCGACGACCGAGGCGATGAAACAGAAAAAAAAGTAAGACCAATATTAAATTAAGGTGGAATCAGGATGAAAAGAAGCGAAACGTCTTTAGCCATCTTCCTTCGGTGGTGTGAACCATCCTTTAAAAAACAAAACAAAATGGAAGCGGGTTTAATTACGTACAATTGACACAAATAATCCATTTTTTTCAATAGTGTCTTCACCGTTCTTCTCGTGTATCTGGACCAATGATTTAAAGGACTGTTGGGCTCTTGCTAGACTGTACTGCCCCTTCGTTGCTCCGAACTGAATCCTTGCTTTTCCTTTGACGAGCGTAGCAGCAATTTGCATTATGATGGCTTCGACCGTGTAAGCGCTGCTCCACCCCTTAAAGCAAACAACACCAATATTATTATATCTTTCTTATTATAATCCCGTGTTTATAGCCGTCATTTAGCATCATGTTCACTGGGATTTATCATCAGAGAGGATGAAGATAGTTAAGTGGTGCGACGTCGATAGCGACATTAATGTCCACTAATGGCAGTTAAGCCCAGGTTACGATTAAGTGCCGCACAAACGGCAATACGGAATAGTGACGCCGCAAAATAACCTTTCATCCATTTTAAAAGGCGACTAAGTCAAACGTTAACATCAAGTTTTTTCTACGATTAATTCCAAACCTGTTTTGTGAGTAACTCCATGCATATCGCTCCCCCACCGAGAACGTAGCCACCGGATATCATAGGTTGGACGACACGGACGAAAGGAGGTTCAAACGGATACGTTTCCTATAGAAATGCAGAATGAATCTTCATATTTATACGAAACAAAGGTAAGGGAGAAAGAACTTAGGAAGAAATTAGCTCTCACTTTGAAGAGCATGTTGAGAAGAATGTGGTCCCTGCCCTCCTTTTCTTTGAGGAGGACGAGATCGTTGTGCAACGGACTGTCGGGATCTACGTTCGTGAGCCGCACGTTCCATTCGTATAAGCTGTCGTTCACCAATTCCACGCTGTACAAACCTGAGAATGAGAAAACATTATTATGGCCAAAGGTATGCATGAAACGTACAAAACGCCATAATGGCACTTCCACACTATGATAATCAAATTAAATACAAAATAAAAAATGCACACATTTCTTATCTTAGGAAATTTGCATAAAAGTCCCATAATTACACTTATTTAAAAAAGCATTTGCTGCTCATAAGAATCAATTTAAAGGGGGTTTTTTTTTAAACTAAATTGTCTTGATTTTCCATTTTCCATTACTGCTTCTGGTGATTGCGACTAAATTATTTCACAGCACACAGCAAAATATTTTCAGTCCAATCCCTTAGAACAGTGGTCTCCACATTTTTTTTATTGCACACCCCTAAGACAGATAACATAAACAGCCCGGAAATAAGGAATAGTCCCAACCATAGCGGCACACTTTTGTGTATAGCCTCCCTTCTCCAAAGGATAAGGAAGCTATACCCTTCCTCACATGGTACAAAAGTGTGCCGCTTGTTTAACAATAAGCGTTGCTGTCTGCCCTTTCTACGTGTCGCCGCTAACAATTCCTCGTCTATTTAGTGTTCATGATCGTGTAATTTAAAAATATAAGTTAATATTTGTTATTTTTTAATTAATTTTCTCATTTTTTTCTGTCAATATAAAACTTGTCTTAGTAAAAAAAAAAAAATACAAAAGCCCACTGTGGAGATCACTGCTTTAGAATATAGTATAAAAATTATTTGTTTTAACACACAAATATTTTTGATTCCTTGTATTTTGTGTTAAACGATTTCCACTTAACTACGACGAGTGTTAACTGTGGTTTTGCTATATAATATACATGGGCCTTACTTAGTGTTTAGAACGAACCAAAGCATCTTTAAAACTCGAGAAAAGAGAGATTCGAGAACGAAAAATAAAAGGAGGCAAAAAGGATACCCTTCTTAAAACTGTCCGATCGGTAAACATCTCGCAGTTCCTTCATCAACCTGTCCGTCGCTTGAACAGAGCCAGACACGGATCCTTTCAAGTAATCCTGCCTTTGGTTCTGTCGCAACCTTTCCAAAGTTGCAAAGTGTTCGCTGCTGATCTCCTCCTCTTTTGTCTTTTCCGCGTTTGTACTGAAAAAGTGGGCAAACAGAAAACGGGAAAATACAAATGAAGAACAAGAAAAGCTAGAAGAAAAATAAAACACATTTAAGAAGAAAAAGAAACGGACATGCATCTCGTCTCCTCCTCCATTTCTATGTGAAGGTCGTCTTCTGCGTCTTCGTCCTCATCCTCCGAACTCTCTTCCATCGCTTCAGCGTTCACCTAAGAAGGAGACATCAGCACCAAAAACGACTCATATTTCTTCAATCTTGTCTCTTTTTTATTTATCACTCACCTGTACAATGGGTACAACTTTTAATTGATCCAGATCCGGTGGTTCTGCGACTGAATGTTGCCGACACATTTCTCTGATCAAAATTCTCACTTGTTGTAGGATCTGTGTAAAAAAAACCCAATGAAGAGACGCTAGCAACCTGTAATAATCCTACAATGACGTAAAACCATCATCCACACTCACTTGGTTGTCCTTTCCGACCGTGTTGCTCAATACTTGGACTGCGTTCGTGATACTCGTGTCCTCCGATTCGGCAAACCAAACGGGAGGCGTCGAAGGATAAGTTTCCTAATCGATCGATTGAAGCATGAAAAAAAAAAAAAAAGAAAAACAAGACTTTAATTTCGAACTCTTTTTTTTTGTTTCTCTCACCCACTCTATCTCTCTCTCTCTCTCTCTTTTTAGTAGGACCATTCATTGTCAGTGAGAAGAAGGAGTAAACTAATTTACTAAAACTTTAAAAGTATCTTCATGTTGATATTTTTTTAGGAATGGGTAATTCGAATCCTCGAATTCCGCGAATCTTGAAAAATATTCGAAAACTCGAATCTTCGCGCTTTTTTTCGTCTTTCGAATCCTAACCTTAAAAAAAACTGTTAAAAACTTTGGTAAAATTAGTTTTAACTCCATTGACGTCCAATAGAAGCGTCCACTAACAAAAAAACCGGCAATTTCGGTGGTACCTGGATCACCAATATCATCACCTTGTGGCCCTGACCTTGAGTGCCACACTTGTTTTTTTTATTATTATTAATTTAATATTTAATATTATTTCATTTATTTGAATCTTCTTACATAGGATTCTTATATGAAGGATTCGAGAGATTAGAGAACCTTTTGTTATTCGGAATTGGATTCGAGAAAATTTAGAATTCGTCCCACCTCTTAATATTTTTCAAAATAAGCTTTTTATGTTAGTTTGAAAATGACCCAACATTAAGCAGACGATTTTCGTTTAATATTTGTTTACAAAAAGCTTAAAACGTATCAAAAATACGAAAATACACTCAGGTGATTGAAGTACACACTTCTAGTTTCTAAAACAGATTCAAGTTTCTCTTAAATTTTGCTATTCCCGAAAATACAGAATATTCAAAGAGTTTGAAAAATTAGCCGTTCTTAAGGCATCTTTAAATATGTTTTGTTTACAAACACATCACTCTAATAAGCATTAGATGTGCATTTGCGGGTGAGAAGGAGGGGGGGGGGGAGGAAAAAGGTCATGAACTTAAAGGGTCATTTAGGGCAAAAGAGAAACAAAAGCGGAGACGAAGGGATTTCATCAAAAAAGGTAGCTTTTTTTGTTGGTTTGTTGTGTTCATTGACTGTAGAATAGAAGAACAAGGAAGTGAGGAATATTGTTGGCAAGACGACGAAGAGGAGGAGGAGGAAGGAATGAGGTAGGGGGGATGGTCAGTGGGGGCCCCACGGAGAGTGTGTTTACACTGCAGGGGCTCGATCGGCCCCTCACGGCTGGAATGATGGTTGTGCTCCAGATTGTCTTTTCTTGAATCTTGAAAAAAGCTCACAATGAAAAGAAAAACCAATCAATAGAGAGATCCACATAAAACACGCGTAAGTTATGACGAAAATAAGGAGAACAAAATCCATAATTGGAATTTGGAATATTATTAACTTTTACTTGGTTAACTAATTAATCATTAAGGGGCCAAAAATCTTTTATGCAAATTAACAAATGTAAAAAATGTCCAAATTGTTGTCTAGAAATTGTGAGTTTTATGCAAATAACATAATAAAATCCTCCAAAATATGCAAGAAAATTGTTTATTTTATGCAAATATAAAAACATATATATATATATATACGCAAAAGCATAATTAATTAAATGTCTGACGCCATTAACTGATACAAACAATGTGAAGCAAATCACAACAAAGAAATTATATAAAATCAAAACGATTTCGTTTAAGTTTGTTTACAAACAACTGATTTTCGAACTCTTCATTATTTCCGTCTTTCAGAAGAGCAAAAATTAAGAGAAACTTAAGTGTTTTAGAAACTAGAAGGGTAATTCAGTCACCTAATACCTTGTACACACGAGTTAAATGAATTCAAATTAAATATGTTTACAAGTGAATTTATACGGAATCCAGTTAAGGACATGAGAACCGAATAAAAATTGACTTTATTATTAATAATTTTAAATTGAAAAATACTAAATCAATATTTTGTCAATAGTTTAGGATTATTAAATTTAAGTATTAACTCAATATTTTCAGATTAATTATTAACTGAATAAATTGAATTCGACGACATATTGTTTGTTTGTCCTTCACACAGGGCTCCTCTGTAGAACACGTTTATTATTGAAATGCATTTCAATTTTCAGGTGTGTACTAGGTATTAAGAGTATTTTCATGTTGTTATATTTCAAAATAAACCTTTTTACAGACCAAATTATTTTGAAAAATAACAAAAAACACGAAAAAAAAAAAAAATATCAATGATTAGAATGACTCAATCACTTATTATGAAATAAGTGATTGAACTACCCCCCCCCCCTCTCTCTTTCTCTCTCTCTTTGTTTCTAAACACATTCAAGTTTATCTTAATTTTTGCTCCTGAAAAACAGAATAACAGAAAGAGTTCGAGGTCCGTTTACATTTTCAAACGGGACGGATTAAAAGGATAAACCGATGAACGGGACGAACATTTGGGGTAACGCTAAAACCCAAAGAATTATAGAATTGGATGAACACTATACTTTTTTATACATCGGTTATTAGGTGGGGTTACGTTAAAATCAGTTTGTTGCACGGAGGTCTGCGCCCCCCCCCCCCCCTCCCCCAGAATGTAAAAAATTTCGATTTAAAACATGATTTGTGTTTTATGTACCCATGTTAATAGTGTTCATCCATTTCTATATGCAATATTGATGCGTTCTGTTTTAGGTTTTAGGATTACCCACGTCTTTCATCCGTTCATCGGTTCATCCTGACCCTTTTAAAACCACCTTAAGAAACCATTTATGGAGTTTTAGTTTTGCAAAAGAAGTTTTTTTGTGAAGAAATTACATGAAATTGTGCGTCTTTAATGGATTAAAACTGATTATTGCACATAATTAAGACACTCATAGTGCACCCAAAAGTAATTGGAATTGTGACTATGGATTTTATGCAAACCTTTAACCTTAATTAATTTTATCAGTTTTGCCCCAGACTTGAATTTTTAATATTGCCCAGACCTGACTGTAATATTATAACATAATTTATGCAAACTTTAAAAACTCAAAAGTCACTTTCCTCCACTTGGCTCCAGAATATCCCATAGACGAAACATAACATGAGAGATAACAACTCTTGTTGCTAACTAAATTGACCATAAAGACTAGAGAGATCATCTAAGACCCAATACATCATCATTCTACAGTGTGGATTGTCAGTGGCCTACTTTTTTTATTGGTAACTTCTAATGTACTTTTAGTACAGAAATAAAAAAACCCTCACTTCTTTTCTTGGTTTCATACTAGAAGAACTGAGATCTATGGGAAGGGGGGGGGGGGGAGAGAATGGTTCCGACTGACTGACTTGTTGGTTTATGCCTTGTTTTCACGATAGTTGCTGTCATGACAGCAACTATCGCGAGAACTGTCATCGTGAAAACCACACGATAGTCACTATCGCACTGTCGCGATACTACTATCACAACTATCTCGTTTGACTAGATAGTTGATAGTACTGTCGCGATAATAATAGTTGTTCAGTGACCGCTTATAAGTAAAATATCTACTTTGTAGGGAAATTTGGCTTCTGGAGGGAGAGAGGCAACATTGTTGTTGACTCAATGATATCCTATGAAGTAGACGTCACACTGTCATATGACAGAACTATCACGTTTACTTCAAGACATGTATAGACAGTTGCTATCGTGATAAGAGTGAACTATCGCAACTTTCATGACAGCTACTCTCACGAAAGAACTATCGCCACCGTGAAAACGAGGCCTTAAGTTCGGACCTCGTGTATTTGACATCCCTTTCAGAGAAAGAGATCTACCTGAACAATGAATGTGTCACCTGTCTCACTAATGTGTACGTGACATCCAACGAATGTTTATGTTGTCTGTTTGTGTCGTCACACTTTTATCAATTCATTAGTGCATTACAAACCAAGGTCTTTGATCGCATTTCATATTTTTAAGTTTAACCCACACATAAAGAGAGAGAAAAGAGAGACAAACTTTCATTGACCTAAATCACAGCTAACAATCTACTTTTACCGGCTGATCATTTTTGGTTTACAATTGAATGGGTGATTTAGGAGGGAGGGAGGTTCAAAGAGAGGGGGGGGGGGGGGGTGGAGGGGAAGAATTTGTCATATGTTTGTATTTATATCATTGTCAATATTGAAAACGGTGAACCCAGACCTCAGTGGTCATTGGTCAGCGTCACACATTATGCACATTTTTATTAAATAAGTAAATTTAAGAACGATTTCGGTGGAGTTTTTTTCAAAAAAAAAACGTTTGTCGTCTCGTTTTTTTTTTTTTTTTTTGAAGTCTCAGCCAAAATGATAAAAATTCATAAAAAGAGGGATTTTTCTGGTCCCGTCTTAGAACAGGTGAAATGGAGGGACAACAATTGAAGTGAAAATCCATTGTTAAAAAGACCATTCATTCAGACAAGAAGGAGAAGAAGGTTCTTAGCTTCTTACAAATAAGAGATGGGGGGAGGGGATCCTTAAGCTGTCCGTCAGGTCCGGTCAATTGCCGACCAAAAAAAAAAAAACTTACCGAATATTCACCTGTTTTAACTTTTTCAAATAATTTTTTTTTTAAAAAAAAAAGGTGCCAAAATTTACGCACAACATTCTAGTAAATTTATGTTATATAACAATTGGCTTTTCTT
Source organism: Brachycybe producta (assembly GCA_036925085.1). Lineage (NCBI taxonomy): Eukaryota > Metazoa > Arthropoda > Diplopoda > Playtdesmida > Andrognathidae > Brachycybe > Brachycybe producta. The sequence goes on from JAUPFP010000004.1 coordinate 5,864,302, forward strand.
TTGATATAATTGATTTTATTTTCAGCTCCATTTTTCACTGAAAACAATGAATTAACCCGTTACGGAAACAAGGTTTCTCAAAATGTGGCCCACATACCCATAAAGAGCTATGAATATGCGGCTCTTTTGGGAGTCCCACCCACCTCTATTTCTCTCTCTCTCTCTCTCTCTCTCTCTCTCTCTCTCTCTATGCCTCCCTTCTCTCCTTTAACAAAAGTGGCCCACCTTCAGGACAATGACTCAATGAAAAAGGAAAAAAAAAGTGAAAATATTTCATGGATTTGGATTCACACAAATTGTTCCATTTATTAATTTCAGGAGTAAAACAATGCAACAACAAAAAAACCTACAAGAGAACGAGGCTCAATAATAATAATAATGATGATGATATGAGAAGTGAAATTTATTTCAGCTTTTTCAGGTCACTTCATTTACAAAGAATTTCGTGTAAGAAAAACGAATTAAAAGGATTAAACCCATGTATTTTACACATAGAAAGTGGCGACCCCTTCATGTCGTAAACACAACGACAAAACAAAAATAACGGGACTAATAAGAAAAAAAAAATTACGAAGACAAACGACGTGATTGGTTAAAAAAAACCCATTGATGACGCATTAAGAAATCCCACCCCCACCTTCTTAATTCTCTATCACTGCCATTCGGTAAGCAACCAAAAAATCAGATGACGTCATTCTGTAGCACTAGAAATCATGGGCTTACGTAGGTTACTGATGCGGAGCTGCACTCTACATCACAGCTGAATATCCAATTCTAAATTTCATTAAAAAAAAAAAAAAGAGCGGGGGGGGGGGGGGGGATGTGGTGGAGAGTATCCATTGAATGGTTGTTTTGACAGAAGCGAGGCGTTTTTACACCTGCAAGCTGTTAGGCGTTCAACTTCGGTCTTCAACCTTCTACTCTCTAACAACCCCCTTCCTCCCTCTTCCACCCTCTTTCAAATCTAACTCTTCTTATCTGTCAATCATCACCAATAAACACCTTATGCTAATTACTTCGTCATGTGAATGTTTTCATATTCATTTTGGGAGGAGATTTAACTCAATTAGTTATGATGAGGGGGAAAGGGGTGGAGCTTATCGTAAAGGAGGAGGAGGAGGAGGAGGTGGATCAAAAAACGAAAGGGGAAATAATCGTAAAAAAAAGAAGAAAAAGAGGGAAGGAAGAGTTCAAAGTGAAAGAGAGATAAAAAGTATGGGGAGTTGGGTGATAATTTATAAAAAAAAAGCCCATCTCCTTCTCCTCCTCATGTGTTTTAAAAAGTCAAAAAAAAAAAAAAAAAGAAACTCTCTAAAACAATGAATTTTCTCTACAAAAAAAGCAGAAATGACCTAAACGAGTTGATTTCAAATGGTTCCTGTAGAATTTCAGATGTGAAAGTGAATAAAAATGAAAGAGTTTTGTGTGAGTGTACAGATCCGTCCATTGGATACATGGATGATCAATCATATGATCATCATTATTGTTTTGTTTTTTTTCTTCTCTCTTTCTATTCACTGAATAATGTATACTCACTGTAATATTCGCATGGATGTCGTACTTCCGTCCATTTTTCCCAATGAAACGACAAGTTAGTTCGTCCACTGAGGCTGCCACCACTTGAAACCTGTCGTGGTTTTTCTGAAAAACAGATTCCAATGTCTTTATCTCTTGCTTGAGAGTATTCAAGCAAGCCATCTTATATTTTTCAAACAATCCAAAAAAAAACGTAACAGATGTTTTTTTTCTCTCTCTCTGACTCTCTTCACTTCTCTATCTCTTAATTTCTCGTGTGTCTCTATGGAGTTTTCACTTAATACAATATAGGTGATGATGATAATAGAAAGAAAAAAAAAAAACACAACCAAAACACAATTGGCAACAAAATGGCCGCCTCTGACTTATTTCCCACAATCCTCTCTGTTTTCCATCCCTCCTTGTTTTTTGTATTGATTGGAAAAGAGAGGCGGAGACTCTGTTTGCCGCTAGGTGACAGGGCTGTACAAAGAAAAAAACATTCTCTCATTATGTAAAGATTCAACTAAAAAAGGGGCAATAAATTATTGTATTGTATTTAATCACTGTTAAAAATGACCTTTTTTGTTGCATTTAGGTAGATAAAGTAAATATTTTGTATTTCACAGTTGAGTTTTTTAGTTTTTTCACCCACGGTTTAGTATTAATATTGTTGTCAAAATTCCCGCGAAAATATCATCTGTAGTTCATCCTGAGATTCACTTCCGTATTTTCTACGAAATTTCTCTTCACGCTTTCAATTACAGTTACAATTATAATCAATACAAATATAATCAAACATTATTGAACATTTAAAAATCAAATATAAAATATAGAAAGAAAATATCTGTTAACTGAATTGTTTTAAATTAAAAATCCCGAATTCTTCTCATGTAAAGATATTTACGTTCTTGTATCTGGCAACACTAAACATCTACTTATTCGTCTTTAATGAATAGTCGCTTTTTGCCCTTTTGTGTCCTTTAACAATAACTTACTTTATCTTAAAAAATTCTTTACAAATGTGATTGAAATTAAAGAATGACTTTTTAGACGTCTTTAAACCATTTTATATAATACAAAAACCAACTCAATTTGATATAATATGTTTTATCTTAGATGATATCGACGAATGAAAATAAATATTAAGACACAAAATGACTTAATTATTACTGAGAATGAGAGTAGTATCGCCGTACTGATCGGCGGCTAGAAATTTATTGAAGAGAACTGTTACCATGGCAACGGTGATTTTCTACAGGCAATTGTGCCCAGCATTACAATTTCTTTTGCTCCACCCTTTTATGACGTCTGACTAAGTAACAAACCAATTCGAAATTATAAAGGGCGGAACATGTGACGTCAGATTAAGTAACAAACCAATTATAAATTAATGACGTTCATAAAAGGGCGGAGCAATAGAAATTCTAATGCTGGGCACCATTGCCTGTTGATTTTCTAAATACTAGCTAAAGCGCCATAATAAAGATTCCGGTTAACCCTTTCTGCACTTTTTATACGATCACAAGATTTCTTCTCTTGGTTTTGTTATGGCGGATAATCGGGAGCCTCCTCCTCTTTTTGACGAGGAAGAAGTCGACGACGAAATTGGACAAAGGCATGTTCACGACCTCGACGATGATAATGAAGATCTATTTGCATCTGCTGTGCAGGTAAGAAACATAATAACGACTACAAATACTTGTATAAAACCTTAGAGGTTTGGAAAACGGTGTGATCGCCCCCCCCCCCCCCGTCCCCTCTCTTCTCTTCTTCTTCGCCGCCCATTCGTTGGTTTTGGATGGGCTTCTGTGGCTTATTTTGTTTGGCTTCTTCATACGGTTCTTTCAGTCAGGCATGCTATGTTCTAATATTGTGTATTATGTTTTTGTTGTTATTTGTCAGTCTCACGACTCAATCCACAGCACCACGACCACCAATGGACATCAAGGACCACCTCTACTTTCAAGCGATGATTTATTTTCAGGCAAGTTCCCTTCGAGATGTTTATAACAAACTGGAGTCCAGATACGCTGTAACGTTGTAAGTGCCTTTTGATTAGGGGGAGGAATCGAGATAAAGTTAGACGATGATGAATACGATGGAAATGGAGGTAAAGGAATAGGAGCAGGAGGAGGACGTGATAGACCTTACGAGAATTCAACGTTTATGAGCGCAACATCATCGGACGAACATGCTCCAGCCGCAACAACGACTGTGACGACTGAAATGATGGGATGTGGCTCGGTGGTGGGCGGATCCAAAGGACGAGTGACAAATATGGAAGAGGTTAAGAATAGAATTTTAATTTAGTTTATAATGTTTCTATTGATAAGTTGTGTTTTTTTTTGTTTCGTAGGTAGATGACGAGGTAGGAGATCAGTTCATCGAGATCAGCATAACCGATCCACTGAAGATAGGAGAGGGTATGAGTGCCTTTATGGCTTACAAAGTAAGAACGGCGACAGTCACGAATCCTCTTCTAAGTTGTCATTGAAATTGGATGTTTTTTCTTTTTCTTTCAAAGGTCTGCACCAAAACAAATCTGACGTTCTTCAAAAACAAACAATTTCACGTCATCAGGAGATTCAGCGATTTTTTGGGTTTGCATGAGAAGTTGGTCGAGAAGCATAGTCACCTCGGACGAATCGTTCCTCCAGCACCGGAGAAAAGTGTCGTAGGAAAGTCTTGTTATAGTTTTTAGTACTCTGTTGGTTGTTTACGGTGGCTCCATGATTGAAATCCCATCCTCTCATCATGGTTCTGCAAAAATTTAGCGTTTTCAAGCAAACGCTTTTTCAGGAAAACTTTAAATGGCAGTTTGAAAAAAGGCAAAAATAATAAAGAAAAAAAAACTGAAAACTAATCATTTTCAAACTACTATTTAATGTTTATTTTTTAAGATATTATCATGAAAAAATCTTTTAGCCTTATCTTCTACCATTTTAGTTTTCTAAACAATTTAATTTGTTATCAACTGTTGCTTCAGAAAAAAACTTTTACTTGACATTTATTTGGTCTATAACATGTATTGGAGCCATCTTAATTTTTTTTCTGGTGACAGGCATGACCAAGATCAAAATGTCGAAAGAAAGCGATAGTAGTGCCTCTCTGGAGTTTGTCGAGAAAAGACGACACGCTTTAGAACGCTTTCTGAATCGTACGGCGGCTCATCCAGTTCTGCGTATGGATCCCGATTTCCGAGAGTTTCTCGAAATGCTGGAAGAGCTTCCTCGGGCAACAAACACTTCCGCATTGAGCAGTGCTGGGGTTTTACGTCTCTTTAATAGAATGGGGGATACGGTCAGCAAGATCACCTTCAAAATGGATGAATCTGATCCGGTAATGCTCTCATTTCAACTGGTGCCAATCACATGTTTAACGGGAAAAATTATGTTTTGTCTTTAAAAGTGGTTCGAAGAAAAACAACAGCAGATCGAAAATCTTGATCAGCAGTTGCGAAAACTTCATAATAGCATTGAAACTCTGGTTCATTATAGAAGAGGTCTTTAGACGGAGTTCTTGTTTGAATGTAGAGTTTGTTTTAATGATTTGTGTGGTTTTTAGAGCTTGCACTTTCTACTGGCGTATTCTCAAAGAGCGCCGCTATGTTGAGTAACTGCGAGGAGCACACGACTCTTTCGAGAGCTCTTTCTCAGCTGGCCGAAGTCGAAGACAAGGCCGATCAGATTCATCAGCAGCAGGCTAATCAGGACTTTTACATTTTTGCTGAACTTATGAAAGATTATATCAATTTAATCGGTGCCATCAAAGTAAATTGTTTATGTGTTACGAGCCTAGACACTACAGTATACGCTTGCTGTATGACGCCATAGGTGTTGAGTGAAGTTTCATGTGTCAAAAAAAGTTGGTCTTGATACTAGCTACCTTTAGTGCCTTTAAATTGAGTTTGGGACCCGGAGTCTAAGGTCTTTTTCAATTATGCTAATTTGCTCGACCCATGTTAAGTCATTGACACCAAAAAGGTACATTTTGCTAATTAAAGTGAGAATCCCACACGCTGGGAACATCACTTGGCTTTAAGAAAAATTGAGTGTATTTTTGTTATCTGTTCTTCGGGTATTAAGGTATTTTAAAGGTCTTTGAAATTGCTGTTTGGTTGCTACATCCATTGGGTTTCTTTCGATTAGCAGCCACAATTCATCATCTATGCTAATGCTATGGAGTTAAATCAGTTGCTTCGAAGGCGAAAAAGCTGTACAATTTCCTCTGCATTGAGGCTAAGTGGCTGATAATCGAAAGAATTTTCCACCTATTTAAGTAGCTTTGGAACCACAACATTAACCACTTTTCATGCCACTTGCAGCTCTGGAGTGTCTCTAGGCTCTTAATGCATTCATGTTGCCGTTTTAGCTATCTACTGATAAAACACTATATTTTTTTTAAAGGATGTGTTCCATCAACGTGTTAAAGTTTATCAGACGTGGCAACACGCTCAGCAGATGCTTATGAAAAAGCGCGAGCAAAAGGCGAAACTGGAAATGATGACAAAGACGGACAAGATCACGCAGGCTCGTGAAGAAGTCGTCGAGGTTCGTGTTTCTCACTTTCTGGGTCACGAATACGTTGACACACTTAAAAGTGACTTATTTTTCTGTTTAGTGGGAAGCAAAAGTGGAAAGGGGTCACGAAGAATTCGAAAACATCTCAAAGATGATTAGAAAGGAGATCGATCGGTTCGAGTACAATCGTATTAAGGATTTCAAAGATACGATAGTCAAGTACATGGAGTCCCTGATGAACAATCAGCAACAGGTGATACATACGTCTTATGTGTTGTAACTTTCGTTTTGCTTATTTTAAAATATGCAAAATGAAAGGGAACACGTAATAAAACCCTGGATTATGAAACAGCAGTTAATCGAACTCAGGTTATTCGGCGTTTTAGATGCAACAAAAAGAAGAAATTTGAATGCATCTTAGAAACATAGAAGAGCAAATGAATCACATAATCGTCAGGTTAACTACTTTTAAAATATACTTTTGCCAAACAATTTGAAAAAAAAAAATTCGTTTGCTGACGTCAAAGAACTTTAGTTTGCTTATTTTCAAATTGCTTTAAAGTTTATTTTTTATTAACGATATCAATCTGAAAATTTTCTAAGTGATTCATTTGCTTTTTTTAGAGGAATTGGAATGTGTTTTAGAAGCTAAAGGATGGCTCAATCACGTAAGGGTATTTTCATGTTGATATTTTTTTGAAAATTAACTTTTTTATAAACTGATTAAAGTTAGGTCATTTTCAAACTCATATAAAAGTTATTTTAAAAGATAGCAACATAAATACATCATTAAGTGTTTGAGCTACTCCTCTAGATTCTTGAACACATTCAAGTTTCTCTTCATTTCGCACCTGAAAGACAGAATAATTAGAATTCAATAGGCTTTAAAACCACGTTCAGAAAACTAAACAAATAAATGGATCGTGTAAAGGTATTTTCATGTTTATGTTGGGTAAAATTAGCTTTTCATGGCAATTTTAAGTTTTTTATTTTTCGTTTTTCACTTCAAGTTGGGTCTAATTAGTAAAAACCATAAAACGAGCATGAAATTATTATATTATAACATGACGCATTTATTTTTCTAGTTTCTAAACCTTTATTGTGACGTTTCTAGGGACGTTTTAAGTTATAACTTATCAATATTCTCATTTCTTTTTTTTTTTTAATAATTTTCAGCTTATCAAATGTTGGGAAGCTTTTTTACCTGAAGCTAAAGCAATCGCTTAACAGAAATATGAAACATTTGGTAGAAACTGGTATTTGAAGTAATTATTTTTTTTTGTTTATTTCTATGAAAAACTTATGTCAATTGATACATTCCCTATCGGTTAATTATTATTCCAATCTATAGTTAGTAAATTTGTTTGTTAGTTTTAAAAAAAGAAGACCATGAACGATTCACAAAGAGTGGTCTCGTGGTTTTGTGGCGTGCTTTCGTGTTTTTTTTTTCTTCTTCTTCTTTTTCTGTTTATGTGATACAGAAATATATATATTATTGCTAAATATATTATCATAAAAGTTATTTTGTTTTGAACAAATATTATTTCTTTTAAAAATGAAATTTCCTGCTTGCAGAACTAACTATGTCATAAAAAAATGAGGGTGGGGGTGGGCCACCTGGGGTGGGTTCATTGAAATGGCTGTTTTGAGAATGTTTGCCAAAAATACACATAGAAGTCAATAGCATCATGTGATTCTGTCAAAATACGAGCTAGTTTACGAAAGACCTCAAAAAGAAAACTGAGAAACATTTTTTTTTTTGCAAGAAATAATTTGGTATTTAACAGCTGTTAAAATAATATAATATTATAAAAGTGATAAAAACTGTGGAATTGAATGGTTATTGTTTAGATTATTTCAAAGCTGTCACTAATTTTAGGTGGCTCTTATGTCAGGATTGCTAATTTTTATTTACTTATTTGAAGAGTGAATTTCAAGTGGATTTTTTGTTTTGTTTTATTTAACAAAAAAATGTCAAGCATAATGTGGAAATTATATAAACGCATTCTGTTCATTTCTACTCAAGTTTTAAATGCAAGAATAAAACTTGACACTTAAAACTTGAAGCCTGAGTGCAGAGTTTCAAAATATAAAAACCCTGTTTAATGTTACCAAAGAAAATAGGGTTTTAAATGTTTTTAACCCTGTTCAGAGGGTTCAAGTAAAAATCAAGTGCCAAGTTTTCTTCTTGATTTTAGGCCCTAGAAATGTTTGACAGTTACATTGTATATCATATATCAGTATCAGTAGTAAAAAAGAATGATACAACAGTGTTAAGATATTGCATAATATATATGTCGCATCCATTTGGTGTAACTGGCCATTACACGAAATGTATGTCCATTTCGCGTTCTGCATCAGACCAATTTATGCTCACCAAATGGATACGATATACACACTGTGTATAAGGAATACTTCTGACAGGTTAATATTACAGTCGCTGCACTGTAATTTGAACCTCGTAAGGTTATGACGTAATAGGGGTTTACCAAAAAAGGGCGGGATGTGTCGTTATATACCAATTAGGCCCTACCCCTAATTTATCAGACAAACCGACACGTCTAGCTTAGAGTTACAGTGAGGCGACTATAAATGTTATTTATGGAACAACAGCTGGGTTCCGTTATGCGCATCTGTAATTACTGCAAACGAAAGGATTACGTCATACGCCTATGTTAGCTGTTTGATGTGAGTAGTTATTTTTCTCTTTCAGGTGTGGCCATTTTGTGTCAAAAATTCTATTTATGAACTACTTTAAATAGAGCGTCGTAATAATTATCGTCTACTTTTACGATGCTTTTCAATGTTGTGGCCATGTCGCCATTATGGGACCAGGCGGGAGTAGCTGTTGAGTTTGCTCTCGGGAGAATGAGAGTGCATAAATTCTGCGGTTATCAGAGTGTCGTGTTCTTTTTGTAGATCACCACTGTCCTTGTTGATGTCGACGTTGGGGTTTTTTTTTGTTGTGTTGGTATTTTTCTTGCACAGTTTTTGTTGAGAAAGTGAGAAAAGACCAGTGATTCTTCTATCTACTTGAGTCATTTTTGTTTTCATTCTGCTGCTGCTGTTGTTAAGAGGGTTATTTTCGTTCGTGGTTTTTAAACTGATTCAGCTGATTTCTTTCTTTGTATTTGTTGAGTCACATGCTTCTTATATTTGGCTTAAAAGGGTTAAGATTAGAAAGTAGATCGTCTCTCCTCCTAATAGCAGTGTAATGACTTGTTTTGTGGTTCTAAACAATGCGTGTAGGTGGCATTTGGTCTAAATGAGTGTGCCAAATGGTCTAAACGTAATGAAACGAATTTTTTCAAGTGTAAAACAACACGTTTGTGAAATTTCTCTTGTCTGTTTCTCTCTTAGAACACGAATGGTCAACTTGTTTCGATTCTTAATATGCTGGACAGTTGTTCAACGACGTCGGAGGCGATGACCGCCACCTCCTCCTCCTCCTCTTCCTCAGAAAATGACAGTACTTCGCTCAATTATAGAATTTACTACGCTGCAAGAGATGGAATGGTGATCACACTTTACGCTCTTCTCGCAGACAAAGACGAAGAAGAAGTGGGGAAGGTTTTGAACCGACTAGTGGACGATGAGGGACAAAAATGCAGTCCTCTAATAATAGCGGCAAGGAACGGTCATGATAAAGTCGTTAGGATCCTCCTCTCCAAGTTCCGTCCCGATGTGGAACAAGAAGGAACCGTCAAGTTCGATGGTTATGTCATAGAGGGAGCTAGCCCTTTGTGGTGCGCAGCCGGAGCAGGGCACATTAACGTCGTGAAAACGTTGGTGAAGTACGGAGCAAATGTGAATCATCCGACGCGAACGAACTCTACTCCGTTAAGAGCGGCTTGTTTCGATGGCCGCCTCGACATCGTAGAATATCTGACCGAGAACGGAGCAGACATTCAGATTGCTAACAAATACAATAACACTTGCCTTATGATTGCTTCTTACAAAGGTTTTCTAGATGTGGTCACCTTCTTACTGAAGATGGGAGCGAATCCAGACGTGAAGGCACACTGCGGAGCGACGGCACTTCATTTTGCATCCGAGTGTGGACACGTACGAATCGTTGAAGAACTCTTAGCACATGGTGCTTCTATCGTGAGTAACGAGTATTCTATGACGCCGCTCGTTGCCGCAGCCGAGCGAACACGGAGCGAAGTCGTAGAGTTCCTCATTTCGAGGCCCAAGTGCGGACGAGCCGAGAGGATTGAGGCGCTCGAACTCCTCGGAGCGTCGTTCGCGAATGATAAAGACAATTACAGCCTTGAGAAAGCGTACGACTATTTACACCGTGCAATCGCTGAACGGAATGTGGAAGGATTGGATAGGCTTTCAAAACCAATCGTGGCAACTATCGAAGCGTATGAGAGCAGAATCGAGTGCCAGGTAGTCGAGGAGTTGGAAGCTATTCGCTATAACGCTCACGCGTTGCATATGGAAGCGCTTGTCATTCGAGAAAGGATTCTCGGACCTCATAATCCAGAAGTGCCTCATCCAGTCATTTTTCGTGGTGCCGTGTTTGCGGACTGCGCCAAATTTGACAAGTGCATTGCTCTTTGGATGCATGCGTTGAAACTGAGGCAGAATAATCGATTATCTGTTACGAAAGACCTTCTTCGTTTCACGCAGGTTTGTTCTCGTGTGATGTTCAGTTGCAATTTACAAGATTATTAAATACATTTCCAAATAAAACACACCCCTATAATGCTGTTGAGGGGGAAGGGGGCGGATCATTGCAGAAAAAGTAACGACATTATCATATGACAGTAAATTGTCTTACCGTGCTCATAGCACAGGGCGCTCATTACAGAATTAAAATCATAAAATTGCGAGGTTCATAGTTTGTGACGTTACTGCTTATGATCTATCACTTTATGACTTTAATTTCACCTATCAAGGACAGTCGTAACACGTGACAATATTTGTCATATAATAATGTTGTGTTATTTGTTTTTGTGACTGTTTTAAGATTATGAGATGTGACAATTTACTGTCATTTGACAGTTTTATTATTAAGGCAATCAGAAAGATGCGTTTTTAAGTCACGGAACCTGTTTAGAGGCTAAACTTTGTTATATGTAGCCTCGAAATTCTGGCCTCTTAACCAGATTCGTTGGCTGAAAAACGCATTTTTCTGGTTGCACAAGGAGCGCGCCAATCCGAAGTTGTTATTCATTTGCATAATCTGTAATAGTCGCTGCTTGTAAAATGTTTTAATCACGAATTTTTGTGGTCGTTTCTTACAGGTATTTTCTCAGATGTTGCATACGGGTGTTGAATTATCGTTTAGTTATGTTCGTGAGGTCCTAGACTACGCCATTGTGGAATTAGAAAGAAATCGAGCAAAGTTAGTGTGTACGTCTGGCGAGGACCGAGACACCTGTCAAGAGGAGATGGATGGAAACATCCACACGGTTTTGTATTTACTCGTACTTTTGACTAAACTAGTTAAGAAATGTAGTTGGGAGGAGGAAATGAGCGTTTACTGCGAAGTCTACAAGTTGAACCAGATGGCGCTGAAGACGAGGCATGGTCAGAGCCTCTTGCATCTGACTGTCAACGCCGCCACGATGGTTGACGATTTTCACACAAACGACATTTGTAGGTTTCCTTGTGCTGCAACAGCCAAGCTTCTTATACAGTGTGGAGCCGACGTGAACGCGTTGGACAACGATAACAATACTCCCCTTCACCTCATTGTAGGTTATCAGAATCCGGTTATCGATTTTGGCACTTTGCACGCAATCATCGTTGCGCTGCTCGATGCGGGAACTCACATGGACACGGTGAATAACAAAGGTGAGACGCCTTTCGAAGCGGTAACGTCAGGAGTGGCCGCGATCATTCTGAAGACGAGAAGTGAACTCTGCTTGAAGTGTATGGCTGCCAAAGTCGTAAAGAAATTTAATCTGTCTTATCAGGGACAGGTTCCTCAAAGTTTAGAAAGTTTTATAGAACTTCACGGCATCCCTTGGATGGGATACCAATGACTTTTTTTAAAATTTCATATAATTGGGTTCTAAATAATTATATTATTTATACTGTACTTTGTGTAACATTTTACTTTACGGTATAATTATCAAATTTGATTTTCAGGTGGCCTTAAAATGTGTTCGGTTTCTGCAAAATACTTGATTAATTTGAGCTTTAATTTTTTTTTTTTGTTTATTGATTTCTAAGTGCCTAGTAGTTCTCTAAGTGATTAGTTGATTGAAATGTTTTCGGCGGATTATCAGATTGTAAATTTGGTCCAGTCTGCTGCATATGTGCAGTGAATTCAAGAGCCATCGAACTACAACCTGTCTATACTAATGTTTTCTAACTTAGGCCTATTTATTATATTGTCACAACAGACATTAACAGAAACAGCATATTTTTTTTTTTATAACAAATTGTGATTAATAATTAAATTTGCTTATTTTGCACGCTTTTTTTTATACGTAAATTTCTCGATTATGTCAGTGGCTCGGATTGTTAAACGTAAAATATTCTTGTTATCTCTTGGTTTTCTTAGTGATAACAAGTAATTATTTATTTAGTGAATTATTAATTAGTTTTTTGCGATGATATGCAGAATTAATTTTGTTATAAGAAAAAAAAAAACAAATTCAAATAAAAATGATATTTTTTGGTTTCATGATTTATAAAGTTTTGCCTCAGCTGTAACTAATCGGTTTGCGTAGGTATCACGCGTATTTTAAATTGCGATAATTCACATCTAGAGTTTGTGTATTTAACGCTATAATTGTTTTCGTGTGGTTTTCTTTTAATGACATTGTTTTTTTATTGTGTCACCTTCAACTTCATTTTTTCGCCAGTCTTTCAAAAATCGCGGTTGAAGTTTGTGTTTAGTTCTAACTTTGACTAAGCAATAAGACCGACCTTTAGCCTCCAACTAGTATTCTTTTGATTGCCAAAAAAGCATAGTTGTTTTTGCCTTACTAATTATACTTACACTTCAACATTGAAGTCAAGAACTTTTCAAGAAAAACAAAATGAAACTGAAAATCGACCAAACAGGTAAAAATATGCTAATAGACAATAACTGTGGGTATTTTTTTTAGCAGTCGCTTGATTTAAAGGTACGACTTTGGAGTTGTGATATTTGTTGCACTGAAGGCGCAAAATATGGCGAAAAAATCAAAAAAAATCTACTGCAATTGCTCCTCAAATACCGAATAACAAGAGTTAAAGGGACATTCACACTGTAATTTGTCCGTTTTCGATGACGACTACGATTAGGTTAACATTTTTTTTTAACAACTGTACTAAATGATTCTAACATTTTAATGATAAATTAATACTTTAATATTGCCAAGTTTCTGTCAGCAAGAGTCTAAAGCGAGAAGCTGATAAAATAACGGCAAAAAAACAGGTTTAAAATGGTTTTGTTATAATTTATGAAGCAAATTAATGTTTTGTCAAACTATTGCATAATGAATATCATATTTCCATGTTGATACTTTCGGTTTTAAGGTAAAAATTAGCCATTCAGAATGCTTTGGCGGAAGAAAATAAAAGAGAAACTTGAATGTGTTTAGAAATAGAATATAGAATACCATTCTATTCTATATCCTGTTCTGGAGGCACAAGTGAGAAATAAGTTTTAGCATCTCTGAAATTTCAGATTTATTATCTCTATCAATATCTATGCATGAAGTGCCAATACTGATATAAAAATTGCCACTTGTTATCATTATCTACTGGTCCAATTTAGAAGTTCCCGGTGTTCGTCCCGATTTCTAAATGCCTGTCCAAAACATGGCTTCACTCAAGTACATGAGTGGAAGACAGGCAGTTAGAAATCGGTCAGAACTTCAGTTGGCTCCGCCCTTGCTATGACGACCGGCAACTTCTAATAGGCTGGTTATGTAGTCTGACGTTGAAAAGGGCAGAGCATCTGACGTCAGACTACATAACCAGCCAATTAGAAGTTGCCGGTCGGCATAACAAGGGCGGAGCCAACTGAAGTTCTGACCGATTTCTAACTGCCTGTGAGTGGAAGTAGTAAATGTTGTCTCCCCTTCCTCTCTGCTAATGGCAGTCAAATTATATTTCAGATCTTATTTAATTTAAAAATTAATCAAATAAATGGATCTTAAATAAATAAATTTATTTATCTTCAAAATGTCGCCATAAAGACATCAATTCAGAGACAAAGAAACAACACGTCCAGAATAAAAAACTCTCTCCAACTTTGACCCTTGTCCCTTGGATGAATATTGACCTTTGACCGGATGTTACACCTGGCAACCAATTAAAATTCGTTTTTTATAATTTATTTCAAAAATGGCGCCATTTTCTAAATTAACATATATCGATGAGATCGATACATTCAACGAACATATGAACATAATCAGTTTCTAATTGGTTTGTTACTTGGTCTGATGTCATAAAAGGGCGGGGCAAACAACATTTTTAGTGCTGGGCGAAACTTGCCTGTGTTTTTTTTTTTTTACAGTGATTTTTCGGCGTTTTTTCTTTCTTCAGAAATGGTCTAAACTATGATTAGTTTGAAGTCTTTGGAAGGTTGTCTCGATGTTCTTGACGATAAACAGCGTTCACAATTATTGTAAGTAGATGAACGTGCGGTTTGTTGAACGAATCTTGTTTCTTTTATACTTAGACCAGGAGAATAATGGTCTAAGCTATAGTTTATACATGTGTAATAATATATTTTTTGTTGTTGTTTGTTCATTTTGATTAGAAGCAGAGATGTTGATGTTTGTGGTCGTGATTGCACAGTGGATGAGACCGTGCGCGTCCTACAGGCGCTCGTAAGAAATTTTATAAAACATTTCGGTTCAAATTAAGGGTATTAATTCTTAGATCATTACCTGGTCCAGGACAATGGTCTAAGATTAATCTCTCAAATTTATACCCTCCAAGATATGTAATTGTTCTATCTATTGAGGATGCACTAATTTACAGAAGATAAATTTATTGAATAGCTATTTAGATTCTTCCAGGAAAACATTTGAGGACAGCCAGTTAATTTGTGGCGAAACATACAAGATAGACCAAAAAAAAGTTCAGTTTACTGACGTGTTTTTAATAAACGTTTTGATTAGGAGCTGCTATATGATAATTTGTATGTTTGGCCACAAAGTAACGAAAAAAAGTGTAGTGAGGATAAGCGTCTGTTAATCGAAAGAATATCTGAAAAATTCGTTTTTAGCGATTCTGATGGTATGTGCGAATTTTAATTCCCGCAATTTTCATTTATTTAAGAATATGTTGAAAGTCTACGATGCTCAGTCTTTGAAAATAAACTTTTTATGGCACTTCTTTTAAAGACCCATTTAAAGTTTTTCACTTTAAACATCTTAAAGTGAAAAACTAAAGCAACAACAAATTTTACGGCGTAAAGCCCGTGAGACACTAAAATCGCATGTAATCTGCCCTTTTTTGTAGTTGCTTCTGGTAAAGGAGTTTCCTGCCGAAGCGGATCGCATCTGCATTTATCTACTTCATCGGCATCCGATTGGACGTGGATTCGTCGGCACACAATTATTACAAGGCTGCTACGGTACGAAGGAAGAGAACGTTGATGGAGCTGAAGCTTTGTGTCGAGATCTTTGTAAAGAAGTTGGTTTGTTGGTCAAGAGGATCTTTTCAGAAAAGGAAGAGGAGGAGGAGGAAGTAGACAATAAAGGACGAGTGTTTCGTGAAAGTCGTTTTATTCTGTTATCCAACATTGCATCTACGTTTCTAAACGATTTCGATAAGTGTTATCAATCAAAAAAGGGAAAAGAATTGCGACATCGCATAGATCGGTTAAAGTCAGATGGAGGAGACGTCAATGGCGTTTCTCTTTTTTCTCGTTACTGTGAGAATGTTAGGGCGTTATGGACAGAAGAACGACGTTTCCGGATACAAACTTCGTCGAAAGACATGGACGATCTGTTTGTGCTCTTTTGGGAAATTTTAGTTCACGAACTTGAAAGTATTTTGGACAGGTTTGCAACGCTGTCTCCTTCGACAGACGACACGAGTGGAAAACGATCAACCGCCTGTTTATGTGACGGTTTTGTTTCGTCAAGGAGCAGTGGAGAGATTATAGTCTCTAACGAAGAGGATTCGTGTCATCAGACTCTTGGCCAGTGTCGTAATTATCCAACGGATGTCAAGGGGATAGTTCGTTTGGCTCAAAGCTGTTGGTCTCTCGAGATGTCCATGTTGCCTGCTTTGAATTATACAAGGGAGGATTTCTCTTCGTTGAAAAGTCATTTTTATTCTGGTAATTTATTTTATTCGTGCTTCCCGAAGATCTTCAGTTTAATGTGAATAGAGTTTTTCGTTGCAGATAACATGGAAAATATTGAGTCAAGGATGAATTTCAATTGGAGGCAATTAACTTCATTAAGTTTAATTTAATAAACAAAACGTGATCAGAACTTGGGGTGGGGGGGCATTGGTGTTGAAACTGTCATATGACAGTAAATTGTCAGTTAAAATATAACTCATAAACGTCATAACAATTACAAAAACAAATTACAAAATAGTATTAAGTTAAATATTGTCATATGACTACCATTGACTGGTGCCCAGAATAATATAGTCATAAAATACATGTATTAGCATACTAGCGGTGACATCGTAATGTATGACTATCACAGTTTTATTATGTTTAAGGTAAAATTTGAGTTGTTTTAGAAACTGGAAGAGTACTTCATGTCGATATCTTTAAAAATAAACTTTGCATTGCAGTTTGGAAATGATCGATTTTTTTTTACGTCAACATTTAGTTAAAAAAATGTTGTTTTAACTGCCTCGTGAAAAGTTTATATTAAAAGATGTTGGTCATGAAAATTCTTTTCACACAGTAACATATTTTTTTAGTTTCTAAATCACTTTCAGTTGATACTAGAAATCCATTCCATTTCTGTATTGTTTTACGAAATTTACGTCTCTGTGTTTTGCAATTTTTGCATTTATTTTTCACTTGGAAACATTTGACGTTGCCATCTCTACTTTTAGATCTCTATTTCTACCATTTCTCGGAGACTTGATTGATACAATTGATAGAGAAATCTGTTTCGTCACTTCTGTTGCAATTCAAGAAGAATGGGAGCAACTTCAGATGCAACCAATCGAAGACCGAGTCGTCGTTACCGATTCTCACAATTTTAAAGTCTTACGTTCGGTTTGGACGTTGTGCGAGGCCTCTGCAAATTACCTTCCATTGGCCGAATTGGCTAGTTTGCGATTGGCTCCACTGAGGACGTCGTTTGTGGACAGAATCCGTGGACAATCTATTGAAATTCAGAATCACCTTTTAAAGATCGGTCGTCTAGTTCCGCACCCAGCTTCTGTTTCTATTCTTTACGTTTCTCTCGGGTCTATTTTCAAGTGGAAAACTATCTTGAAAGAGTGTCACGAAAAGCTCGAAAGTGATGAGTAATGAATTAATATTTGTTTACAAGTTTTTGTTTTTCTTACTCTGGTTTTATGATGAAAAAGATGAAAACGCTGCTTTTGAAACTTTGGGGGGATTTTAAGTTTTCTTTTAAACTAGAGGAGTGAATGCAGATTCTTACTTAATTTTCGTAACGTTATTTTTACAGATAAACATTTTATGGTTGGCGGGAGGGGCGTTTACACTTTTAAAGCCACCTTTAGACAAACATTTATGTTTAATTTGACAAACGAATACAGTGAGAACAGTTAAATTAATTTTAAACTGCTATACAAAGTTTAAAGTTTCTATTTTAAAATAAAGCTTGAAATTCTTTCAAACGTTGTTTTAAAATTGCATTTTTCTGCATCATGTTGAAAAATGTAGAAGCAAACATTTTTGTTTTATTTCATTAGGTTGGATTATGTTTGTTACGAGTTAGAGAAAGTGGAATTAAGTTTGATCGAGCAAGTGACACTTTATCACCAGGACGTTATTGCCAATTGTATACTGCAAGACGACGAAGCTCACAATTGGGAAAGCACGAAGCCGTTTTACGAGGCACGCTCAAATATTTTTGCAAGCTTTGCTTTTTGCTCTCATACTTTTTATGCTTTTTTTGCAGAACGAGTGTTGTTCCTTTTCGATCCAACAGTGGTACCTTCATCTTCTTGCTTTACGTCACGATCTTTGGTCCACTATTCCATCGAGCACATCTGTACAAATCTTTACGAGAGTTCTGGAAAATTCTCTTCGTATCCTAGTCTGTCGTTACTCTGCAATAAAACCATCATTTGTTCGAACAAAACAAATGCAAGCCGATATTGTTGCCATTCTGCTTTGCACTAGTCATCTTCTAGAATTTACGTCGTCTAATATCTTGGAGTTTTATGCCGTTACGTCTGAGAATATTGACGGATCTATTCTCCAGCGTAACATTCACAACTTCTGCACTAGTCTCGCATCTACGTTGATTGTTGTCACGGCTCCATTGAAAGCACTCCATAAGGTATTTTTTTCAAAAAAATTTAAGCAACACTTACTGTATTATCAGATAATTGGATAAGTAAACAAAAGTTATTATTTTATACGTCAGGTGTTTAAAAAAGGATTTATGGGATACAATAGTTTAAATAAATGTCGGTATCACTGGAATTGGTTAACCATTGGACAGAATGCAGTTTGGAGGGAATGTTGCCACGAATACAATCGAAATACAACGTTATCGCTTTCTATTAATTTAAAGCTACTTTGCAATCAGCCTACAGAAGAAAACTGGCCTCTACTTTTGCAAGTAGTATATATTTAGGGCGTTCACAGACACGCAACTTGTAGTGGCCGAGATGGACTGCAAAACGTGGTCGCCATTTGTCCGAAACCGAAGACTAAAATCGACTTTATACAACCATTTTCTACAATTCATTCAACTATACTAAAATCACTTCTGAACTGGTAGTCGACCACTTCTAGCAGTCTATCTGGACCTATAACAGTTTCACCTCCATGAACGCCCTTAAGATGGTTTATGAACTGCTGATTTTCAAGCTTGATTATTCTGGCTTTAAGGAGCAAAATTAAGAGAAACTCGAAAATGTTTTAGAATATTTTTAAAATTTAGCCACGAATAAGTGACTCAGTTACCCTTTAAGGTTCTAAAAAAAATTCATGTTTCTCTTCATTTTGCATCTGAAAGACAAAGGAATCAGAGTTCGAAAGGCGTTTACACTTTAAAATCACGTTAAGGTTTAATCTTTAATAATGAAAGTGTTCTATTGCTGTTGAAGGTACTTTTCGATGTGAACCACGCAGTCGCTCGTCTATTTTTGGTTCTCCCTTCGATCGCCGCTTTGACAGATCCGATCACCAGCGTTTCTTCGTTTTGCGACGACGTCACCGACATGTTTCATCCGTATGAATGCTTTAAAAGTTTAATGTACACTTTAGTACATTTGGATTCTAACTGCTGTGCCTTCGCAGAAGTATTTCTGTTGTGGATGAGAGGCAACAATATGTATGTCCAGTTTGTAATTTAGTTGTATCTGTATTTGGTTTAAAATTTAAATGTTTTTCATAGGCAACCTGATTTTTTTACGAATTTTGTGAACAGAAAAAATGAGGTCAACATTGTTTTTATGATGACATTTTAACGAGTTCTTTGCGTTGTCATCGTTATTGTTTGCTTCTTAATAGAATGTCATCGGAATGGACGTTATTTTTGAGGCACTCGGTTCATTTATTGATAGGTGACTTGCAACTTTTGTTAGTTACAGACTTCTTTGATTGAATCCGATTGTTTTGCAAAACTCTTACGTAGTGTTGTGAAAGCGTTAGCACTGCATCTAGTGCCGTTCGTCGATTTGGATGATGACTGTTTGCGTAAAATGTGGAAGCTAGTTCATGATGGGTCGGAATTTGACTCCTGTAAGAAATTCAAATTTTAAAGAAAAAATTGAAGAATTAAAAAGCCATTAAAAAATCCTAAACAGAACAAGAATTTTAACGTGAACAATATGACTGACATTTCAATTACAATTGTGACCATCTTCAGATTGCATGAAAATGTTAAATTTAAAAACTGCAAACTATCCAATAAGTTATAACTTTAGCTCTCAGTCGAAATACAGGTTATTTAATTAAATGGATCGTTAGTTATTGAATTCAATACAGGCGAATCCCAACTTACAAACATTCACGAAATGAACAATTCGAAATTTACGTACATTGCAGGAACTAATAAATTGCGACTCTCAATTCAGTTAACGAGCACGGAACTTAGCATTTACATACATTTTATAATGCGGAAAACATTAAAAAATAAATTAAACTTACAAACACGTTAGAAAGGATACATTATGTTCGTTAGTTAGGGTTCGCCGATATCGTTATTCGAAACGTTAGCCATCTTGTTCACATTAAAATTCTTGTTGAAATTATAGGGATCAAAATTTATTTTAAGAATTTTTTTGAAACTTTCTAAAAAGAATTACTTGTTATTAGAATTTTACTGATACGATTTATTTTTAAGAGCAGTTTTTTGTTTGGTTATTTCAGACGAAATAGTTATTGAAACAATCGAACTTTTTCTGAGCATTCTTCCTGCAAACTTCGCCTTCATTCCCGATTCTTTGTGCCATCTGTTTATTAAGCTGCAAGAACTCGAGAACTCGTCTAAAAAGAATACGAGATACTGCTTGCCGTTTAGAGTAATTTTATTTCTCTATGTCGCCATAAGGAAATCAAAGGAAACTTATTGTTTCGTTTATTCAGTTTCTTTGTGCAGTTTATGGCTTCGTATTGATACCAAACGACAGACGTTGGTATTTCACCACAACTTTAAAACCGGGATTGGTGATGACTACTTTTTCGCAAGTCTCTAAGTTGCTTCTTTATCTCGGGGATATCAATCCTACAGGTTTCTCGATAAGTTCAAAGTATAATGCATATGTTTTTTTTTAATTATGCGAACTTTTGTCGACTTTGAATTAGATCTCAATATACCGGCAGATGTCTTGTCGCGTCTGATTGTATTGCAGTCGTCTATAGATAAAGCAAACGAATACGTTCAGGATTATTTTGCATTGTCGTAAGTTTTCTATTATATTGTACTGTGGATTATTTTTGAAATTCGGAATTAATATCGTTGCAGATCGAAAAGTGTTCATCATTGTAATGCTTTAGATAATCTTGGAGTTGTTGTGAATCTTTCTCGTTATACAAAAGGTTGTTGAAACCTGAAAATTAGAATCTAATCTGATGCTGAATATATTTTCTGAACACTTTTTGTGTGATTTTCCGACAGGAGTCGAGCATTTGAGGTGTTTGCAACGATTTCTATTTCGTTTCAAGGATTGGTTCATTAATAGTTTGGGTCAGTTGAAATCTGCGAATAAATCGAAAGCGAACTTATGTAATTCCACTTTCAATCCGTTTGAAACATTTGGTTCAATTGGGGATACGGGTTACACTTTCGATCAGGTCTTGAATTTTTTTTTTGTTGATTTTTGTGTTGAATGACAATCTGTAACGTGATTCGTTTTTATTCTTATGTCACAAGGAATCTCTTGTCAAGGAAGTTCAGTTTGATTGGGAACGGTTGATCAAAGAAAATCTGTTCGTTAGCAAAGATGCTCTCTCGACTCTACTTTATAGTCGATGGGAATTTAATCTGGAGATGGATCTCGAAAATTCTAACCTCGAACACAATGATCAAAAGTACGTTTCAGTTTTACGAGAACTTTTTGTTTGTCGTGACTAATTTTACAATTGTGCGTTTCAATTCCTGAAAAGTCACTGTTGAGTTCATTTTTAGCATAATTTAATGAGAATTGTCATTTGGAAACACATCATTGCTGGTTTATGTTATTAGATCCTAATTAGAACAGGAGACCCCATCTAGGGGATCTAGGTGGACACGTTTTTAGCTGTAACCAATTAAAATCAATCAGAAAAAAATAATGGTTAATTAAATTAAGTGGAACTCGACTTGTGTATTGTCGTTTTGTGTCAAACAAACTTTATTCTCACCAAGGAAGATAAAAGGAGGTGCAGGAGGTTTTATCATAATTATTTTAAATAAACATAAAAAATAATTATTTAAAATAATTTCCAATTTTTGTTTCAAATAGCAAACACCCAACCAATCTTCTATTTTTTTTATAAACAAAATATCTTGACAATTAAAATGGGTCAAACTCATTAACACCAAGGGTTTCAAATTTCAAATTCACTTCCATCAATTAGCTATGGTCTATATCTAAGTGAAAAGCGTATTTTTTATGATCATGTCTTTAAAAATAAACTTTTTATGTTTAAAGAAAAGCATTCACTATTTTACTACGTTTTTTTTAATAAAAAAAAATTATAAAAAGTTTATTTTAAAAGATGTTATGAAATTTGTTGTTTCGCTCTTCTTTACGCTTCTAGTTTCAAACCACTTTTTCATAATATATGTCAATTGAAACTGGGCTCACAACTGGCGTGGACTGCTGCAAGCCCACGTGCCAAACGGAAAAGTGTTTGAATTCCCTGAAAAGACGTCAACTGGCCCCAGAAGTAAATTCAAGAAAGGCTAATGGCATGTTAAGAACCAAAAAATCAAATTTTTCTTTGTTTTATATAAAATGATTGTCAAATAATATAATGGAAGGGTCCAGAGGTTTGGACCCCTGAAGTTAGAGGCGAGTAACACATTTATGCAGCTACATTACACTAAATTATTTCAATATTATCGCAAGTATTAATTAAAAAATGACAAAAATTATTATTATATATATAATATCCCAGGTCTGTGTGTGTGTGGAGTAACAAAAACCATTGAAGCACGTCGGAATTTATATAAATTTGAATAAATGAACCGTTTTTTTTTTATCAAGGTCAACTATATGTTGAACTCTTCCTTTGGAAAGTGTAGAAGGGGGGAGAGAGAGAAAGTGGGAGGAAGTGAGGGGAAAAGTTTGGAAAGTGTAGAAGGGGGGAGAGAGAGAAAAGTGGGAGTGGGTGACTGAAATTGAAATGAAAGGAGTAAAAAAAGGAAAAAACGACGCGCATGTGCACAATTGCCTGTGAATTTTGCTCCCGTCATTTATGACGGGTTACCCCACTAGTTTTTTTTATATAAGCCTAACTACAATAATATATTTCATAGCAATTTTTTTTATTATAATTAAATTAAAATTAACTAAACATGATTAAACAAACGAATAAAAGCGAATTACACATGTAGTGCAACAATACTTTAAATTTTGATGAGGAATTTCTGACATGAAAGCTGCACTTCTTAAAAGTTGCCATTTATAGGAATCTTGCAAAAATTGCAAGATGACATTTTATTTAAAAATTAATGGGTTTTTTTCCGAAAAATATAATCAAATTTTCTAATCAAAAGTCATGCTGCTTAAACGTTTGCATTTTCGTTCAATGTTTTCAATTTTAGTCGACTAAACTAATAATGACACAGGCATCTGTAGACAGCTTCGGAATTTCTTTGGCTACGCCCTTTTATGAGCGTCAGACCAAATGATTAATCAATTAGAAATAAAAAGGGCGGAGCATGTGACATCAGACCAAGTAACAAATCAATTAGATATTGACGACGCTCATAAAAGGGCGGAGCCAAAGAAATTCTGAAGCTGTCTACAGATGCCTGTTGATATGACTTGTCTTTTAGGTTGAAATGTGAAAAGTTATATGTTAATACATTAGAGAAATGTTCGAAGATTAATGAATGAGGAGTTATTTGCATTGACTTCTTCGACTAATTATTCATTTGAGTTTACTAAAATTTTAGTTGCGCTGCTCGAATTTCAATGTAAAAAAAATAGCAAAATTTAAATAAAGCGCTTCATTATTTTCTTCCTCCTCGATTTCTGATTGGACTTTTTCTGATTTGCTTATTGAGAGACAAATGCGATTGTGCTGCTCCTGGCGGTGACAGTTGGAAATACGCTCATTTAAATAATCCAACCAGTTTTCTCACATTGAAATCAACTTGTACGACAGAAGAAGAAGAAGAAGAAGAATAAGGGCTTGTAATAATGCAAGCTAGGTTGTTTTTAAGAACAATTATAATGGAATCTCTCTATTAATATGATTGAATTTTTACAGAGTGCAAGAGTCGATTTGTGAAAAGTGGCATCGAGGAGATTTGAAGCTGTCAAATTTCTCGGTTGTCTCTCTCTCTCCTATGATTAGGAATATAGGAATTAGTTTGCATTGTGTTGTTGTTTTGTGAAAAACGTATTGATTATGGCCGAGAACAACAATGTGAACCACGGTACTGTTTCAACAGGAACGATATCCGTTAGTAAAGAAAAAAGCAAGACGAAGAAGAAGCCGAAAATGGCCAGTCTGAGAAAGATTGTGGCGGCGGCTGTTTCCTCTTCCACAACGACGACGTCTTCATCATCATCAACGTCATCGGCGGCGGTCAAAAAATGCCTCATTGATTATGTGTTGCACAAAGCAGGAAGCCCAATTAGATCCGTACAAAAGCAAATCATTCTGAATATCTATTGCAAATTGCAGGAGGAACATCCAGGCAGAACACAAGAGGAAATCAGTCTGTTGACAGAGAAGTTGACAGGTGTTTCACGGCACACTATATGGAAGATCATGAAGGAGAACAGGAGAGGTGATTAATAATAGAAAGGACAAGCACACGGGCCACTTTATGTGGCCCCCGTACCTTTATGTGGCACACGTACCCCTATTGAAAACAATAGCCATGCAGCTGTCAGTGCAGGCCACTTGTCTGACCTTAAGTGTTATTGACAAACAGGCGGTGGTCGCCACTCGTGGCTGGACTCCACCGCTCAATGCCACTGTAGTGCAAAAAACAAACGGTAACGGTGGGTCGTGTGTGCAGCCCGTGTGCAATCAATGGTCTGTGGCGCCACAAAGTGGTTCGTGTCAAGCAGGCCTAATGTGCATGATAACATTTGATTTTCTAGAGACTTTATACTCTCCAAAGGTTATGTCTGTTACAGAAGGAGGCTCTAAATTGGAGCCGAGTGATTTTGTAATTGCTCCGCTCCGGTACACAATTCTGATCGGGGCTCGTCTCCACTCCATTCTCCAGTTACAATTATTTTTTTAATAAAATAAAGGGCATATTATTTAGCAGCTAATCAATGTATGTTTTTTGCAGGAATTTTTCTTCTCTAAAAAATTTCTAAACATTTTTAAATGTAATTTTTTTAAAAAAAAATCGTGAAGTCTATTATATAAAGTAGTAAAATAGAATTGCACGTGATATTCATGATTAATACAAAGTAGGGAACAATAATTGCATTTATTTACTCGTAATTTGGCTTACTATTTTTTTGTTATTTCATACAGGAAAGCTTGTGAAATGCGGAATAACGCGTCCTTTAGCAAAAGGAACGAGAACACGAATGAAACAGTTGGACGAGATACACAAGGAAGGAATACGAAGACACGTTCATGACTTCTTTTTCCGCAGCGAGATTCCTTCGACAAAAGATATAATGAATAAAGTGAACAACGATCCAACTCTACCCAACTTCAGCATGGGGACGATGTACCGGACTTTGAGGGACTTGGGATTTAGATCGTTGAGAGCAAAAAGACAGTCGATTCTCCTCGAAAGAGACTGGCTCACCATTTGGAGGAGAAGATATCTCAGGAAGGTACGACACTTCAGGGATAATGGTCGTACGATCTATTACGTCGACGAGACTTGTTTCGACAGCGGGGCAGGAGACGAAGAAGGCTCGACTACAAAACAAACGTCGAATGGCAATGGAACTAGATTCGTGGTGGCTCACATCGGAAGCAGCAACGGTAGATTAATTACTAAAATGTTGTATCTTCTGAATATTCCAAAAACTAATTCTAGGTTACATTCAGGGTTTGTATCCGATGGCCTTCTGAAATTTCGAGCAAAGAAATCTGTTGGTGATTATCAGCAGCAGATAAACGAGACAAAGTTCGAAACGTGGTTCGAAGAAGTGCTTAAGAAGTTAGATCCGAATAGTGTCATCGTTTTAGATGATGCACCGTATCACTTGGCAAAGGTTCGTCACAATCGCGTGTTTCGGCACCTTTTTAGGCCGATGGTGTTGAAAAAGTGTACTATGGTTTAATTATATACATTGTGCAGCCATGGCGTAATTTACACCTAAATTTATAAAGTGAGAAAAAAGGGCTCGACCGATGCTATAATTTTGTTGATATGAGATAATGTCGATTATTTTGCCGATTGTTGAAGAAAAATAATCTGTCTTTGCAGGTATAATACCAATACTTTTAATTTTTGTTCCAAATAATGTTTTAAAACGTTAGTAAGTGTGATAGTGCATAGCAACACTCCTTAGTCTCCTTAAGAGCCTAGGTAATCCAGAGTTGTATGTGCCATGAGACACCGTCAATTTTGTGGATCAAAAGTTGACCAAATGGATGTAGCAATTATAAACGGCAATTCGAAATGCCATGAATTTACCTTAATATCTGTAGAACATATTAACGAACATTAACGAACAGCTTGTTCATTTTTCTCAAAGCTGAAATCTGATTTTAAAGAACCGAAACATAGCTAGCAAAATGAACCTTTTTGAAGTCAATGGTCTTTAACATGGGTCAAGCAAATTAACATAATTCAAAATGGTATAAAATAAAAAAAACCTTTAAGTATTGCAGTAAACCGATATTTGGTCACAACAGTCAAGAAGCGATTACAATTTTAATTATCGTTAAAATTCAACTTAAGAGCAATAAGGTGCCTAGAATCGAGACTTATGTTGTTTGGAAACATTAAATTTTGTATGAGATTGCATCTAATGGAGTCATGCAGCACGTGCAAACTGAGTTAGGTAAAGGGCCAAATAGACAATTACGTAGCTAGTCGTCATTCGGCCACATGGAGTAATCGAGTAAATAAAACATGAGCATTTTTTGATGGCAGCGATGAGCAAAACAGGAAATTCCACTGAAGACCAATCGGACAGATAAGAAACACGATCGTTTACCCGATGGACAAATAGTAAAACTGAGGCGGTTAAATTTGCCTTTGTTAATGATTTCAATTAGGAAGCAAAATTAAGAAAGAATAGTAGAAAGATGCAATTATGAGAAATCTTAATTGTATATTTATATTAAATTATTAATGAATTGCATATGACGAGTCAGTTATATTTTTCTAATTTGGATTTGATTCAACCCAAAGACAGAACCGATTCCAGTTAAAGGATGGTCAAAGGAACAAATTCAAGACTGGTTGAAATCCAAAGAGATTCAGTTCACTCCCTGTATGATTGTTAGTGAACTTCTGGATCTTGTGAACGGTGTCAAACACAGGTGAACCCATCTGAAGCGATTTTTTTGAATAATTTATTGTTATCATATTTATATTATTTAGGTATAGCTCTTACAAGATTGATAAGCTTGCACAGGATGCAGGACACATTGTCTTACGTTTGCCTCCTAATCACGGCGAACTGAATGCCATCGAAATGGTGTGGACTCAGATAAAGCAATATGTCGCTTGCAACGTTCACACATTTGAGCCAACGGAAGTGGAAAGGTTAATTCACGAAGGCATTGCTGCAGTTACTTGTGACAATTGGCGTTCTCACATGGACCGGGTAAAATGTAACGAACAGAAGTTGTGGGATCTGGACATCGTAACAGATACTTTGGTTCAAGAGTTTGATTTCAGTAGCGATCAGTCGGATAACGAAAGCTCCGACTCCTCTAATTCAGTTCTTCAGGTCGAAGATTCCTGTAACAGTTATGATGTGTTTGCTTTCGAACCTTTACCAGAAAGCTATCAAGTAATTTCACCTTTTACTTGAGAGGTTTTCTAGTATTTAATATCTTCATAAGCTATATTTCTCATAATAAGAAAGCTATTTTAATTTACCCCTTTTCATTATTAAAATCATAGTATATGTGACTCGTGTTATAATTTGCATTTGACAACGCACTACAGTAAAAAAGAAACACGCTGTCATTTTTCAAGTAGTTTTCGAAATGTTGGACAGTTTGCTTGAAAACCACTCCAATTTCCCAGGTTTTTTTGGTTTGCCAGTTACATATTTGTGGTTTGCTTAGTTACAATAGGTATAAACAGCTGGTTTTCGAACTCTTGATTATTCTGTGTTTCCGAAGCAAAATTAAGAGAAACTAGAAGGGTAAAGGGGTATTTTGATTTTCATATGTTTCAAAATAAACGTTTCATAGGCAAAAAAAAATGAAAAACACTGTCTGCCTAAAATTGGGTCATTTTCAAGCTCACATGAATTACCCTCCTAGTTTCTAAAATACATTCAAGTTTCTTTTCATTCAGCACGTGAAAGAGAGAATAATCAGGAGTTTGAGAGGTGCGTTTACACATTAAAACCATCTTATTAAGATGCATCATGGGTGTGACAGCTGAATTCACTAATAAATGTGTTTATCAATTACGTACATTGTTCGCATTCGATTCAGAATAGTTTTTTTTCTGCAACAATATGGGAACTGTGCTTACTGTCTGCTTTTAACCATTATCAATACATAAAAACCACAGAATGTCAGAGGCGCCAACGTTTGCTGTACACTCTTAACTCATCTACTGCCCCAGTTGTCATTGTACTTCTCTTACTGGTCTCTGTGAAGATCTTGCTTGAACTCCCGCAGCATACTAGTGCAGTCTCCAAGCGAGAGGAGCATTTTTTGCTATAGGGACAGGGTGGATATAAATAATGATTAAAAAAAAAAAAATACACAAAAATCGGATTTTATTTAAATGTGATTTTTTCCATTTATTTAAAATTTGATAAAATTGCTCTTTTACTAACAAAAAATTCCATGCATGACAAAGTTCTCAATCTGTTTATTCACCTGTCGAGCACATTATTAGAAGAAATTCATTTCATAAAAACGAAAAAATTCACCTTTTTTTGTTATAAAATAAGTGACGAAAAATTCTTAAGTAAAAAAATCTTAAGTGAAATTTTATGGTTTTGCCAATTTTTCGATTAAATCGTGATTTAAATGAAATAGAGATAACACGATGACATATAGTAATACTTCGCTGAACGATAGGGATGCATTCTTGAAAATCATATGTTAACGAAGTGGAGAATATTTATGTAAAGTTTAAATCGTTAAAAATTTCATGTAAAATAGACAATTCTCACCATTGTGTAAAAATATTTTCACTTGAAAATAATAAATTGTACTCAAATTAACATTTATTTACTTGAAAAATGTTGTAAATGCAAACATAATTTAAAATAAATTTATAAGTTCCCTATTCTTTAGACAAAAACGAGTCCGGTGTCGGCTGCTTTGCCTTCTTCTTCTTCTTCCTCTTCTTCAGCTTCTTCTTATCCTGTAGCAGCTCACTGTAACATTTTAAAGCCTGTAAAACTTTTCTTTTCGCTGTTGAACTTCGCTTAAAGTCTGGATCATATTCCGATAAAACTTCTAACGAATGAGAAACTTCATTTAGACAATCGGATAAAATTGTTGCTGTTAAAACTCTTTCAGTTGGAACCTCGTCATCATTATCAATGTTCAAGTTAGTATCTTTTTGAGCCAAGTTTTGTTCTATTAAATCCTGCAACTCTTCGTTTGTTAGAGGGTCATCGTAGCTGTCCAACAGTACCTCAACGTCTTCAGCTTCAACTACCTTGAAACCAGGTGCTCTTCGGTCTTCTTGCGAAATGAAAGTTTTCGACGGTAAACGTTTATAAAACAGTCCCGTTTCGTCTATTTTCATTAATATATTTGGAGGGTCTCTACCTCGCTCTATTTTTACCATCATTTTTAATTGTTCAGGAACATCTTTTGCCGTTCGTGCATCACCACGACCCCCGGCTGCTGCTGCTGCTGTTCCTCCTCCTCCTCCTCCTAATCTTCCTGTTCCCTCAGTAGTCTCACTTCCTGTTATCCGGACGCTGTGAATTTTGCACCGTTTCTTGAAATTTTCGAACCATCCTCGAGAAGCAACGAACTTTTCTTCGATCTCCTCCTCTTGTTGTCGATTCTTTAAAAAGTTAAACAAATCTAATGCTTTATTTTGAATTGCCATTTGAGTGACAGGCATGTGACGTTGTCCTAAATCATCAATCCAAACAATTAACATCTTTTCCATTTTTTCTATGATTCCACTTCTTGTACGGGTTAGTTTCTTAACGGTAATATCGCTACAGTTTTCAACTGACGTTTTTATCTTCTTTGATTGACTCACAATTGTTGCAATCGTTGAATACGGGAGTCCTGTTTTTTGAGCCACTTCGCTTTGTTTTTCACCCGCTTCCACTCGATTTATGATGTCCAATTTCGTTTCTAAACTTATCGCTCTTCGTTTATTTGACATTTTGTTTTGCTTAAAAGGTCTACATAACAAAATATCGTATAAATAATACTAAACTGCTAACTAGCAGCCCACACTTTAAGTGTATTACAGAAAAAAGTCCCTTTAATTAAAAAGTGGAAGTCAATGCAGTCATAAATGGCCGCAAACTGCAAATTTGTTTCACCAGATGGCGTTATATACAAACGATAAAAGAAATTACCTTAGAAACTTGGAACATGGAGGGAAGGAGTAGACATCCACAGGCATGTAAAGACAGGGAGATAGTCGTTTGCCCCGCTTTTTTATGAGCGTCAGACCAAATATCAATCAATTTGAAATTGAAAACGGCGGGGCATGTGACGTCAGACTACAAACCAATTAGAAGTTGCCGGTCGTCATAAAAGGGGTGTGGCAAACGTCGACTGTAATTACTGTCGTTACTTGCCTGTGTAGACATCTCCAGTCCTCTTCTACACACCAGCAATTAGAAAACGGGATGAACAGACGTTGGTTCCGCCCTTTTTTATAACGACCATAACTTCTAATTGGTTGGTTATGTAGTCTGAAGTCACCTGCTCCGCTCTTTTCAACGTCGAACCTTACAACAAACCAATTAGAAGTTGCCGTTCGTCATAAAAAGGGTGGAGCCAACTTCTGTTCCTTCCGTTTTCTAATTGCCTGTCTCCTACACCAGTTATGGACAAGTCATATATAAGCTCGTACACACTAAACTCGCCCTTTCAGCACCATTCAGTTCAAACAATAATTTGGAATTTTCCATTGTCCATTCACACAATTCAACATGAAAGTTAATGCTTCTTTTGCGACAAGTAGTTGCAGGTCATCATCCAGTGCCAAAATCAACATACCCACTATATATATTGACATTAAATCTCACTTGCTGTTTTATTGCTAATATGGTATTTCATCCACCAAAAGAGCACATAGTATTTTTTTTTTATTATGTCGTGTTGATTGTTCAGTTTTCAAACAAAGTGCAGCCATTTGTTGCTTCTGAAGTGAGTCCTGGTGATCTGTCCACAACCTGGGCCTGGCACCACTTTCTCAAAGTACTTGGATGAGGAAGGCTGGTTTTGAATGTTTTCCTCACATAATCATATGCCTTTCCTGAATATGAATACATTGTAGTCATTTAATAAAATGAAAAAAAAAAGGCAATTTTTTTTTGCTCTTGGTTTGTGCATTTAAGTTAAAACTTTACCAGAATAAAAGTACAACTCCAATGCAAATGTTCTGAGCTCAGGTGAATATAGCTCCCCTATAGTTGAACTGCTTGCCCTCTTTAATAATTCTGCACCTGGCCCAGGGAGGGTTTTCTTCCACCAAAATTAAAAATATTCTTGATTGTGATTTGTTTCTTTCGATGAAAAAAAAAAAACAGAATTGTTACACAAATACCTGCAATAATTCAGTAGCTGAAGCACGGCCAAGCATTTCCTTTCGTAAACTTTGTAAATTAGTTTTTAGATTTGCAACTTTTTTTTCTAGTCTGTGTGTTTTCCTCCTTAATGCCTTGATTGAACTTCTCTGTTCAGCTATCTTACTCTTGGCTAGATTTAGACTTTCTTTGGCCTTTGCAGGTGAATGCATTTCTTTCTCGCTGAAATCACCAACATATCTGTAACTTTTTCTTTTCTGCTTTTCTTCCTCACTGAAATCAGCAACATATCCATAACTTTTCCTTTTCTTTGTGTTGGAAAGCATTGCCTCATTCACGTCATTGGTTAATTTCGTTTCTGTAAAATATAATGCAATTTTTCCTCTAAAAACACTATAGAACATTAACAAGGGGGTCTACAACTACATACAGTATTTAAATGGTCTATTTGTTCTACATTACTCTCAATTTATACCATCAACACACTGTTCTGTAGGTTGCACATCTACTAACAGTATTCTTTCTTTTGGAGGCTTTTGGGATGTTTTTGGTTTATGCAGCTGCTTTGGAATATCAAATATTGCTGGTACTGCATCCTGACATAGCGAACAGCCTCCAAGCTTTTCTCTGTCAAAGCAATCCTCCGTGAAATGCTCTTTGCCTTTTGCACGTGACTGCATTTCTTTCTCATCGAAATCACTGGCATATCTGTAACTTTTCCTTTTCTTAGGTTTAGAATGTTTTGCCTCAGTCATGTCAATTGATAATTTAGTTTCTGTAAAATACAATGCAATTTTTCCTCTAAAAACACTATATGCAAATAAACATAGACCACTATCAAGGGGGGGGTCTACATACAGTATTTAAATGGTCTATTTGTTCTGCATTACTCTCATTTCATACCATCAACACACTGCTCTTCATGTTGCACATCAGTTAACAACGGTGTTCTTTGTTTTGGAGGCTTTCGAGATGTCTTCGGATTACGCAGCTGCTTTGGAAAATCAAATATTGTTGGTACTGCATCCTTATGCAGCCAACATCCACCAAGCTTTTCTCTGTCAAAGCAATCCTCCGTGAAATGTTTCGAACAAATTTTTGTATGTATTGTTGATGTAAAGTTTTTTCTTTGTGTAGCAACTTCCCAAAGTTTCTTCTTCTCTTCATTTTTCGGAAAGCTGGAATGAGTAATATTGTGCGATTTTCTGTAAAATATTATTGACAGATATTCAATTGTGATCGGGTCATCACATGGTCATCCCATCCAAGAACCCCATGATATTAAATTGGAGAGGGGAAAAGGTTGGAAAGTGTAGAGGGGGGAGAGAGAAAAGTGGGAGGGAGTGACGGAAATTGAAATGAAAGGTGTAAAAAAGGAAAAAACGACGCGCATGCGCACACCAGAGAAAATGAAACGCTCATTTTCTCTTTCAAATATAAAAAGGGGAGGGGCTAATAGTAGCAAAATTAAACTAGAATTTTTTTTTGCTCCGCCCTTTTATGAATTGGGTTGTTGGGTTTGTTACTTGGTCTGACGGCATAAAAGGGCGGAGGAAAAGAAATTCTAATGCTGGGTACAATTGCCTGTGAATTTTGCTCCCGTCATTTGTGACGGGTTACCCCACTAGTGCATTTATAATTTACCTGTGGAATGTAACAGAACCTCCTTTAACATGTCTTTCTTTACAATTAAATGCACAACACGATGCCACCATAATTACAAATTGTTTTATTATCGTTCTTTTTTTCCGAAATTTGTTTTGAGAAATATTCTTTAAAGATAGCTAACACAGCCAAGAAAAAAGCTAGATGATGCCCTCCTTCCAATTTCATAGTGTTGCCCAAAGTCACGTGACAATTGCATGAGTCATGTTGGTCACAACTTTTATTGCAGGGAGCGCCATCTAACACAGGCATTTAGAAATCGGAACGAACTTCAGTTGGCTCCGCCCTTGTTATGACGAACGCAACTTCGAATTGGTTCGTTATGTAGTGGGACGTCACATGCTCCGTCCTTTTTAACGTCGAACCACACAACAAACCAATTAGAAGTTGCCGGTCGTCATAAAAAGGGCGGAGCCAACTGAAGTTCGTCCAGATTTCTAAATGCCTGTCCATCATACCAGTCTAACCACCTACCCGCTTAAACAAGGAGGAAGCTTAGTCTAACTATACTAGCATTTGCTTATTATATATCATAGCGCATGCGCATTGCCATCTCGGTCGGTTTGTATAGAAAAGTGATGGTAGATTTACGTTAGCAGCGCCATCTATTGATCACCAATGGAAACTGCCGATGAGAATAAGGGGCACCGTAGTTTTCACTTGCCGTCACTTTCCTATACAAACCTACCGAGACGGCAGTGCGCATGCGCTATGAAAATTCTAATAAGCAAATGCTAGTGTGTTCCTGTGTCAAATTGTCAATATGGCGACGAACGGTGTTAGTAATACAGCTGTTTGCAAAGAACCGAAAATATCAGCTGGAGGTAAAGTTAAGGCCAAAGCGAAGGCGACGGCAGCCAGTCGGAGAAAAGCAGCGTTGGCGGCGCCAAAGAAGAAATTTCCTATCGATTACGTGCCGCACAGAGCTGGAAAACCGATTCGCTCAGGTCAAAAGCAAATCATTTTGAACATCTTTTGCAAACTACAAGAGGATCATCCGGACAGAAGACAAGAGGAAATCAGTCTTTTGACAGAAAAATTGACGGGTGTTTCACGGCACAGCATCAGGAGGATCAAGAAGGAGGTCAGGAAAGGTAATAATAATAATAATAATATGCACAGGAATATATTAAATATAAAAAAACACACGGTATTCAGCGATGTGTCTTGTGAAATTACTTTATAGGAAAAGTTTTAACACTTGGAAAGTCGCGTCCTTTAGCAAAAGGAACGAGAACACGGATGAAACAGTTAGACGAGATGCACAAGGAAGGAATACGGAGACACGTCCATGAATTCTTTTTTCGCAGCGAAATTCCTACGATAATGAAGATTATGAACAAAGTGAACAGTGATCCGACTCTGCCCAACTTCAGCATGGTCACTATGTATCGTACGTTGAGAGACATGGGGTTTAGATCGTTGAGAGCGAAACGACAGTCGATCCTTCTCGAAAGAGATAACCTGACGATTTGGAGGAGAAGGTATCTCAGGAAGGTACGGCACTTGAGGGATAACGGTCGTAGGATCTATTACGTCGACGAGACTTGTTTCGACAGCTGTGCCGGAGGAGAAGGTTCGGCGACGACGAAACAAACGTCGAATTGCAATGGAACTCGATTCGTGGTGGCTCACATCGGAAGCAGCAACGGTAGATTAAAATTACTAAAATGTTGTATCTTCTGAATATTCCAAAAACTAATTCTAGGTTACATTCAGGGTTTGTATCCGATGGCCTCCTGAAGTTCCGAGCAACCAAATCCGTTGGAGATTATCGGCAGCAGATTAACGAGTTGAAATTCGAAGCTTGGTTCAAAGAAGTGATTCAGAAATTAGAACCGAACAGTGTCATTGTTCTGGATGATGCCCCGTATCATTCAGCAAAGGTCTGTATAGTTATTTTTGTCGTTGGAGAAAAAAAAAAACAGATGTACAAATTACAACCAGCTAATAACTAACTTTGGCCACATTTCGCTTTAAAGAACCACACATATGAATGGGTGGAGTAGATGCACCGAGGGGTGAGGAATTCATAAAAAATATTTTCAAAAAATTATGACACGTGCTGAAAAACACGTGCAAATGTTACAATTTACATACAGTTCTGTGGGCATTTTAAAATAATTGTGTGGGGCTCGTGCCCCACAAGCCTGTTTGAAACCCATCTACATTAGGGTCGTCACTATGTGAGTAACACATGCCAAGGTCTACACTCGTTTGAATTTCACGAAAAAATGGCACTTTTTATGCAAGACAAGCGTGTACTGTATTAACAAACAACCATTTTGGGGGCGTTTTTCTTTGTTAATTATTATTTACATATAAATTGACATAGAAATAGGGCCCACGCATACCAAGTTAAAAAATTCCACAATTCACAACTGCACAACATGTAATACAATAATTATAGGTAAGGTTCATTTGAATTTTTAGAATAGGAACCATTTATTTTAAGAACAGACTAATCGCAGGTGACTAATTAATAAACACGTCAGAGCTGTAAGTCACCCAGTGACCTACACTTCAGAACTTTTTGATATATCGGTGATTAGGTGGCGTTACGTTAAACTAAGCTCGTTGCAGGAGGGTAAAAAAAGGGAAAAGTAAAAAAAAAAATGTTGGTCACTGAGAGGCCCACAGTTTTTCTCCAAATGTCTACCTGATAGTGATAGTGACCGTAAGTCACTAGGTGACCTACGATTTTAGTCCTGTGCCTTTCTTTAAACTGTTTAAAATGAGGGACTTTTTGGTTGTAGATAAAGTTGTGTGAACAAACGTTGACATTGACATTTTTCGGTTTTTATCTGTTCAAAAGAGCGAATCGATTCCAGTTAAAGGATGGTCAAAGGAACAAATTCAAGACTGGTTAAAATCCAAGGAGATTCAGTTCACTCCCTGTATGATAGTTAGCGAACTTTTGGATCTTGTGAACGGTGTCAAACACAGGTGAAAACATCTGAAGCGATTTTTTTTTGAATAATTTATTGTGATCCTATTTATATTATTTAGGTATAGCTGTTACAAGATTGATAAGCTAGCGCAAGATGCAGGACACATTGTCTTACGTTTGCCTCCTAATCACGGAGAACTGAATGCCATCAAACTGGTGTGGACTCAGATAAAGCAATATGTTGCTAACAAAAAGCAGACTTTTGAGCCAACGGAAGTGGAAAGGTTAATTCACGAAGGCATTGCGGCGGCTACTTGTGACAATTGGCGTTCTCACATGGACCGGGTAAAATGTAACGAACAGAAGTTGTGGGATCTGGACATCGTAACAGATACTTTGGTTCAAGAGTTTGATTTCAGTAGCGAGCAGTCGGATAACGAAAGCTCCGACTCCTCTAATTCAGTTCTTCAGGTCGAAGATGCGTGTAAAAGTTACAATATGTTTGCTTTCGAACCGTTACCAGAAAGCTATCAAGTAATTTCACCTTTTACTTAAGAGGTTTCTAAGTATTTTGTATATTGTCATGAGAATAAATATAGATATTGATAATTTAATAGTAGTTACAGTCAGTTTATCATCGTAACCTTCTACTACTTTTTGACTTTTAATTGAATTTATTCATTGTCGAACTCAAGTCTTATTACAGGTATAGATGCTCAGTTTGCAGGTCACGTGACGGAATTGCGCTGAAGAAGCATATAATTATAACAAACTCGAGCATGGATTGTTGACGCTATCTTAAATGCGAAAATAGAAGTAACCTGGAAATGATGCGGTGGCGACTATAAGGGCCTTGACACACAGGCGACTTTTGAAAGACTTCGGCGACAATATGAAGTCGAAGGTCGATGGCCTGTATTTCTTAAGGAAGGACGCCAATCTTGATACACAGGCGACTTTTGATTTAAAGTCGCGTGTGTGCCAGCCCTTATAAAATTAAGTTGAAATCACATGTATTATTAATTATGAAATTTCTAGTTCCTTTCTAAAATATGGAGATTTTTCTCTAGAATTGCAATATAAATGCCAGATTCATTTCCATATAAAACGTTGTTAGTACACTTCCTGGAATCCTGGAAAAATTTAAAATCAAAGAGAATCTACAGCCCCCCCCCATACTTTTTAATGCAGGATAATTGTTTTGAATATATGATTATTTTTAGACTATAAACATGTAGTAGAAAAAATGGACATGTCGATAACAAATAGGTGAACATTTTTTATTGCTTTAATGTTTTACTAAATAAATGATAATATTAAAAATTGTGCACACCATGCACTTGCACCATGCTGCCGGCGACAGTATACTGTGTGGAGTTGGTCTGAGCATTAGGGCCACCGTAACATTGCTTTTCTTTGAATTCAAAGCGGCTGTTGGCAATAGCTTTGGTCAATTTGATTTTGGCCAATAGGAGCGCAATATTTTTCCCTCTCTAAAAGTAGCTGTGAACAGTATTTTCCCATTTAGTAAAAATAATTGTGAATGTCATGCTTTATTTATATCCATGGAGGCTGCAAAAATAAAATACTGCGTTTCTATTGGCCAAAATTTCAATAATAGAGGAAGGAGGAAATTCGTTGAATTTCATTGGAATTCTGTCATTTCTACTGAGAACTGTCACAGGCAGTTAGAATTAGGTCAAAACTTCAGTTGGCTCCGCCTTTGTTATGACGACTGGCAACTTCAAATTGGCTGGTTATGAAGTCGGCCGTCCATGCTCCGCCCTTTTAACGGCAGACTTTATAATCAGCCAATTAGAAGTTGCCAGTCGTCATAACAAGGGCGGAGCCAACTGAAGTTTTCATCTATTTCTAACTACCTGTAGAACTGTCAGGTATGAGTTCATTGACGCATGTAACCTCACCAGACGCCATGCAGCTGGGAAACATTCATTTAAATTTAAGCAAAGCAAAATACAGTCGTTTGCCCCGCCCTTTTATGAGCGTCAGACCAAATATCAACCAATTTGAAATTGAAAAGGGCGGGGA
Source organism: Brachycybe producta (assembly GCA_036925085.1). Classification (NCBI taxonomy): domain Eukaryota; kingdom Metazoa; phylum Arthropoda; class Diplopoda; order Playtdesmida; family Andrognathidae; genus Brachycybe; species Brachycybe producta. The sequence goes on from JAUPFP010000004.1 coordinate 5,902,552, forward strand.
TTTGCTGTGCTTAATTAAATGCCTGTGCTGGGAATTCCGTATTATTACAATTTAGTAGTGCAATCGAAATGGGTTATCTTCAAGGTAATTAATGTAAGTTCTCTTTGGTGCAATATATATATTGACGCAGCGTGGTGTAATCTTACAGTCCCAGTTACTCTACTAAGGTGTAATAAGTAACTCCAAATATAGTCTATATATAAAGCCTGCATGTGTAGCTGTAATCTTTATACATTTACAATACTTGATAACTAACTCCCTGCTAGTTCAGATGACGAAGGCCAGCTGGCATATTCTAATATTCTATAAAACTATTCTATTCTTTACACAGTAGGGTTATTCAAGACTCTGTGGTTACCCAGGTACCTTTTGTGGCGACACCACTATAGTCACGAGTGAGCCACGGTTGGACGGTTATAATGGCATCCAAGGAAGAAAAGGGACGGCGGTTGTAAGTATTGCAAAATATAACAACAATAATAAAGAGTTAACTAGGGATGGGACATACGAATCCTCGAATCCCGCGAAACTTGAAAAATATTCGAGATTCGAAAACTCGAATCTTTGCGCTTTTTTCGTCTTTCGAATCATTTGAATCCTAAAACTTTCGAACAATTAGTTTTAACTCCATTGACGTCCAATAGAAGCGCGTTCACTAACCGAAAAAAAAAAAAAACGGCGATTGTTGTGATTTCGGTGGTGGTATCCGGATCACCAATATCACAACTTGTGGCGACCCTGAGTGTCACACTGTGTTTTTTATTATTAATAATTTAATATTATTTCATTTATTTGTATGTTCTTAATGAATAATATAGGATTCTTATATGAAGGATTGAAGAGATTCGAGAACCTTTTAGGATTCGGATTCGAGAAAATTTAGGATTCGTTCCACCTCTAGTTAACACAAAACCCAGCAACCTTAAATAAATCACTGTCGTTTTGATAGTGGTTTATTTAACGTTTTTCTTTATGCTCTGGTCAAGTACAGGCAACTGATGGTTTCAAATTTGCTCATATATCGCTCTAGAAATCAAACGTACAATTCAAAGTCTCTTGAAAATATCACTGTACCCAAAGCAGTGGCGTAGCTAGGCTTGGTTGCGCCCCCCGCCGCGTAAAACTTTGCGCCCCCCCCCCAGGGCTGCTTAAAACGTTGCGCTCCCTTTAAGTCCCCCTCCACTTAGCCTAATACTGGGGAGAGGTGCTATTTTGATGAACGGCGGATCAGTAAGAACAGTCGGAAGGTTAGGTTTAGTAAAATGAAGCTTATTGCAGGGGGCCTGGGGGGCGCAGCCCCCCATTTTTTTAGCGTTATTAAATCAAATTTGTCCATTTTTCCGACCGTTCCTCCCATTGAACAAATTACAGAACAGTCGGAACAATGGACTAATTTGATTTAATAATTCTTTAAAAAAATTCTCGGGGTCTGCGCCCCCTAGACCCCCTGCAACAACTTAATTTTACTAAACCAAACCTTCGGACTGCTCCTACTATTTTTCCGACTGTTCGTACTGTTGTTTGGACCTTTCCGCTGTTCATCAAAATAGTACCCCCCTAAAACAATTTCTAAGCACAATAAACGAAATGAAAGTCGATTTATATTTGAAAATAACTGAATAAATTAAGCGAGTGATTCGGAATCACTTGCTTAATTTATTCAATTATTTTTGAAAATACATCGACTTTCATTTTGTTTTTTGCGCCCCCAAACTTCTTGCGCCCCCCCCCCCGCAGTTGCGGGTCTGGTGGGTCCCTAGCCACTGCCCGCCCCTCCCATGAATATTTACTAGTGCAACTATGTAGTTTTTAAAAGTAAATATTAAATCAAAGTCGATTTATTTTCGAAAATAAATCGACTTTCATTTTGTTTTTTGCGCCCCCAAACCTGCTGCGCCCCCCCGCAGTTGCGGGTCCTGCGGGTGCCTAGCTACGCCAGTGACCCAAAGCAATGTGCACTGGTTTTATGAATGCTGAAAGACGTTCTGGAAGAACAGCTATTTGTTTACAAAATCGGTCTTTTTAGACGTCACCTTTCAACGTTAAAAAGGGTCAACTGAATTAGCATAATTTAAAAGAGTGTAAATTAACACCTCATTTGAATATTGCAAAAAAAAAAGTGCATCTTTGCCTGACCATAACAATCAATGAGCGATTGCAACAGGAATTATTTTTTTAGTACAAGCACTCAGTATGAAGACATTCAAGCTGTAATATGCTCAGGTTATGTCCAATGCGTAAACGCTGGACCACATAAACACTTATTATGAGCATATTAGACAAATAAAAGGCGAGAAACGTCTGCAGACGCTATAAAACTTGTTCTACAGCTTCGTTAATATGATCATTAAAGCCAAAACTTTAATGAATTGTTCGTATCGTGCATATAAAACATTTGCATGTCTGAAGCGATAAATCATTATCCGAAAATGCAAAATCAAAACCGTCCGAGTTAAGAAATTTTTTTGAAGAATCTTTTCGTTTCGCAAAAATCATGTAATTTGTGCATTTTATGCAAATTTTTGTTCTTAACACAGTGCACACACAACAAAATATATTAGTTAGGTTTTGTTAATTTAAGCTTGTTACATGGGGTGGGGGGGAGGGAGTCGCAGCCCCTCATTTTTTACATAATTATTTGATTTATTTTAAGTTGTAATTAAATAATATTTATTTAAAATTTAAAAAAAGTAAATTGCAGTACAAGAATCGAACTGCCCAGAAGGCAGAAGACATTTATTAAAATGTCATATTTGAAGCGGCACGATCATGTAATGGGTTCCTAAGCAAACAGTCGAAATTGCATTAAAAGGAAGACGTGTTAGGGTTTAACTTCAATATATGTGCTGCTAACTACCTAATAAACCAAACTAATAATTACATTGTACATGGCTGTTGTTGTGATTTGACAGGAATGATAAAGTCGACAGGAAGGTAGATTTGCAAGGCGAGAATTCTCCTGAGGGACCCTCCGATTCTACAAACTTGTCTGATGAGTCAGATCTATCGTTGGTTTGTTTATCAGTTGTTAATCTTAAGTAACTCATTTCATAATAGATTGATTTATTTTTTTTTTTTACCAGGGCGTGCCGTTGTACGAGCTAAATACGAAACCCGGTTGTGCGAAGCCTTTACCACGACTGGATGTTTCAGACAGTCACACCGTTCTGTATGATGTATGTTTAAAACGAGTTGTAGGCAGATGTTTAATCAAATTCTGATTATTATCCACTTGTTGTGCAATAGGAAGAAGACTTAGAAGAGTGTAGAAATTATTTAAAACTAGAAGAGTAAAGCACATGTGGTTATTTTCATGTTCATATCTTTAAAAATAACCTTTTTAGTGCTAAAAATGGAAAGAAAAAACAATTAGGACGTTATTTACATATATAATTAAAAGTTTTTCATTTTTAATTTTCTGATAAGTTTATTTTTAAACGTGTCAATTATTATGAAAATACCTTTTCTATGATATATATATAGTTAGTTACTTGTTTAGTTTCTAAAACACGTTTAAGTTTTTCAATTCTATTACTCCTGCCTCCCGGATCACAAAATGCGTTTTGATGAAATTTTCGATTGCAGAAAAACTTTACATTCGATGGAGAACATCCTCCGAAACCTTATCCCAAGGAATACGAAGATAGATGGGATCACGATCACGTACGAATGCCGTGTTCTCCAAATCCGGAAAACGTTTGCGAAGTAGACGGAGATAAAATTATACATCATTCCTGAGAAAAATGACATTAAACCTGTTTCACTCTGTTTATTAAGGTCGTGCAAGAAGACCAAAGTTGTGAATCGAATAATCGATGGCAGGTTATAAAAAGTGCCCTAACAAGTAACATTAAGTCTTGGTACGATTTAAAGGTCAGATATATTCGACAGTTGATTATTGAGTAATACATAAAATATAGACGGATTCATTCGATTAGGATGCCATTCAAAGCTATCACGTACAACAATGGGATTTCTTAAACCTGAAGGTCTTTTTTGATGTAAGGATTTCTCTATTAAACGCGGTCGAAAATACCATTTAATTGTGTTGAACGCTTCTTAAGGAACTTGACGATTCGGAGCGAGTTGCCTTCTTCGATACAACATTACCTAAAATGGTCTCCCTTGCTTTGAGTTTACCGGAAATCTGCACTCAACCAATTCCGTTCCTAAAACAAGATTCGACGCACACAATCTCCATCAGTCAATTGCAGATTGCCAGCCTATTGGCAAATGCGTTCTTTTGTACATTCCCAGGTCGGATCAAACAGTTTGAAATTTATCCGACTTTCACCTTCATCAGGTTATTCAATAGAGACGGACGAAAATTACGACTCGAGAAGCTGAAATGTCTAATTAATTACTTCAAGAGAATCACCAATGAAGGTGGTGCCCATAAATTGGAGTGATTTTAGTGTTGATAATTATTTTCATTTGTGTTTTATATAGTTCCATGTGGTACAGTGACCTTCAAAAGGCAGCATCTTTCGCAATTTCCATCTTGGGACACGTCCAAAAAGCAGTTTACTAAGCTGCACGTGAACTCCACGGTTAAGATAGAAGATTGCAACGGTATGCTTCAGGTGAGAACATGGCTCTAGTATTTTGGAGACATTTCTCTAAAGTTAAATTAGCGGTTTTCTAAGTTGTTGAAAGGAAGGCAACTGACGAATGTGGTGGGTTGGCCGGACCAAAGAAAACTACTATTATTTTTCTGTATTTATCTATTAAAAATTAATTGAAAGATGAAACGAATTTTAAGTAAAGAAAAAAGCGTTTTAAATGAGAAAATTTGAGTCTTTGATGAATACTTGGCATGGCTATTTAGCATGGTGTGTTTGCGTTTCATTTAGGATGATTCGTTTCAGGATTGGCAAAAACCCAGATTTTACTTATGTAGCACAGCCGACTGGTTTAATCTAGGTTTAGCCTGGGGTTTTATGGGTTAAACTTCTTTACAAAAATGGGGAAGCCAATAATGCTATGACTTGTCATAGTCATCAACAGGGCCGTAGAGAGCCAGCTCGGGCCTGAGCCTGAACCCCTTTAGAGGTTACGTTATAAAATTATTTTGAAAAATCTCCACAAAGAGTGCTAGCATCGTGTTTATATTGAGCCCATAGACTTGATGTTAAAGAAAAAATGTTAATTTTTAAAATACACATTCGCGGCAATAGGTTTATTTTTCATATTTAAAGTTGTCCAATATTAAGTTTTCAAAGTGCAATGTGCACCTTAAATATATGCTGATCTAGTGATAGAATGACAAAAAATTGGTAAGTGTGGTTATATTTTTAAAAACTTATTTCATAATCGAGAATTTATAACTTATGTGAAACTCCATTGAGTACGCGCTCGTAAGCAAAAAAACCTCCATTAAATGCTCGTAAAAATACGTGATTTTGAAATATTTTTTTAAAAAATAGAAAAATACCTATTTTTTAAATCCTCTAAAATACAGTAAAAAGGGCTCAGGATGGCTTAACGGGGCTCAGAAGTTCCAAAACGCCTACATGTCAATTTCTATTGATGAACGAAAGTTGATCTCAAAAAATGATTCTTTCCTCCTAAAACATCCATAATGTTAAAAACAATTCTTTGGGTGCTTTATGATGTGGTACATCCACTGATTATTATTTTAGGGCACATTTAACCGTTTTCAATGGTAATTCAGCAAAAAAAAACCGCACTCTAGAATAGATAGTCTGTTAAGTACAGATTAGTATTATGATGTTATTGTCAACTTTCTATATTTTGTATAAAGTTAGGAACACTAATTATTAAAAAAATCTTTTCAAATTGTCATCAGTTTTAGGGATTTAAAAAAATTTAAATAAATTTAAATAAATATATTCGTAGACCAGAAAACATATTTTCGTGGGTTATAATTTGTTGATATCTGATGCAAATGATAATTGATCCTAATTCACTTTGAAACTATTACTGATCTTTAAAGGTTGACTTTGCCGACAAAAGCATCGGTGGATTAGTTCTGAACTCTGGATGTGTTCAAGAAGAAATTCGATTTATGATCTGTCCGGAACTCATCGTATCACGGCTATTCTCAGAGCAATTGACTGATAACGTAGCCATCATTATCACAGGTTGTTACAGTTTAGTTGTAATAACCTTGAAAGCTGTACAATACTTAACACATCAAATTTTATTTCAGGGTGTGAAAGGTATTCCAATTACGTTGGTTATGAGGGAACCTTTCGTTGTAGTGACGATTGTTTAGAAATTACGAAACGGTGTGTTTTAATAACTATAAGATTTTAAAAAACACTGAAATATAACACCCTGATATATACATATAGAGACGAATGGGGAAGAAGATACGTTGATGTTGTAGCTGTTGATGCCACACGATTTGGAAGGGACACAGACGAACAATTTAAAGAAAATTGGCTCAAACGCGAACTTAACAAAGTGAGGAACGCAATTTGAAACAATTAGACACATTGTAAAAAGTATTTGTTGTATATTTAAGGCTTATTGTGGGTTCTTCAGTACCACTCTTGAACCTGAAAATATTTCGTCCATTGCAACTGGAAATTGGGGTTGTGGCGCCTTCAGAGGAGATTCTCGTCTCAAAGCCTTACTTCAGCTGATGGCTGCTTCCGAAGTCCATCGAGATGTTGCCTACCTTACATTCGGAGATGCTAAACTGTCTAAAGACATTCATGGAATTCATGAGATTCTTCGAGAAAAAGGAATAACAGTTGGTTCGTGTTTCGTACTTAGTTATTTTTTTCTGTTTTTGTTTTATAAAGGAGTATATGTTTTGCAGGTTTTCTTTGGAACGTCCTTAATCGGTACAACAGCAAATACGTTGAGTCAAAAAGTAAAGATCGCCCTTTTCTATATGATTTTGTTCGTCAGATGATATACGACCACTTTAGCGACACAAAAACCTAAGTTAGGGCCTTGGCGCACTGGTGATTTTTGGAACACTCTTTGATTGCAAAATGAAGTCGAGTTGTCTTTCTAGTATTTTGTCATTCCATTGTCTATAAGCTACATTTACATATAATTAACACCATTTTTTTTTATAAAAAGGTTTTATTAAAAAAAAAAAAATAAATAAAAATGCAATCACGACGCTGTTTCACAAAAGTGCAAATTTAATCAAATGTAACCCAACTTGTCCGTCACAATACTCCCGGATAAATTCGACCTGGCACCAGGCTCCTTCATGGGGATGGGATCGCACCCATAGCGGCCCTCACAGTTAACACCTGGGTGGTGTCGGCTCCACGGAGCCTCCCTCGACGGACACGACGAGAAGCAAGTTGCCACGTCGAAAATATCGTGGTAGAACTCTGGTTGCACTGCGAGCCGACACGAGTACTGGCCAAAATAGGTCGGTAAGAGACGGTGAATTCCCCCTCCCCGTGGTACTCCCCAAAGACCGACATGACACAGAAGTAGATAAATAAAAAGATAATATATTTATTCACTTACAGAGTAAGGCAGCGGCAATATTATTTACACAACTTGGCTGGTCAACTCCGACCAGCCAAGACACCATAAACACAGAACAATAACCAAACCGGCAAAAAAAAAAGATGATGCAACAGGAGGTCGGCCTGGCCTCCACCAATCAAGTTTCTACGTCTCCTGCCTCCAACACATTGGCCGGATTAAATGGCTGACCAAACCATTTAATACCTCCAGGCAACTCAACCTGGAGGGGTCAGTGTTCACTTCTGACCTCTCACCCATTGACTCCAATGGTGAGAGGTCTGCTGGCTCCAATATGGCGTCCGTCCCAGCAGCCTACTGTAAGCTGCCAGGCAGATCACCATAGAGAGTTCGTCTGCTCAATCAAAAACAGACCAGGTTGCCACACATTTTTCTAACTTTTAACTTAATTAGCCATTAGCACATTCAGCGCATATTGTAACAAACCCAACTTAATCCAAAGCCAAATCCAACATAAACTAACCCTACTTGAAATGATGAATCCAATTATCCAACCCAACACAAAATAAATTAAACAGTAAACTGCAAAACTATTCTTTGGCGCTCATCTACAAAAATGATTTAAACACCTGTCATTTACGTATGTATGTCTCTGTCTCTTTCTAAGTTACCTTTCGTGGACAGAGAAGGTCCAAAGCAAACACTTTTACCAGTCTTCTGGTGTTCAGTCCGTCATATTTGCTTTCGAGTGTGACTCGATGCAATAACAGCAGTAGGGAACGTAAAATCTTTTAATTTGTCATCGGAAGGAGGAGGAATGCGAGTTGAATTAACTTGATCCTGCGACATCGAGATGAATCTTCTGACGGAGCATCACGAGTTATTTTTTTTTGAGAGCTTAAAACTGGAAAAATAGGAAAAATAGTAGGAGCAGTCCGAAGGTTTGGTTTAGTAAAATTAAGTTGTTGCAGGGGGTCTGGGGGGCGCAGACCCCGACTTTTTTAAGAATTATTAAATCAAATTAGTCCATTGTTCCGACTGTTCTGTAATTTGTTCAATGGGAGGAACGGTCGGAAAAATGGACAAATTTGATTTAATAACGCTAAAAAAATGGGGGGCTGCGCCCCCGAGGCCCCCTGCAACAAGCTTCATTTTACTAAACCTAACCTTCCGACTGTTCTTACTGATCCGCCGTTCATCAAAATAGCACCTCCCCCCAGTATGAGGCTAAGTGGAGGGGGACTTAAAGGGAGCGCAACGTTTTAAGCAGCCCGGGGGGGGGCGCAACCAAGCCTAGCTACGCCACTGACTACCCTTTCAGTTTCTTATAAGCATTTTCTAATTTTAATAATTTTGCTCTTCTGAAAGATAGGTTTAATCTGAATTTTTCGAAAATCATCAGCTGTTTCTAAACCGTCACTTGTTTGTTTTCCAATAAACTACTTTTTCGTTTTTCCAACTCCTCCTCCTCCTTCTCTGCCTCGTCCAAATCAACGGCCATCTATACAATTACGGACAATGAAATTATCAATTTAAAATTTCACTCTCTCTCTCTCTCTCTCTATTTGCTATTTAATTAAGATCAGTATTTTATACATATTACTCACTTGATTATTATAATTTTTTTATATTATTATCCGTTATAGTACTTTATTATCCTCGCGATCTCAACTAAACGAATTCCAATACAAATAACGCCAAAAAAGAATGTTGTCACAGATTTCGATTACTAAAACAGTAGTTTATTCTATTTACTGTATGAATTCAACAAGTTTTTGAAGTTTTACGATGTTTATTTATGTTAATTCTCGAAAATTTTGAAAAATAAATTCAAACTTCCAAGTCAACCGTCAAATGATCTCTTCTAAGTTCTGTCTAATAAAATTTAAATACAAACAGAAGTTATTTAAAAACAGGCGGCGAGTGAGGTCCTCGACTCTGATTGGCTGTAATCTGTTGATTCCGTTATCTCTTTCACATCCGGTTGATTTAGTTAGTCTTTTGAAGAGAGGCTATAACTTTTGGTTCACCTTGGTATTTTCAAGTATAATACCGCCATCTAGGGCCATAAAAAGAAAGTTATTTTAATAGTGGACGGACTAATGGAATAGGCATGACTGAATCATACTGACGCAATTCAGTTACGATTTCGAATCGAAATGGGTACACACAACATGGCGGCATTTACGTTTATATTATGATAAAATGATGACGCCATATTGGATGACCCGTGGTATTCGTTTTTTTTAAATGTATGAATTACTTTAAGTGCTTCAAGGCATTTTCTTCTGACGTCATAAGCTACACTCCACATTGCAGTGACTATATTGAGACGTTTTGGGGCCCGCTGCTTTTTAATTTATTTTAGCGCCGTTTTTATTGTGGTCCCAACTTTTGCAATACGCTGTATTTTGGTTGTAGCTTCTGGGCCACTCCGTACATTTAGGTACTTATCGTTCTATCCTCTTATGCCATTGTATTATCCTTCCACATGAGTGGATCTTATATGGTTTAATTTGAAGTTGTTTATGTTTTTCCCCTTCTTAGAAGGGGAAAAACGAGACGACCAATCCATCCCAGAGACCAATCCATTGATTAGTCAGAAAAGTGTCCTGAGAATCCGACTTCTGGATTCTCAGGGTATAAATAGACGTGTTTTTATGTTTGGGAGTTAATTCTTAAATAACGAACCTATGCCCAATTCTGGCTAGGTTCTTGTATTATTTTCTGAAACGTGATTATTATTTTCAAGTGTCGTGTTGTAAACCAAGTTCATTTCGCTTATTTTTATATTGTGGAATAAATCCTCAATTCTATATTTAACCTCAACAGTGGTGATTCTAATTATTTTCGAGATTAATTATTTCATGACTGTGCAATTCATCATTCTTGTTGCAGCTCTACACCAATAAAATACTTCAAGTCTTCAACAGGTGCAAACCTGCAAAGTCTAGTTCTTAAGCATATATTCACACTATTTTCAAGGGTAAATTTACGGATGCAAGTCCGAGAGATACAAAGACAAAAGATCCTCAAGGTTGTGAGAGTCTTTACATGAGACTAGTCAGGACATTAAATCGACGTTATATATTGGTCGAGTCCTCCCGGGCCGATAGAATTGGTGACTTAGCCAATCACCTGTAATACGAGTGAACAATCACTCGTACCATTTAAAAAGAGCAGATTCTATCCGGGGAAAAAGGTCTGTCACAATATGGTTTACTACAATTACTAGTAAAATTCTTTTGAATCTGAGTTTAACATTTTTCGGTTTTTATCTGTTCAAAAAAGCGAATCTATTCCAGTTAAAGGATGGTCAAATAAACACATTCAAAACTGGTTGGAATCCAAAGAGATTCAGTTCACTCCCTGTTTGATAGTTAGCGAACTTCTGGATCTTGTGAACGGTGTCAAAACAGGTGAAAACAGTTGAAGCGATTTTTTTGAATAATTTATTATCCTATTTATATTATTTAGGTATAGCTCTTACAAGATTGATAAGCTAGCACAGGATGCAGGACACATTGTCTTGCGTCTGCCTTCTAATCATGGCGAACTGAATGCCATCGAACTGGTGTGGACTCAGTTAAAGCAATATGTTGCTATGAAAAAGCACTTTTGAGCCGGGTAAAATGTAACGAACAGAAGTTGTGGGATCTGGACATCGTAACAGATACTTTGGTTCAAGAGTTTGACTTCAGTAGCGATCAGTCGGATAACGAAAGCTCCGACTCCTAATTCAGTTCTTAAGGTTGAAGATGCGTGTAACAGTTACGATATGTTTGGTTTCGAACCGTTACCGGAAAGCTATGAAGTTATTTCACCTGTTACTTAAGAGGTTTCTTAAGTATTTTGTATATTGTCATGAGAATAAATATAGATATTGATAATTTAATAGTAGTTACAGTCAGTTTATTAACGTAACGTTCTACTATTTGACTTTTAATTGAATTTAATCATTGTCGAACTAGAGTCTTATTGCAGGTATAGATGCTCATTTTGCAGGTCACGTGACGGAATTGTGCTGAAGAAGCATATAATTATAACTGGACGCTATCTTAAAGGCGAAAATAGAGGTAACCTGGAAATGATGTGGTGGCGACTATATAAGGGCCTTGACACACAGGCGACTTTTGAAACAAGACTTTGGCGACAATATGAAGTCGAAGGTCGATGGGCTGTTGTCGCAATGTATTTCTCATGGAAGGACGCCAATCTTGACACACACAGGTGACTTTTGATTTAAAGTCGCCTGTGTGCCAAAGCCCTTATAAAAATAAGCTGCAAACACATGTATTATTAATTTCTGATTAAATTTGGCAATAATATTCTACGTTCTGAGAATTTTTTTCCTTCTATGTAATTTCTAGTTCCTTTCTATTTATTTCCCTTTTTGCTTTTTGATAAAATATTGAGATTTTTCTCTAGAATTGCAATATAAATGCCAGATTCATTTCCATATAAAACGTTGTTATAGCGCATTTCCTGGGATCCTGGAGAAATTTAAAATCAAAGAGAAACTACAGGCCCCCCCAATACTTTTTAATATCAAATGTATATGCGCCTGCAGGATAGATTTTTTTGAATACGTGCAATTTCTTAATTGCATTGCTTTATGCCGTTTTTATTTTTTAGACTATAAACATGTACCGGGTAGTAGAAAAAATGGACATGACGATAACAGCGACTTATTGCGTTAATAATGTTTTAATAAGTTAATGATAATATTAAAAATTGTGCACGCAGTGCACTCGCACCATGATGCCGGCGCCCATACGGTTACATACGGTGTGCCGACCGAATTCTAAGTGTGCTGGCAGAGAAATAAGTAATTCGGAGTTGACATGAGCATTAGAGGCCACCGTAACATGACTTATCTTTGATTTCACAGCGGCCGTTGGCGATAACTTTGGTCAATTTGATTTTGGCCAATAGGAACGCAATATTCTCCCCCCCCCCCCAATAAAAGTAGCTGTGAACAGTATTTTCGCAGGCAATTAGAAATTGGGACGAACAGAAGTTGGCTCCGCCCTTTATATGACGAACGAAACTTTTAATTGGTTGGTTATGTAGTCTAACGTCACATGCACCGCCCTTTCCAACGTCGAACCACACAACAAACCAATTAGAAGTTGACGTTCGTTCATAAAAAGGGCGGAAGTAACTTCTGTTCATCCCGTTTTCTAATTGCCTATAGAACTGTCAGGTGTGACTTCATTGACGCATTTAACCTCACCGGACGCCATGCAGCTGGGAAACATTCATTTAAATGCAAATGCAAAGCAAAATACAGTTGTTTGCCCCGCCCTTTTATGAGCGTCAGACCAAATATCAATCAATTTGAAATTGAAAAGGGCGGGCAATGTGACATCAGACCCAGTAACAAACCAATTATAAATTGATGACGCTCATAAAAGAGCGGAGCCAAAGAAATTCTGAAGCTGTCTACAGATGCCTGTATTTTGCTGCGCTTAATTAAATGCCTGTGCTGGGAATTCCGTATTATTACAATTTAGTAGTGCAATCGAAATAGGTTAACTTCGAGGTAATTAATGTAAGTTCTCTTTGGTGCAATATATATATTGACGCAGCGTGGTGTAATCAATTACAGTCCCAGTTACTCTACTAAGGTGTAATAAGTAACTCCAAATAGTAGTCTATATATAAAGCCTGCCTGTCTATAGCTGTAATCTTTATACATTTACAATACTTGATAACTAACTCCCTGCTAGTTCAGATGACGAAGGCCAGCTGGCATATTCTAATATTCTATAAAATTATTCTATTCTTTACACAGTAGGGTTATTCTAGACTTTGTGGTTACCCGTACCGTTTGTGACTCCACTAGTAACCAGTGAGCCACGGTTGGACGGTTATAATGGCATCCAAGGAAGAAAAGAGACGGCGGTGGTAAGTATAGCAAAATATGACAACAATAATAAAGAGTTAACTAGGGATGGGACATACGAATCCTCGAATCCCGCGAATCTTGAAAAATATTCGAGATTCGAAAACTCGAATCTTCGCGCGTTTTTCGTCTTTCGAATCATTCGAATCCTAACCGTAAAAAAACTGTTAAAACCTTTGGAAAAATTAGTTTTAACTACATTGACGTTCAATAGAAGCGTTCACTAACCAAAAAAAAACGGCGATTGTTGCAATTCCGGTGGTACCCAGAAATTGTTCGTATAGTGCAAGTAAAACATTTGAATGTCTGAAGCGATAAATCATTAACCGAAAATGCAAAATCAAAGCCATCAGAGTTAAGAAATTTTTTTGTAGAATTCTTTCATTTAAGGAAAAATATATAATTTATGCATTTTCTGCAAATTTTTAGCCTTAATGATCATGTAATGGGTTCCGAAGCAAACAGGAAGACATCTGGGGTTATCTTCTAGATATGTGCTGCTAACTACCTAATAAAGCAAACTAATAATTACGTTTTACATGTCTGTTGTTGTGATTTGGCAGGAATGATAAAGTCAACAAGAAGGCAGAGTTGCAAGGCACGATTTCTCCTGCGGGACCCTCCGATTCTACAAACTTGTCTGATGAGTCAGATCTATCGTTGGTTTGTTTATCAGTTGTTAATCTTAAGTAACTCATTGCATAACCGATTGATTTATCTTTTTCTTATCAGGGCATGCCGTTGCACGAAATGAATACGAAACCCGGTTGTGCGAAGCCTTTACCACGACTGGATGTTTCAGACAGTCACACCGTTCTGTATGATGTATGTTTAAAACGAGTTGTAGGCAGATGTTTAATCGAATTCTAATTATTATCCACTTGTTGTGCAATAGGAAGAAGACTTAGAAGAGTGTAGAAATTATTTAAAACTAGAAGAGTAAATTACATGTGGTTATTTTCATGTTCATATCTTTAAAAACAACCTTTTTAGTCCAAAAAAATGGAAAGAAAAACAATTCTTAAGTTATAATTTACATATAATTAAAAGTTTTCCACTATTATTTTGCCGATAAGAAGTTTATTTTTAAACGTGTCAATTATTATGAAAACACCTTCCTATGATATATAGTTACTTGTTTAGTTTCTAAAACACGTTTGAGTTTTTCAATTCTATTACTCCTGTCTCCCGGAACACAAAATGCGTTTTGATGAAATTTCCGATTGCAGAAAAACTTTACATTCGACGGAGAACATCCTCCGAAACCTTATCCCAAGGAATACGAAGATAGATGGGATCACGATCACGTACGAATGCCGTGCTCTCTAAATCCGGAAAACGTTTGCGAAGTAGACGGAGATAAAATCATACATCATTCCTGAGAAAAATGACAATTAACCTGTTTCACTTTGTTTATTAAGGTCGTGCAAGAAGACCAAAATTGTGTATCGAATAACCGATGGCAGATTATAAAAAATGCCCTAACAAGTAACATTAAGTCTTGGTACGATTTAAAGGTCAGATATTTTCGACAGTTGACTATTGAGTAATACATAAAATATAGACGGATTCATTTGATTAGGATGCCATTCAAAGCTATCACGTACAACAGTGGGATTTCTTAAACCTGAAGGTCTTTTTTGATGTAAGGATTTCTCTATTAAACGCGGTCGAAAATACCATTTAATTGTGTTGAACGCTTCTTAAGGAACTTAACGATTCGGAACGAGTTGCTTTCTTCGATACAACATTACCTAAAATGGTCTCCCTTGCTTTGAGCTTACCGGAAATCTGCACTCAACCAATTCTGTTCCTAAAACAAGATTCGACGCACACAATCTCCATCAGTCAATTGCAGATTGCCAGCCTATTGGCGAATGCGTTCTTTTGTACATTTCCAGGTCGGAGCAAGCAGTTTGAAATTTATCCGACTTTCAGCTTTATTAGGTTATACAATATGGACGGACGAAAATCACGACTCGAGAAGCTGAAATGTCTAATTAATTACTTCAAGAGAATCACCAATGAAGGTGGTGCCCATAAATTGGAGTGATTTTAGTGTTTATAATTATTTTCATTTGTGTTTTATATAGTTCCATATGGTACAGTGACCTTCAAAAGGCAGCATCTTTCGCAATTTCCATCTTGGGACACGTCCAAAAAGCAGTTTACTAAGCTGCACGTGAACTCCACGGTTAAGATCGAAGATTGCAACGGTATGCTTCAGGTGAGAACATGGCTCTAGTATTTTGGGGAAATTTCTCTAAAGTTAAATTAGTGGTTTTCAAATTTGTTGAAAGGAAGGCAACTTATGAATGTGGTGGGTTAGCCGGAACAAAAAAAAAATACTATATTTTTTGTTTTTCGTTTAGCTCACAGTTATAATAGAAACGTACATCCACTGATTATTATTTTAGGACTCAACAAAAAAACCGCTTAAGTCCACGGCACTCTGGATTAGATAATCTGTTAAGTACAGATTAGTGTTGTGAGCTTTTGATGGCGTCCTTTGAATATTTACCAATTCATTATGATGTTCTTCTATAACTCGTTTCTTCTCTTGATCGCGCGGTGACCACAAGGAGAAGATTCGAGCTATAGAAGTGGTCGGATGGTGATAGATTGTGAATATCCTTCTGTATAGGGGTGTAATCTGCACAGAAGGATGGTGACCATCTCTTCTGGCTGCCATTGATGTACATCTTCCTTGATGGTTGGTAGATGTTGTTGCTCCTTCGGGATTCATATGTCTCTTTGCCTTGTGGTGTCTCCGGCTTGTCTAGAGAAGGGTTAGTTTCAGAACAAGTAGACAACGTAGTTTCTCATTCCAAACACTTTATTCATTCTTGTATGGAAACATAAAGGTTACAAGAATGAATGTTCATTATTAAAGGTGCGTCAACTGGCCCATGATGTGATAAAATCTAACGTAGTACAAAAGTTGAGCAAGAGTGGACAAAGAACAAAAAGGAACACGGTCTTTTATACCTTGGACCTGTGTACACCTACGCGGTGTAACCAGGTCCAAGTGGCCGTGGTCCTAAGAGTATCAATCCGCCACTTGAATATTAATTAAGAGAGGAGGGAGGGACAAGCACGAGTTGTTTACTACCCAGGCTATGGTTTTGGCGCGATCACAAATTACTGGGTGTTATGGTGTTATTGTCAGCTTTCTATATTTTGTATAAAATTAGGAACACTAATTATTAAAAAATCTTTGAAATTATCATCAGCTTTAGGGATAATGGTATTAAATAAATATATTCGTGGACCGGAAAACATATTTTCGTGGGTTATGTTTTGGTGACATCTGTTGCAAATGATAATTGATCCTAATTCACTTTGAAACTATTACATATCTTTAAAGGTTGACTTTGCCAACAAAAGGATCGGTGGAGGAGTTCTGAACTCTGGATGTGTTCAAGAAGAAATTCGATTTATAATCTGTCCGGAGCTCATCGTATCACGGCTATTCTCGGCGGAATTGACTGATAACGAAGCCATCATTATCACAGGTTGTTACAGTTTAGTTGTAATAACCGTGGAAGCTGTACAATACTTAATATGTCGAGTTTTATTTCAGGGTGTGAAAGATATTCCAACTACGTTGGTTATGCGGAAACTTTTCGTTTTAGTGACGATTGTTTAGAAGTTATGAAACGGTGCGTTTTAATTACGATAAGATTTAAAAACACTGATATATAAGACCCTGATATATACATATAGGGACGAATGGGGAAGAAGATACGTTGATGTTGTAGCTCTTGATGCCACACCATTTAGAAGGGACACAGACGAACAATTTAAAGAAAATTGGCTCAAACGCGAACTTAACAAAGTGAGGAACGCAATTTGAAAATAATTGCATTTTTAATTTCAACATGCAAAATTAGACACATTGTACAAAGTATTTGTTGTATATTTAAAGGCTTATTGTGGGTTCTTCAGTACCACTGTTGAACCTGAAAACATTTCGTCCGTTGCGACTGGAAATTGGGGGTGTGGCGCTTTCAGAGGAGATTCTCGTCTCAAAGCCTTACTTCAGCTGATGGCTGCTTCCGAAGTCCATCGAGATGTTGCCTACCTTACATTTGGAGATGCTAAACTGTGTAAAGACATTCATGGAATTCACGAGATTCTTCGAGAAAAAGGAGTAACAGTTGGTTCGTGTTTCATACTTAATTTTTTTTCTCTGTTTTTGTTTTATAAACGGGTATATGTTTTGCAGGTTTTGTTTGGAATGTACTTAATCAGTACAACAGCAAATACGTAGAGTCAAAAAGTAAAGATCGCCATTCTCTATATGATTTTGTTCGTCAGATGGTATACGACCACTTTAACGACACAAAAACCTAAGTTAGGGCCTTGGCGCACTGGTGACTTTTGGAACACTCTTCGATTGCAAAATGAAATCGAGATGTCCCCAAAACCAAACATTTTCAAAACACTGCGGTGTTTTCGAAGTCGTCCAAAGATGCTTTAAATGTGGTCGAAATGGGCGACAAGACAAAATGGAAACATATCGAAAGAACCATAGGAAGTACTGCTGCATCCGAAGTACTGTACAATGAGAACAACATCAAAGAGACCCGCCGGGTGTTCGGAAAGTGTTTTGAATGTCGCTTGTGTGACAAGGTTGACATCTTTTCATAGAAAATACATTCCGAACACAGTTGAGCGATCTTTGACTGTATTTTACAGTCGAAAAGTGTTCCAAAAGTCGCCGGTGTGCCAAGGGCCTTAGTTTTTATGTCTACTGTACTCGCAATAAATGAATCGGGCCTCATAAAGGAATTAAATTATACTCAAATTTTTATAATCTTTATAATGTTGAAGAAAGCCACAGTATGAAGCAAAATAAAAAGAAAATCCAAATGAAAATGAAAAATTGAGAAGAATAATTGCGTGTATATCTCAAGATTAATTTTGTAATTAGAAGTCATGATTAGTTTCAGAGATAATAAGTCGGAAATTTCAGAGGTATTAACAAATTATCTTTGAAATTTCAAGCAGACGATTTTCAGAAGAAGAAAAAAAAAAAACATGAAAAAAATTCAAAGTGTTTTAAAAAGTAGAATAGTTAGTAATATTGCTGAAAGTTTTCTTTTTATGGCAGTTTGAAAAAGGCAAAAGTAATTTCCATCAAATGTTGATACTAAAAAAAAAATCCGAAAATTCCTAATTGATATAAAATGTGTATATTTTAAGATATTTCTATGAAAGATCTCTTGGCTTAATCTTCTACCATTCTAGTTTTTTCAATTTTTTTTAAAAATGTTATCGTAATCTTATGGAAGATCGGTCGGCTCATTCACACTTCTTGCTTAATGAAAACCTTCCATCCATCCCTTTCTAGTATTTTGTGATTCCGTTGTCTATAAGCTAAATTTACATATAATTAACACACCCTTTTTTTTATAAAAAGGTTTTATTTAAAAAAAAAACAAATAACCAAAATGCAATCAAGAATCCTGTTTCAGAAATTTAATTTTAAAACTTTTATTATCATATGTGTTTTGTTTTATAAAGTTTAAAAGAAAAGTGACAAAAATTGTTTTAAATTTTCCAAATTAATTTAATTTTGATGCATAACTAACGTTACATTATTTTTCTAACTTTTAATTTAATTAGCCATTAGCACATTCAGCGCATAATGTATCGAGGTAAAGCAACTCCATGTTAGAATAAAAAACGCCAAAAGTGAGTGAAGCATCGTCTGCTTTTTAAAGCTAGAAAGAAGACACTGCTATAATGTCATTACTACTCATTAGTTTTGTATGGTCATTGAATCGTATTAAAACTTAAAATTGGACAACTTTAAATATGAAAAATAAACATATTGCGCAACTGTGTATTTTAAAAATTAACGTTACGGGGTTAATGGGCTCAATATAAACACGATGCAAGCGCTCTTTGTGGGAATTTTTCGAAGTAATTTTGTGATGCAGGCTTTTAAGTACTAAGTACAGTATGCGCCATCTAGTGGCCACACTCAGTTTTGACACGAAATGCTTCAGAGTAAGAGTTCTTAGTTGAGTTACGTCTATATTTATCGCGCAATAAACGGTCCTTGTGTACTAGCGCTACCTATTGCCACTATTAATACTTACCTCAGTAAGTTTCTCGTGTAGAATAATAGATGGCGTTGCGAACGTAATGTTCATTTTGTTTTATCCGTGTGTTATTTTTTTGGTTTATTGTCTCATTTATGGCGGTGCTGCTTATTTGCCGGCGTTTCATAGATGAAATATATAACGATCTTGGACGACGAGAGAAATGTCGCGCAAGCTGAAAAGAAAAAGGTGATTTACAAAAATTCTGATTGTTCATCTTTTATTTTCGTGAGTATAGTTGAGAGATTGTTTACTTACTGTATTTTCGTTATGTTACCATTTGCGCCTGTAGCGCCTCTGGTAGCATAGGCACGAACCCCCCCCCCCCCCCCCCCCCCCCAAAAAAAAGCGGTAAATTGATATGATGTCAGAAAATCGGCACCAAGAAAATCAATGAATCGACTGCGGCTTTAATTCAAAAATGGCTGTTTTAAGCCTGTTTAGTTTTTTGACCGGAATAGTACGGTAGGAGCGTTATAAATGGACCATATGTGTAAACAGCGCCTCTAGTAGCAGCAGGCCAAAATAAAAATATTGCCCCCCCCCCCCCCCCTCCCTCTTTTCTTTCTAAGTTGCGTGTGGACGAAATACAGAAATATATGGTGATATGGATGTAGATACAGTGGCGTTTCGAGGTGCGAGTGTGCTTAGCAAGATGCAGTCGTTTGCCCCGCCCTTTTATGAGGAATGGCAACTTCTAATTGGTTTGTTATTTGGTCTGATGTCACATGCCCCGCCCTTTTCAATTTCTGATTGGTTGATATTTGGTCTGCCGCTCATAAAAGAGCGGGGAAAACGACTGCATCTTGCTGAGCAAACACTTGCCTGTTTTGATTATGCGAGCTAATGTGGGCCAGAAATCAGCACGGATACAGGCAAACTCGGTTAAGACGGCAAAGGAACCCATTACTGCCTATCCTCCTTTCTTTGCACTCACACATACGAACATAAACAACTCTTTTTAAAATCACTTAGCCTTTTATGTAAAAATACACTACAACTTTGTGCAAGCAACCATAACCCGACTGGTTGAATTGACACACACACAAAAAAAACTAAGAATACTAGCTCGGATGACACACTACCTCGGATAATCGATCAAGACTACTGAATCCGTAAGTTTTTTTGTTATTTTCTTGAAGTATTCTTATAATTAGCAGCCACTAGCCTCTCGGCTAAGGCTGTGGAGGATCCGGAGGTGTTATATGAGTTGTGCCAAAGGTAGGAAATAAGGCGAAAAGGTACATAATCGCTTGCATAGAGGCTACTAATTAATTGAAAGAACAATCATAAACTTAAACTATTTATAGTTGAAAGTAATCTACCAAAAAAAAAAAAAAAAAAAAAAACTTCAAAATAAGTTTTAAGGTGAGGCTCGCCTACTAGGTCGGTGACGCGGTGCGGCGTGGAGTAAAAACGGCTTTTAAACGCATTTAAATGTATGTAAATGAATGGAGCCTCGTCCATTAGGGTGGAAGCCGCGCTTCTCCAATCTTCCACCCTAATGGACGGGAGAGTGGAGAAGAATTTATCAGGTTCCTTCCATAGTTTTTTGTACTTTCTCTTCCTCCTCTGTCTCCACCAAAGCCGCCAAAAAAAAAAAATTCTTCCTCGTCACTACTCGTCATTGTCTTCATGGATACTCTGGCATACTGGAGGAGGAAGTAGGGGAGGAAGTAGGGATGGAGGAGGAAAACCATGCCGTGCCGCGCTCATAGTGGGTGGACCTCTATTGGGAAACTACGTGCCGCGCCGCGTCACCAACCTAGTGGCCGAGCAGCTTAAATCGGAAACGAAAGTAAAATGTAATCTTATTATAATTATTTCAATACAACGAACCTTTTGTTTAACAGCTCATTTAAACATCCCACAAATCGTGTCATAATAACTTTTAAATGTGGTATAACTTATTTTATTATGGTAATGTAGGGAAACCTAGTTAAGACATTGTGTTGACCTCTTTGAAATTGGATTTATTTTCATTATATAATGAATTCTGGTTTTTATTTTCCTCAATTGTAAATTTAATTTTATCTCTTTTATTTTATCGCCCATTTAACAAAGGTAATTTTTAGATGCATTTTGGTTATTAAGTATGTCGGGTATACTGCCATATATGATGATTATGACTCATATCATTGGTTCTTTTTCAGTAAAAACGATTGTTCCAAAACCTTTTTCTTTCTTTCTAGTCCATATAATGTAGTTGGAAAGTCCAACAATTTGACGCGGCCAACAGTGTAGATGTTGTACACAAGTGGCATGGTTTATGGGGTACGTTTAACACAGTCTCCTGGCAACACGGTTTAACACGTCCTGGTGGCAAAATTAAATGCCGCCTGCGCCAAACATTCACTTTTAGGCACGCGTACTGCCGAGTAGCGCACGTAATATATGCGTTTCGTTTAAGGATGTCAACCTGCGGAATCAGTCAATCTGCAGATTTCCTAGGCAAGATTCTGCAAAAACAACCAACCTGCTAGTGAATCTGCAAAATTCAACACCTATAAAATGTATTGAATTTTGCATATGGAAAACCTACAAATGGAAGGCCTACAATTTTTTGACAATTTTTACATTTTTGAATTTATTGGTTTTTATGGTGCTCGGAAGTCTGTTGGGCCCTCCTGAGTTCATTTCAGTGCTTTTCAGGGCATCTGGAAGACTCATTTCTTGCCATTTTTTGAAAATTTTCATGGACTTTGAATATTTATATAACTTCGAAAATGCATTGCAAGGGAACCAGACAAGCGGGAATAGAGCGATGTCTTCAATTCCAGTGTGCACTGCACGATTTAAAAGTTACGCCGTTCAGATGCGCCGTACGCCCTGTATACGCCGCCCATATGCATGTAACAATGAAAAAAAAAATTGGTTGTTTGATATATGAAAGCATATATTAAAGCAATGAAGGTCTACAGGGTTCCTTGAATCCCTTGTTTTCTCTCAAGATTTCTGTGCAAGAGTTTAAGCAATATTTGTCATTCAAAGTGGCGTCAAAGGGAAAACACAGTAGTGGTGAAAACTACTGTATGAACCCTCCCCAAAAAAAACGGGCTCCGGCACTAATTCAGATGCAACATGAAGCAACACCTCGATACAGGCAGTTAGAATTAGGTGAAAACTTCAGTTGGCTCCGCCCTTGTTCTGACGACTGGCAACTTCTAATTGGCTGGTTATGTAGTCTGACGTTGAAAAGGGCGGAACATGTGACGTCAGACTTCATAACCAGCCAATTAGAAGTTGCCAGTCGTCAGAACAAGGGCGGAGCCAACTGAAGTTTTCACCTAATTCTAACTACCTGTCGCCTCGATGTGTTTTAGAAACTAGAAGAGTAACTGAATCATTTAAAGGTCGTGCTCGTCCTGTAGTCTTCACGTTCCTAT
This sequence comes from Brachycybe producta, assembly GCA_036925085.1. Taxonomy (NCBI): domain Eukaryota; kingdom Metazoa; phylum Arthropoda; class Diplopoda; order Playtdesmida; family Andrognathidae; genus Brachycybe; species Brachycybe producta. Next base: position 5,925,384 of record JAUPFP010000004.1, read on the forward strand.
ATAATTGAAACTTATTATAAGGGTCTATTTTATGAGACGAGCACGACACGAGCCCGAGAAGAAAAAAAGCCTTTCTGTTAATATATACACGTGGAGAGACAGGGACGAGACTTGGCAACGACTTTAAAATGACGCGTGACTTAATTGTTTAGCTAAAATGATGTCGATAAGTTTTTTCGTTCTAAAAATCGTGCACATCGAGTATGGATTTACATAACAAACGAGAACGGGACGAGAGCTGAAAGAGATTCCGGAAACATGTCGTTGGCAGTTCTATTGAAAAACCTCGAGCAATATTTTGGCTCGGGCTCGCGTCGTGCTCGTCTCGTCCCTTAGTCGTTACGTACCTGTATAATTGGACCCTTAAACGTTACGTCTAGGGCCGGCCTAATAGTATTCTAAATTCATTTATTCAAAAGGCCATTTGATATGATTTTCGATGACAAAAGTTGATCTTAGCTTCGCCTTCTCACGTAACTGCATAATTTTTTTTATTTAAATTTAATTTAATTCAGTTATCCAAACAATGGCATTTAATCTAAGATAAACTTCATTATCATATACTGTATAACCATGAGAAAGTAAAGTGTATAATAGGTTTCTGAACAAAAATCTAAATAAAACATGAAAGAAAATGAAATAATGATGATTTCATTAAAAAGCAAGGCGAAAGTAATTGATCTAGTCACAGATTGTGCAATTTTGTTTCATTTCATTTTAATGAGATGAGATTTATTCAGAATTTTGTTGAAGTGGGGGAAAGAAAAAAACAATGAAGAGTTACATATGATGATCTCTAATTATAAGATAAGCAACAATATTGGATTCAATTAGCAATTAGGAATCTATAAATTAAAATTTTAAATGATGAAATAGTGTAAATAATTTAGAATTTTAAATCCGGGAACAATTATACCTTATCTTATTTAATGTACATCAACTGGTTTTACATTAAATATTGATAAGTATGAAAGTACCAGTGAGGTTATCCGTCATAAATGACGGGAGTAAAATTCTAGTTTAATTTTGCTACTAAAATTATTTAACTATTTTATTCAAATACTCCCATTATAAATGACATTTTGTGTGAATGCCCGGTTGTCATGAAGTAATTTGCTTTGACCGCTTGCATTTTTAATACGGACCTTAATATTGTTTGTGTTCTTGGATCGGGAGAGCGCAACATTAAAGTTGACCACGAGGAAAAAACGGGTTCATTAATTTTAAATAAATTCCGACGTGCTTAAACCTTTTTGACGGACACAGACATGGACGCAGCTTAATATATATAAAATGGCGTTGCACAGCCGATTGGTGGGGGGGGACCCATTTATAAATCAGTAAATGGACTCCGAGTTGATTGAGAATTGAGGCCTGTGTACACCTGCGCGGTGCATCGGCGCAAAAGAGAGCGTATCTCAATTGGTATCCATTTGCCGATTTACGATTTGACCAGGATATTAATTTGTCATTTTAGGCCCCCTTTGACTTTAAGGAAGGGGAGGGAGGCGGAGGAATTGGGGCGCAGGATTCCAAGGCTGGTGTTTTTACAAAGATGCGAAATACAGGGTGTCCCAGATGACAATCACTTTTATTTTGCATAATATAATGAATTAACTGCAATGTTCTGAAATGGACATGCAAAATTTGTTTTTTTTGTGCGTTTTTAGTGCATTTTAAAAATTAAAGCATGTACATATTTTTTCTTGAGTAGTGCTTTGATGCAATTATATATATATATATATATATATATATATATATATATATATATATATATATATATATAAAGTCGTAACTAATTAAACAGTTAATGGATTTTTTAAGGTTTTATGGACAGTTTTATGGTATTGACCCAATGCGTAATGAATCATTACAAGAAGAAATGTTGCACAGTGAAACTTCTGCCCTACTTTTTGTTTCTGTTCTTGGCTCATAATAATTTGTGACCATCTTATCTTTCCCATCACCCGCTTAGAACATTTTCCCTTGTTTCATTTCGATCTTGATTTATATTCAAGTGACACTCGTTTTCTTTCTTTCACTGCAAATTCTATATGTTGATCAGTTTCATTGTCATCATTTCATTCTCCAAAGAGGTCTAAAGAGGACAGGCAAAGTGTGCAGCCAGCCCAGCACTAAAAAATTTCTTTTGCCCCCGCCCTTTTATGACATCAGACCCATTAACAAACCAATTAGAAATTGATGGCGCTCATAAAAGGGCGGGGCAAACGACAGTTTTAGTGCTGAGCCGCACACTTGCCTAGCTGAGTAGCTGTGTCTAAAGGCGACTCTGAAGTTTAGAATTGAAAGAAATAAATTTTGAGTGTTGTTGGTTATTATTTTTATCTTCAGCTAAACGTTATCACCAGAACGCAACTTATTTCTTTTGATTTGATTTTTTCCTATGCGCAATGATACTCATTGAAGGTCATTCATTAAACAGGCCTGCTGTTAATAGTAAGTGTTTTTATAAAAGAAGATTGAGACAAGAAAATTGTGTTTAAAAATAAACTCAAACAGGATACAGTTTTATTATTTATGCTTTGTTTCGTTTGTTCTGGTTAATAAATTCCTATTGGTTTTTTTTTTGTTTTGCATTTTTTACAACCAGATAGAAAGAACGAAGACAAGAATGTTGTTCTCAAATGGCATTCATCACAATCGAGGAAAAGTTTTACATTTCTCACACCAAGTGGCCGTTGTCAAGTCAAGTGTTAGTTTCATACTAATCTGAAAGCAAACAACACACACACCAAGGAAAAAAAAGCTGCTCAAATTGATAAAAAAAAAAGGATTTCGTTTTGGGTGAGTTAAGTTTTTTTTTTTTTAGCACTGTTGTTATCGGTATCTATGGATGGTGCAAATTTCACTTAAGTGGTTTTTTTTTAAAGCCTTTGATATGCATGTAACATTTGAGTAAGGTTCATGCGGTTGGATACCTACAAATATACATGCATTTCAGCGTTGGTAAAATTTTCGATAAAATCATAATGTTTTTTACTTATATTTTTGCTTATAATCTATTAAGTTTACAGGTTTTAATGAGGCTTTATACTTCTGTTGATGTCGGGAAGAAGATTTCACTAATGCTTGGTTGATAATATTTGCAGCAATACAAAAAAAAATATTCAGAATATTTTATGCATTTAATTCATTTTTCACTTTGAATTTGAAAAAATGAAAAAAAAGAGAGGGTGTCGTCAAATTTACATTATTATTTAGTAGTTTAGGAAGCTAGCTATTAGATTTCTGTTTTTCATTAAACAATATTGGCTTGTGTGTAGGGCTCGACCACCGCTGGTGAGTACTACGGGTCAATCAAGTTGCTCCCCCCCCCGAATGGGCCAACGAAACCGACCCTAATCGTTAGTGCTGCAAACATTTTCGTTAGTACTATTTCCGGTTAAAAGTTATTTAAATGTTTTATAAGGGGTTGTGTGTGGGCCAGCTCGACGTCAAGTTGGCCCACGTACCTTAACTAACCTCTGGATTCCAGCTCATACTAATAATAATGCTGGTATATGCCGATTGTTCAAGAAAAACAATCGGACATTGCCGACACTTTTATTGTTTTAGAAAATATATTATGTTGTAAAAACTTTAGCAAACACTACTGAATATTGCGCAATACTTTCTGAACTTAAAGTCGTCTTTATTATTGATTTAAAGCATGGTTCTCTGCGCTATGTAAACTATATTAACGTCCATTCATATTATGCTCTCTCGTTGCAATCATGCAGCTAATGCTGTATAGCTTGCACGGTCATAACGAGAGCATTAGGAATCACTTAGGAATCACTACATGTTATTAAAATGTTTAAATTTAATTTTGTTTTGGTCCAAACTTAATGTTACTCAAATACAGAGCCGCAAAATGCACTTTCAAATGATCTTAACAGAAACACAATATTGAAAACAATTAAGTTTCCATTGCAGTAAACTAAAACCGCAATTATTTTCCTACCAACCTAATAGAAATTTGAACAACAACCTTTTCATAGTAAAACTACAAGAAACTGATATAATTTCTTAACTTCCGGTAGTCTTGTCTAATTTAATACGAGTTTATCTAATTTTGTAAGGGAAGTGCATAAAAGGTTAAACTGCATATTCGCTTTATATAATTTTAAAGCTGCTGCTTGATTTTCCTTCACAGTTTCAAGCAACGAAGTCATTATTGCATATTGTCATCAAAATATATACCCATTCTAGCCTCCTCAAAAAAGTGATATGTGGCTGCTACGTCATAATAAACTTACCTGCCTTTTCACTTTTCTTACAATCTGTTTGGTCAGTTTGTTTAATAATCTGCTTTAAATATAAAACCAAGTGGAAGCAGTTTGCGTTTTAAAGTTGCATTAACGGGGACATGTGCAGTAACGTGAAAAGCAATAAAAAGCTATGTAAAACTTAAGTTTTAAAGCTACTTTAAGAGAATATATAAGCAGTTGAACCTTTTACAGAAGAGAACGATCTAAAGATCGTGGTGTAAATCTACATTTACAGAGTGTTCAACAAAGTTGGAATTCCATAAAAAAAGAATAATTCGGAAAGTATAAATTGTGGTTTGCACAAAGGTAAAGATCAAATTAAAAACTTGTTTGTCACCTAAAGATAACCAACAAAAAAAAATAGTCAAGTGAAGTTTATTCGGACCGAACCAAGTGCTACAATTTACCAATAACAGGGCATCCAATTCAGTTTAACCCAGTACTTATGTAATCAGCTTGAGAGCTGCGTGACAGATAACCACTCAAACAAAAATAGTTATCATTTAGATAAAGTTCAGACATCGTACGTAGTCAATTTCAAATCGTACGAACACAGAACTGTATACAGAAAGAGAATTCGGAACGAAAGACTGAAACCTTGCATCAGTTCTAGTATTGAATTATGTAATTAGATGACTTTGGATACCTACACTACACTACGGTGTGCTATGTTTTACTAGTGTAACAACAGTAAGGTTGACATATTTTTTAAAAAAAAATATAACAGTCGATTTATTTTATTGGAATCGGTTTGTTTTAAAATAAATCAAATTTATTTTATTCAAAGGAAACTTCCAATTTTATTAGGACAGTTCATATGAAGTTGTCAGGAATTTCATTCAGTGTTTTAATTAACTAACATTTGTCCTAAAAATCCGAAAAATGATAAGCAATGGTCATTTATCATAATTGGAGGTTTGATTTTAATTTTTTATGCAAGTATTAACCAATTTGTTTCTCAATCTGTGACCCATGCTAGTGTCAATTGTGAAGTATTATTCATCATCATCATCATTAAAGCACTTGCAATTATGCTTTTTTCTAATCAAAAAAGGCTGGTTAGAGGCTAAATGTCAGGTTAGCCTTTAACCAGATGGTTTTGATTAGAAAAAACAAAACAATTTTTGGTTAATCTCTAAACGGAGATGGTTACTTCAAAATTGGCTCTTTGGGCCACAGATTGAGAAACATTTGCTTGATATTGCATCAAAATCCGAGCCCAAATCATTTATCATTTCTGACCATTTGCAATAGCCAACTGTGGCACATTTTTAGTTAAAATATAATCTGCGTAAATAACGAAACCAATTTGGGACAGAAATCCTTTTTGTTCTTTGCAAACTCCAAAGTAACATATGAACGCATTTATAAGTTAAAGTTATTAATTTTTTTTTAAATTAGTTTCATCATTTTGAATACTATTTGGGGGCAGATAGATACTCGCCATAAACTGTTTAATATGTCTCAACGTTTTATTACAACATTTGTTGCCAATTTAAACAATTTTCTTAATTAGTTAAATTACTGTTTCTCATAGTATCTTTCTTCTGTTAATGTTTAATTTAACTTCCATAACTACAAATCTGGTAAGTGAACCCGTTTACATGTTATAAAAACGGACGTTCGAAATAATTCATTTGAAGAAGGTTGTGAAATGTATTAAGGTGGTTGAATAGATATTTATTTTATTTAAATTGTCCTGCCGGACGGTGGTGGGTATATTTATAGCAGTAGGCCTACATGTAGAACTTTGGGGGAATTTGGAGTTGACCAATGGTCGGTCTGCTGCTCCTACTCACACAATCATTATAGCAGTGAAAGTCATTCTACTGCAGGCATGATGGAAATATTATCATAACCGGGATGGAAAAATCAGATTTTCGATTTAAAAAAAACGGATTTCTTTTTATTTAAATACGTTATTTATCATTTTACATTAAAATTTAAATATATAACACCGACCAGGCGACCATAACTAAAACATAACCACAAAATGTAATGCTTTTTACATGATTTTGATAAAATTTACCACACAATAAACTGCAACCTTAGTTATGACTGGTTCACTGCAAACTTTCTGTTCGAAAATGTTTTTCTGAAACCGTTTTTTTTTTAAATAAAAAGTCTGCTTGTTTTTTTTATGGTTATTAAAATCATTATATCATAAAATCCGTAATATAAATGAATCAAATGATTAAGTCAAGTTAGAATATTTAAATTTCAATTTAAATCAATTTTCAATATTTAAATTGCAATTTACAATTTTTAATTTGCAATTTACAAAATTTAATTTACAATTTAAATCAGTCAGTAGTTTTCAAATACAACGTTAGACTGCTACGTTTCTATATTGTTATGGAGAAGAATGGCCGCAGTAATTGCAGTAAATGCCAAAATATGGGGAAATCCATTTCTTAAACCTATAATTTAAAACCAGTACAGTCTGGTTTCAAATTTGAGATGAAGAGGATTAAAAAAAATATTCTTCCTCTTTAGATTAACATTAAGTTGTGAGTTCAGTGGAACTTTTGTTTTTAATATCATAGTTTTAATTTATCGAGTTTTTTTATTGGTCCACCTCCACAGCAAAAGTAGGATTTGTATAATTGGCACTCCTTTCATGAAGGTATTTAAAATTGTGACCATGTTGATATTAACTTTTAAATGTACATGTATATATATATATATATATATATATATATATATATATATATATATATATATATATATATATATATATATATATATATATATATACACAGGTAATTGATGTTAACCTTAATATTTCGAGGGCACATTTCTATGTTTAATGATAAAAGTGTAAAACCTGTCCAAATTTGCCTGCTGGACAGTTTTTTTTAGAATTTTTCTCGCTATGAAGGCGGAATGGGACATACACACATGCACACTAAAATGGGAACAATATCCAGCATTTGCATTTTGCGTTAACTTTTTGTTAACCTGAAATTGCCATCAAATTGAATAAATCTGTTTTCACCATCCGCGACATGTATGTGTATTTATGTCGTTGGTTTCTATTTAGAATTATTTGATGTTGTATGTGCTCCACAAAAAAAAAAACCTTTTCACTTTCACGTCAACTGCTGAAAAAAGGAAATGTCGTCAATTCTTAATTGACCCCATTATACACTTCCAATTGCTCGTATCAGTCGTGTGTTGGCTGCCTGCAAATTTAGTTGTTACATTGGCAGTACATATGGGTTCGGGACCGACCCGTCCATTAAGCGAACGTAGGCGGTTGCCTTGGACGCAATAGTCTCAGGGGCACATTTTAACAAAATGTAGTTTATTAGTGTTTGATTTAAACAGAAACATATAAATTAAACGATTGTAGCAAACAATTTATCAGGCCAATAATATTTTAATAAGTACAAATAATTTTCTTTAAGGTGGCTTTATAAATAAATATTCATTTTGCTTTCCCCCCCCCCCACTTACAGATGAATGTGGATTTGTAATATTATTGTGTTTATGTTTTAGTCATCTTATTTAAGCAAAATATGTGGTCTAGTGTTGTGGTGCGAAAATAAACTTAAAGGAAATGCACATAAATGATTAAAAATAAAACTTTACTAATGAAAACTGAAGATAATTAACTTCTGAATAGAAAAACCACGTGAATTAGTGTTGTAAAATATACACAAACACAAACTAATGAAAAATATTTAAAAAACTGAAAATACACTGCAGAGAAAGCACTGGGCTTTTTACACATTGAAAACACAGAACAGAATGAATGAAAGAACGAAAATTGTAACTAATAAAAATAACCAAAAAAATCCTCAAAGTTAAAACACATACAGAAAATGAAACAATACAGAATATGAAACAATACAGAATATGAAGCAATACAGAATATATGAAAACAATAGGACCATCTTCCATCTTCTAGGATGTGGCCACAAGAGAACAAAAGGGCCATCCACCTGGTCAAGATGACCTAAATTCCTAAAAAGTCAGGGCATAAGAAAAAAAAAACCCATCACCAAAACACTCAAAATAATTATTTTAAAAAAAAAGATACACAAAATTAAATGGCACAACTCGAAATTAAACTAATAACTGTAAAGAACTAAACATTTAGCAATAGTGAAAGTGAAGCCGAGGACATTAGACAGGTTAGAGTGTTTAACGAACGTATAATAAAACGTCTTTCTTTGCGTCTATCTCCTGCAGAATAGACGGTTTTGAATCTCGCGCCATTTTTGGAATCTATCATCACCTGACTTGTAAAAAAAAATAGGATGATGTCACATGTAAAAATCTACTAATATTATAATTATTAGGAGAAGCTTCTTTTCTTTCAGGAACACACAACTACAAGGCCATACTTTACAATAACTAATAATTTCCAAATTCGTATGTTTTAGGAATTGGGCCCAACCTTTCAGGGCTCTCTTGTCATGTGCACGGTTCTTATGATATTCTTTTTTCCCCCTCTTTTCACCACTATTCAGATAGCTTGATATAGCTAACGTGTTTCAACTAAAGCCTAGACCACATATTAGCGATTTCATGTATGCAATGTGGAGCGATTATCTTTATGAAGGTAAAGGAATTCCATGTTAGGAAGAAAAGAAAAAAACGCCGAACGTGAGTGAAAAATCATCGCAAATCGTTTGCTAAGTATATGAAAGTGTGCCCTCTAGTTGCAGATACACGACTAAATTTTTCAATTGTTTTTCTTGGAAAATGGCAGGCCTATATGATAGGTGGCTATGGCATAACTAACTACCTATTGATTTAGTTATACAGTATGTACAGTCCTGAAAATTGTTTGAGTTCAAAAAGGGAGAAAACCGTCCTTTTCCGTAGAAACGTGTGCAGTGTTTTAGAGCGAATCAGATGACATTTTCTTCAGATCAAGCAAAAAAGGTGATCACCAAGATAAATATTCAGAGGTAGATCAAATAAGAACTTTTCCTATGGAACATTTCATGACAAAGCGGAATGTGACCAATCGATGGCGCAAACTGTACTTAAGCCTCATTTAAACGAGGCCAGTGACTGACCTGTAAATTGTCAGTGGCCCGTCCACAAGGAGGTTAAACCATGCGGATTTGAGGGCCCCCCCTACAAGACACTGATTACACCTGGCTTGTGATGGGCAAGTCAGCACTGGGACCGTCCACATGATGCCGGTTAAGGCACAAGTCAATACAATGGTGGTGTGGTGGCCACTTGCTCAACCAACTGGCTCAATACCTACTCGTCGGGTAAGTCGACCTGCCTAGCCAGGCCAGGCACCAAATCAGGCTAATGCTGTCCACACGAAGCCAGTCACTAGCGTCAGGCAACTGATACCTGTCGAACCTTCTTATTAACTAGCCTCTTGTAAATGCTGCTTTAATCCACAAAAATGGTCTTCCTTTTAGCTTCAAGAAGCAGACGATTCAATGTTGAATTTCGACGTCTTTTTCTAACATGGAAGTGCTTTTACCTTTATAAATTTATCTTGGTGGTCACTATCTTCACACCCCCCCCCCCCCCCACTCTCACCGTCTGCTTTTTTTTTGTGAATTAGTGGATCTCACTCATCTCAGTGTAGATGAATGTAACACGTAAAATGACATGTTGGGGTCAGCAGACGTCCTTGATGTTTTATTTGGTCAAAACTCAAAACAACCTTGTTTTGGCTTCGAAGGTTGTAGGTAGTAAAAGGTGACCATGAATTATCTCAATTTAGGTACATGCAGACCTAGTGTTTTATATTCTTATTGACATTGTGAGAGAAAATAATATAACCTTTTTATAATAATAATAATTATGAAATCATCTTCGTGCTTAGTTTGTGTTAAAATTCCAAAACACAGCACAAGCAATGCAAAACTTGTGATAAAGTTGTTGATTCTGGAGTTTGGTACATATTTTATGATGTATTAATTATGTAAATATTTTTTATCGATCTAAGAAAACTTAAGCAATATTGATTTAAAACTTGTTCTACTCCTTGAATTTTTGTATATTTTGTTCCGGTGCCAGGTTGTTGCAATTTGAATGATGCAATATGGTGATGAGGCATTTTTTTTATGAAGCGTTTGTTTTTAATTAACTTGTTATGTGTACTTAAAAAAGCAACATAAAAGTGTGAGTATAGAACACGCACGCAGACTAACAACCAACGTTCAAAATTTAAAGTACGTGGCCCCCCCCCCCCCCCAACCCAACTACCTCTTTCAGCCAATCAGCACTAGCATAAATAAAGACAGTAGCTACAATAGAGCTCTGTCAAAACAATTAATGCACCTGTGCGGGCCACTTTACCCCGTACATTACAACTAACAGATAATCGGATTTTTCTGCTAAACCAACTGTAACTAACAGACAGGACAGGAGCCACCGTTTAAAATCTATTTGTGACATCTATGCACCTACTTGTCTGTTCGTATAAATGTTACTATAGATGTTGCTGAATAACGAGATACATTCTGCTTATTATGCTGTGTATAGCCATGCATGTTCAACATTTTAAGTATAACACAGACATTCACGTCACTATTATTCCGTATTGAATTACTGTAAGCGTCAGCTGTAAACACATTTAGATAACCAATCATTATAAATTCAGATTGCTTAAGATAGTTTATATAGTGTAAACGCCGCTTGAACTCTGATTATTCTGTCTTTCTGGAACAATATTGTGAGAAACTTGAAAATGTTTTCGAAACTAGAAGAGTACTGCAATCACTGGAGGGTATTTTCATGTTGACATGTGTGAAAATGACCCAACTTTAACTTAGCAAACGATATTTTTTTAAATTTCATCCTATAAAAAGTTTATTTTGAACGATATCAACATATAAAACCCATTAAGTGATTGAGCTGATCTTCTGGGTTCTAAAACACTTTCTAGTATTTCTTTAATTTTGCTCTTGAAAGACAGGGTTTGACAGAATTAGTTTGAAGGTTTGTATTTTCATACGATGGACAGACAAGCCGAGTGATTGCTCAGTCTGTCTATCGTATGAAATTGCAAATTATTCTTTCCTCGTCGTAAAGGCTGTGTTGAGCTTCTTCACTAACTAAATAGTGAGTACTAAGTAGCAGGTTAATACCTGCAGCAAAACGCTTGCACATAATTAAAGCACAAACCACAAATAAATTATCTTGTGCATGAGACATGGAGCGAGTTTCTGCTATCGGAACCGTTCTAGAACAGTTCTGTCACATCTTTTCATGATCACCCTGTAGAGTACTTTTTTAGAATGTCATTATTTTCGTTTCTTAATTTATACTTTACCTTATTTTGCCCTGTAAATTACATTTAATTGGTAGGTTGATTTTGGCCATATTCCTATATTCTAATTGTTAGCTAACAATCTACAATATTCGCGACGCTTCCTTATATTATCTATAATTACTAGTGTAAACTGAGCGTTGCTAACGTTGCAGAGTGTTGGCTAACAACGAAAATTTAGGAATATGGCCTTTGTGTTTTTGTTTTTTCAGTTGGCGGTGTATCTAATCTCTGTCCTTGAGAAATAATACATAACAACTGTAGAGAAAGTGTATTTGAGTGAAATATCTAACACTAAGCAGGTGACTCTTATTTAAAAACAGTAAATAATGGAAACATTAAAAATTAATTCAGCAAGTTGTTTTATGCGTAGCATGGCCTCGATATTAAGATAGCAATGTGAGCAAGCAACGTAATGTGGAACATTTAGTCACGGTGTGCGCGAAAATAAAAGAGTAAACGATTTATTTAGTGAGTTTTTCTTTGATGCGTGTAACAGGCTTCTTGCATCTTAATCGATAGGATATGAAAATGTTGCTGACAGGCTTGATTTAACTCTTCGTTTACATATAATTTTTGCTTTGTGTTGCAGAAGAAACCTTATTTATATTGAATAATGGATGATCGTTGTGATACCGAAGGAGATGGTGCACTTGAGAATTCGGAAGAACAGCCTCTGCGAGAGAAAAATGGTGTCAAGAACGGTTCCGATTCTAGAGGATACGTGGATCTGGCCTCTCGTCGGAAAAGAGTTCTGTCTGGCTTCGAACTAGACGATGAATCACAAAACTGGAGAAGTGTACCGTCGTCTCCATCACTTACACCGTCTTCGTCTCCTTCTAGTCCGTTTCGCAAAAAGCTTGTTGTAAGTATAATGCACATGGTTTTTTTTAAATAATCAATTCGGCACTTTGCTCGAATGTCAAGAAAGGACATCAATTGGCACCTAGAACAGGGTTTCAGAAAACAAAAACACTGTGTGTGTGAAGGTAGTTAATCTATGAGCAGGTAGAAAAAGGCTGATTAATTTTCGTTATCATATGTTTTATTTCATTCATTTACTATGTTATTTACTAGTTAATTGTTCTTCGTGTAACATACACTGGTTTAGACATTCAGTGTGTTGTTAAGCGTGTTGTGCATTTACTAAAACTTAATTTGAAAACGACTACGAATGCATGCGTTTATGAATGTACAATTGTTACTAGATCTTAAGTCCAGGATACACATATACAGGGTGGCGTGGTTTTAACCGCTTGGTTTTTAAATGAACCTTTGGTTTTAACCAAAGACAACTAATTTTTTTTTGTAAATTGTACTGAATCTATTGGTATTTAATATGCGAACAAAAGTTACACTTTATTCTCACAATATGCTTCACTACATAGGTCATACTGCGACTCATAAAGGTCATGAGAGTTGCAGGTTGTAAATGAAGGTTTTATGTCTTATGTTAATCACTGCTGCCCAAACACATTATTCAGACGATTTGGGTTAATGGAATTATTATAGTTTATTTATTTTAATATTTATATTACATTAGTATTTGATATTTGAATTGAAAAAAAAAATGAAAATATGCACAATGTGCAAAATGCAAAAATATACATTTCCCGGTGTGACAGTGTCTTATAGTCAGTGTAGTAATTTTGTTTTAATTAAAAAAACATTTTATGATTTAAACCAAAAAAACCTGGTTTAAACAAAAAAAAAAACGGGTTAATTTGGTTTTTTTCTTCAAACTAAAAAAAACCAGCCACCCTGCAAATATATGACTAAGTTGACGCAAATGGCAGTATGGACTGGTGACGTCAAAATGATGTCACAGCAAGAAGAATGCATTGAGATAATTTAATTCTTTAAATTTAGGAACTGGTTTATTTTATGTCTGTCTTTTGTCATGTGAAAGAATGCATCATGTAAGCAAGCATAACCTCTATCGAGCCTCGTTTTGCTTGTTGTAAGGAAGAGTTAATTACGGGTGCTCTTTCGACCCAACTCTTTAAAAGTGTCAACAAAACAAATTCTTTTGTAATCCGCTTTTAATCCGAAGAAAAGATCTTCGAGAGTCGTCAAAATGACGTCGTCGTCAACCTGCAATTTGTACTACTGTATTATACACTTGTGATATCTTTTCTCTTCTTCTTTGTAACTAGATCGCTCGCACTCTTAATCATACGTTTTTGCTGTTTGCAGTTCACTATGCCTGGCATTATGCGACCCAAAGAACCGAGAGAATACAAGTTGCGTGTTTTTGTCGTTTGCACCTTCTTTGTTCTCGTCCTTATGATGTCCTTAACTTACGTCTACCATCAACAACATCTTTTGAAGATAATGCAGGTAAAACAAACTTCAACTGTATTATGGTGTAAGTTTAATACGTCAAGCTATGAAAGCGTTTTTTTTTTACATTTAATTATTGAGCGACATATGTATTGTGTGGCCACAAACCACCAATTATTTTTCTTTTATCTGTTATTCGCTCTCTTCGCTCTCTCTCTTTCTCACTTTCCCCCAAAAGTAACAATGAACATTGTTGTTTACTGCAACAAAGGTTAGTGACAGCTGTCAATTTGAGTTTGAGTAAACTTCTTTTGACCTTGTAAATAATTAAATGCAATTATTAACTAATGACAGGTGCTCGAAGTATGTTGGAGAAAGCGAGACTATACACTTCTAACACGAACCTGGCATGCAGAGCTACATTAAATTACTATTTACACGATGCTCATTTAACCCTCAATCGAGTCCAACTCGTGTGTATCGTTGAATCGAGCCAAATCTTGGTCGTTTACAAGTTCTTAAGTAAATACACCCACTACAACCAGAACGTTTGAAACGAACACAAAATGCACAGGCGATTTTAACATCAAAACCTTACGATATTCAATTGTACTTATCATATACACTGTATGTCGTTTACAGACGATTCTCAATGAATTTTAGAGGCGTTAACAAACGAGCGACTTTTTAGTGGTCGCCGTTCGTGTGCAAAAAATGGTCGATGCATGTGTCGCCAAAACCGATTTCTCGAGTTGATTGCCAGCGGTTGGAAGTGGTCCTAGTTTAACACTGTAGACGATGACGTATTATTTATTTGGCTTTGTGAAAGAATTGGAGCAAATGTAAAGTCGAATTGATGGCGTTCTGTTGTACGTGAAACGTCGTGCAAACATAATTGTTTGAAGTGACAGAAAAGTTGTAGAGTAAGTGAATAATGAGGACTGTCACCCCTGTTTATATGGTGACTTATTGTTATTGAGCCTGCCTCAAGTATATTTTTTATTATATAGATGTCGTTATACTTCTGACGTTGTGAATTTTAACTATGCAACTTCAAAAATTAATTTCACAAGAACCTGAAAAGATGTAAAGGATAATATTGGATGGAATATTTTCCGATTGACACGGTGGCACCTGAATGACATTAAAAATTTCTTCATTTCCGATGTGCCGTTAAGGACTGAAAGTTATAGTTGCAAAGTTATAAAATATTGTTTTTTCCTGGACTGTGATTGAAAAATGTGTTTTATAAGGGCCAAAAAGCTGTTTAGGCACATATTGGATGCAACGTGTCCCCAATGGCCTCAGAAAGACGACGAGCCCTGTAAATGGCCAGAATGCACAAATGATTTTAATGGCTGAGGAGGGTTCGATTGGCCGTTCAAAACAACAATGCATTTCATTTGTGTTGTTCATGGTGTAAAAAAGGGGCATGATTAATACAAATTAAGCGATTTGAGAAAGTGCAGTCAGAAATATTGCGTAGTCACTTGTAAATTTTGGTCTCATATAAGACTGTGATTAACATTGTTTTTAACTATTTGTAGCGAGTTATAATGAAGTGTGATTTAGCAAAACGTTTTTGTTGCTAAGTAATGTAGAGAAGCTAAGTAAAAAATTGTTTTAAAATCAAAAGTATTGTTGACCGGAGTTGTAATTCAATTTAATTCAACTCAGTACACCTGCAATCAGCCCGAGAACTATGTGGCAGCTGGATTATTTCCAATCATAAGTGGTTATAAAATTTGGATAAGGTTTAAACATAATCGCCAAATCGAATTCGTTCTAAAACAGAACTATGTGCTCGAAGAGAATTCTATAGTTTAAATACATTTGGAAAGAAAGACCACGAATATGCATCAGTTCTAGCTTTTATTTCTTAACCTTTGGGTGGCCATTTCTACTTATACGAGGATTTCTAGTTAGAATTCCATCGAAATAATCCTCTGTTCTCGAGAGCTAGCAGGCCTCCAAGAATGGCAAGGCCTTGCTCAGCTATATGGTTTGTTAGTGATTCCCATTGTAGTTCACCCCAGCAGGAGGAAGGTTACACTGTCAGAATACGTTGATATTTATTAAAGCGTACATTTTCATGTAGTGTAAAGTTACACATTGGGGCTAGCTTCTTTGCTCAGTTAAGAACATTGTACTTTCGGAAAATACCGCTCCAAATTAAATGCTGTGTTTTTTAAAATGTTTTATATAATTAGTTGTGCACAAATTAATCAATGTTTTCTAATGTCAGACATTTTGATCGATTTCATTCATGCAATCCTTCTTTGTAGAACTTCTTTTTTGCAGTTATTATTGAATTATTTTGGCTGTGCTAGCTTCATTTTCTTTTATAAAGGATAAGTTTAAAAGATTGCAATGGTTGATTTTTGTGCGATAAAACAATTCAGGACATTCAGAATCCTTATAATAATCTTCTATAAAACCTTGTCTTTAATTTGAAGTCAATATTGACGTCTTGTCTCCGGAAAATAACTTGTCATTTATCAGCAGTTCATCATCAAGAACAATTATTGTAGAAAATTGAAATATGCAATTAACAAAATACAGATTATTTTTTTTATATGAAATTACGTTTTGAATGTATCATGTTTTTCTTTCTTTTTGTTGTTTATTTTAAAATCCCTATAATACTGACTGTAATCAGAAAAAAAAAATGCATTTTACAGAACTTATAAGGCTTTAATGGCCATCAAGCCGACAAAAGTGCAACATGAATTCGAAACAAAAACGCCAGAAAAAAAAGCAGATTTTGAAAACAAAACAAAAGTGAAACAACTGTAAGCAGTACTCAAGACAAACCCACAACAAATTTGTGACACAACACAAACTATGTGTAGGTCGCGTTACAAATTCTGCAGATCATTGCATAATTTTTTTTTGGCTTCAAAGACTAAACTGGCATGTTTATCAACCCACTTAACGTTGGTGCAAACGCCAGAAGATTTAGTTTCCAAGATGAAGAGAATATTAAATACGTTTGAAAAGACTGGTTCATTTAATTATTAGGCTCTTATGTATATTGCCTTTCGCCTTATTGCCCACCTTCCGCGCGGCGATACCTCTTATGTATATTGCCTTTCGCCTTATTGCCCACCTTCCGCGCGGCGATACCTCTTAATATTTTCTTTTCTTACAAGAACCTTAATTAATTATTATTCTAAGGAACTTGGCAAATTTGCGTACAGAACATAACAGAAGTTAAATAGTTTTTTTTAATTGTGAATGTTTTTCCTTTTTTAGTTGTCTTTGGGAGAACGTATTCGATTTGGAGAGAACAATCGCCTTTTGCACATATCAAACGCAGATAAACAAAACGTTTTAACTGCAAGGTTAGGAACGCAATTGTCTACTAATGAACTTCCACGTAATTGTCCCATTGACGAATCTGTTAATGAGACCGCTTGCTTGGAATGGAATCATTGGGCAATGTTGAATATCTTTCCGCATCGGAAATCTGGTTCGGCCAAGTGTTACCGACTACATTGGAAATCTAAACGGGATGGTTTAATACTTCAGGATTGCTTTACACTTTCCAATGCGTTTTGGTATGGTCTCGGAGAATATACGCCACAACTGTGGCCAATGAACTTCCTCGAAACGAACAACACTCTTCTCGTAACGGGGAATCTCAGTAACAGTATTTTTGGACACGTTTTGAACAGATATTGGCTTTCTTCGAAGGGTGTTGGAATCATTGCTCAATCTCAAATTCCGTTACATGTCACATTCGATAATGATGTCAGCGGGCAACTTTGTTTGACGGTAAATCCTTCAAAGTTGGAAGATCCGGTTTTAATTTACACTCTTTGTGCAGGCGGCGACGCTCGAGAGGTTCACAGTTATGTGACTGAAACGATACACTCCAAACCGATCCGTCCGCTGAAACTAGATCTAGCTATCGGTAACGTTGTCTGGTCTACGCAGCAACGTTTTGGATCAAAAATCAATGGCAGCCAGTTGTTGAATTTTACGGAGAGTTTGAGGGCGTTCGAACATGATCGTAGCCCAAGAGCCCTTATACTCGACAGCGAATGGCAAAGTATTAACGGTAATCTTGTTTTTGACGAAACAAGTTTTAATAATGCGAAAGAAACAACTAAAATTCTACACAATAGAGGATACAGCATCATTTTACGAGTGCATCCGTACGTCAGTACCGCATCGCAGAGCTATTACGAGCACATCGAAGATAACTTCTGGGTACGTGACATAACGGGAGAGGTGCCTAGTCTCGTGCGTTGGAACGACTTGGTCAGTGCCGTGGTGATGGACTTCAGCAACGTTAAAGCTGTTGATTGGTTTCACTCGAAATTGAAATATCTTTGTGATGAATATGAAATCGATAGCTTCCAATTTCATGGAGGCGAGTCGACATCTTTGCCTCCGTATCCTACGTTTACGCAGTCTCTTCAATCGGAAAACGATTATGCCAACTTGTATAATGAAGTAGCCATCAACAGCAGTTTGGCTTTCAGTGTTGGTGTTGTGTCGCAGTTGCACGACTATATGTCGGCATTCACAGAACTATCACCTCGACAGTCTGTATGGGGTCTACCGCGTGGGCTGCGATCTATAATTCCGGCTGTATTATCCACTGGTCTTGTCGGTTACCCTTTCACTTTAATAGGCCCCGTAGGAGGCTACGCGATTTCCGGTGGCCCGCCCGATCGGGAACTTTTCGTTCGATGGTTACAAGTGGCCGTTTTCTTTCCCGTTTTACAAATGTCTATTTTGCCTTCTGATTACGACGAAGAAGTGAACTCGATCGCCGTGAAGTGTATCCAGTTTCGTCGTACCGTTGTTCTTCCTCAGTTGAAAGTGGCAATCGACGAAGCTGTTGCACGTGGCACGCCTATCATCCGTCCACTTTGGTGGTTGGCTCCTAACGACACTAATGCTCACGATATTGATTCGGAGTTCTTGGTGGGAAATGACCTTCTGGTTGCTCCCATCTTGGAACCACATTCCGATCAACGTGACATCTACTTGCCACCTGGTCTGTGGACCGATCGAGAAGGTTACGTCCACAAAGGTGGCAAGTGGATATACGATCATCGATCGTCGTTTTCAAAAATGGCGTATTTTATTCGGATGCCTGAACTGCAACAGCAGCAGCAGCCAGGCCAGCGAGTTTTATAGTTATTATTATTGTGCTATAGATGTACAAGGACTTGAGTTTATCAACAGGTTGTGAAGTAGAAAGTGTTACATACTTGGCATTCTCTTTAATCTCGAATTAGAAAACATTCTTTTACTTTAGCTTTTGTTTTACAAATTTTCAGTACAAATGCCAGTCATTTCATGCTTAATATTTTTAGTATCACAAGCGTGAGTCATGATGACATGTCGCCTAAGACGAACGTTCTTTCTGATCTTAGGTGTACTCATATTAGTGTTGTCCGAATGGCTTGCTCTGAGAATAAAAGCAGAAAAAAGATGTCCGTATAGATGAGAGCAGCAGCAGCAGCAGCTCTGTAATGACGTCACATCACAGAGCAGAGGAGATCTATATCAGATACAGAGCAGGTCATTTGGACAACACTAATACGAGTATAGTTAATGGCCTTAGGCCAAGGTTCCATATGCAGAAAAAAGTAATTGAAAATCGAATTTGTCTTAAGGCTTAACTGGAACTGAACAAAATTTTTTATAAAATAATTATTTTTTAGAATTTCTAGATGTAGAGGAAACATTCTACTACATTTTTCGTTTTTAATTCTGTTTTCTGCTTTTTTCATGCATGTGAGATCCATGCCTAAGTCATAGAAGTCAGTCTTGTAGATAAAGATCTAAAGGATTTTTTTAAGTCATAAGTTATTGTTTAGTTATTTGATTGAATACTGTTTAATATCACGTTTCTTGCATTGTTTTTATTTAATCAAGAGATACAAATTTAGTAAGTAGCCTATTTCTTCATTTTTTAGCTCCTATTAGAAATTACTCAGTGCCCATATTGGACACAGGGAGAGCTGCTTTTGTCCAAGTGGAAGCCTTTCTGCTTTTTGTTAGCAACAGAACAGACGTATCAGACACGAAAAAAAATTCAAAGAATGTTAGAAACTAGAATATTAGGAGATACTGGTAAGGCATTTTTTATGACAATTTGAAAATGTTCAATTTTTACTTTTTTGCTATGAAAGTTTTTTTTTAAAAAAAAAACCGGTCGTGAAAATATTTTCATATTTTTTAAGAGTAGTCTGCTGATTTGTTTATATAGGTTGTGCGGAGGGCGCACATTCTTGCGTATAGAGGCTACGAGGCTCCTAATAGAATTTCCATTTAGAATCAAGATTTTATTTGTAAATCCTTATTTCAGGTGAGTGAAAATACATAGGCTGAGGAAGGAGAATAAAACCACACTATTAGTTTCTCTTTTAAACTGACACTATGCCTTGCAATAAAAGAAAATATTAAGAAGTGACGTCAAAATCAGTAATCACAGGGAAAAGGTGTATTTTTTTTTTTTCTTCGGCTGCGTTCTTTATTACTACTGTTGAGGTCTTAGCGATTTGGTAGAAGAGATAAAGGTATACCTAACATTGTACCTACATGTGTCATAATACTTTCTTTTTGTGCAAGAGTAAACAATGTCTAATGGAATAACACCGAATTTGTTCAATAACATTTGAAGATATCGACAACAGGTTCATTTAATTTTCAGGGATTCTACTTTATGGGTGCGTGGTTGTTTTTTGTATTAAAATGTCAGTTAAAGGGAAGTTAGATGTGGTTTGTATTTGTGTAGCCTATCTTATTTCATGCTGTTTTGATCATCCTGTAGTCATAACTTTAGCAGCAAATTGACCTACAAACTTATCACTTGAGTTTAACTTCCTAATGTAGTTAAGCAATGAGATAAATTGGTTGTGACTATTTATTTGATCAATCACTGTATTTGAATTGAAATAGAAGAGATTAGTCTACTTTGCAAGTAGTTATTTATGTCTAAGTTAAAGGGACTAAGAGTAGAGGTTTAGCAGACAAAAATCATTAACAAAACCTGAAATTATAAATCCAGCAATAATCGCGACGTGCTCTAGTGCAGCTGACACGTGAGTTTTACTGATGACCAGTGATGTGAATCTGTTTGCACGAAAATCTCTGATTTTGTTATGGGGCGTCCACACAGACTTTAACAAGTAGACATTAAGACCTTCAACATTTTCTTCGACAACGTCTTCACTTGTCTCCAGTTGGTTCTGTTGCATGTCTCTGAATGTCTCCACTTGTTTCAGGTCTCAGAGCTAATATGCAAGAAGCAGAGGCAAGCGAAGACTGTCTGTCTCATGATTCTCGAGTGTGGACGTTCTGCACTAGTCTTGTGTTGTTTACTGTATCACTTGGGAAATTGCCTTGATGGGTGTACACAAGCAATGTCTCTTCTTGTTTCTATGTGTTTCATGTCTCCAGTTGTTGCTGTCTGTGTGGATGCTCCTACAGCACCTACCCAAATAGTTATTTCTGTAAAGTTTACTTGAAGTTGGTTTAGTACAAGAGCCTTCTAGAATTCGTCTAGTATAATAAGAAGTAATGGAATGTGTGAGGATTATGTGATACTCATAAGTTTGAAACAATTAAGAATAGTGCAGCTAGTGCATATTGAAGTTTTTTTATTACAACGTTTGCATTGGTGTTGCGCACTTAAAAACTTGTAAAATACAGATTTTCACTAAAGTACCTTTTTAGCAAGGTGTGGTTTCCTACACATGGTGTGTAACACTTTAAACAATGGCCTTGAAGTTTTGCTTGGGTTATGTGTGGTGTACATTAATAACTCAGACCCATTCTTTATATTATTGTAATTGAGCAGGAATACCCGTTATTCACAAGGGAATTAATTATCTCTTTTTAGGGATAACATATTTTTTAAAAAAAAACAAGTGTATCTCAAGCCGCGTACAGACCAAGCTCGCGAGCCGTTTCAGAACAGTTCGCGAACACAAAAAGAAACCGGTCTAGACAGGAGCTTGCAAACAGTTCTAGAGTTGTTTGCGAACTGGTGCAAAGTTCGCTCTTGAGGTGGTGCATCAAAGGGGTTGTTCTCGACCATCTGCCGAATAGAGAACCCGGTTATTACCAATAGTTTGTACAAAATTATTACAAACAAAATCTAACAAGGCGAACTCTTGACGAACTAACAAACAAAATTTCGAGAGATATTTGACATGCAAACGCGCAAACACGCTAATTTTTTTTAGTGTAGACTAGTGATGGGCAATTGTCATGAAATTTATTTTATTGAAATATTTCATGAAATTTATTTTGTTGAAATATTTTGAATAGTTGTAAAATTAATTTAAATCTATGAAATAAAACAAGATATGCTCGTAATTGCATCAGATTATATTAACTATATATACTAATGGTTTATATGAATATTTCTCAGTCATCTCATGATTGCTCATGCATCTTGGAGTTTTTATATTCTGTATATATCTGTCTCGTAAGAATTAATTTTTTTTTTCAAATTTCATTCCAATTAAGATGTAATTTGAGTGTGCCACATAAGTATCATGGCATGTTTAGGTTTGAAAAATATGTTTAAAAATACTCCTATTAACCAATTCCAATCACCGTTTTTTTCCATTTATGGTTTCAGTGCTTGGAAACAGGTTTTTAAAATAAATTTCACATTTTTTTTTAAATATTTAAAATTTAATTAAATATTTCAATGGCACATCACTAGTGCAGACGTTATGCTCGCGAGCTCTGTACGCAGCTTTAGAGTTCCAGTAACGTTTTTGGCATGAAAGTTATATTATTAACTTTCAAGTAGTTATCTATAAATTACTCAGACTATGTCATACGACACATGTTGTGTAAAATATAATCATTTGGAGTTTGAGAATTTTAAAATTTCACATTGTGCCACCAATTGAATCACATTCTTTCTAGTCGCTTCTATTCCGTCCACCGTCTCACGAAAGCGGAATCGCGGCCAACAGTTTCAAACCGTCCAAATTGTACTTATCATATGAGCGTAGTTCCCATTGAGAGTGTGTGTGTGTGTGTGTGTGTGCAGCAGAGGTTGGCGTCCACTGTAGCGACGACCTTCACGTCTGACGCAATTCAGTGTACCTGGATGAAAACCGAGTACTCGTGTCGTTATTATGTTTGCAGAACTAAGATTTTCGTACTCGCGCATAAAACTTAGTAAGATAAGGAAATGAGACTTGGGAGAGTTTCTACACATTTTACAGACAAAATCCCTCACATCCATTATGTTTAAATATATATTTAAGTATGAAATTTCGGAAATATTTTCTATGACTATACATGGTGATGATGATGATGTACTGTAGGCCTATATCAATATTATTGTCAACAATCAAAAGATTTTTATTAAAAATAAAACTCAGATTTTTTTTCATTTTAAACTTTGTAGAATAATTTAGTTATGAATTTAATATTAATGAATTGTATATTATTATGAGCTAAAAGTTCATAGTAAATCAATTATAATTATTTTCACCTTTTTGTGTTGACCGTTCAAAATGGTAAATATTTAAATTTAAAAACATTTTTAATTAAAAAAAGATATGTTGAGTTAGATGAAAAAAATCCGATTTTTTTTAAATTTTTCTAATAAAAATCACGACTTTCTTTCAATCTGAGTTCTATTTCACAAAGAAACATGTTTGACAAGTACCAGGCGACCAGTAACAAATGATATATCGAGTCTCCTGTTTTCATGTATATTACGTTGTTTGTGCACTTCTGACTAGTGACAAGTGATGGGTAGTCTTGTTTATAGCAACTTGTGCATGCACTTGTCTAGTGACAAGTTGACTATTTGCACGTGTTACTGGGGCAACAGTAACGGTAACTAAACTTGCCACCTTTCCTCCTTTGTGGAGGACAATCTTCCATTCGGAGGAAATGTCCTCCGACCAGGACCGTCTTCCACGAAGGCAAACATGTCCTCCACAAAGGCAAACATGTCCTCCACAAAGGCAAACATGTCCTCCACAAAGGCAAACATGTCCTCCACAAAGGCAAACATGTTCACCACACAATAAATTGTATAAAAACTTAAATACGTTCGTGAAGGACGGTCCTGGCCGGAGGACAATTCTTCCGAATGGAGGACTGTCCTCCACAGGTGGCAACCCTAACTGTAACTTGCAACAGTAACCCTTCTCTGAGTAACTGGACCACACAAAGGCTAGTTTAGTAGCATTTGTTGAAGATGAAAGATTTTTTTGCTGAAGTTTAAGAGGCGATCAGTAAAGCGTTTCAGCTAATTTGCTAAGTCGTCTTCAGCTAGAGAAAAAAACATCTCCACTTTTCAGTTCATATAAAATTAGTTTTAAGCGCCTGAAAGGATGAATTTGGCAAACGTTTTCGTTATCATACGACCTTCATGTGAGAATTATTTGCTTGCAATGTCGTTATTGCATTCTTATTGGTTATTGGTAATCATGTGATGATGGAATGATTAGCTTGCAAGCTACAACTAGCAGAAATATCTGATGGACTCAGATGCTTCAGTTTAGCAAACTTTCAGCTAGAACCTCTGGTTTCAGCGTAAAAATTCCATCTGCATCTTGCGTGTAAATGCATTAGCTGAAAGTTGACAATGCAGTTCATCTTAAGCTACAAAATGTTCGTATTCAGCGCGCTAAAGTAACTACAGCTAATCACAAACTAGCTAAACTACACTAACTAGTCAGTGATATGTCGCACCTCGGCTGGAAGAGTGGCTCAAATAAAAAATGAATTTCAAGTTAAGAGGAGGTTCATGGCTTACTTTGCTGAGCTTCTCAAGTGCAAAAACCGTTTTAACTATTCCCAAAATAAGTTTTTTTTAAGTTGTGCCACTTCCAGCTGAGGTGTGATTGTGTATTGTTTGTGAAATAGGTGCATGTCATTTTCTTACTAATGACTGGTGTTTTCAATAGTCAATGTCAGACTTGTTACTTAGTGAAATATTGCACTGATTGTGAAGCACTTTTATACAGTACATTATGTTTTTGACTTTATAGATAGTTGTTATAGTTTTTAATTGGTTTAAATCGCCAAAATACACTCTAGTCTTTACTGTTAAAGAAATATTTACACTGGAGGACTTCATAGCAAAGTTTACTGCTGAATTATTTCTTTTGTGCCTTAGGTAAATAATGTAAAGAAGCATTGAAATCATTCAATATTTCTAATTAGTTAAATTTGCCTCTCAATGTGTGTTCAATAATGTCTTTATTTTTGACATTTAAAAAATAAAGTGTTCAATTTTACAATATTTGTTCTCAGTGTTTTTTTTATTATTTTATGAAATTCATACAACTTAACGGAAACCATTTTCGTAGTTTTATGTTCAGAAAAATTCAGTGCAGTGGCATAACTTAATGCCAGGTTCACATCAATCCGACAAAACACAAACAAAACAAAAACTCAGTGTTTTGAGACAAATTGGTGACAATTCTAGACTTTTATGTTTTGTTTTTGTTTTGAATGCACTTTCACAATATAACATACTTTCGACTCTGTCTGGTCAGTATGGACAGTTAGTATTAAAACAACAACAGAACAGTGAAATAAGACACTTCAAAGCAACACCAAAGACTATTGTGCTCGTCTTTGTTTGTTTTGTCTCAGAGATGTGTTGTGTGTTTGTTTTGTTGATAGTTGTTAAAATGATTTTGTTTCCAAACTCTGCTTTTTCTGGCGTTTTTGTTGTTTCTTTCTCGAACTCATGCTGCACTGTCAGTTTGATGTGGACCTGGCCTAATACTGGCATGTTTTAGAATTGGGCATGAAATACAATATTTTTGTGGTTGTTTTCTTAATTCTATGCTTTTGTATGTACTTTTTTATATTACCGTAGTGGATTATAGCACAATGGCATTTTAATTGAAGCAATTCATGGTAGAAATTGTATTAACGTAATGGTTGTTGGGTAAAGCATTTTCGAATGAAAAATGGCAATAGAGAAAGATAGCTTCTGGTCTCTGGAAACCACAATGTGACATCATGCTGTCGCTAGGTTAACTGGAAATTGTATGGTCAGGAATATTTTTTTTTCTTTTAAAAAGTCGAAGTAAATGTCAAGTAATGGTACTTTAATCGTTTTAGAGCTTCTGGATGCGTCAATGTTGTTGCGTTTAAGTACTTTCATTAATGCTCCTGTATGCCAGAAGAAGCAGGATTACTGATGACATTGAAACGATGGCCTCACAATCAATCTACAATATTGGAACATTGGTAATATATTGCTGTTTTTTTAAAGAAACTAATATCTATGTACTTGTTTATAAAACGAACAAGGTGGAATTCCATAGGAGCGACCGCGACTGCTGTCTTTTGCGACCACAGTCGCGTTCGCGCTCCACCATAATTTCTGGCAGATCGTTGTTGTGCAACTCGCGGTAGTCGTGGGTCACCTCTTTCATTTTCGGACAAGTAGACATAGAAACTATACAGCAGCAATAATCAAAAATAAATTCAGCGCAAAGAAACTTCTACGATAACGACTGCGACCAGACTGCTCTTCGAGCAGGATAGTCGCAGTTACACAATAGAGACGGCGGTCGCGTTCTTCAAGTCCAGTCGTTGGGGCGACAGTTCACGGTCGTTTCTAGGGAAATTCCACCTTTAGGTTTGTAGCTGCTCTTGTCGCTGGTTATTTCGCTAGGTAGTCAGTCGCCCTTGCAATTACATTTCGAAGTAATTCAAGATTTTTCGTGATCGGATGACGATTTATGGCTCTATTTCAAAACGGCAAAGTTTGGTAGAAAATAGCCTCCAATACACCCATGGGATTTCCGATTCGATTAATCGGGGAATCGATTTTTTAGTTTCGATTAATCGTATGAATTTGAATAGATTCTAGAGCATCCGATTAGTCATATGTATCAATTCAAAACAATACATGGTTCTTCATTCGATTTTTTTTCCCCAAAAATGTGTTTATTGAATATGAATTGTTCGAAATAAAAAATTGTTTTGGATAGAAATTGTTTATGAATATACCCTTAAATGATTGAGTTACCTTTCTATTTCCTAAAATACTTTCAAGTTGACAGTTGTGATCTGTAGGTAATTTTTCTCTGAAGTGGTTTAGACTATGGATTTTTCTTCCGGCAGATAGTTCTTTGTTTGGCTGATTTTGATTTCATGAAGATGTCTAAACTGTTTATAACATTCACAACCAGGGCTGGTTTGGGGTCCGCACCTATAAACACTGTTATCACTAGTACGTTTTTTCTTCGAATTTAAAAAAAATTCTTGAATCCTTGTGCTTTTCCAAGCTTTTTGAGACTTCAGGGCCAGTTGAGTGCTCCCTAGAGCGTTCAGAGCATTTAAATAATTTTCGACTTTTGGCGGTTTTTTGAAAAAATAGCCAAGTCTATACACTTGGTTTTTCACTGTATTACTAAGTATTACGAATACGAACAAAGTGAATTCTGCAAAAAACAAATCCAGACCCGGGCCCTTCAGGCTGCACCGACCCCGGGAATTTGTCCTGCCCCCCACCCCACCCCACCCTTCTAATCAGCCCGCTTCACAACCACTTAACATTTTATGGAAATACCTTTCCCCCATGTAGTTTTCAAGCTGGTTGCTCGACTATTGCACTGAATTGAAAATTACTCACGGATAGATTCCAAGAAATATCACAAATTCAGTTGTCACATATGTATGCTTGTGAATAACAACACTTATTATTTTTTTTTACTGCGTTTCATGTTTACCTAAGTGCTTGCTTCTGAAAATGATGCAACTGTTTAAACTGGTAGGTTTACTAAACAAGTGACGCTTAGTGTTGTGTTGTGTTCTTGGATAATTTTTTTTAATTCTATATCGGGTGTAGCTTTAAACATATTTGAATTTCTATTTTGTACATGCACGTTAATTTTAACAACCTCAAGGGGCCTGTTTTTGTGATTCAGTTACTCTTTCATGTTGTTCTAAAAGCTTTTAAGTTTTTAAAAGTTGTTTTCAAAAGAGTGCTAAAGGTTCTACTGACGTTTTTCAGTGAAAGTTAGAATAGAACTGGCTAATTTCGGGTTTGACAATATGATATGCACAAAAAGTAACTTCGAGAATAACTAACTTTCAGTTGTCTTTATAAATGTAGGTTCTAATGTACCGGTACATGTCAGTTAACGTTGTTGCTTCTTGCCACAACGTGCGTGAAGGATAGTCAGGATGTTTTAAGAAATTAAAATAATCATAAAGAGCTGAAATTTTGTTTAGGATTAATCACATTTTAAATTTTCAAGTGCTAATTATTCTACGTTGTCGCCATCTTGTTGTACAGTTTTTCTATTAGCTGGAAGAAAGGGCCTTTTGTTGGTAATTAGCGTTTTTGGGAGCCACGTATTCACCTCCTCAATCAACTCATTATCGCTGAACTTGCATAGCGATGATGAATAGGTTAGCGAGGTGAAGACTTGGCTCCGAAAGACACCAGACAAGCGATGGGGGCCCTCTTTAGAAAAAAAACAGTTCTTTGAAGTAATTCGTGTGACTATTGTAACACCACTTTAAGCACTTTCTGATCAATTAAGATAAGATAAAAAAAATGTGAATAAAATTTTTTTGAGTGACGTTCGTCAGTTGGGAAACTGGAGAGCCGCCAATGCTTTTTTTTATACACTTGGGAGTTTTTCCTTGTTCCTGAAAATGTTTTTAAATAATTTATCTCTGCCGTGCTTCACTGGCTTTTAGACAATAGGTAATATAGGGTAATATATTAATAAATGTAATCAATAATAATTTATTAAAGAACAAAAGATTATTATTATCATCATCATCCTTATCTGTTGTCTCAGTTGGTTTGTTTTGTAACATATTTGTATGAAAACACTAAACTTGCAAAATGATTTTTCAGAAAACCGAAGAGGACAATGCATATTTTCATTCACGGTAAGATTTAATCATTTTGTTTTAACTTTTTTAAACTTTGTCTCGCAATAATAAAGATTGGAAGTATAGGGTTTAGTAGTTTTTTCTTGAAAGAAATAATACTATTAACACATGCATTCAATATTCATGTGTTAAGTTTTAAGAATGACATGTTTAAAATGACCTCCAGCACAGTCAATATTCATACATACATACCGAGTTGAACCGAATTGAATTATCATTGTTTACACTATTTGTATCTGCTAATTTGGTGAATTTTGCAAGATGGAGCTTTTTGTCAGCAATGGGATATTCGAAATTTGGTTGGAAACTAACATTTTAGGGTTCCAGTAGTTCGTTACTATATTAGCAAGCGGGAGATGTCTCTAATTATAGCTTTTTATACAGATTATTAAACCACAATTTGAATTTCTGTGTCCTTGCAAACAAAATTTAAAACGAAGTTTGTGTAATCTGGCAAAATTTTATAATTTATGCCATTTTAGTTTTTCAAGAGAGATTCTTACATTTTTATGCAATTTGATTAAAGCTATTTTTTTATTGTGGATGACTATTAATTAGAAGTTATACAGTATTTTTTTATTGTGAAAGACTGTTAATTAGAAGTTATAACTTATTACTTATTAGATTCTACAATTATCGCGATTTGTTTTATTATTTCCTGTTGCGTATTCATTCGTAGCAAATGTCTTTGAAGAAATTTCTTTTTTTGTTGGATATGTTGTGACATTGGCAGACATCTTTTCGAAAGCAACGTCCTTGTTGAAATTTTTCTCTATTTGTGCATTTGTCATTGCATTTGTTATTTAGAACTGGGCAACCACATGCTGGATCCGTTGGCGTGGGTGTACCGTTCTCTGTAAATAAGACCTACATGTTAACGTGGCAGCGTTTTGTTGAGAGTTGGTCGATATTCTGTTCAAAGTACTTTCGTTGCTACTTTTTTTTTAGAAAAGGATAAAAAACAGGCTATGGTTTATTCTATGTTGATGCATGTTGAGAACTAAACTTTTTATCACATTTGTTTTTGAAAACGTTCAAAGTCGTTTTTTTCGCCTAATTGAAAAACAAGCCAAATATTTGGTCATTTTCAAAAAGCTATACGAAGTTTATTTTCAAAAATTTCAACATGAAAAATTCTTAACCCATTTTTTGTACATTTCTACTTTCTGATACACTTTGTGTTACACTATGGGCGCCAGCAAAGCAAACATGTGCATAGGATGGCATACAGCGTGTACCAAAAAAGGTATGTACACACTTTGGTTTTTAATAACTAGCTGCCATGTTAATTTTTATAAATTTTAATTTTATATTTTAGAGTAAATGTTACAATAGATATTACATATAAAAGTATTGCATTGCGTGCTTTCTGTTTAAATGAGGCAGCATCTCAAGTGTTCAAAATGTAGTCTATGGCCATGAAGGAATTGCTGACAAGGTGTGAATAAACTGATTTACAAACATCATTTAACGTATCCCTTGTATTTGTTAATCAATTCTCATTGATTTCTTGCCATACTTGTATAATGAACGAGAATTGTCGCACGATTACAAAGGTATATGCATAAGTTAATTGCTGTTTGCAGATCAATTTCTCACCACTGTCAGCAATTGTCTTGGTGAGAATGGAGGGCATTTTGAAGACTCGAGGGAATGGATCATTTAAAGTTTTAAACATAAAACATGTAATGTTGTTATATAATCTTTATTGCAACAGTTACTTTTAATTTATAAAATTATAAAATTAAATGTAAGAAAATAAACATCTCAGTTATTAATAATTAAAGTGTCTATAAAAAAATAATAAATAATGTTGCCTTGCATATTATTTAAGATTTTCAAAATTATATGCCAGTGGAGCTGGGCATTAATTTTAATTAAAAGCAAAATTGCAAAATTCACACGTATCAGTGACGTGTTCGTGAAAGTGCTTCAGTGTCAGCGACTTTAATTGACACGTCTGTACTTTAGCCTTTAGTCTCAGTTCAGTATCCGTACCGTGATATTCTATATTATCGCCGCCGATATTTTTATGGTTTTACGGACGTATCGTCAATCAAAACAACGGATGACAAAATGAAAAACTGTAAACTTTGCCTTCTCGAAAGATCATTGACTCAAAACTGCACGGATATGTGTGAATAGGTGTCACTGATACGTCACGGATGCCACTGATACTGAACTGTAACGGAACTGACATGGCTCTGTCATGTGTGAATAAACCAGTGATTCCCAACTGAGGTTCCTCGAGCCCGTGCCCGAGGTTCCGAGATAATTTTCAAAACACAAACTACAGATGTATTACATTTTTTTTTTCTCAATTGTCTATTTTGCTTTTAATTTTTTTTAAAAAATTATGCTGTAAAAAAGAGGTAATTAGTTGTGCAAATTGCAAAAACAAAGCGGAACAGATTTCCCTAGACCCTAAAAAATATGGCCAAAAATATACATACTCTGCCATTTGTAATCCACATAATAGTACGTATTTGTTTTGTTATAGCATCGGCAGTAGTTGTCGCTGTCCACATATCCTCTGTTAAAACGTGAATTATTGTTACACTTGTCTACGCAGGATGAATCAATTCGAAAAATTCCACATTCAGGTTCTGTAGGTTGCTGTTGGTTTTGTTGTTGGAGTGGTTGTTGCTGCTGTTTTCGGGCAATTCCTTGTATTTTTACATTTTGTATTTGCATCTCGGTTGAAGCTGTGTTTGTTAACTAGCATTAATTTATTTTTTTTGTATATAAATTGGAATACAATTTTTCAATTATTCTCACCAACGATCATGATTGATGTAGTGAAAATCATCATGGCAATGGATCCCATAAGATACATTGTGATGAGGTTTATTATTTCCTAGTTAAAATCCTGCATGGTTGAGAAATTGAAAGTTGTTTTGCATAAAATCTTTTAATTATGTGCACTGAGAAGTAAAATTGTATAATATAGGGTTCTATTAAGGTGAGGTGGGTTACCACTCAACTACTCATAATAAAGAAATTGTTGTACAATAATTTGCTTGTATGGATTAGGCCATTGGCTTCCAGTTTCTAAAACCCTTACGATTTTCACCTAAATACATTTTGATCTCAACTTAACAAGGTTTCCACTGAAAATTCATTTTTATTTACCCTGCATTTGTGGAGTTATTTGGTCAGTTTTTCAGTGTTTAGTTACACTAACACTAATCAAGTTTCCTTACCAGTAGAAACCAGTACTCACACCAGTAGGAACCAGTGTTCTTACGAGTAAAAACCAGTATTCACACCAGTAGGAACCAGTTTGAATCCTTGTAGAAACCAGTATGAAACGACTCAAAACACCATATAACCAGTATGAAGTTTTTACTGGTCCTGTATGATGGTTTTATAATGGTCCCAATATCAATCCAGTATGAAAAATTTACTGGTCCAGTATGAATTCTCATGGTGGTTTTATAATTTTATTCCATTATCAAACCAGTAGGGAACATCATACTGGTCCAGTATAAAATTTCTGACTGGGTATCAACATATATAAATGCGAGCGTAGCGAGCCAAAAAAATAACAGTAAATCATAACCGTAATAAAACTAGATATAATGCGGCCCTTAAACAAGTCCCGCCTTGTGCAACTGCCTATGTCGTCTACGCCTTGAACCGGCCCTGAGATAATTAAATCTATTGATTGATTAAAATTATACGTTACAACTTACGAATGCTTGTTTGACTTCCTACGTCGGCAGTTAGACTTGAATATATATGTGTTTAAATATTTTTTTTTATGATTTATATATGTGCATTTATAATATTCATAAAATAGCGTTTGTAATTATATATTATACACTGTGTATTTTTTTTGTCAGGTTTGTTTTTTCTTTTAATTTGCCTGGTTTTTGTGTTTGTCAACACAAAGGAACCGAAACTTGGCTCACTTAAGAATGGCACTATACAAATAAAGATAAAGGACCAGGATGCACTTATTTATATGAAAATCAAAGAAGGTATTGTATGATGAAAAAAGTTCTAAAATGCACTTTTTGTAACAATTACAAAACAAATTGTGCGAATTTGTCACCGCAAAAATTAAAAAAAATCATTTTAATCATCAATCATTTTATTTAATATGTTACAGGAAATGTTCGTCAATTTAACATAACTTGTCAACACTTGCATGGAAAAGGACAACCGAAAGTACGTCAAATTGCGGAAGTGTTCACGGCCACATGGTCAACTGGTCTGAAACTAACGATCAAGAGTGTTCAAGATGGACATACTGGATTTGTCTACAAATGGAAAGCAAAAGCAGAAAGCAGTTTAGAAATACATATTCCTATTGGGCCCTACAATTGGTACGGAGGCTCCGAACTAGGTTTTCAACCGTGGCCTATTCAGAATACGGCTTTGGCCGAAGTAGATTTTGTAGCCAATCAAGTGACTGGAGGAGTGTTGGAAAGATATTTCTTATCGTCAGATGGAACGGCTTACTACGTGGATCCTGAAGATCCATTGTTTGTTTCGATTGATGCAAACCAATCGATAAACTTAATATCGGAATACAAGGAACCTTACAGAAATACCAATGGTCGTGATGTCGTTTTAACTATTACTGTCATTACTGGTGATGACTTGGTTAAAGCGCATCTTTCTGCAGTTGATCTCTTGTTGGGAAAACCTACGGACATTCCGGTCGAACGTATGATTCGTTATCCGATCTGGTCAACCTGGGCTATTTATAAAAAACTCATTAATCAAACCGTTATTCTGGAATTTGCCAGTGAAATATCAAACCACGGCTTTCCAAACTCGCAAATAGAAATTGACGACAATTGGGAAACATGTTACGGAAGCGCAGTTTTTAATTCGAATTTTTCAAATCCAAAGGAAATGGTGTCGACATTAAAGAGTCAAGGTTATGATGTAACGATCTGGGTTCATCCATTTTGTGATTACGGCTGTAGTACGTATATTGTCGGAAACGAGCTGAAATATTTGGTTACAGTCGATGGATATAATACAACAGGAGCGATTAAATGGTGGGACGGTGAAGGAGGCATCATCGATGTCACGAAACCGCAGGCTCTCGTTTGGTGGTCACAACGGCTAGATAGATTACGAAACGACATTGGTATCACATCTCTGAAGTTTGATGCTGGTGAAGCCTCTTGGCTTCCTAATAATTCGTATCTCTCCAATGTTAGTGAAAGTTTACAACCCGGTGTTTATACCACTGACTATGCCAAATTTGCTTCTAAATTTGGAGGACAAGTCGAAGTTCGTGTCGGCTTTCACACACAAAATCTTCCGATCTTTGTACGAATGCTCGATCGAGACTCTGTGTGGGGTTTAGACAACGGTCTTCATTCTGTTCTTACTTCATCTCTGCACATTGGTATCGTTGGTTATCCGTTCGTATTACCAGATATGATCGGTGGCAATGCATATGGTGGAGTTTATCCCGATCGAGAGCTTTTCATTCGTTGGACACAACTGAATGCTTTTCTTCCGGCGATGCAATTTTCGATTCCTCCGTGGGTTTACGATGATAATGTTACTGAAATTGCAAAACGGATGGTAAACCTTCACGTTAATATTACCGACATAATTATCGAGGCTGCACACCAGGCCACGGTGGACGGAACACCGATCATTCGTCCGATGTGGTGGATTGCTCCGAATGATTGTGTTGCACAAGGGATTAATGATCAATTTCTTGTTGGAGATGAGATTTTGGTAGCTCCCATCATTCAAAATGGAACCACAAAAAGAGATATTTATATTCCAAATGGACGATGGAATGATGAATTACGTGGCGGCGTACACGTTGGCCCGCTATGGTTGGAAAATTACGAAGTGCAGCTCGAAGAAATTTCATATTTCACGAATTTAGACAATTAAGCAAGCATGATCGAAACATCAGATAATTATAATCAGTGGATAATGAATGAGTACCGGAAACTCTTGGAGTAGGAGCAGCTTAGACCTTATTCGGGAGATTGTAGAGCTTTTTTGGCCTTATTTCGTGCCTTTAGCACAAAGGCCTGGAGGCTAGTGGCTTATATTCGCAAGAATAGATGCTGTAGCTATCTTAAACGATTCCATTTCGAAGAATTCTATCTCATACGATGACTGTATTTGAATTACAGTAGAGCACAGATTGTGCCAGAGACCAAATTAACACCTCTCACTTGCCAGCATACTCCAAAGACATTACTTAGAAGTATTGCTTGCCTCCACCTACAATCATAGACGTCATTTTGAGATGGAATCGTTTGAAATGAAACAACCTCCAAATAGTAATTTCAAATGATTTTTATTGTGGGCTTGTTAAAAATCGTAATTTATAAGTCTAATGTTTATTATTCACATGTGAAGCCACAATAACGGCCACTGTGTTTAGAAGGCTCTGAAGTTTGAACTGAATTTTTCATTTTGTTACGTGATCACTATTTTCTGTCACTTTGAATTGCTGTCTTTTTCAGCATGCATCATTTCTATGACATTACAAAGTAAAGCATAGAAGAGCTAAACGAAAACAAAAGCAAGTTTCTTGCTCAAAGCAAATCATAATACAGGGGCCTACAGAAGGCCCAGGACCAACATGCAACTTTTTATCAAACTGTCATAATTCAGTTTCTATTAGAACTTGGGATGGGGAATTCGAATCCTTGAATCCCGCGAATTTTGAAAATTATTCGAGATTCGGAAACTCGAATCTTCACACGTTTTTCGTATCTTTCTAATCCTAGCCTAAAAAAACTGTTAAAAACTTTGATAACAATAGAGTTAAACTCTATTGATGTCCAATAGAAGCATTAATCACTAACAAAAAAGGCGATTGTTGCAATTTCAGTGGTTTTCAATCACACTGTTTTTTTATTATTAATAATTTAATATTTAATATTATTTCATTTATTTGTATCTTCTTAATGAATTATATAGGATTCTAATTATATGACGAATTTGAGAGATTCGAGATTTGGGAGATTCGAGAGATTAATATTTGTGGTGCCAAGGTTTGTTTGGGGTAACAAAAAAAGGATAGTTTCATAAATGTCTATCAGAGGGAGTGTAGGGGTAGCAAGCATACTAGAAAAGATGCAGGAAAATAGGCTGAGGTGGCTTGGGCAATGTAACTAGGAGTAGGGAGGATGAGTTGCTTAAACAGGTGATGAATTTGGATCTGGGAGGTAAAAGGGGCAGATGAAGAACCAAACAAGCTTGGAATCTGGTGGTAAAATTGGATGTGGGGGGTCTCTGGGAATTTAGCACAAAATCGAAAGGTGTGGAGAGGTAGAACCTGTAAGGCCGACCCTGCATACTGCAGGAAAAGGTGCAGGAAATGATGATGATGACGAGATTCATATTTGTGGTCATTCCTTTCTTTCAGAGGATGTTGTGGATGGGAAAACGTATTTTGAGGGTTGTCATTTTAATAACACATCCATCATTTGAACTGGAATTTATATACAGTAGAATATCGGTTATCTGGATCTCTGTAATCCAGACTGCCCGTCTAATCCGGATGGGGTTTTATCATAATTTAAATGTTTAAGTTTATTAGTGTTTTTGAGTTTTAACTTCTCGATAGTCAAGGAGAAAAATGAAGTAAAAAAAGCGATTTTCTGCATTTTTGGCTCTTTCGGTAATCCGGACCAGATCCGTTTCCGTTTAGTCCAGATAATCGAGATTCTACTGTATACTGTACTTGAGAAAATTATTGCTATTGTGTATATTTTAAAATATATTATTTTTATAAAGCAATTTTAATTGTTGAATTTTTTCTAAGTTGTTGCTGTGCGGTAAGTTCTCGAGGCTGCTTGGAGAGTACATCCGTAAGTATTCTAAAACTAATAGGTTTGTGAAGTTTTTGATTTTTTTTGGTAGGATCATGGTATGTATGATCATATGATGAATCATAAAAAAACAGTATCAAGAAATTTGGGATCTACCCTTCACTATGACTTGAGTGTAATTATTTTTTACAGGAAAGAATGTCAACCAATAATTATTTTTTTTAAACAGTTGTAACTTTGGTCATAACCAAAGTTGGAATTTCCAAGAGTTGATTTCCGAAGTATTCAATATTGGTACGTTGGCATTTAACCAGATTTCGTATAAAGCCAAAGAATAACTTTTGAAGGTAAAAGAAAATTGAGACAAATTATTAGTTTATTATAAATAACTAGCTAATTGTTGTATCATTTGTTTTTGTTTTTTTTTTGCACTTAATTGCATGCAAACACTGATGACATCCCATTCATTGTGAATTTTACTGGTACAATGCACACTTTCAGTTCTGGTAAGATTTATATTTTTAAAATGTTAAATTTTTTCAATGAAAATGATTTTTTTTATAATTTATTACAGCTAACTTTCAAATAAAACTTTTTAAATAAAATTATGGGTACTTTTTGTTTTGATAATAACTTTTAGATAAATTCAAAACTGTTTAAGTGCCGATCTCACTGGCTTTTTTTACGGTAAGATTCACTGCAAGGTTATTGCCGTGGTAGGCTTTGCAACGTCAGGTGCAAATTATCTTGAAGCTGAAAGTGATTTAGAACTAGAAAAGGAACAAATCACTTAAAAGATTCAAATGAGACATTTTAATTTTTGTAAAAAATCTTAATAATTTAGTCAGTTTCAAAATGCCATAAAGGCTGTATCAATATTAAAGTACGTTCTTGTTTCTAAAACTCATCGAGGCGTTCGTTAATGTTGCATCTGAATTAGTGCTGGAGCTCGTTTTTAGTTCATAGTTTTTACCACTACTGTTTTCCCTTTGGCACTATATTGCACAGAATCTTGAAAAAAAAACCCGACCTTAATCGTTTCCTGCAAGTCAGTGTGCAAGAACGTTTGCAATTTGTGTAGGAGTGTGAAAAGTATTATCACATTGGCAATCACAATTTATTGCAGTGAATCTTACTGTAAAAATAGTCAGAGAGGTTGTCGTTTAAGAAACAAGACATTGTGTGGTATATGAATACTTGGAGAAAGTGCTCGACTTTGTATGAAAAAATGGGAGTGTATTTACTCAAATTGAGAGATTTTTTTTCATGTTACGCGGATTGGCTCATAGTTCAAACTATGAGCAGATTGAATATGAGTAAGTTTTCAATAAGTTGAGTATAATTTCTCTAAATTTTGTGAGGCACCTCCAGAGGGTACTCACGTTTGTTGAGAATGATCGTTTTTAGTAAAATGGCTGAATTTATGCCCACTGATTGTGTTGATAAATTTTATTTAGTTCTCAGAGACACACTTGAAGTTAATTATCGGGTTTTATACAGGTTTAATAAGCAAAACGTTTAGTGGATAATTATAATTATAGATGATAATTCTGAATGTAAGGGTGGTTGCGGAACTTTGTTGTATTTCAACCCGCTCTTAAGTAATTTTAATTTTTACGTAGAAACAGCAAAATATTCTAATGTTAAAGACTACACAGGCACAGACTAATATATACAGACATAAATATATACATACAAGGACATATTTATTATCAGAAAAATTCTTAATCTCAGCTTTCAAACAACAACAAAAATGATTGTTAAAAATATGGCCAATTAAGAAAGCTTTGGCTAAAACAAGTTATAGTGTGAAAATATTTTAGCACCTTGTATTAGAGACCTACATAAAGACCATGGACCGGTTGGCTTTTGCAAAAGCCCAGCATTTTTATATTAAAGGCCCATGGGCCTGGTGGGCTTCGTGGCCCTGGTGGGCCTCGTGGGCTTAGTGGGCCTTGTGGGTTTGGCAGCCTTTGTGGGCATCACGGGTTTGGAAGGCGTTTCATCATTTCTCTCATGGGGTTCTTTACAAATGTATAGAACTGAACCACATATTATTTCACACATTAATAAAAGTATAACATAGTCCTCACTGACCAATCAATAAAATAAACATATTAAAGCCGTTAATGAGGCAGTTTCTTTTCTTGGTAAGCATGCGAACTTGTGAACCATTTAGTGTGGAAATTAGAGACCTACACAAAGCCCATGGGATGGTGGGCATTTGGGCTGGACTGGGCCTGGATCGGCATATTTATGTTAAAGGCCCATGGGCCTGGTGGGCTTCGTGGGCCTGGTGGGATTTATGGGCTTCGTGGGCCTGGTGGAATGGGCCCAGCATAAAGTCTCATGGGCTGGGCTTCAAATTTTTACTCAATGTAGGTCTGTACCTTGCATATTCTTGTTGCCATGTTTCTCAATATCCACAAAGGGTTGTCTGTTGACTGTACCTACATCTACAGTAGAATTTGATGGAATGAACTAACTTAGTCTCAATAGTAGCCTAATTAACGTTATTTAAGGAAGCATTTCGTTTTAATCTGTTTTAAAGACTTTTTTTTAGTAATTTGGAATTATTTTGACTTTCAGAAAAAAGTAAATTATGTTTATCTTCATTATGAATATAAATTCTATACATATACATTATGAGGATAAATTCATATAAGTTATGTTTATATTTTCATTATACAGTATACTGAAGACTTTTTTATGTATCATTTTAAATAAAAGTATAAATTATTTAATACATTTTCATAAGGTTCGTTTTTCCTGTTCAAATGCGTGGTTTTTGTGATCGTCATTGCTGAGGAACCCACCAGACGTGGCTCAATTAAAAATGGCACAATTGAAATAAAGATAAACGAGCAGGAAGCGTTCATTTACATAAAAACCAAATCCGGTACAGTTACAGTTTGTGGTGTATGTTTTTTTACTTTTATATAAGGTGGCTGAATGGATATTTATTTTGTTTTTGTCTCCGTCACTGCAGTTGGTATTATGCTCTAAAGGAGGGTTCGTTCCTTCCACGCGTGGTTTTGAGAAAAATTGTGTTTTTCAAGCAAACAGTTTCTAGAAGACGTTTCAACAGTACTGGTTTTGGATACTAGAATACTTGGTGATAAATGGTTTTATCACATTATCAATCCCATTTTATTGCAGTGTAAATTGCAGTGAATCTTGCTGTAAAAATAGCTAGTCAAGTTTTTGCAGAAAGTGCTTGACTTCGTATGAAGGTGAAGTTAACAATCGGGTTTTATGAAGGTTTAATAGGCAAAATGTAGAGTGGATAATTGGAGATGACGGGCCATTTTCAAACAGAACTATAAAATATTTATTTTTAAGATATTGCCATGAAAAAACTTTTAGCATAATCTTCTACCATTCTAGTTTTGAAAACAATTTGAATTTTTTTTTGTAATGTTGTTTCTAAAAAAAGGTTCGCTTGACGTTTTTGAGTCTAAATTTTCTAAGAACGTCAATGGAGCTTAGCCTGAGCCACTGCAATGGCGCCACCCGGGCGGTGGCATTGGCAAACAAAATAAATATCTATTCAGCTACCTTAAATATATTTTTTTAACAAAAAACATTCAATAATCAATATTTTTTTTAATATATTAAAGGAAACGTTCGTCACTTTAACATAACTTGCGAACAATTTCAAGGAAATGGACAACCGAAATTGTACCAAACTTCCGAACTGTTCACGGCCACGTGGTCAACCGGTCTGAAACTTAAGGTTAAAAGCGTTTGTGACGGACATACTGGATTTGTCTACAAATGGGCAGCAAAAGCAGAATGCAGTTTAGAAATACGTCTTCCTATTGGACCCTATAATTGGTACGGTGGTTCCGAACTATTCGTTCAACCGTGGCCTATTCAGAACACCGCTGTATCTAAGATAGATTTTATACCCAATGAAACAACTGGAGGAATACTGGAGCGCTATTTTTTATCATCCGATGGAACGGCTTATTACGTGGATCCGGCAGATCCATTATTTGTTTCGATTGATGCAAACGTTGCGATCAATTTCGTATCAGAATACAAGGAACCTTATAGAAACACCAATGGCCGTGATGTCGTGTTAAGCATTACGGTTATTATTGGTGCTGATTTGGTTAAAACGCATCTTTCCGCAGTGGAACTCGTGTTGGGAAAACCTACAGGGATTCCTGCGGAACGTATGTTCCGTTATCCGACCTGGTCAACTTGGGCTATTTATAAGAAAAACATTAATCAAACCATTCTAATGAAATATGCCAGTGACATATTGAACCATGGCTTTCTAAACTCTCAAATCGAAATTGACGACCATTGGGAGTCATGTTATGGAAGCGAAGTTTTTAGTTCGAATTTTTCGAATCCAAAGGATATGGTGTCGACATTAAAGAGGCAAGGTATCGATGTTTCGATGTGGATTCATCCATTCTGCAATTATGGCTGTGATACGTACGATATTGGGAAAGAGCATAAATATTTGGTTACGAGTGACGGGTATAATAGGACGGGAGTTGTAAAATGGTGGGATGGCGAAGGAGGCATGATTGATGTGACGAAACCTCAGGCTCGAGCTTGGTGGTCGCAACGGCTTGAAAGATTACGAAACGACATTGGAGTCACTTCTCTGAAATTTGATGCCGGAGAAGCGTCTTTACTTCCCAATAACTCATATCTTTATGATGTTAGTGAAAGTTTACAGCCCGGTGTTTATACCACTGACTATGCAAAATTTGCTTCTCAATTTGGAGGACAAGTTCAAGTTCGTGTCGGCTTTCATATGCAGACTCTACCGATTTTTGTGAGAGCTCTTGTTCAAAATCCAGTCTGGGGTTTAAACAACGGTCTTCATTCTGTTCTTACTTCATCTCTACACACTGGTGTCGTTGGTTATCCGTTTGTATTTTCAGATATGATTGGTGGCAACGGATCTGGTGGCGTTTATCCCGATCGAGAACTTTTTATTCGTTGGACACAACTAACTGCATTTCTTCCGGCAATGCAATTTTCGATTCCTCCATGGGTCTACGATGATACTGTTACTGAAATTGCAAAACGAATGGTAAATCTTCATATTAACATCACCGACATGATTATCGAGGCTGCTCGTCAGGCCACCGTGGACGGAACACCGATCATTCGTCCGATGTGGTGGATTGCTCCGAATGATCCTATTGCGCAAGTGATTAATGATCAATTTCTTGTTGGAGATGAGATTTTGGTAGCTCCCATCATTCAAAATGGAAACAAAAAAAGAGACATTTATATTCCAATTGGACGTTGGAAAGATGAATTACGTGATGGCGTACATGTTGGCCCGCTATGGTTAGAAAATTACGAAGTGCAGCTTGAAGAAATTTCATATTTCACAAATATGGACAATTAAAGAAACAACCAGGTAGCCAATTTTTATTGATAGCTACACAAACACATAAATATAGTTTCTTTTATTACCAGATTAATTGATGTTTCAATGTTTTCTATTGATATCAATCACGAGGAGACGGAATAAACATGTTTTGTAAGTAGCCATTGCAAAATATGCAACCGAAGGAGAACAACTAAGCATTATTTGCTTTGTTCTTCTCCTTTGGTTGCGTATTTAAAG
Source organism: Brachycybe producta (assembly GCA_036925085.1). Taxonomy (NCBI): domain Eukaryota; kingdom Metazoa; phylum Arthropoda; class Diplopoda; order Playtdesmida; family Andrognathidae; genus Brachycybe; species Brachycybe producta. The sequence goes on from JAUPFP010000004.1 coordinate 5,967,462, forward strand.
TTAAAGTTAAATATTAAATTGGTAATAGTCGACTAAAAATTTTTTTAGACAACTATTAGTTCACTAAAAAAAGTTTTCAGTTGCATGGTTCTAGTATTAACCCTTTGTGGTACCCAGTTCCGCGCGGTAGATTTTCTCAGTATGATGCAAGTCTTCGAAATGTCGCCCCTTAAATTGCGGGGGGGGGGGAGGTTGTTGAAAATGATTAAATATGACGATCAGGGCAAGGAGGTTCGTGCACTTAAAAGCAACAAAATATGCATGTATTCATGCAACAAAAAACAACTAAATATGCCAATTATTCAAAATTTCAAACATGGAAATTGAAGAAAATGGCAACAAGCAACATTTTTAAATTTTCTAATTCAAAACTTCATCGATTTTTTGTCAAAAAAATTTTAATATTTAGAAAATTTTTCTCTCAACATCAAAAGATGTAGAAGGAGCGTAAGTGGTGCAGAGTATCATTTGTATCAAGTTCATCGTTAATTTAATTTATAAGATGAACCTGATTCTATGTTCCCCTTATACAGTATATTTAAACAATTTTCATGAAGTCAGAAACGTTCTGAGACCTATATTTCTTTTAAAAAAATTGCAAAAATTACAATTTATGCATTTTTTTTTTGCCAATTTTGGCAAATATGCATGCTTTGAAAAAAATTACAAAATATGCAAAAACATGTATTATAAAATTCATATATTTAGCTTCAGCTTGATATTAATCATGTTCTTATCTCATCTAGCATTAATTCTGAGCCAGAATACTTAACATGCAATTTGCATGAACCTCCTTGCCCTGATGATGATGCTTATCATGGTATTAAAATAGGGTAGTTAAAATAACGATAGAAATGAGTTGCAAAGCTAGTAAGATAATAATAAATAACTAAAAAATAATTGTATTTTCATTTCGCTGCTTATGGTGCCTGATGCGGCCGCCCCTCTGTATCATAGCACAGCACGGCCCTGGTGGTACCTGTATTTGTCAATTGATACAGAGATCTAAAAGTTAAATATGATGATGAAGCTACTATATTTGGTGGTTTAAATTACTGCTGAAATGTGTTAAGGGCTTGGCCAAGTCTTCTCATAGAAAATACAGTGCGACGACAGCCGGCGACCTTCGACTTCTTTTTGTCATCGAAAAGTCTTTCAAAAGTCGCCTGTGTGCCAAGGCCTTAAAAGGTGACTCCGGTCACAAGATGATGAACATAAAAATCTTCTTACTTAATTCAGTTGTTCTTCCAGCTTCTAAAACTCTTTCAATTAGTCTCAAAGTTGTTTGTATCCAGTTATTTTTATGTTAATGTTGGAATTAATCGAATGCTATCGAACAATTTTTATTTATTTATTTTCTTTAAAAAATGATTGTTATTTTTTGTAACAATTTTGGTAACAGATTTTTTTTTTGTTAATTTTTTTACAGATATTTTTAATAGTTTATAAAATTAACGGAGAATATCATTATGAGGCTGCTGCTCCTGTGTTTGGATCCACTTTATTTGAATTATTAGTAAAGTATGTCACCATGTCCAGAACCTGAAACAACTAACAGAATTTATTATATATAAACAATGTTACCTAATAGTGGTACAAGTGGTAAAACGTCTCATGCGCCATGTTTTAAAGATGATTTTCTCAGACACTTGAAATTTAACATGTTTGTGGATTGTTTGAAATCTTAAATCTTAAATTAAATCACTGATCACTAAAATCGACTTGATTTAAATGTGATTTAAATGACATTTTTTTTTTCTGGAACACATATATTAAATTAGTCACTTGAGTTGAAACGCACTGTAGGTTTCAACACTTGTTCAATGCTATTTTAGCGGAGTTTCTCGTAAAATTGGTTATGTCATTAAATGTAACTTATATTACGAGCGCTCGCATATTGAAACTAAGAAGTTTTTGCCTAAAGTTAATCGTTGTTCAGAGGAAGCTTAAATTTAAATTTAACTTTTGTCAGAAAATTCTAAGGAAAAACGTAGGCTGAATGGTTGAATAGAGTCTTAAGTTAAGTTTTTCTTTTTTTTCTTTAAGCATCGTTTTAGAATTGGTCCAAAAGTTACCATTGTGTATTGATTTAAATCAATTTATGTGGGTATTGATTTAAATCAATTTATTTTTTTCATTAAAATCAGTTTGGTTTAATCACTAATTTAAAATGTATTTTAAATAATGATTTCATTTTTTATTAAATCAATATTAATATTAAATAGAGTCACCATAGAACTCAAGTGATGTAATATGTCTTATAAGGAGAAATTGAAAGTGTTTTAAAAACTAGAATAGTAACTTAATAATCACTTAATAGTATTTAATGTCGATTTACGTGTACTTCAAATTAAACTTTTTACAGACAAAATAATAATTAAATAAAATAATATAAAATGATGAAAAATAATAAGTAAAAAATAAACAAAAAAGTCTTTAAGCATCGTTTTACTTAAAAGTTGAAAATTTTTCAAATTGGCATATAAAGCTGATTTTAAAAGATACGGACATGAAAGTACCTTTTGTGTGATTAAGTTTCTCTTCCCTCTAGTTTCTAAAACATTTTCAAGTTTTTCTTAATATTTTTTGCTCCTGAAAGACAGAATAATCGGAATTTAAAAATGCGCTGTTCATAAACCATCTTAAAATGGTAATTTTTTTCTAAAAGAAATTCATTTTAATGGAATGTTGATGTGAATACAGCAGACACAGTGCGTTTTTATTTAAGAACGGATTTCCTGTTAATAAGGGAGCGATTTTATTTAATTTTAAATAATCTTGTTTTATTTTTAAAAAATAATTCGTTCTATTTCTTAATAATGGTTTTATCCATCCAGAAAAAAAACAGACAAAAGTACTTCACGAGCAACTGAGCCTCACGCACAAACAGGCCGACAACATTGGTTCGCCGCCGACCTTTTGAAACTTTCGAGAAAGAGGGTGCTCTCATTCTTTTATGGTTTTACAAAGTGATTTTAATGTATGGTTTTGCACATTGACATTGAATGTGTACTGTATACTGGGCCTGTAATGACTGATTTTCTTTCTTTGGCACAAACAGCGTACACTGATATGTACATACTGGAGAGAACGTCAGACAGCACCCACTTAAAGCTTCGTATACATTTCAGCACGGACGCGAACGAGGAAGGATGAGGACACACACGAATACCTCATGGGTGACATATCGATTCAAAGAACGAGACAGCATGAGGCGCCGATCCATTTGGTCAGGATGCCTCTGTTATTCTACAAACTTTGATCTTAACTGACCATATGCCGAATGATTTTCATTTGAAGAACCGACACTGAGTTGCTTGGATTCGCAGCGAATCCGCATGACCTGAGACTGTTCGGATTGCCTTGGCTCGACGTACACAATTAAGCATTCGTGTGTCTTCACCCTTCCTCATTCGCACTCATGCTCGAATACTAATGAAGCTTTAAGCAAACGAACACGTAAAACTGGGAAACAACTGAATAATGCACTCACCGTGCATTATTATGCTCCTCACGAACAAATTAATATTTCGAAATAACCACATTCACAATTTCACACACTTGGCTAACCTGGTAAGGGTAAATCTCTCTGATGATGTCTTGCGATACTTTGTGGTTCTGCAATTATCGACATGCGTGGAGTCGCATAGTGTTCTCCAAATGGTCTTCCATTGTTTCTAAGCTCGAAGTTGCCAGACCTTCGTCTCATCTTACAAAACTCCCACTGCTTAACGAGAGCTGCAATAATGTGGCGCCATTGTCTGATACGACACGAATAGATCAAAGGACACAAAAGTGCATTAATGAGCACCAAAGCGAAAACTCCCAATAAGATAAAACCGTTATCTGAAGGAGCTGAACACTTAGGGCATGCTGACACTAGAAACAAGAACATTGGTGTACATAGAATGGCAGCAACTGTTGCCAAAGTGGCCACTGTTGTTGTCAACTTTGTTTCGAAACGTTGTCTGACCCGACTGCATTTTCCATTGAACGTGACACCGGGTGGTTTACGAGTAGTCAGTATAATGTAAGCATACCCCGTCGCGATCGTAAACAACCCAACAAAATAAATGCTTGCTACAAATATGAGATATCCTTTGGGATACTGATAAAAGAAAAAGCAATATTGGAAGTTTGTTCTCCAGCCTAGTAACGGCAAGAATCCTATGGCGAGTGCCACAAACCAGAGACTTCCAATGAGGGTCCAAACCCTCGAGGATGTCCAAAACATTCGATACGACACCGAACACTTGACACTGTGCAAACGGTCAAGTGCCAAAGACACGTGATGGAAAAGTCCTGACAGAATAGCAATGAACAAGAAGCTATTTGCCGTCAGACATTCCACTGATTGGTTTCGATAGCGAGTGTTTGAGGATATGGAAGCTGTTACCATCGAGGTCATCATGTACACAGTAATGGCTCCATATAGACAGTGAGCAATAAAGAGGCTAAAAATAAGCCTTCGAGTTAAGCAAGGACGTGGTCTTTGTGGGCTTCTTCTAGAAATATATTGTCCACGACCTTGGAAGCTGACCATAAGCCATCCGTTGATGACCATGACAAGTAATCCCAGACATAACTGTGGAACGTAAACGGATAAACGCGTTTCGGATGTGATTTCAACATACTGAAGAACGGCTGTAGAAATGACGCCACTGAATCGCATTCGCGTTCTCGTCACCACGTATGTTACGACGCATTCCGTAAAGTTAGACCACTCCAACTGGCAAGTGCCACTAGCCACTGCACGAGTCATTGGCTCACTGAGCAGTAATGTCATACACATGTTGTTGTTGTTGTTGTTGATGATGATGATGATGATGATGGTGATTGAGTGACACTTTTTTTGTCATTATGCTTAGAAACTCTCGTTGTCATATATGCAGCACAGTTGGTTTTCACGATAAAAATACATTTGCTGAAAAATAGTTCATAATTTACAAATTGTGCTCAATCTCTCTTAAAGAAATTATGGCAATTTTAAGTAGAGTAATTGTTATGCTATTGTTAGATTGAAAGTTTGCAACTGTAAAAAAATTACGTTCATTTTACACTTTTAAAAGCTCATACTTAGCTTTAATCAGTGTCGATTGACACTAGAAAACAGCGAGTTCAGTGACCACTCAATGTTTGGTTTTCATTGCAAATAAAAAGTGTCCATTACATTTATGCAGAGTGCATCTTAAGCAAAGTGTCCACTAATACTTAGCCAAGTGCTCACTAACATCACGTTTCACAGTTCGCAAATAGAAAACTATATAGTCTCTAACCAGTCTTTTTGATTGGCAAAAAAACATAATTGTGGTAATCTCCAAAAGTAATTCAATATTAATTTGAATGAATTTCATTTATCGTTGAAAAATGTTTACAAATTAAAAAAAAAAACTTCAAAATTAATATGCAGTTTTTTTCTCTTTCTAATTACTCGAAAGTAATTTAATTACAGTAATAAATCAACTTTTGTTAAATTACTCTGGAACACTGCAAAATTCCTGTGGACACCGTACTAAAGAAATATCTTAACAGATTTAGTAGTGATAATAAAAAGTTACAAACTTTCATCGATGGTGAAAACGGTTAAGTTAAATAAAATTAGTGTTTTCACTTGCGCAAATAATTCAAAACTAAAAAAAGAAGTAAATAATTTCTATTCATAGGAAACCTTTTTTTTTTTTTGCTGTCAACCTCCATAGCCACAAATGGAACGGAACTTTACATGATGTGCTGTAATGAATGCAAAGGAAATGACCTGAGCATATAATGAGGTATATGTATAGGGATCCATTGATTCTACATTATTTAAGTTTATTCTATGAGACCAATGTCCTGCAAACACAATTGCCGTTATGTTAATCGAACCGTGTCTCCGTCCACAATATAATAATAATGGTGACGTTCAGTTTCTAAGCGCGTTTCAAGCGGCTCGAGAAACAAGCTGTGTATGAGCGGCAGTTTTTTTTTTTTTAAATACAATAAAATAAACCACAATTTTTATTTGACTAATCGATGTTGGATCAATGAATGAATTTTTTCATACACTGCATGATTGCAAGCTTTCTCGGGCTGCTTCAGAAATGCTTAAGGACTAAATAGAACCTTTGTGTCTACAGTCTTAATATTAGAAAAGAATTTAGAATTTAGAATTAATTAGAATATAATTTATTTCATTAATAAATTATAATTTCAGATAAATACGTTTTGGAAACTAGAAGAGTAAACAAAACATTTTATTGTATTACATAAAGAGTTATCATTTTTAAAATAATTTTTTCCTAAGGAATTTTATATTTTTGGTTTTTCTTTTTCATTTAAAGAAGATTGGCAACAAAAAATAACATAAGAAAAATTATCCGATAAATATAATAAAATTTCTTAGTTTTACTAAGAAAACATGTAAATAATCTTGTGTGATTCAGTTGCTTTTCGAATTTCGAAAAACACTTCTAAGGGAAGAATGAAACATGCTGAAAAACCTGCAGAAATTAGAAATAAAAAATAAAAAAATTAGAATATTTCTATTGGTCTTTTGCACTAAAAGATATATACAGTTTCTGTTAAAATTCCTTACAAAGTGAATTTCTGAAGGATTTTATTATATCCTTGTGTGATTCTTCCCATAATGTTGCTATTTAAATGCTGAATACCTAAAGTTAAATTCCGCTTTCTTATATTACAGTTTTCTTTATAATATAAATTATAGATGGAACATTCGAATCCTCGAATCTTGAAAAATATTCATGATTCGAAAACTCGATTCTTCGCGCCTTTTTCGTCTTTAGAATTCTAACCTAGAAAAAACTTTTAAAAACTTTGTTTTCAGTTTAAAAAAGCGGCGATTGTTGCAATTTCGGTGGTATATCCGGATCACGAATATCATCTTGTGGCTACCCTGTGTGACACGCTGTTTTTTATTATTAATAATTTAATGTTTAATATTATTTCATTTATTTGTATCTTCTTAATGAATAATATAGGATTTTTATATGAAGGATTAGAGAGATTCGAGATTCGGGAGATTCGAGAACATTTTAGGATTCGGATTTGGATTCGAGGAAATTTAGGATTCGTCCAACCTTTAATATAAATGCAGTGCACTAATAATAATATTATTAATAATAATAATAATAATAATAATAATAATAATAATAATAATAATAATAATAATAATAATAATAATAATAATAATATTAATAATAATAATAATAATAATAATAATAATAATAATAATAATAATAATAATATTAATAATAATAATAATAATAATAATAATAATAATAATATTAATAGTAATAATAATAATAATAATAATAATAATAATAATAATAATAATAATATTAATAATAATAATATTAATAATAATAATAATAATAATAATAATAATAATAATAATAATAATAATAATAATAATAATAATAATAATAATAATAATAATAATTTACCTATTAAGGTTTTATAAATTTTAGATTTTAATCAATTTATGCTTTTCTTCAGTCATTTCTAATTTATTATTTGTAATAGTTTACCGATTGCTTAATGTACTTTTTATTTTTTAAATTTAAATTAATTCTCAACTTTAGTTTTAGCTTTTCGATTCGATTTATCTACAGTACAGAGACCACCCACAGATTACTATTAAAGCTATTAAGTTCAACTTGAATTTCAATTTAGTTCTTCTGCTTTGTGATATCCCTATTTATATGTATTGCACTACCATGAACGGCATCATTATTGAATAATAAATAACCTATTGAAATGGATAACGAGTCTTGACTGTGTTCACTTCAATTGAGTTACATTTAAAACGAATTCATGCACAAATACACCAAAAAATTTGAAGCTTTCAAATTGAAGGATGCATTTGATGACAAGATAATGCGTCCACATGCAAATATTCTATTTGCAAAAGCTTTAACGTTTTCTACAAAGATAATTAGGGATAAATTGAGATTACTCCAGCAAAGAAGAAAAAGTTTTTCGCAGATTAAATTTCTTGTAACTTGTGTTATTTCGAGAGGATAATAACTTTTTAATGATAATTTGTTGTAAGTTAGTAAGAGTACGAAATAGGTTTTAAATTATTTTGACATTTTTATACGTGTTTCTAGTGAATACCTATTTAAGGAGAAATTGTAAATTTGTAATCACCGTAAAAAGTAGAGGTGGAACGAGTCCTAAATTTTTTCGAATCCGAATTCGAATCTTAAAAGGTTCTCGAATCTCACGAATCTCTCGAATCCTTCATAAAAGAATCCTATATTATTCATTGTGTAGATACAAATAAATGAAATGATATTAAATATTAAATTATTAATAATAAAAAAAACAAGTGTGGCATTCAGGGTCACCATGCACAAGGTGATGGTCCGGGTTGCAACAATCGCCGGTTTTTTTTTTGTTAGTGAACGCTTCTGTTGGACGTCACTTGAGTTAAAACAAATTTTAACAAAGTTTTAACAGTTTTTTTAGGTTAGGATTCGAAAGATTCGAAAGACGAAAAAAACGTGAAGATTCGAGTTTTCGAATCTCGAATATTTTTCTAGATTCACGGGATTCGAGGATTTGAAGATTCGAATGGCCCATCTCTAGTAAAAGTATTTTTTTTTAATTTTAATTTAATAACTTTAATAAAAATTGCCAAAAAAAAAAACGAAAAATCTGGAGGGGCTCATTTAATGTCAAGTTTTCGTTTCTTTGAGTTGGTTTTTTTTTTCTATCTTCTTGAAACAATTTAAGAAAGCGTTACAGAAATTGTAATTTTCTTTCAAATTCAAATCAATTATTATTTTGACCCGTTGTCGCGAGGTCTCTTAAAACTTGTGGGGCCCATAGGCCGGGGCCTACTTTGCCTATTTAGTAATCCGGCACTGCCCTTTACAATGTAAATGAGGACAGTGAGATTAAAGAAATTGTTTCGAACTTTTAAAATTAACATTGAGTTTACGTTGGTGTAACAGTTGAAAATGTGAAAATGTTGGCTAGTACTGTGGGCAAGCCAAACATTGAGCCACCTACTCGAACCAACGTGGGGCCAACAGTATAGCCAAAGTTCGTCCAACTAATTTGTGCTATTTGGGCTTAGTGTCTATAGTGTGATGCTAATCAAAATGTCATTGATCAGTAGCCTATTTCTTATCGTCACTTTCTGTTCTTTCTAAAGACATTGTGGTCGTTTTATGAGAAGGATTCGAATTAGATCGGTTCGAACAACTGTTAGAAACTTATTTCCGTTTACATAAATAATCTGGATTTCTACAGAGGGGTTCGTATTATTAAAATCATTTGACGTTCGAAGTGTAATGAGATTAACGAGTCGTTTTGTTTTTAAGTTTCAGTGACAAAGTAAAGAAAATCGGTGTATGTCTTCCAAGGTTTGGTTTTGACTCCATACGAAACGGGCATTTAGTTGAGCTACTCGTAGAAGGAATCGGAATTTCGATGAGCTCAAGCCAATAAATGTGTATGGAATTCGGCTCGTCGTCCGAACCACGTCTCGACGAAAGTTACTTGGATTTTGGTACAGCTGTTGCTTGTCTTTTGTGTGAGTTTATTGTAAGTGTAATTTGTCATTTTTAAAAAAACTAGATAATCGCAGGGTGTTTTTTTTACTTAAAGCTTGGTACCCACCAAAAGAGCGAACAACAGCGAGCAACAGTGGCGTAGCTAGGCTTGGTTGCGCCCCCCCCGCCGCGTAAAACTTTGCGCCCCCCGGGCTGCTTAAAACGTTGCGCTCCCTTTAAGTCCCCCTCCACTTAGCCTCATACTGGGGGGGAGGTGCTATTTTGATGAACAGCGGATCAGTAAGAACAGTAGGAAGGTTAGGTTTAGTAAAATGAAGCTTGTTGCAGGGGGTCTGGGGGGGGGGGGCGCAGCCCCCCATTTTTTTAGCGTTATTAAATCAAATTTGTCCATTTTTCCGACCGTTCCTCCCATTGAACAAATTACAGAACAGTCGGAACAATGGACAAATTTGATTTAATAATTCTTTAAAAAAAAAGTCGGGGTCTGCGCCCCCCAGACCCCCTGCAACAACTTAATTTTACTAAACCAAACCTTCGGACTGCTCCTACTATTTTTCCGACTGTTCGTACCGTTGTTCGGACCTTTCCCTATAAAAATTTCTAAGCTCAATAAACGAAATGAAAGTCGATTTATATTTGAAAATAACTGAATAAATTAAGCGAGTGATTCGGAATCACTTGCTTAATTTATTCAATTATTTTTGAAAATACATCGACTTTCATTTTGTTTTTTGCGCCCCCAAACTTCCTGCGCCCTCCCCCCCCCCCCCCGCAGTTGCGGGTCTGGTGGGTCCCTAGCTACGCCACTGCCCGCCCCTCCCATGAATATTTACTAGTGCAACAATGTAGTTTTTAAAAGTAAATATTAAATGAAAGTCGATTTATTTTCGAAAATAAATCGATTTTCATTTTGTTTTTTGCGCCCCCAAACCTGCTGCGCCCCCCCCCCCCGCAGTTGCGGGTCCTGCGGGTGCCTAGCTACGCCAGTGGCGAGCAAGCATTCTCACTAAATAATCGTCTTAACATTGTATATCGGTTTAAGGTGTGTGATTGGCTGAGAAATCGTCTCGCAATTGATGGGGCCAATTCCTCACAATTGCTTTTTTAGGGCAAATGATTTCACCGCAATTGTCTTGTTAGGTCAAATCTCCTTTTCGTGCGGAAAACGGTTTTTGTGGCAAATGGTTTAGGCAAGTTTCTTTAGGGCAAATGTCACTAAGTCAAATGGTGTTGGAGTAAATATTTTCGGGGCAAGTGTCTTTTTAGAGCACATGGTGCAATATTAGGCAATGGGCTCATCATAATATCTTGACTTTTCAATTTTTACACTCATAAAAATATTTTTTTAAAAAATGTTTATTTAAAAAAAACGTGAATTAAATCGTCGTTTAAATCGCTGATTTTAATCAAGAGATCGCTCTACCGTGTTTTATCGCACGAAAACTTGTTCGACTTCTTCTTCTTTTTTCTATATAAATATTTCAATTTTAGCAACATGCTACATTTGAGTTAGATCTTTTAGAAAAAAAAAATGTGCTTATAGTCGAATAATCAATTTTGTTGTGTTTTCCTTCGCAATGCAACTTGCTCGCGACTAGAGCTTCTATAAGCCCATAATGAGTTGTAGTGGTAAACCTCACAATGAAACTAGAATGAAATTTCATTCATTGGAAGATAGAACGGGGGGAGGGGAGGGGGGAAGGAGAGAGAAAGAGAGATAGATAGATAGAGAGAAAGAAAGAAAGAGAGAAAAAAGATAGTTAGAAACCTCGAGATGACAATAATTCGTTACACATCTAGTGGTGGAATCCTACAGTAGCTAGCTAGTTGTTGGCGTTTTCACATTGATGATCTGCACGTGTGTGTGTGTGTGTCCATGTAGTGCTATTACGGCAATGTGCATCCATGGAATGTGGCTTTGACAATTTGGAGACCAAATAACAAAACTGCACAATAATACTCTTGTGGCCGAGTGAGATTAGTGTCATGGAGATAGCTAGAAAATCTTTTGGTTCCTATATGGCATGTCAACACTTGATGGCAACAAATGTGGTTTGCCAACTTTAAATATTAAAATAACATTTGTGTTCATCAGGCTGTTGAAAATTGCAATATTATACAGTATGAACACAAAAGATATTGTAACACCCTGTAAATCGTGATCCCGCCAAAACCATAGCCTGGGGGGTAAACAACTCTCAACCGTCCCTCCCTCCTCTCTGACTCACCTTTCTGACTCATGCCCAAGTGGCGGATTGATACGTAAAGGACCATGGTCACTTGGACCTGGTTACACCTCGCAGGTGTACACAGGTCCAAGGTATAAAAGGACCATGTTCCTCTTTGTTCCTCAGTTCTTTCCTTTGCCTGTTTTTGCGATACATTCCAAATCATGGGCCTGAGGATTTCCAGTTAGTATTTTACTATTCACCCTTGTATCTGTACTTCTTACAAGGAATGAATAAAAGTGTTGTAATAAGAAGTAGCGTTGTCTCTATGTCTTTATGCTAATAACTTCTCTTCAGAGGCCGGAGGTTTCATAGGGCAGGAGCTATACGATTCTCAGCAGCTACAACATCTTCTCTAGTCGGAATACCGATGGAGAAGATGTATATCAGCATCAACCGGAAGAGAGAGAGATGGCCGCCACTCTCCTGCATTGATTTCACCCCCATGCAGAAGAGTGACTTCAATCTGTCTCCATCCAGCTCTCTCTACAGCTCGGATCTTCTCTGTGCAGGTGTCATACTGCTCAGAGAAGAAACGAAAAGTAGAAAATGTCATCTAAAGGTTGGTAATAAAATATTGGTTGATGTCAAAAGCTCACATTTGGTGGAGGTGCGGGGTATAGCTCCATCTGCCTTCTCCGACCTGTAAACAGAAGCCGTCCTTTGTCCTAAGTCTCGTGATTGTGCCTCACGAGGCTTCGTCCGTCCTTTCTATGTTGGAGCCACGTATGGAGACCCTCGATAGCGTCAAAGTCAACCGCGTGGCGCCTGTCTGTAAAACCGCGTATGGAGACCCTCGATCACGTCAAAGTCAACCGCGCGGCGTCCTTTGTGTTGGAACCACGTGTGGAGACCCTCGATAGCGTCAAAGTCGACCACGTGGCGCCTTTGTAAAACCGCGTATGGAGGCCCTCGATCACGTCAAAGCCAACCGCGCGGCGTCCTTTGTGTTGGAACCACGTATGGAGGCCCTCGATAGCGTCAAAGCCAACCGCGTGGCGCCTTTTTATGTTGGGATCATGTATGGAGGCCCTCGATCACGTCAAAGCCAACCGCATGGTACCGTTTTTGTGGAATCGCGAAAGAGACTTGTGGCTACACACACCACGTGTCGACCGCGCGATTCTGTGTCCTGTCCTTAGAGACACGTGGGAACGAACTTTTGTCTGCTGACCGCTTAGCACTCGGAAAGTGGACAACCGTTTGGACACACGTGTTTCCGTCCGTGTTTTTGTATTTCATGTTTCCATTACAATCACCCACTGTCACCTTCACTCTTCTTTAATTTTCAAAGTGAAACCCACACCACGTGGGCAACACTTTAAACAAATTCTTCTTACTCTCCGAGAGGAGTTTGCAGTCTCATTATGAGATGAGCAAACAAATCTCATCTACTAATCTATTCATCTATTAATAGGCTTTTAAAGGACGTGTGTGTCTTTTAAAATGTCCTATTATCTTCACTCTTCATCTTTAATTTTCAAGCAAGATTCTCCCTAGCTCTATTTCATTGTTAGGGGGCTTACAAGCTTAAAACACACTTTTTCTAGCCACGTGGGACTTTCTTGTCCCCCCTTTTCTTTGTTCTTTGTTTTTACACTTGTGTTTCCCTTGGGACCCTCTATGTCCCAAGTCATGTTCTTCAATTTCTTCATCATCATCACCTCAATGCATCATCACATGAACTTTCTCCATTGGACAGCACTGAAGCCCGGCCGCCATCTTGGATCGACCGGACACTCTTCAAAAAGCGCCAACGGAGCGGTTTTTCGCTCCATGTGACTCATTGTTGTACCTTCTCTCATCTTTTTGTGTTCTCTTCTCTTCTCTTCCAGAGGGTTGCACTCACGCGCCCCCTGGCGGAGTTCCTCTTGTTAGAGAAAACTTCTCTTTTTCTTTGAATTTTCTCTCTTTTTGTGTCTTTCTCCTGGCCACCATAAAAACGTGCCCCGGAGGAACTTTTCAATCATCAATCTTTGGACATTGCAATAAACTGAACCGGAAGTGGCCACCTCAGCGCCACCTACGGACTTCTTCATTCTACTCAACATAGTCCCTCACTGGGCACTGACTCTGTCTTTTTCATCCAGAGCCATCCAGCAGTGAGGACTCAAAATTTCTTCAGCCTGAACATTTCTTCTAGTTCACCAAGCATTTAGCTTGTTGAACACACTTCAATTTCTCCACTGTTTTACTTTTTTAATAAAACTAAATTAAAACTTTTGATGTGCGGGCACCGCACCTAAGTTTTAAACTTTTCAAGTAAAACAGCTTTCTTCTCTTGAACTTCTCCTTTGTTTGTGCATTTAAAAAGTTCAGCCATCTTGAACTTTTTGTTCTTTGTGTGTTCTTCACACACACACTCTTCATTCTTGTTTCTAAGTAAAACTAAAAGTGCGGGCACCGCGCTCTAGCTTTACTCTTCGTATTGCTTTCCTCTTCTTCAGGCAACTGCAATACACTTCCATTTCTAATTCACTTTCCGCAGTGCAATCTTGATTGGGTGGTGTACCACGCTCGAGGTTGTATTGTACATCTGCTGTTTCTTTATTGAGGTTTTTGGAATTCTCGTAACCTCCACGTGGTCGCCAAATACCACGTGTCGAGAGAGATCCTTCCAAAATCTGACGCTCAATAAAGAACTCACGACGCTACACCAGTTGGGAACCAAAACTCATCACACGCCCAACTGAGAACACGATCAACACGATACAACCATCACCACACTAACGGAGTGAACGGCCACTTCGTTATACACGTCACAAGCTTAGGTAATCTATCGTTACTCAGTGTATAAGAGTACGATAGTGTCGGTTGCCGACAAGCACTAAGTTACCGACGCACAGTGACGACACCGACCTACAAACTGAACGAGTCCCATCATACTGGAACCGAAAAGTATAGCTCAGAGTGTACTCGAGAACCCTCGGAGCTGCACACAACGACTTGGACTTCGCCGGACTCGTTCATCACCGCACATTCACATTACACAAGCCACTTCATTAATCATGGCTACCTCACACGACAATACGGGGTCCCTGTCTGATCACCAGGGTTCGCACGAAGATCTGTTGGAAGTACCCGTGACTACTGATGTGACACCACCGCCGCGGCCGACTGGGGCCGAGTTTGACCACCTGTCACAACAAGTGGCTGCACTCTCGACTCGTATGTCTCAGTTCATAGACGACCGATTCACGCCGAATCGACCGACTACACCACGGCGGACAACACGCACACACCGACTTCGCGACGATGACTCGGACGCCTCTTCAGCCCCCTATGTTGGCTACAGAGAGCGTCACGATCGTTACGAAAGACATTACACACCGCACACACGTCATCTACCGCGTAACCCTGACTGGCAACAACAAGGGCAGTCAGATGATCCGCGTCACAGAGATGAGCGTGCGGAAATACCGATCACGACACGTGCTGATTCTCCTCACTCGCTTGTCCGGGTTGCACGTAGCGGTCGCCGCTCGACACCCCCGGAACAACAGCCTAGCCAAGGAGCGACACAAGGCACTTCAGTTTACGCGCCACGTTTTCCACCTCAAGGGGTAGGTCTGATGCCGGCTGGAATGTCAAACGTCCAGGATGGCATCTATCGACCAACCCCCAGAGAACCCTCCGTGGAAGAATTCAATAAGAAATACAGCGGTCGCCACCCAGCCGACTCAATCCAAAAATTCAACGGATTGACAGGTTTTCGTCCCTTCCTGGAAGAATTCGAGGAAGTGGCACACCTGTACGGTTGGAAAGACCACCACAAGGAGGAATACATCACGGGGTGTTTCACTGGGGCCGCCCGTACGTGGCTGAGTAAACTGAGGTATGAGCTTCAGGACATTCCTTGGCCAGCACTGAGAGTACAGATGGTAGATACGTTCGGAAAGCCGAACGAACTGGCCATCTTGGAGAAAAAGTATACAGAGATGCTCCAGAAGGAAGGTGAGAGTACACAAGCTTTCATCTGGGAGTTTATGATACTCGGCGACCGAGTTTACCCGCAACTTGACGATCAGCTGCGTATAAGCCAGTTGCGCCGCGCTCTACATCCCACCATACAGAATGCCGCGCACCACGCATCTACGACGTCGTTCAAGGACTTCGCAAACGCCGTCCTCAATATGGAGGTGGTCTTGCTGTCCTTGGATAAATGGCCGACGGAACCAAAACCCGCAGCTGATTCACAGTCGGGTAAAGGAGCATCGAAGACCGACCAGGAGCCGGCGGCAGCCGCCAGCCCTAAAGACAAAACACACCGGTCTAGGCATGATAAAAAGCCTAGTCAGACTGCTGCCACCAATTCAAACCGACACTCTGCAGCGGACACCCAACCAGAGACCACTCGCACGTTCGACAAGAGTAAGTCGACGTGTTATAATTGTGGCAAATTGGGGCATTTCGTCCGTGAGTGTCGGCAACCAAAGAAGAAGGTTGCAATCAAGCAGTTTGGAGAGCCGGTTACCGACTATGACATCAAAGGAGAGGTGCCTGAAACGGATATCATCACCGAAGACGGCGTTGAGTTTGCTCTAATAAGAGTGGCGGGACAAATCCGCCGGATTCCTCTTCCAGCAGCAGACTCAGCCGCCGGAGCGCCTACTCCTGATAAACCCGACAACGACAGTTCTGACGACTCTGAGGATATACCAGTCAAGGTGCTCGACCGGGCTCCTGCACATAAATGGACCCCGGACGATCTAATCGTTTGGCAGGACACGCTCGACGTCCTTAAACAATCCGTCAAGGAGATTGGGTGCCGTGAAAATAAAACAATAGCCATCATGGCTCCCGGAACCCAATCGCCGACGAAGGGCCACTCCTGCTGCCGAAGACTAATGACAACGGTGTATGAGCAGCTGGTAAGCAGCTGTTCACCTCAAGAAGTCGGAGACTATGATGCCAGCGACAAGAACCCGCGCATCGCCGTCACGATCAACGGAAAGAGTATACGGATGCTCGCGGACACCGGAGCTACGGGCAGCGTTATCACCATTGAACTCGCGCAGGAACACAAGTTCGAAATCGAGCCTGTGTTAATCCCACCCAACATTCAGGGTGTGGGAGGCCAAAGGATCACCGTGGTGGGGCGACTCGCCGCGACGGTCCAGCTAGGCCCCCACGCTGTGCGAGGGCACTTACTAGTGATTACCGGCCGGCACGAAGCCATCTTAGGCCGAGATCTAGGCCGGGCTCTGCACTTAGCTGTGTCCATGACAACAAACAAAGTATACGTGGAGGACGATCTCTTCGAATCCACACTCCGACAAAAATGCATTGAAGCACACATCGGATGGGCTCTGGGAGAAACTTCCGTAGAGGCCCCTGGCAAATCTGCCAGCACCTCTAAGGAAAACCTCGAAACTCCACCCCGTAAGTGACGACGAAAGCAACGGCCACCCACGCTGTCAAGAAACCAAACGCGACGAAAATAAAACAATAATTCACCAGTGTTTATTTCATGACTATGGAAATAAACACCAGCAACCATCAAATATCAACAATAGAAGAGCGGGAGGAATTTGAGAATTGTTGTGTTAAGAAACAACTGAGGACAGTTGTCAAGAGGTGGGGGAGGGGATAAAAGGAACCCCCCAACGAATAAACAACCCCACAGCATCAACAACCCCTCTAAACACTCTCAAATAACTCCCAAAACTCTACAAAATTCACACAACTTTAATTTTTGAAACACTTCTAAACTTTTCAACATGGCCGCCAATATTTACATATTGGCAACCATTTCAAACATGCAATAAACTACACCGGAACCACGTGGCCTTCACAAACAACTGTCAACCACGTGGTACACCTGGGAAAAACGCCGAAGGCTAGTCAAGGACGTTCAGAAGAAAAATCAAGAGCCATAAAAGGGTCAGCAAAAGAAAAACACCGTGCTCCCCTTTATTATGGACGAACGTCATTGACCATGCTGTTGACAGTAGAAGGATAGAAACTTCAAAGAGACAATTGCTCTGGGGGCCAGACCAATGCACTGGGACTTCAAAGAAAAAAAAACGAACAACAAAAACTGCTGGCCATAAACAAATAAAAAAAAGGAAGAAAATCAGTTTTGAAGATTTTGTGAGAGCGGACACCTTCAATTAAAAAATAAAATTGAAGAACCTGTCACCCTCTCAATTAAGATCGAATTGTGGGACACCAACTCCTGCCCCACTCCCCCCTAAAAATAATAACAAACAGCAAGGTACATTAGTAACCTTGCTGACCTATTCTTTCCAAAAAAGGCATTAAGGAAAAGAAGGGGAGAAAGTTAATGGGCAACTTCACACCTCGGTGTGAAATAAAATAACGGCCCTTCCCCCTCGAGATTCCTTAGTCCTTTTGTTTATCTAAAAATAATAAACAGGACCGACTCTGATAAGAATTAGATCAACACCTCTCACATCTAATATCGGTGGGACAACCCCCACCCCCAATAAATAAAGTCGTGAAGAAACCAATTAGAGTAAGGTGTCTTATTCTAAAAGGGGCCGGCCCTTCTAACTTTTAAAATTAAATAAGAAAGTGACCAAACTTGGTCAATTACCACTCGATTTGCTCTCTTCAAAGAAGCACTCGTTTTTGTTCATCTCTTTATGCTCGATCTTCTTCAATCATCAAATCTTCAATCTACTTCTGTGCCAAGTTCCAAATTTTAATTTCGAACTTCTTCAGTTTTGTTGTCAATCCAAAGCTTGAGTACCACCTTCAAGCCTTTGAACTCACGTGCAGTGCATCAGGCCTTCAGAACTCTTTGGACCTCTTGAAATAATAACAGAGTGATCGGGGACCGATTTCTGTTATTATTTGGAAGTAACCACCAGCAGCGGGACTTTTGAAAAAGTAAGAACTTTCTAACTCTTAAGAAATATGCCAGGTAGAGGCTCATGGAGAGGAGGCAGAATGATGTCTGCCTCTTCTAGTGAAGATGAGACGGAGAGTGGAACGGCGGGGACCGCTGAACCCCTCTCTCAATCTACCTGCCAGCTACAAAGGGCGGGCGCCGCCAGTGCGCCAATAACAAGAAGAGAGTCGCCAAACACAATAGATAGGCGCCGCACCTCCTCCGAACCGGAGAATTTTCACCGGCGTGGGGAGAAGCGCCTAAAAGCAAGCTTCAAGCGACCTGCCAATGTCGGGCGCGAAGGGAAGCCTGCTGCTCCAAGCAGCATCGTCCCCTTCGACGTCACGACATCAAAACACTACTGGGAGGAGCGGGAAGACCGCATCGATATTAATACAATGGCATGGGGGGTTAACCAGGCGTTCCGCGATAGCATCGCGCCTGGTCAACCCATTCCGGGTGGAGCTGAAGCAAGAGGGAAGCGTGGGGGAGGTGGATCTGTGCCCTCCCCCCTCGAAGACCTCCACTTGGAGATGCAGAGGGAGGCTGCCCTTCGCCAGGCAGCCAGAGATAAAAAGGAAGGGGAGGACAATCTGGCGTACCTCCGTGCGGTTTGCGCCCGCCTTGTCGAGCTGGGCTTACCGTGTACGGCGCAACTCCCGAAGGAGGAGCTCCTGCGAATCGAGGCCCGACTCCAAGAAGCCGCCCGAGTTACGTCGTCAGCTACGTCATCATCTCCATCCTCCGACTCGCCAGCAACCCTGACAACTGGCCTCTCCACATCTCCTTCTCCACCCATAACGCCACCAGAGCCTTTCCAACACTGCTCACCGGTGCCGTCAATCACTCCGCCGCCTCCTCCTCATACACCATTATCGTCACCACCAACCTCCCGATGTGCCACGCCTCCACGCAGCGAGGCCGCCACACCAACTCCGACTCCAAAGCTACCTTCCATAGTGGTGGTTCCCCAACCTGTTCGTGTTCAGGTTCCCACTGGGGCTCGCCCCAAGGAGCCTCAACAGTCCTACAGGGGCCACCACTCTTCTCGAGACTCTCTTCAACGGCCACAACCACGTCGCTCTTCGCCACGTGGTTCCCATCTTTCGCCCCGACGCCGACCCGACGGAAGAAGTCAGCAGGAACAACGTGGTTCCTCTGGACGCGGCCCTCCGCCGCGTAATAACTTCGACCCAAGGGTCAGGCAAGACCTACAGGATCACCGAGTCCAACTGGACCGCGACCATCGCTACGAAACTCGGGGCCCTCCTACTCGGGTCCCGCATCGCTCTCCTCCTCCGCCACCTCCGGGCCGCCCTTCTGGACAACCTACGCCTACACCTTTGATGCCGCCACCTTCCGCAGAGCGTGCCGCGTTCTTGAAAAAACAGAAGGCCATCACAAACCTTCTGCAAGACGTCATGCGACAGGGAGGTGACCCCATGGAAGCACTGGGCCGTGCACCAGGAAGTGCCAAGCCACTGGAGGCGCTGAGCAGGAAGTCGGCATCGAAGCGACTACGTCAGCGGGCCCGCGATATGGCCCGGTCCGCCTTGCGCCATGCCAGGCCTATCACGGGCGCATCAGTTTCTTTGGAACCTGCGGCTCCAACACCATCCCGACCAGCCGCACCGCCCACTGTACCCCATGCCGGGGCTACTCTGGGGCGGTTACCGCTGGATCATCCGTTCCGTGCAGCCACCTCCGGCGAGAGGTTGCTCAACAATCGGTGGGTCACTTGGCAGCGCGAAGTGCGCTCTGCCAACACCCTTTACATAGGACACTTCTCTTTGGAGGAAGGGTTTCCCCGTCTGGACCTCCCTCCCCGGGAGCGATATGTCGTGGGACTCTCCCGCCTAACAAGTGTCCTCATCACCATCGTCTTCCCAAGAAGACGGATTGTTGAAACCACCAGTTTCGCCGGAGATGCCATCGATGAAGCCACGGAAGCCCTTTTGGGAGCTTTCGTCAACTCCGTCTTTAGACTGCCAGCTGGACAGACGTTCCGTACCAGCCGTCACTACATTCCGGAACCGGATCCTCGTTACCGAATCGCCGTCTTATGGGACGCCGCTTGGGCTACACTGTACAACAAGCGGTCCTCCCGCAAGATTATCGGGGACCGGGACATCTTCAATATCTTCCACCGGGATCTACCTGACGACCAGGGACAATGGCTGTCTGCCGCATCCAGCTACCGATGAGGCCAGGTCCGGCGGGATTACCCCCCCGTACGGTTCATGGACCCAGGATCCTCCCCACCCTCCGCAGCAGGGATAGCTGCGCGCCACATGTACTCATGTGGTTGCCACCCATCCGGGTGGCATTATCGAAAAATTTATAAAAAAATAAAATACGTTGCAACTGTTCTTTTCTTTTTAGATTTCAATAGCGGCTCGCCACTCAGCGAGCATTAATTATCTTTGTTTTATGTTTTCAGCCTTTTCCAATTTTTAAGGGCGCTGACACTTCGGTGCCAGTGCCTTTCCATAACCACCTCTGTACACGGTAAGTCCTCAGCCACCCATGTCTCCCCGCTGCGTAACTTGGAAACCTTCCACCCTTGGCTGGAGTACGAGGACGTACTCCAAGCAAAGTTGGAGGGTATGTAACACCCTGTAAATCGTGATCCCGCCAAAACCATAGCCTGGGGGGTAAACAACTCTCAACCGTCCCTCCCTCCTCTCTGACTCACCTTTCTGACTCATGCCCAAGTGGCGGATTGATACGTAAAGGACCATGGTCACTTGGACCTGGTTACACCTCGCAGGTGTACACAGGTCCAAGGTATAAAAGGACCATGTTCCTCTTTGTTCCTCAGTTCTTTCCTTTGCCTGTTTTTGCGATACATTCCAAATCATGGGCCTGAGGATTTCCAGTTAGTATTTTACTATTCACCCTTGTATCTGTACTTCTTACAAGGAATGAATAAAAGTGTTGTAATAAGAAGTAGCGTTGTCTCTATGTCTTTATGCTAATAACTTCTCTTCAGAGGCCGGAGGTTTCATAGGGCAGGAGCTATACGATTCTCAGCAGCTACAACATCTTCTCTAGTCGGAATACCGATGGAGAAGATGTATATCAGCATCAACCGGAAGAGAGAGAGATGGCCGCCACTCTCCTGCATTGATTTCACCCCCATGCAGAAGAGTGACTTCAATCTGTCTCCATCCAGCTCTCTCTACAGCTCGGATCTTCTCTGTGCAGGTGTCATACTGCTCAGAGAAGAAACGAAAAGTAGAAAATGTCATCTAAAGGTTGGTAATAAAATATTGGTTGATGTCAAAAGCTCACAATATTCACACTTTAAAAGTTCTATAGAAAGTTGATGAAGCGAAAATAAGAAATTCACATCTACATCAGTCGATAAATAATCCTAAAGTTCATAAAACATATTGTTTTATGGGTTTAACAGGCTTTTCCAACCACGCATTTTTAGAAACGGGAATATCAGGCTGCTTGAGGGCAGACTGTGATTTTTATTTTATATTTTATGGATTTTGACAATGGATTTTTGAATGTTGCATTTGGACTCTTGGTTCCTCTGCCTCAGGCCTCAATGTCTGCTTGCGGAATAATTTATCAAATTTAAGTGTAATGCATCAAACATAATCATTTTTCAAAAGTAAATCCAAATAAAATAAAGAGTTCATTTGAAAAATACTCATTGCGATGTACAGATGCTGTACCCGTTTTCGACGAGAGTGACAGTTTGTGATTAGACCTAAATTGCCAATCAAAAATTGATAAAGTAAAATGGCAGGAGTCTAACATAAAACGTGTAACTTTTCACTTTCTTACAGCCAGAGACATAACCAATGTAGCTGTCATTGTAAACTCTTGAGATTTGGTCGAATTCACATTATACGGAACGTCACCATCACGTAACGTACCATCACTACCAGGGGGGCGACTGAATAAGCGCCAAATTGAACAAACGCCAAACTGAATAAGCGCCAAATGGAACAAACGCCAAACTGAATAACCGCCAAATTTTTGGCTTTTATTCAGTTTGGCGTTTGTTCCATTTGGCGTTTGTTCCATTTGGCGTTTATTCAGTTTGGCGTTTGTTCAGGTTTTTTGTAAATTCTGATGGTCCAAATATTGTGAGCTTTTATAGACGTCAGACTGTGCAGATTTACAAACAGAACATGCTAACCTAACCAATCCTAACCTAACCTAACCTAACCAAACCTAACCAATCCTAACCTAACCTAACCAAACCAAACCTAACCTAATCTAACCAAACCTAACCTAACAATGTGTTTATCACATTTTGGCGGTTATTCAGTTTGGCGTTTGTTCCATTTGGCGCTTATTCAGTTTGGCGTTTGTTCCATTTGGCTTTTATTCAGTTTGGCGTTTGTTCCATTTGGCGTTTATTCAGTTTGGCGTTAGTTCAGATTGGCGTTTGTTCAATTTGGCGCTTGTTCAATTTGGCGCTTATTCAATTTGGTGCTTGTTCAATTTGGCGCTTGATCAGCGCCACCCTACAGTCTTGCTGCTACTGTACTGAAATATTCAGCATATACAGTCATAATACTTTTCTTTACAACTCTCAAAAGAATCATAATAATTTCAGAAAGTATAACCTGATATAAGGCTGTAACGTGGCAGTAAAGTAGCTGTAATTAGTGAGTGGGAATGTACCTTTAGAGCTGCTTAAGAACCCTGATTACCTTGTTGGCCTCTTGTTGGGTCAGCGGGGTCATGTCTCTGTGACACACTTACTTCTTGACGGGGAAAATAAGATGACCACAAGATGGGGAATTGATTGAAAAACACTTATAAGTTATTACAAATCCAGAAGAATATAAGTATGGATTGCAATGACAACATAAGATAAAATACGATTAAATTGCGGTGTCCATGGTCCTATAACGTAGACGGTGACGGTGAGAAGATAAGACCCCGATAGTCCAAGTGTCCGGCACTTTATACCTGTGGGTCCAGGTATACTTTGAGAGGTAAACCAGCACCCAGGTGGCCGGACACCCTCCCTTGTGTCGATCCGCCTATCGCCACATGGAGAAGACGGGAGTGTCCACCAACAGCTAAGGATGTCAAGGTGGATGGAGGGGGATGAGGTCAGTGGACTCTACTGGACACTCAAAAAATGGTCTGAGACACCATGAAATACACGATGTGACAATTATTGTATGGTATTACGAGCATATATCGTAGAGTTGAACAAAAAACTTCAACATCCATTGTGATCATAATGCTATGTCACACAAACAAAGGTAGGTTTTTCCTAAGGAAGGCATAAAGAAAATTTTGCAAACACCATGTACACAGCAGACAAGCACAGTTATGTAAGAAACAGTTGAGAGCCACTTGCACATTCTAGTTTTTTTGGGGGGTTAATCCAACTTGTTTTAAGTAGCAATCACATTTTAACAATTTTTGTTGTTGTTGAATTTTTGAATTCAATTCTAAATGTAAAAAAATTGTTTCTGATTATAAACAGTGAACGAACAAGATGAAGAACCCTTTTTTCGAGCACCGAAAGCTTTTGCAGTTATTATTTTTCTTCTTCTTCTTTTCATTCTTATGTAGAGTAGAATCGAGAAAGATGCGGATAGAATTTGTAATTAAATTCAGGATGGTACTGTATATATATATGTCGCATCCATTTGGTGTAATTGTTCATTACACGAAATATTATGTCCATTTCGCGTTTTGCAGCAGGAATGAATTTATGTTCATTTTGCGAAATGGACATTTATTTCGTGTAATGGATAATTTACAACAAATGGATGCGACATAAGTATATGCGCTCGTATATCAGTACCAAAACATGAATTTCGTTTCATGTTACATTTTTTTATTATTATTGTACAGTATATATTTTATGCTATAGAGAGTTCTTCAAGATTCGATTATGGGTTGAGTGGTTTTTTTTAATATTTTTATTGTGGTGTTGTCAGAAAATGTGATTACAATTTTGGCAATATGCACAGGTATAATTTTGCTGTTAAAATACAGAGTGATCCATATTATTATTATAAGCACCCACATCTATCTGTCTCTCTCTCTCTGGAACACTCTGACGTGGAACCCTCCAATGTTGTTTCAGTGGTAACCGTTATACCTTTATGCTGTTAGATGGCGTTTGCAACGGCAGTAACGCTCTGATGTTGTGTCAGTGGTAACTATTATAACCTTTCACCACTATATGGTGTATGGTATACATCTGTTACGTCCTAGGACGGCCGGCAACATCGCCTATTTGAATAGGTTCTCTCTATTACAAAATCTCCGTCTTATGACCGGCATGCTTCTAGTTTCATCAAGATTAAAGTAGTTTGTAGTTTGTTACAAAGTCGCGCGACAATCTATAGAACTGTCGAGATACAATTGTAAAACTCTGTGGCTAGATAGTAACCATACGTAGGATGGTATTATTAAAGTTGAGCATTACTGATGAGTAGTAATTACTCAACAAAAAGGAGAGTAAATGAGAATTGACTCAATTTTCATAAGAATAAAGTTGCCATAAGTAAACAGAGTATTTACTCTGGCAATGCGAGTATGTTTTCACCAAGTCTCCTGTATCTATTTATACAAGGTGGCCATAGGTGTAAATTGGGATGGAAAAGTGGGGGTGGCAAGAGTTGGAAGACCAAGAACAAAAAAAGACCTAGTACTGCATTGAATTTTTGGAAGAATTGAACTGTTAGGGCATTAAAATTGCTTTATGCTGGCCATGCAGTGTGAACAGGAACAGATAAATTGGTGACAAATGTGTCAACTTGTATTCTGTTTTTATTACAAAAAATTAGAAATAATTTTTACGCCTATGAAACCACTAAAATAAACTCAGGAGGGCCCAACAGGCTTCGAAAAGTAAAAATTGTCACACAAAAAAATGAAGTTCTTAAAAATAGCCATGAATATATTTTCAAAAAATGGCAAAAAAAATAGTCTTCTAGATGCCCTGAAAAGCACTGAAATGAACTCAAGAGGGCCCAACAGACTTCCAAGAGCAATAAAAACCCATACATTCAAAAAAGTAAAAATTTTCAAAAAATGAAATTCTTCCATTTGCAATTGTTTTTTTGGAATTTGGAATTTTTTCAAAAAAAAAAATTTGAATCAAGTTCTAAAAAGTAATTAAAAAAAATAAATGGCTCAAATTTAGAGAAGGAATTTAGAAGTGGAATTTGCGCAGAAATAAAGTGTGGTATATTCCATCCAACACGTTATTCAAACTGGTACACGCTTCCATCACGCACACTACATCGACGGTTGGATGTGGAGGGTAGCAATATTTCTAGTCAATGTGGTTTGAGTATGATAATTTGGTGCCCAGCGCGGAGAGCACTCTAATGTACATTAATCTCTTAATTATGTAATAGCCTTCAGCTCCAACCCTTGATACAGTAGATTCGTGGGAGATGGCAAAGGCTGAAATAAATCTTTTCAAAAAGTTTATACAAATGGACAAGTATACCTGCCTCATCCTAAGAAGCAGCTTGTGACGTCATAGAGATTGACGAAAAAAAAAATGCAGGGTTGTGTTAGTTTGTCTTATAAAAGAGGGTAATACCAAATGAATTCAAGAATGTCTAAACTGTTGAAAATGTTTGCTGTCATCTTTTTTTTTATCAGACTAAATGACACATTCCAAATTTTTTTGGTCAATCCCTATGACGTCACAAGTTTCTTTTTAGGATGAGGCAGGTATATACGCCTACAATTCATGTAAATAAAAAATAAACTAGATACCAAAATACCACGTACCAAACAAAATCCCATTTTTATTATTTTGCTTCCAAAATGCAAGTGTTTAAAAATTGGACTTTGTTTTGGAATTTTCATACAAAATGAGCCCATGATGCAATTTGTGTATATTCTTTATTTTCAAACTATGTGCAAAACATAATAGACAAATGAACTTCCACCTTTCATAATATTTCACTGTTTTTATGACATTAAATATTCATTAATATTTTATTTTAGAATTGATGTTATTTAAACAAAACGATTAATTTAACCTAAAACAGAGAAAGAAACAAAAATGTCAGCACAACATTAATATACATATTTATTAATGTGTGTTGAATAATAAATTAAGGTGGTTGTTGTTTTGTCATTTCTATTGGGGAGGGTTTGTTTCATGGCCAGTCTTATTTGTGCATTTATTGCACAAAAACCCAAAAAATGAACCATACAACAAATCTCTCGAGTGCCGTTTTGCTACAGCCAATGGGATGGTAACATTCAACCAAAATATATTTATTCATTTTGTTTGCATTATTTAAAGATTAGCTGAGCTGAATCATAGAAAGAATTTTCCTTTTTAATTCTCAGTGGAAAACTTAAGAAGAAACAACGCCAGCCAGACAGACAAAAGTTCAATTCTTGTGAAATTTATTTTTGCCTAAATTGTAGTGAAATAGCGAAGCCAAAACTTTGAAAATGAACTTAAAAAACGAATCTTTTTATTTCTCCTATGTATTCAAATGGCAATATCTTTCTACATATTAGTTAATTTGTCCGCTTTTTAGGGTTTATACACGTCTTAAGTAGTATATATGGCCAGACTTTTATTCTTAAGGTAATTTTGTTACTTTTGAAGTGCTTTATAAATAATCAATGAAAAATATACAAATGAATGGAAACAATGGTATTGATCTCTAGTCACAGAATAGAGAGAGAGAGAGAATACTTTTTTATCTATTCTGTACTCTGGTCATTCAACAACAGAAAAATGAAATTGAAAGTTCTTTTTATTAAGCTTTTTATTAAGCACACACGCGGAATTCCGCCAAGGAAAAAGGAAAAATAATCATTTTCTTTTTCTGTTTCTTAGTTGTGTGCACCCTTTATTCAGCAAGAAAAGAAACATTATATTTATTGCCAAAATGGATTCCAGTTTGCTTTTTTTATGTCACATGCTTCTTTCTGATTGGTGGGAATTTGAACAGAATGTTTTGAGAACGGAAAAAGTTGAGCTTTGTTTCAACTCATTTTTAATGAATTTTCCGTTCACTTTTAATGGAAAATTTTCTCATTTAAAAATATTCTGTTGTGATTTTCTGAGCGGAATTCCGCGTGTGTGTTCCAGGCTTTAAATAGAACAGTAGGCATAAAAATAAATGGAAAGGTCTTTTCTATGGCAATTTCAATTTTTTTTAAACAGGTATATGCCAACTTACGACACTTGCCAGTGGCGTAGCTAGGCTTTGTTGCACCCCCCCCCCTTCCCCGGCCACTTGAAACTTTGCACCCAATTACCTTTCTCTCCACATAGCCCTTATACTGGGTGGGGTTGCTATTTTGATGAACGGCGGAACAGGTCTGAACAACAGTAGGAAAAGTCGTAAGGTTATGAAATTAAGCTTGTTGCAGAAGGTCTGGGGAGCGCAATCCCCCATTTTTTAAAGAATTATTAAAACAAATTTGTCCATTGTTCCAACCGTTCCTCTCGTTAATCAAATAAGGGAACAGTCGAACAATGGACTAGTTCGATTTAATAATTCTTTAAAAACTGGAGGATGTTCCCCCAACCACCCTGCAACAAGCTTAATTTAACTAAACCTAACCTTCCGACTGTTACTACTATTTTTCCCGACTATTCCTACCGGTGTTCTGACCATTCCTCTGCCGTGCCCACTGATCTCTATGAAGATTTACTGGCCGGTGCAAGTATGTAGTTTTTAAAAGTAAATATTAAATGAAAGTTGATTTATTTTTGAAATTAACTGAATAAATTAAGCGAGCGATTCGGAATCACTTTCAGTTCGTTTTTTGCTCCCGCAAACCTCCTGCCCCCCCGCAGTTGTTAGTATGGCGGCTCCCTAGCTATGCCCCTGACACTTGCACTTATGACGCTTTTCATATGCCACCATGCCCTGAATCTCAGGCACTTGTTTCAAAGTTATGACACCTTATCGACAGGACGCTAAAACATGAAAAAAATACGTATCTAAACACATATTATGTGCACCCCTCAAGAGTGTGGTAAATGTTTGACGCACCGGCGCCTGGAAGGACCAGCGCAGGCGGTATTTGCCGCCTTGCCACCCGGGATAGTACGTTCCTGGTTGATACGACTAAAGCAGTGCATATAGCAATATGGAATAGTGACGTCAAAATAATGCCACAGCCAACGCCGTACAACGCTTCAAGTTTGTTAATCTTTCTGCCAATCAGCATCAATTGTTTACTTAACGCCGTATGTACGTTCAACATTCTCAGCACCATGCCAACACACCTACGTTCTCTATTATGTATTGCCATATGTGATGCATAAGTCGCATGACGTTAATAGATTTTAGCCTGTCTTTAAGGAACGTGCATAAGTTATAGTCATTTTCGTTTCGTGCAAATTGCACGACGGGTTTACTACTAAAAATTTATTTGATCAATGATAGAAATAGCTAAAACAATTTTTTTTTAAAAAAAAAATGTAGCAAGTTATGAAAAAAGTGATTGTTGAACCTTAATAAAGAGGCCAGCTTGAAATGTTCTTTGAGTATTGTCAGAGGCAAAAAAAAAATAATTTGGATCTTGCATTTTATACTAGATTGGCATTATATTTTTTTTTGAAAAAAGAACAACTGGACCAATTGAATACTGGCTCAAATAACTACCGGCCCTTCTGGCATTTGCACGAGCTGCCCTTTATCCAGCTCTCCCCTCTGAGTATTGTGCTGAATCCACCTTTCCGAAGCTGCTTTAAAAGCGCTTAGGATCTTATAACACTTTTTTTAAATGAATCTCAGTTTTCAATATAAGAACCAAAATTACTAAGTTAATAATATGACAAATGTAAAAAAACGGGTTAAGGGTTTTATTTTATTGATATTTTTATGCATAAGATTAGAATTTGAAACATTTCACTCATATTCTTTAACTTGTATATTTTTTTATATTTTTAATATATATTTTTTTTATCTATCTACGAGCTATGTTGGCACTAAGCAAGCAAGCATGCTGCTTGAAGCTTTAATAAAACAAGAATATTTTTAAACGACATACATATGAGCAACAACAACCAAAAAAAAAATAGGAAAAAATCAATTTGTTTGCAAGAGAATAGACTATGATATTAAAAATGATAGCAATAAAGTTTTGCTATTAAAAATGGGAGCTTCTTATATCGGTATGGGACTATCAATGTTTGTTGGCTGTTTAGGAATTCTGCAGACATGTTCTTCGTCTTCTTCTTCTTCTCTTTCTGCAATCTCAATTAGCTTACAATGCTTCACACGTGACAATGAATCACAACGGGAAGAGAAAAAAAAAGACAATAGAGGCTCTCATTAAAGTCATAAAGGATTGTTTTAATAAAAGGCAACATTTAAGAGAACGTGACATTACAGGCTGATAAACATACTTTTTTAATTGTACAGGGTGATTTAAAAAAACTGATTTTCAAACGTAACATCAAGAAAATACATATAAAGGGAACACAACACTCAACAAATTCTTGTAAAGCAACATGCAATATACGACACGACACAACCGCCTGCAACAAATTTGTGTGTGTTGACAGGGGGGGGGGGCGTAGCTGGAGACCAGCAGGAAAGTATGAATTTTACAATGAGCTTGTCACATGATGTGAAGAATAAACAATGCTGATTGGCTGAAATGCTACAACCAAAATAAAACATCAAGTGTTGAAAAGTGGGAACAAAGTAGACATAGATCTATCTATTTTGTGGCACTGTAAAGGTACAAATCAATCTTTTAGACATCATTTTGACTTCATGTATTCTGCTTTTTCTGACGGATAAGAAAAGTCCCCCATATATATATATACTTAAATAAAACATTACAGCTACTCTGATTACTTCTGCATTTTGTTAACAATTTCTAAAAAAAAAAATTGGAAACTGTTCTAGAAAACGGAAAAACGGAAACTTTGAGAATTTAAAATAATCATAAAAAGTTCATGTTTAATAATAATATCTAAAACATAAAGCATAAAAATACATTTAAAGTAATTATTCACTCTTTTCGTTTTAAAAACAATTTCAAATTTTTCACAATGTTTCTTGCGAAATGGAAGATAACCAGCAATATATTTCCATTGTTGTCTATTCATTTGCAAATTATGTAATGCTTGCTTATAGTGCTTACTATACACAATGTTATGAATAGTATAGACAAGAGATGGGTCATTCGAATCCTCGAATCCCGCGAATCTTGAAAAATATTCGAGATTCGAAAACTCGAATCTTTGCGCTTTTTTTGTCTTTCAAATATTTCGAATCCGAACCTAAAAAACTGTTAAAAACATTGGTAAAATTAGTTCTAACACCATTGACGTCCAACAGAAGATTTCACTAACAAAAAACCCGGCGATTGTTGCAAACCGGATCACCAATATCACCTTGAGCGACCCTGAGTGAAGCCACATTGTTTTTTATTATTAATAATTTAATATTTAATATCATTTCATTTATTTGTATCTTTTTTAATGAATAATATAGGATTCTTATATGACGGATTTGAGAGATTCGAGAACTTTTTAGAATTCGGATTCAAGAAAATTTAGGATTCGTCCAACCTCTAGTATAGACCCTAAATGTATCTAATTTGATACTTAGATTTGAATTTCAAAAATTACACTTCAAGTAGAAAGGAAGGTCTGTTACAGAGATACAACAATCCCTCCTTACAGGTCATGGTTCCCAAGATTTTTTTACCCATGGTGCAATAGCTTTATCCCCTTCCCTTGTTGGTCATTGTTATTTATTCACTTTTATTAGTTGGTGGTGCCTTACTACTACTAATAGTACCCTAAAATAGAAAACATTAGAAATAAAAATGACAAAGAAAAAAAAAATGTCAACTTTTTTTCTATTCATTCCTCTCTCAACTACACCACTGTTAATGGCCACTATTAGGTTCTGTTATCCCATTATTTTATTTTCATATCTTGAAAAAGGTCTATTTTGGATGACTGCACAGACAAGAAGAGAGAGGCAGGGGAAAAGAAACAAGAAAGGAAAAAAAAATGTTGAATATAAAATTTGCATTTATTGACCATGCAAAAAGAGAGAGTGAGAGTGAGAGAGAGAGACGGAGTCTTCTGTACAACAAAGAGAAAATGTTTTCCATATAACAATTGCTTTATGAGTATAGAGAAAACGGTTACCAGAGGGAGAATTTATTGGATTTTTTTTTCGGTCTTCATTGCACAGTCATTATTGACTTGTACCTTAATTTTAGTGCACTGTGTTTATATGTGTGCAGTAAAGGCCCTATAGGCTTAATTAAAAATGATGATGACATGTAGAAATATATATATGTATAGAAGGGTGAGTTTGCAAGTTCAGAATGGTACATCATATATGCCTATTATAAATATACTCTAAACATTGACTAATTTGAATTGCCATTGACAGTAGGTGTAACTACATAGTACTTTTATTCCTTTCTTTTGCTTTTCATTCAGAAAAAAAAAATATTTCAAAGAGGGTGGATGGACTATTTAATAATTCATTCCTCATTTCAAGTCAGATTTATGAAGTGATCCCCCAAAAAGTAATCAAGACATTGTCTTTTCTTCGTACACATCCATATAATTCCTACTTATAAAACTCC
The DNA here is from genome assembly GCA_036925085.1 of Brachycybe producta. Lineage (NCBI taxonomy): Eukaryota > Metazoa > Arthropoda > Diplopoda > Playtdesmida > Andrognathidae > Brachycybe > Brachycybe producta. Next base: position 5,999,633 of record JAUPFP010000004.1, read on the forward strand.
CTTTCCAATTACAAAAATAGACAAGGATCCCACATAGCGCTAATTTGTATTCATTGTCATATATGCTTAAAATATAATAGAAAACATTGTTCATAACAGAGCTAGGGCCTATTCTAACATTAATTAAAGTTTACATGTTAGCAACATGGCAAGGAAAAAATAAGTCTAAACGGGGGTATATATTTTTGTACAACCTGGTCCAAAAATTATATTTCATATCTACTGAAATATGAATATGTATTATAATTTTTTTTACTCCATTTCTAACCAGTAACACAACCTATGGTTTAACCAAAAGAACTTACCTTGTTGTGTGTCATTAAGATTACCAATAATGCAATGTTGTATTTATTATTTTTTATACAAGTGTACAAATGTGACACAATCTCAATACCCTCTTTTAATACAAAAACTTGGTTGTGCCAATATCTCTTTTCTTTTAATCTAAACTCACTAACTAGGTGAGCTTCAACAACAAGAAAATATGTGGTAAGACATTGTTTTGTCACATGTTGTATGTATATATATTCCAATGTGTCAGCCTCACTAAGCTACAAAAAGGCACACGCATGTTTGTTACTCATGATTTTCTAAACATGCCATTTGCCTATAAATGCTAGCTATAGACATGACTGTTTAATTAAAATGCACACATGTGGACTCGTGAAATCACATAATATAAGTTGAAAATACAGTTTCTGATGCCGACAAACGTTTTTTTTATGATAAGCCTTGTATAGCTATATACTATGTATATATTGTGTGCCAATAGAACTAAACGTCAGGGGCAAGATTTGAATCTGTGAATTCAAACCCTAATTTGAATATGAATTTACAACAACAAAAATTCGGCTTAGGACAGGAGTGGAGCCTGCAAACAGCACTATTAAAACCATAATTATGAAGCCAATAAAATAATTTTCCAATGTGTAATAATGATATAAGTTTATATCAAACGTAATTTATCCGAATAATTTATGAATTACATACAATTATAGGTTTTTTTAATACAAATTATTTTGAAAGTGCATTCAATTGTCAAATAACCCTTAACAACAAATGATCAAATATTAATTTTTTTAGACGATGCCAATAACCATGTGGAGTCCCCACACTGCAGAATGATTGTAGTTCATTTTGTTGAAATATTTCAACGTAGGGGTGCTTTGTTTGTTGGAAATATGATATTAAGACCTTGTTTTCATTGGGGTAAAAATAGAAGACACGTGGCCCTCCGCCTATGATAGTGAATAGGCGGGGCCACGTGTGTTTCAGTTTTCACCAGTTGAAATCTTACAAAAAGTTGAAATTTTCACCCCAGTGGAAACAAGTAGTAGGTTGAAATGGGATTTTCTTTGCGGAGATCTGGACGGAACGTTCAAATGGCGATCACTGGAGAACAGTTCATCTTTCATCCAACACCACTAACTTCTAAGTTTTGCTAGAATCTATATTGTCACCTTGGTATATGAAATTGACCGAGAAAGAACGTGTTTTCCTTCAAGTTTGACTTATGTTGGTTATGTTAACAGCAGTTTAAAATGTTGTATTCGATCCAGGGCCGTCTTAGGGCATGTCGGGGCCCTTAGGCACACAAGAATTCGGGGCCCCATTGGATAGTAAAAGAAAGTGAATGACAAGAAAAAACATTTTTCTGTTATGATTTTATATTTATTATCTACCTACTTATATATCTACCTAAAAATAGAAAAAAATGTGAGCTCCTTTTTTTCGTGTAAGCGAAAGCTTAAGCGAAAGCGGCCCCCGTGAGGTTGGGGCCCTGGGCACGGGCCCCGTGTGCCCTTATGGTAAAGACGGCACTGATTCGATCATAAGGATATAATATCAAACACATATATCACCCAACTATAAATAAAGCAATACAATCTCATTGTGCCAAAATTTATCATTAGGGCATGTGCTTAATGATTTAAGCATCAAAATACAAAATATGCTGTACGAAATTCAACAGCAGTTGGTTGGTAATGAACAAGCATACTTTTAATAAGTTTAAATAAAAGATTTCTTGGCTTGGATTTAATAAAGTTAACAATGTTCTTTTTTTTTTAAAAAAAAGCCTGGATTAAAAATATTTGCAAAAGCCAAAAAAAATATTTAAAAGACGACTGAAAAATAAGAAGTTCTCTTAATGAGCTGACGTTTCAACCTTGTATTGGTCATCTTCAGAGCAACAATTTCATATAAAGATTCATATGGCTTTTGCCAATATTTTTAATCAAGGCTTTTTAAAAAGAACATAGTGTTTTTATTGTCCAACTCTTGCTCAACATAGGTTACAACTAGAGTCTTGATATATGTTTTGATTATGAGAACGTGTGATGGACTGAGGTCTGAATTTTATGCATTTTAATGCACCAGAAACCCGTGCAGAATAGAAATTTGATGTTAGATAGCTTAATGCATGGTTTGGATATTGCTTTTAATCGACATAAGGCCCGGCGCGTATTGAACCCAGCCCATGCCCACGCGTGGGGAAATCTGTAAAAATATAGATGGTGAAGGCTGCATGGGGTGGCCGTGGGCTGGGTTCAATTTGCAGCGCAGTACTATTATCTATGTTTTACAGATTTCCCCACGCGTGGGCATGGGCTGGGTTCTATATGCGCCTGGCTTAATCCTTATCCCATTGCAAAGAAATATACAAAAACATAAAAATCATACCCATATTTATTACAAATAGAGTAAATATGGCAGCCCTGCTTTGAACGATTTCAAAATAAATAGGCAATGTGTTGATTTCATGTGATGCTGCAACACTATATTATAACCTTTTTCTCATGATTGTTAGCAACTTATAGAGGGCTTGATTTTTTTGCGAGCACCTTGTAAACATAGATTGTATGGAATTTTTCTGTATAAATTCATCTCTGTTGCATACCCCCATTTTGTGAGGCCAATTGTTTGATTTTTTTCATTCGCATTTAAGTAAAACATCCATTCACGCGCATGATTAATGCAGGTTTTTTTTTAATTTCTTGGTGTCACTTTTAGGTTTTTTTTTAGTACTTTAGACTTACATTATAATAAGATTTGTGCTCATATTGTCTATGAAAAATATGGCTGCGACATTTTTTCACTTTAGAAATTAACAAAAGCAGGTGGGCCACAGATAGAAATGAACAGATGTTCTAAGAAAAGTCATTCTAAAAAAAAAAAAGCATGCCAAGTCTTGAAATTGCAATTCCTGTGTCATAATACAAATTCTTGACTTTTTTTAAAAAAATACTGAGGTTGTTGCTTATTTCAGATTGCAACTCCTCTTTATAATGAGTTCCAACAAGAAAATAGTCTATAGTAATGCAAACTTTGTTGTCATCATTTTTACTTGTGTATTTATGTGAAACTTTTTAATGGAAACTTATGTTGGAGTTTTGCCATCACAACCTCTAAACGTTAACAAAACTTGACAATTTTTTATTCAATAGGATGTATACCAACCAATTTTTTTTGTACAGCATTTATGGGGGACTATTATCCAGGTTTCTTTACATACTTTGCAGCTTCCAGTTCTCCTGTGCATGTTACTAAATAATATCAAATTCAATAAGAAAATGAAAGCTTTATGAAGATTAACTGATAATGTCTTCTTGGTTTCATTAATTAAATTTTCTAGAGTCAAAAAGATTACATTTAATTTTCTGACAGAAGCAAACGTGGTTAAATTAACTATTTAAATTTGCTAATAATGGAGTTAATTGCATTGGCAAAAAACGTGGTTAACATGGTTGTTTGTTTGCCCTTCACAGGGCTCTTTAGAACACATTATTTAAATGTATTTAAATTATCAGGTGTGTGCTAGGTATTAGAAAGAGCATTTGCTGTAAGTGCGTTTAAATGCTATTGTATCACATAATGTTAAATTCAACTTAAAGTTAGCCAGTGCTATACATCTGTAGCTCTAGCACATTTCTCTCACCGGTTGTGAAATAGAATGAGTGCTCTTACTGGCCATGTGGCTCAATAGGACATGCACTTAATAGTGTTGTGTCAGTGCAGTTATGTTAACTGCTTTGTTGATTAAATTAAATATGGTCATTCTAATCAAATATTTTTCCCCCCACTCGAAATTAACTATTATTATCTAATTGCAGTTAAATTCGGTAGTGAAAATAATTAAAAAAAAAGTTAATCTATAATTAGAATACTTAAAAAGAACATGTCAAATAATGTATCTTGTCTTTATAGAAGAGGTTATGTCTCAGTCAAATTAAAGCCTTCAGTTTTTTATTTATTAATTATGATAGTTTCTCTTTAGTCATTTGGCAAATTACATTTTTTTATATTTCATGTTCATTTTTTACAATGACTGAAGTTTTTTTTAAAAAAAAAAAACTTTTGTAGGTTACGCAAAACTATGTTATACGTCGTATATACCAACCTCACCCCCCCGCCACATTGAATAATAAAAAGAAATGTAGAATACATTTTACAATAACTTTCTAGGAATGGCTTTCTAGAGTAAACGATTTAACCACTTGTTTTTGTCATTTCTGTTTATGTTTAATGCTAATACGTTGATTCCTCGAGGGAAATTTACAAATATTCTTCTTTGTTACTTTCATTGATTTTAGAGCGGCATAAGAAGCCTACAAAGGAACAAATAAGAATGAACATTTTTATTAAAAATAAACATGGTAGGAAAATGTTAGGCCCATAATATACTTAAGACAAAGCTATAGATTATGGGGTACCTATTTATAAGTAAAAATCTTCTGCAGAAAATGTTGTTGAGGGCATAATTTTCTTGATATTTTTCACCACATGTTGCTTTATAATGGTATATTTTCTTTAGAATATATACTGTATATGGTTGTTTGAAACTGAAGGAGGTCAACCAATTTTCCAGATGTTTGTTTCCATAGGGGGAGGTACTAAATAGACGTCAATAAGTTGAAGGTTTGTAGAGCTGAATTTACTTTTTTAACTTTAGACAAATTAAAAAGCAAATTCAGCTTTAAAGGTTCATGATTTTCATGATTTCTGTTAGGATACATAAATTTCATACAACTTCACAGTTATTTTTTGTTCAAATTTTCACATGATTTTATAATCTTAATGCCCTATTATTTAAAAATAAATCTAAAGGCGATTTCTTTTAACTTTAAGTTGAAAATCAATTAAAAAAATGAAGAATATTTAGAAAAAAAAATTATTAAATAGTTTGGTAAAATTATTGAAATAATTGATTGATTGGTTATTATATTATCATATTGCCTATTTATTGCACAAGGAGCAACAAAATGCGTTTTCTAGAAAATTGCCTCGAAATACTTTCAGACCTGGCAATGGGTTCTGTAAGTTAAAAGCACAACATAAAATGGCAAAGGCCAAATTATTATGAGGCTTTATGGCAAAATTACTTCGAGAAATCTCCGCATAGAGCACTAGCATCGTTTTTCTATTGAGCCCATAAATGTTAAAGAAAAAAATGTTAATTTTTAAAATACACAGTCGCGGCAATATGTTTATTTTTCATATTTAAAGTTGTCCAATATTAAGTTTTCAAAATGCAATAGGCACCTTAAATATATGCTGATCGAGTGATAGTATGACAAAAAATTGGTATGTGTGGTTCTATTTTTTTAAAAAAAGTATTTCTAACGCTTATGTTAAACTCCATCGAGTACGCCCAAATAAGAAAAAAAAAAATCCATTAAAATGTTATTAAAAATACCTAAAAATAATTTTACCTAACCAGAAAAAATCAGCACGTGCACCAATGTGTTGGCTTCACTGTGGTTTAATTGTGGTTTTTAAAATTATTTTTTAGGTATTTTACAAGCATTTTAAATGGATGTTTTTTCTTATTTGGGTGTACTCAATGGAGTTTAACATAAGAGTTAGAAATTCGCGATATTTAAATAGTTTTTAAAAATAGAACCGCACTTACCAATTTGTTGTCATTCTATCACTCGATCAGGATATATTTAAGCTGTACATTGCACTTTGAAAACTTAATATTGGTCAACTTTAAATATGAAAAATAAACATATTGCCGCAACTGTGTGTATTTTAAAAACTAACGTTTCTTCTTTAACATCGGGTCTATGGGCTCAATAGAAAAACGATGCTAGCGCTCTTTATGGAGATTTTTCAAAGAAATTTTGCTATGTGTAGCCTCTTTTAAGTTTTTATCACAGAACACTGGGATCATTTATGAAGCTCATAAGAATTATTTGCGATTATTGTTTAACTATTCGATATTATCAAATCGATAATATCATTAATCTTATAGCAAATAAATACAAGAAAAAACATGGAATGATTTTGTTGTTCCTCATGTTGTTTGTACGCATAATTTGTTTAGGAAGTAAAAAAAAAAACCACTCCATTTTTCATCAAAAAATATTTTTATTTGCAACCAAAACAAATTGCCATGTCGAATTACCTTAAAAAATGGAAACTGTTCTAACAAGATTTTTATTATGACTTTTACACATTTGAACTGAAAGAATTATTTCACGCGATTCCATCATATATCTTTTCTTAATTTTGCAGAACGAAATTTGCAACCCAAACTAAACTGCATCAATTGTTATATGTGTTTTGCAAAAGCTCTATAAATAATGACCACAATGTTGTTGTTTATGAGTTAGATATCCATTTTAAGCACAAAAAAGCCTCATAAATAGTGACTTCCACTTTAAGAACTAAGTTGACACATGCACAAATACGAAAAAAAAAAAACGAACTATGTAAAAAAAATATGTCATTTGGCAAAAAAGCTGCCTGAAAGCTTCTATGAGGCAAAAAGTTCCAACTATGTTTTTTTTTTTACTTTCTTTCAATGCAAACTAGCGTTTCAGTAGAACTATTTTTAACATGTGATGTTGGTGTCAAAAGAAGCCATAACTTTCGCTGAGACATTATCGCCAAACGAAATTAGAGACTTCTTAAGATGTGTAACCTAGAAAAAAAAAATACATTTTGAGAGCTACCATATGACTCTATGGCTTTAGGCGTATATTGATGTTGAACTCTCTCTATAGGCCTATTCAAAACTGCAATATGTCAAAGTTGTAAATTTTTTTCTTTCCTACACTACCAAGCATATTAGTTCTGTAAAATGGACTTGGTTCCATTTATTGCAAGTGATGGACTCTTTATTTTTCCTTCTTCATTTTGGCATAACTGCATAGAGGTGTCTTAAAGCATGGGTCACACTGCTAAAAAAAATTGTTGTAAAGTGGTAGTGCCATGATAAGCAATATCACTTATAATGTAATTGTGTGTTGTGGAGAAATAAGTCGTTTGCCCTGTACTGTATTATTTTAATGCAGTATGTATTTTATTTGGAATGTGTAGTTTAATTAATATTTGTTATTGATTGTATTTGATTTGGTGTAAGCAACCAAGCTCTTGTAAACTTGGTTCAGTGTGCTTGCACCGATTACGAAGTTAGTGCAAGAAGGTCAGCTGACCTCCTATTTTTTGTGGTATAAGCTTGTGATATAGCATTGTGCTTTTGCAAGCTTTTCAGGACTTCTGATGCCAATTGAGTACTCCTGAGGCATTTTTAAAGCTTTTAGAGTATATTTAAATATTTTTCGACTTTTGGCCGTTTTTTGAAAAAACCAAAGACTTTTAGGCAGGCATGTGCAACTTCATTAAGAGTGTGGGCCTGATAGCAATTTGAAATATATCCACAGGCCATACCATGTAATGAATCTAGTTTTTTAAAGTTCGCTTTATGGGTAAAATTATGTTAAGCTTTAGACAGATCAGATAGAAGAGTAATAAAAATCACGAGTCATTTTCAGCAGAGAAGCACTGTGATTGGTTTGTTTGTTCTATTTCTTATATTGGGTAGGTTTCCCCATTTTCCTGTGGCTCAGTCCGGGCCTGATTGCACAGTTTTTCTGTCCACATGCAATGTCTTGTCTGCAATGTCTTGAACTGTACAGTCTAAACACAGTACAATACATTGCATGTGGACCGGCCTTTAAGCGTAGTTTACACAAGGGCAGTTGATAGGCATCAGTTGACTGACGCCAGTAACTAGCTTCGTGTAGACAGCACTGGCTTGATTTTTCGGGCAGGTTGCGAATTGCCTGGCCAGGCTAGTCGATTTAACTGAGGAGTAGCTTTTGAGTGAATTGGTCAAGTCAGTGGCTTCCCCAGCACCATTTTTCTTGACTGACGCCTCAACCGGCATCATGTGGACGGGCCACTGAAATTTTGCAGGCCTCATGTAAATGCTTCTTTATAGCAAGGTGTGCTTGCTCTGTAAGAAATCTCTAACAAAAAACAGCAACAATGAAACCACAGACTTGTCCTGTGCACTGCCCATTTCCCAGACCAGCATTCCAGTCCAGAAATCTTATAACAATAAATATATATATATATATATATATATATATATATATATATATATACATGTATATATATGTATGTATATATATATGTATGTATATATATATATGTATGTATATATATATGTATGTATATATATGTATATGTATGTATATATATATATGTATATATATATATATGTATATATGTATATATATATATATACACATGTATATATATACATGTATGTATATATATATATATATATATATGTATGTATGTATCTATATATATATATATATATATATATATATATATGTATGTATATATATATATATATATATATATGCATGTATATATATATATATATATATATATATATATATATATATATATATATATATATATATATATATAGATACATACATAGGGTGGTCCTTATTTTTTAAGTTTTTAAAAGTCTTTGTCTGACCCTTCCATGTTGTTCTATTATGTATAAAATTATGTTGTGCAAAGTTATATTACAGTCAAGCAATATTTAGGGGTAGCTCAATGAATATGAAATTCTTTATTTTTTATGATTTTTCTCTATTATTGCAGGTAAAGTGAAAAATTAATAGTTATGGCTACTGCAACCAGAAAAACCAATACTTTATGGCTTATTGGGCCAGAAGAGACCTCTATCAAGGGATCAAAGTTACCCTCTAATAAACAAGTGCTCAGTGTATTTTTTATCACCACCGAACCTTAAAAAAGACAATCCGTGAAAGTTCCCGTTGTGCTGTAAAAGAAGCTGCAGTATTTTTGGAAAAAGCCTGGATTCCCATAAGACATGAACAGGATTGTGTTAAGAAGACAGAACAGCTTCATGAGAAGTGGGTCAAACTGAAAAAAAATTGTAATAGGAAAAGTGCTGTTCAGCAAAGTCATGAGAGTCAGTTTAAAGATGACCTCGATAATTTATTTGACATTGCTCATAAGGATGCCCTCACAATGATTACTATTCTAGAAGACAAGTATTTTCTACTTGCACAGAGAGAAAAAGGTCGGCTTCCTGTGATTGTTTCAGGTTTTAGGTGTTAACCAGCTTCTAGGTGTGCCTAAGTTGCAGGCAGGCACTGGGGGTGTCAGGCAACTGCTGTTGCAGATTTCCTTAAAGAATGGGATGTTGTCGATCAAGTGAAAGCTATGTGCTTCGATACCACATTTAGCAACACAGGTCACAGAAATGGAACTTGTATTCTGTTAGAGCAGAAATTGCAGAAGGATCTTCTGTACTTTTCATGTCGTCACCATATCTTAGAACTTGTTCTTGCTAGTGCATTTAATGAAGCCATGGGTTGTACCTTTTCTGGCCCTGATGTAACCATATTCAAGCGATTCACGCAATTCTGGGTTAAAATAGATCAGTCATCTTACATGTCTTTAGACAGCAGTGAAACTGTACAGCTTGTGATGAAAGATGAAAAAGACAATGTCATTGAATTCTGTACTAACCAGCTTCAACAAACTGACACTAAAATCAGAGATAATTACAGAGAATGTTTAGAATTAGCTATTATCTTTCTGGGAGGTACACCACCACGAGGTGTGCGATTTTTAGCCCCTGGGGCTGTACATCATGCAAGATGAATGTCCAAAGCAATATACTCACTAAAAATGTGGCTGTTTCGTAACAGTTTACTCTCACTGCAAGAGAAAAAAAAGGACTATGCAACATATGTGTCTTTCTTGTTTATGTCTACATCAAGGCTTGGTTCACTGCCCCACTTCCCATTACTGCAGCTTTCAATGATCAACAGCTTCTGCAAAAGCTTAGAGATTATAAAAAAATCAATCCTTCAATATCCAATGTTACTTGCAAGAAATTTGAGGGACATTTTTGGTACTTAAGTGAGGAACTAGTTGGATTGGCATTTTTTGATGACAGTGTGCCAATCAAATCAAAACAGGCAATGCTAAAATATCTTTATGAAAAGGAAGGTGCAGATCAGCCTCTGAAGAGAATCCAAAAATGCCAGTGGCTCCGTTAATATGAGAATAGAAGACTTTGTATCGAAGAACTCAATGCACTTATTTGACCATCTTGGCATTTCCAAAAGGTTCTTAGAACATGATCCAAAGATATGGCATCTGCGAGAAGACTACAAGCAAGCTAAGGATATCATAAAACATTTACAAGTTGTGAATGACAATGCTGAAAGAGGTGTGGCATTGATGAAAGAGTACAATCCAATATTAACAAAAAATGAAGATCAGAAACAGTATTTGCTTCAAGTTGTGAAAGAACATTCTAGTCGTTATCCAGATTGCAAAAAGACTACATTAGCTACTTTGTAGTCATTACATGTTTGGTCCAATGTTAATAAAATGTGCATAAATTACATTGTTGTGTTTTAATTGTAACTTATGTATACAAAATAGTTCATTCTAATTATTTCAATATTAGTGACACTAGATAAACAATGGTATATACATTTTAGGAGAATACATAATGATTACGCTATTACGAAAACTTTGAATTCATTGAGCTACCTCTAAATATCAATTAAAATTTATAAACTTTTATGTAGACTATTTTTTTGGTTGGGAGAACAATTCTGGGGGGTCAGAACATGAAATATTTGCATTTAAAAATTACCATATATATCAAGGGACCACCCTAATGTATATATATACATGTGTATATATATATATGTATATGTATATGTATATAAATTTTTTTTTACAAAATTTAAATCTTTAAACATTTCTCCTGCAAAATTGTTTTTTGGCGTTGTCACTCTTTCTGCAAATGAGCAGTTTTGTCATGTAAATCAGCTGAAACTTATTTTGACTGAAAAAAAAAACTTTTGTTTCATAAATAATATAAAATGACGTATAAAAAAATAAATGAGTCCATTAGTTATGCATCTTAATATAAAAAGTCCATGTTGTCCAGACTTAAAGCTTTATAGAATATACAGTAGATATTTTTAATTAAACGTTTGCATATATCGCACCTCGGGTGGAAGCGTGGCACAACTAAAAAACCGCTTTTTTGAAGGAAAATGAGTTTAAAGTTGCATTTTTCCTATCTCAATCTATTGTAGGGGAGCCAAATAAACCGATATTGTGAATAGTTAAAACGGTTTTTGCACTTTTTTTCTGAAAAGCTCAGCAAAATAAGCCATGAATCTTCTCTGTACTTTAAACTAGGAATGGACCATTCGAATCCTCGAATCCAGCAAATCTTTAAAAATATTCGAGATTGGAGAACTCGAAACTTCGCGATTTTTTTGTTTTTCGAATCTTTCGAATCCTAACCTAAAAAACTGTTAAAAATTTTGGTAAAATTAGTTATAAAACGGCGATTGTTGCAATTTCGGTGTAGTACCCGGATCACCAATATCACCTTGTGGCCTGACCCTGAGTGCCACACTTTTATAAATACCACACTATTATAAATATATATTAATATTTAATATTATTTCATTTATTTGTATCTTCTTAATGAATAATATAGGATTTTTATATGAAGGATTCGAGATTTTTGGGAGATTCGAGGAATTCGAAAGAACCTTTTAGGATTCGTCTCACCTCTACTTTAAACTTATTTCCCTCCAAAAAAAGCGGTTTTTTGTTGTGCCACCCTTCCAGCTGAGGTGTGATATTTATATAAAAAATGTACATAAATGTAAATGAGAAGTTGATTGACAACAGGAAAAGAAAAAGTAGATGCTGTCCTCAACCCATATTTTGTATATAGAAACAACACCTCATTTGCTTTTTGTGTGTGTCTCCTCCTCCTCCTAATAGATGAAAATGTGTAAAGATCAAGCTAGCAAAGTATTACTGTGATATGTACATGTAATGTACATCATCATCACACATAAAGGGAACTGAACAGCAGATGACATTTGCCAATTTATTTTTTTAGTTAACGATGCATCACACTTAAACATCTTTATTTATTCATCAGTATGTAAAGAAGACATGATTGAATTGTGCTTTTTATACAGACAACAACAAATGTCCACACACACACACACACACACACACACACACACACACACTTAGTCCCTACAACATATTTTACCACTGTACTTTGAAAAAGCTGTCACTGAAATCAAGGATGCAAACAGCAAAAAAATAAAACAAATTTAAGCACCATGTTCGAAATTAATGAGTTCAGATGGTGTGCTGTTAGTACAATCACCAAAATTCTTTATGCAAATGAAGAGTGTCTCATTTAGAATTCTAACAACATATGCTTTTTTCTGGGGGGCACTGCTTTTCGCGACATAAATGTATGTAGTAAGAAAGAGGTTTAATGTTTTTGTTGATGACATCAATAGGAAACTATATTGGATATATGTATATGTGGTTGAAAATGTAGTTTTAATGAAAATGCAGCTACATTTGTTCAGGAAACTTTTCGAGAAACACTGCTAGCAACAATGTTTCCAGTGATTATCGTCCGGTCTATACTAGGGCTTAAGCTTAAGCTTCAGCAGCTTAAGCCATAGTACAGACCGGGCGATAATCACTGGAAACATTGTTACCAGCAGTATTTCCTCGAAAAGTGGAGATGTCTTTTGTGGATACAAAGCAACATCGCCCAAGTATCAGACAGCTTGACATCAAAGAGTGTTGCTTGTTTCGCTTTTCCCCCCACGTCAAACAGAAAACAGCACTTAATCTACTACCTAGAAGCGAACAAGCAACAAAGGATTTTATTCTGAAGGGTGAAATAGTAAAATGAAATAGTAAAAATTCATCTTCCTTGTGATTTAGTATTTCGAGTAAATGAAAAACAGATACTAAATTCGGTTTGGATGTGCAACATCACTGGCCACGTGTATCCAGATACAAGTTACTGTCCGAGGAAGATGTTGTAAGTTGTTGGATATGAATGTCTAGCGATTATTGCACGGTTTGTATTAGGCTTTACAAGAACTGTGTTTTAAGCTAGAAGTTTGACCTCAATTTTTAGATTTTAATATTATATAAGTGACTGACTGTAAGGGCATTTTGATATTTGTTTCAGAAACAAAGGCAACAAGGGATGTCACTCGAGTCAGATCAATATCAACTTCCTAGAATACCTCCAACCTCAAGGCGCATTTTCTAGTGAGAATTGTATGAGCTAAAAGCAGAAATGTTGTACCATCTTATGCTTCTCCTTTATCAGCTCTGACATTTACTGTACATGTAAGTTGAAGATGAAAGATTTCTGCTAAAGCAGCGAATTAGAGCTTAAAATGCATCTCAGCTTATAATCTAATGTAGTTAGATATTTCAGCTTATTTGTAGCTGGTTAGCATGTGAAGTCATCATCACATGGTACCTGTCAACCACAAGGAATCTAAAAACGGTGATACATGCAAATAATTACCTTATCTAGGCCACATGACATCGACCTTTGTGTAATAAAATACATTCATTGTGATGCGTGGAATTAATTTTATGTGAACTGAAAAGCTGAGCTCTTTTGGTTGCAGCTGAATATGTTTAAACACAATAGCTGAAACAGATGTTCATTTTCAGCTACTGCTGCAATACAAGAATTTCATCTTCAGCTTACTAGTACATGCATCTTTACAGCTATTTATTAACTGTAGAAATCTGAGCAAATCTTGATGAACTAACTGTTTAGATTGTTAGTTTTTTTCTGCTACATCGTATTGTAGATAAGACAGTATAGCCTCTAACGAATGCATATGGTATACTTGATGAGAGGTCCTATCAAAAATAACACAAGAGCTGCTGAGCACCATTTTTAAGTTTTTGAAAAGTTGTTAGAAAAGTTGAACATTGTATACCAATTATGCGTGGCAGATGTACAAACTTTTATGTTGAAAATCAAACAAGAAAATTAAACAAAAAAAAACATGTTTTTTGTGATACTCGCTTTTATAAAAATATAAGTAAAATATAATCTGTTCTTGTCTTGTTGGTGTAGTGGTTAGTGTCTCAGACTCTCAACCCATTGGTAATGTTGGTCATGGGTTCAATCCCTTGTAGTGTGAATTTCTTTCAATTATGGCGGTGGACAAACAAACAAATTATGAAGTTAATAAATAAAATCGAGTTAACAAAACATTATTATCTGGTACACACCTGATAATTTAAATGCATTTAAATAATAAATGAGTTCTACAGAACCCTGTGAAGGGCAATCAAACAATGTGTCGAATTCAATTTATTCAGTTAATAATCTGAAAATATTGAGTTCATACTTAAATATAATAATCTAAACTATTGACAAAATATTGATTTAGTATTTCAATTTAAAATATTAATAATAAAAGTCAATTTTTATTTGGGATTCATGTCCTTAACTGGATTCCGCGTATAATTCACCTAAACACATTTAATTTGAATTCATTTAACTCCTGTGTATACAAGGTATAGCAATAATTGCCTATTGCATTCAGCTTATTTTTAAAAAAAATGATTCTTTCTGTGTGTGCTAGGTCATTTAAAGTGGAAACGAAATCTCGAAGTTATGAGCAGAAAATAATGGTAGCTGAACAAAGACAACTTCGTATTGTTTTAACTGAAAAAGAAAGAAAGGTAGAAAGAATGAGACTTTAGAAAAATGCGTCCAAGTTTGAATGACCTGCAATCATAGTGAAGACTGTGTCATTTTCTAACTTCCCATTGCGGCCTCACCACAGGATCTAATCTTTGGGCATGTAGCCATTGCTTCTCTGGAGACCAATAACATTGCAAGACATATAGAAATGTGCACCTTTTGCGACTTCTGGACACATTAACCTCTCCATTTGTATTCATAGCGTGTTATGATGCTCCACGTGAGTGTCCATCAAAGCAAAGAAAATGGCTTTATGTGACAATGTAGGACTCTGTATGTCCTCGAACTAATGTCTCAATCTATTACAAAAGTGTAAAGAGTAGCAGCGCGAAATCGTTTACAATTATATGCACCTCAGAAATTATAAATACTACACATTTTAAACTTCAGTTTATTTAAAAAAAAACTGTTTGAAGAATTAAAAAACTGAAGTTAAAAATTGTAATTATTTTCTGAGTGGAATTATTATTTTTTTCTTAAAAAACTTAGTTAAACAAAATTCAATAACTTTTTTTAATTATATGGCTAAATAATGCATTTCATTTTAATAACCACATATTGATGTTTTAACAATTTCTAATTTTAAGTTTCAAATATGTAGCTTTATTATTTCAGAGATACTTAAATTTAATATGATTGCTCAGAAAGTGTGACGTGTTATAACAGTTTTTGTACTGTTGTCTTCAGCCTCAATATTCTTTAAAAAGTGTTAGTGAAATCTTGTCCAAAGCCAACTGCAAGTACGCTGTATATATGGGCAGGGATAACCACTCTAAAAAAATAAGACATTTGTAAACATGACAATGGAATTTACTTCCAGAGGAGGTTGTGCCTTGTGGAACGTTTTGATTTAGGGCATTTATAGGGGTGCTACTGAACAAGAAATATATACTAATGCTGCCATTCAATCTCAATATTATATTTGCATGGAGAATTGTTATAGTGGATGGTTTATTTTGACAATACATTTTTATGCTGCTTTTGGACTAAATAGTTCCTCTGCCACAGACCCTCTGGGTTGCTTGCTGAATGATCCTTCAAATTCAAATTCAAAAACAGACAATGTCGTCCAAGATTAGATAAATATATATATAAAAAAAACTGGGTCGCCAGAGAAAGTGACTGTGAAAACCATCCATTTGTAGTAAATCTTCAGATTAGCTAGTGCTTTAGATAATGTGAAGAATGTCTACATCAATATAATATTTCAGATAATACCCTGAAGCACATTTAATAAATTGGCTTGTTGCTTTAGTTTAGGCATTTTATAAATTGCAAGAAAAGTCAGTCAAATTGAAGATTTAATGCAGAATTAGTAGTCTTGCACATGAATTGTGTAGAATATGGATTAAGTAAGTTATAATTTGCCAGTAACAAACTCGTTTATATAAATGATAGAAGGGGTTTGCCAATATGTTGCACTCCAATCTTGATATGCCCCTTTAACTTTATGATTCAAGTGACACACAAAAGTGTAACTCACCCTGTATATATTTTAAGCGTTTGTATTTAAAGTACACTCACCTAGCACCTATCTAACGTCATTCAATTTCATTGATCCAATATTAAGACAATGCTGTAAAAATTACATTTGCCCTAAAGTCTTTCTTGTTCAATGCATCTAAAAAAATCAATTCTGACTCTTGCTTCTTTTAAGCCTAAATTGCTGGAAGCTTCAAAACGCGACAATTTATGATAAGCCTTTATAGTTGACCACAACTGTGAAAGTCTACAGTCTCGGGCACTTTTATTTGCGTGTTGCTATAGTCTATATGGCGTCATTTAAAGGCGGGGTCACACTGCTTGGAGAAATATTGACAAGTATTATGAAGTGTGCACTACCTAAATATGGCTCAGCATCTTGAACAACTTCTCTTTTACGAAGAACAAAACATAATTATTTGGTTACAACTAAGATAGATTTATATATATGCAACTTGCAAGCATATTTTCAATATTGAGGTAACCAATTGGGAGTTTTGTTTTTTTAGCATTCTTTGCAAAACTGTTAAGGCGCATTTCCACTGAGTTGAAAATTATTAAGTTAGGTAGATCAATCATGCTGCAAAAAAGGCAAACTAGAAAATAGTAATAAAAAAGCATATAATGCAGATGAAAACATTTCCGGGAATAATTTTTTTTTGGAGAAAGATAATTATTTTAATTTTGCTTCCATTTAACTTAATTATATGCAAATACTCCAAGGCACTTTCATTTCTGGCCTAACTGGAACTTAGTTGTTTCAGAGAAGTTGCCTTCTACTCATGTTGCTCATCAAATTATTGAGTAGAGTCATAACCTCCTTATATTATATTACTACCCGTCATAAATGACGGGACCAAAATTCTAGTTTAATTTGGCTACTAAAACTATTTAACTATGACTATGAGAGAAAACCAGTTCATTTAAATTTAAATAAATTCCGACGTGCTTAAACGTTTTGTCCTTGTTTGTAGAGCATTATACACAGACAGACAAAGCTTAATATATATATAAAATAAGGAGGGGTTTAGGTTGCACAGCACATAATGTATAGCAGTGTACTATAATGTGTTAAGTAGTGTGACCTCGCCCTAAGCTTAGAGAGGAAACTGTCATCCACATGAGAAAGTCTCGAAAGTCACTGTCATTAATTGATGGTGGAGAGTTTTTGTATCGGACAAAAAATGTGCTTACAACATTCTCTCTAATCTTTCGAAATTAGAAGATAGGGGTGGCGATCTATAGTCGTAAAACTCTAGTGTTCCCCCATTGAATGCATGTTGCTTTTGGAGGAAAACATTGAAACAATCATATAAAATATTTCCTATACATTAAGGTGGCTTTATAGATATTCATTTTGCTTTTTTCCCTTTCTTATGGCGCCACTGCAGTGGCTACTGCTGTGCTTCATAGACATTTTTGTAAAATTTGGACGCAAAAACGTCTAGCGAACGTTTTTTTTTTTTAAAAAAAAACAACATTATGAAAAAAGTTGTCTGTCAAACGTTTATTTTTAAAGATATTAATCATGGGAAAAACTTAACATTATCATTAACTATTCTAGTTTCTGAAACCATTTTTAATTTATTTTAATGTGTTTCTTGTGATTGCTTGACGTTATTTAAAAAAATATGTATTTCAGCAATTTAAAATTAGTAAAAACTAGTAATTAGTAATACACTTTCGTTTCACAAATATAAATTTTCTCTGAACCGCGGGTGGGCGAAGAGACACCTCTTATAGAACATAATAAGCCACTTGGGTGAGCCATCTGGGAAAACAGAAACAAAATAAATATTTATAAAGCCACATTAACAGATTACCAATGTAGAGAGTGTAAGGTAGCATTTCAAATTTATTATTGCAGTCCTACATTTTTTTTCTGCATCTTGTCCATGAAACATATAACATAGAAGGACGACCAAGTTTTGGTTAATAAAAAATTGATATCGTTTAAAATAATTATGAAAAACTCCCATACACTTTTTGTTTATCTTCTCTAGTACTAATATTGTTTGTTTGATGAAGAAAATACCCAACTTAAGTCGATTTCGGCCTATTTCAGTTAATTGGGAATTTTTTATCGGTTTTAATTAGCTAGAATCGTACCGCTATAAGTTATAATAATATTAGAAACAATATAAAAGCAACTGATTTAGATATATAAGTATTTTCATGTTGATATCTTGAAAATATCCTTTTAATTAAGTTTTAAAGTTTTAAAGTTTTAGTTCAACTTTGAAGTGAAAAGCAAAAATCAATAATTCAAATTACCATTGGAAAGCTTACATTAAAAGATATAGTCATAAAAGTACTTTAAAGTGATTCATTTATTTTTACGCTTCTAAAACATTTTCAATTTTTTTCTTAATGTTGTTTCTAAAAACGCAGAATAATAAAGAACACTGGAAACCATTTTAACATGAACTGGAAGAGACTGGAATATTTTTTCTTGTTAAAAGAAGAAAAAAAAAATTTATGCTATTTTAAGAAACAGCACCTAAAATATATTTTGTTTTATCCAATTTTTCGAGTTATCCGTTTTCGTGTTAAACGGCTTGCACTGAACTTAAGTGATAAATAAATGCTATGAGTGATTGCCAACTTCAGGGCTGTTATGGCATAATTTGATTAAATTAAATAAAAAAAAACAACTAATTAAATACATACTAAAATCTGGCTAAAAATCTAATTATGCCATAACAGCCCTGAAGTAGACAATCACTCATAGCATTTATTTATCAGACAAGTTTAGTGGAAGCCGTTTAACACGAAAACGGATAATTCGAAAAATTGGATAAAAAGAAATGTATTTTCGGTGCTATTTTTTACATTTGTATATAACATTTGTATTAAAGATTTATATGTCGCATCCATTTAATGTAATTCTCCATTACACGAAATGTATGTCCATTTTGCGTTTTGCATCAGGCCAAATTATGAACATTTAGTGAAACTGGACATACATTTCGTGTAATGGACAATTACACCAAATGGAAAGCCGACATAGACATGCAGATTTCTCTAGCCATACTGAAAATAATATTTACATCAAGAAAGAATAAACCTTAGCGATTAATAGAAAACAGAAAATAGATTTTTTAAAATTAATATATTTTTGAAAAAAAAAAATTAACAATTGAATTAAATTAAATTAATAATTTTGTTTTACTTGTATTCATAAGTTTTATTATCTGTTTTCTATTATTTGCCACGTTCACACGTGTGTTTTATGCTGTAAATCTAAACTTGATCGATTTTGACAGTTTCTTATGTAACTGCAGTCATGTTTGAAAGTAGAGATGGAATATGGAAATAGAAATGAAATGAAATTTATTGAATTTCTTTTTGTATTCAAACTTTGTAGCATAAGGCCTACATTACATATACTGTAAATGTAGAGAGAGAAAAAAAATTGAACAAATTCAAATTTCATTTCTTGTTATAAATCCAAACATGTATGTAATTTTAAAACAAAACTTTAAAAATATATAAAGCTTAGATCTGTGTTTAACACAATCTACACCTGTTCAGAACCAACAATTTCTAGAGAAATTATTAATTAACATTATTTATGTTCTACTTCTAATTGTGTGGCTGTTTTCTTTCTAATTTTACAAAGTATCATAAAGTAGGAATTTACTTGTATAATAAAATGCTGCAAGTTTGCACCTTTTGGTTGGTGTCCACTTTAGAAATTGAATATCTAAAGAATATATACGTTTAAAGTATAATTAGAGAAGTTTATAGACTTTCTACACATAATAATAATGACTGTCTGTGTTGCCTTATGGCTATTATTACATTGTACATATTGTTTAATTTTAAGTTATTCTTTGTTGTCAAGATACGCGATGAAAGAAGGCCAAAATGTTCAGAGATAGACTCTCTTGCTTTTGTTTTGTTTTTTTGTATTTTTGTAACAAAACAAGTCAACAAGGTTTATGATAAAGCTGACCTCGTCAGGAGGTTACAAGGCGGAAACTGTTCTATTGTTTATGGACTATGTCATAATAAACATGAGATATATTAGATCCAGTCGTAGCATATATATATATGACATGTGAAGCTATAATTCCTTACTCGGTATATACGTTTATTCATTTACAAAGAGAGCCAAAAAAATACAAAAAAAGCTTAGATGGTTTTTGTTATAAATTTCTGACACACCCTGTAAGTTTATTGACCAAAAAAAAACTCCGGTTATCTGTAGAAAGCCACTGATTCGTGCCAAATAGTTAATAGTAATTGATAGACTAATTGGTTGACAATCAGACTATTTCAATTTATGAGTTCTCTACAATGTGGTAGTACCTCATTGGCTAATTGGAATGTATACAGTGTGTGTCAAAATGTTGATTGGAGTTTTGAAACAATACACAACAGACACACAAAGGGACAAAACAGCACTATTGTTCGTAAATACAGAGTGTATCCCAAAAATGTATACATACTTTGGTTCTTAATAACTGGCTTGTTTATTATCTTAAATTTAATTTAATAATTTTTATAATTAAGAGTAAATGTTACAATAGATAATTAGATAATTAGATAATTAGATAAAACAGCATTACGTGTTTTATATTTAATTTTAAATGATGTTGTCCATTGTAATGTGGCTGGCCCCAGACCAGCCTGTTGCTTGCTTTGCTTGTCTCTTTGCTGGGTGGCTGGTCCCATACCAGCCACTTTATACCACGTCGTGTGATGCTCCACACTCTCCGAGCTCAGGCTCTTTGACCTGCTGGGTGATCCAGGTCTACTTGATGACCTGGATGCACGGCCCTTGGTCACGCCTCCACCTCGGGTTGGAGTAGGACTCCCTGGCATGTCGGTCTGTTTTGGGTTCCGTGTAGACAGAACTCAAAGTTCCCACAATTTAAAGAGATAGTGACAACTTTGCACCTCCTAGAGGTGCAATTGCAACTCAGAAAAAGACTTCTCTTCTTGCTATACAAACTGGTTTATTTTGTTATTCGATACATTAGCAAATGAAATAAAATGATACATAAGCGACTGATCCTCAGAAAAGATTCTAAGTTCAAAAAGCGTTTTTGGTTTAGAATATTCTACTCTCAAACAAGGAGGGAAACATTCTGGTCCCGCAAATATTTGCCTACTGTCCTGCTGAGGGTACCTTGCATGCTTGTTTTATTACTCTGGCCCTTGGGAGGGGCTACTCGTGACCAGTAGCTGCCCATAGGTCGTACTGACCAATGGCGATTTCTGGTCCCAAAACATTTTTTTTTTGGAATTCATTTCTCCAAAATATGCAAATTATTTCATAGAAATTATTTGGACTTGTCCAGTGTAATTTACTCTTCTTAATCGTTTCCATATGTGCTGATGAAAAGAAAACCCTCTTCGTGTTTTGGACACTTGTCTTTATGGGCCACCTTTCTGTCCAAAGAAAGGGGTCGTCAACTTCAAAAGACCTAGTAGTGACATCCCCCACACATATGTGTGCTGACACATGTGCAGGGAGTGTCACACCATTCTCATTAAGGCATTGCTGACATCAGTAAGAAATTGAACCACAAACATTAAGCAACATATCCTTTGTAATTGTGCAACAATTCTTTTCAATTTCTTGCCATAAGTGTATAAACGGGAAGAAATAAGAGAATTGTCGTACAATTTGCAAGAGAGATACGTTAACTGATGTTTGCAGATCAGTTTCTTACCAATGTGAGCATTGCGAATAGATGACATTTTTAACAATTGATATAATGCATCATTTAAACAGAAATCATGCAATGGTGTTATATCTAATCTTTATTGTAGTCTTAATTATAAAATTAAATTTAAGAAAATAAACATGGCAGTTACAAATAATCAAAGCAATGTATATATTTTTTTGAGACATTTTGTATCTAAAGGAAAAAAATTTTCGGTCATAAAAACATGTTTTATGTCACTAAATATTTTGTTGAAACTGGCAGATTATGGTGACAAATTTGGTCATCTGATTCAGAAAAAAAACAAGTAAATAATTTCGAAATATGTAACAAAATATTTTGTGTACAAACCGTACACTGTCTGTTAAAACATGTTATTAAAATATTTTTAGAATAATGCTTACACCGACTCTCAGAAACGAAATGTATTTATTTGGACATATTTTTCTATGCTAAAAAATAATACTAAAAGTAAAAATGCAGCATTATTATCAGTATTTTGACAAAAAAGAAGATTGAAATATTTTTAAAATATTTTCAAACCATTACAAAAAGACAATTATAATTTCTCTCGCAAAAAAAATTCAACCAATAGTGTTTCTTCATTAAAAAAACTATCAAGAAAAGAATGGAAGTGAAAATGTAAGAAAATCTCTTGAACCTGGACAAAGATATTATGTTGTAAGCTTTCCAAGTGTAATTGTCTTCCTTGTCTTTCCAGTTCCTTTCCCTCTTGTGTCTTAATAAACCCCATGTTTACGCACTGGTTAATTTGTCATAAAGATGTCAAGACGAGAAATAAAGAGAAAAGCTATAGGATAAGAAAAGGTGATGTGGGGGGGGGGGGGGGAAGAGTGTGGAGAAAGTATAGCCTGGATAGATAGAGGGTTCAAATACATTGGGTTGGAGAAAAACTATCTACATTATTACAGGTCAACATGCTGTGAAAACTCTACTGTTGTAGCCTCTCCTCTATAGCGAGTTAAATAAAAAAAAGGTCCTCATACACGAAAAACACAGCCCTCTCTCCACTTGCTTCAACCCCATCTGTTATCTTCTTATTCTGTTCGCTCTTAAGAATGTTTTTCTCAAGATTGCACAGCCAAAGAAATAAAGGAATAAAAAATAACTCCCATACTTTAAGCTCATAAGCAACTGAGCAGCATCATGCAATATAAAAGTATTCATATAAATCAAGTGGCGCACGTAAAATGATTCATATTAAAACTTGAAAATTGTCAGAATTTTCACTTACTCGTAGAATCTAGATGTATAGCATATTTAAAAATATTCAGGTTTGCTTTAAACAACGCTTTCAAATTTGAGGTACAAACAAATTTGAAAGAGAGTTGTCAAACTACATGTAGTTGTAAAGTTAGTGAAATTTTTAAACAATGTTTTTAAAACAGAAACAAGTCAAGTTTTTGGGCTTACAATATAGCAAACTCATGTAAGATAAATTAATAAGAAAATATTTTTAATCTGTAATAAGAGCACGGATTTTTATGCAATATGAAGCAAATGTTTCTCAATCTGCGGCCCAAGCACCAATAAGTAAGTTCCTTTGAGATCAAACAACAATTATGGGTTTTTCAATCGAAACACTGGTTAGAGGTTAGAATTCTAGTTGACAACTGATTGCAACCTGACATCTAACCTCTAACCAGGGCTTTTGATTAGAAAAAGTATAAGTGCAGTTGCTCTCTTCACAATTGGCACTTGGGCCACAAATTGAGAAACATTTGCTTGACAATGCATAAACTTCGGAGCCCTAATAATGAATTGCTTGGTTGAGCTTAAATTCCATGTATACTCATTTAAAAAACCTCACAGACATGTGACAAACATACCCTCATGATGTTACTAATTATGATCTATTATTTTATGACTATTATTTTATGACTTATTATTATTATATTGTACACAAGGATATGAAACACATATGACAGTTTTTATCATGTAATATTTTTAATTGCTTTTATAATTTCATAAGGTTATGTGCTAGATACGACAATTTGTCACATGACAGTCTTAAAACAGTTTTGTCTATTTATGATTAACTTTTGATTAAATTTAAATTAATCCAGTCTAGTTATTATTAGGCAAAGCTGGTAGCAATTAACACGATTTTATTTGCATTAAGTTTGAATTGTTCAATGACTTTTCCAATTTTTCAGAAAAAAACTTTTGATAAAATGAAACTTCAATGACATTTTGTGTTTTATATGAGCGGTATTATCTTTAGTAAGATAATTGTTCTTAATTATTGCGTTGAAAATGTATATTTTATGATGCAATTCGGGAAAAATTGATCTAGGTGTACTGCAGTACACAGCATTGCATTTAAGAGAAGTTTTTTTGAGTCGTTTTATCTGCGCATGGTAATGTAGTTGTAGTAAATGTACTTACATAGGTTTATCGATTGCCACAGTTTTATATATATAGTAGCTACACAAACAGCTAATTGCTAGTCTAGTCGTTATGTTTGAGAATGATTTCTATCTCATAAACTTAAAGAACAATGCTTCATAAAACATTATCTCTCATTTACATCTAGATTCATACAAGAAAAGTAACATCATTTTACTTTTATGACAGTTGATTGTCATAGGCTCTTTGTATCTTCAAAGCACCCACAAATTAAGAATAAGCCTTTCTACTGTATAGGTATGCAAGTGTGCTGATTGGACTGGACATTGAGGATTAGAGGACGAACTCCCATCCCCTTCCCAATGCTGTAATCTCATAACTTTGGGCTGTGTGATTTTTTTTTGCCTTAGAAAAAGTTCAACGACACAAAAAGTCAAATGAAACTGAAAAAAAAAAGAGAAATGAGCAAAGAAAGTCCAAATTTTCAATTCTTGGACTTATAATTGAATTTCAAGTCCACTTCTTCTCCAATAAAATTCTAATTTTAGATGGAAAATATTGGACTCTTTCTCTCTCTCTCTCTCTCTCTCTCTCTCTCTCTCTCTCTCTCTCTCTCTCTCTCTTAAATCATTTAAACAAACTCCCTGTTTTTGCCCATGCTTTTTCAAACAGTATAGGCTTATATTATATTGACCCAGTTTAGAACCCCAACATTTTTGTAAAGCGCATGGAGTGAGTGAAAACAAATTTGAAATAATTCAAGAGTGGCGGCCATTTTAGAACCACATCAAAACAGGTTTATATAGCAATGCCTGCATGCTAGCTGTTGCATTATTAAAACAACTAAAACCGTGATTTTTGAAATGAAAATAAATGTTTTTTGGGGAGGATTTCGGATAAGGAGTCAAATAACCCTAAAATCTTTTGTTGCATTGAGATATGCTTCCAAACAACAACAAAAATCAACATTTTTAAATTGCCAAAAGTTAATTTTAAGTAGATATAAATATAAAAATCAAATTTAAGTCTGACAGTAATGTTTCTTGTTTGTAAGTCACTTGTATTTTCTTAGATTTTTTGTTTAATCACAACAACGTGTCGAACAATGCATTCCTTTTTCTTTTTTAGGCTTGCAAATCTTTATGCCTTGTTTACACGAGGCCAGTCGATAAGCAGGTTCGACTGGCATCAGTTTGACTGACGAGTCGACTGGCTTATGATGGGTCAGTTGGCCCTGGGACTGTTCACATAACGCTGGTTGAGGTCCCAGTCAAACAAACAAAAATAAATGGTAGTGGAGAAGCCACTCACTCGACGAACTGGCTCAAAACCTACTCCTCGAGTAAAACGACCTGCCTGACCAGGTCTGTTGCAGCCTGCCCGAAAAATCAGGCCAGTACTGTTCACACAAAAAGATAGTCAACTGATGTCAGTCGAACGTGACCATCAACTGGCCTCGTCTAAACACGGCTTCATAGATTGTAGCATGTATGAATTGTACATTCATACATGCTACAATCTATGAATCCGTGTTTAGACGAGGCCAGCTTGATGGTATCTAATACTATGGCTCCACGAGCAAAGGAGAGGATAAAAGATAAGAGGATAGCTAGTATATTCTATCTCTATAGTAGTTCCCTAGTACAGTTTAAGTCCTCGAGTTACGCGTATTTGTTACGCGGTTATGGTACTTTCAATTACACTAGCAACACCACCTGTCGATTGCCTTTGTAAATGTAATTAGTTTAATTTTAATTTGTTTTCTTCATCTTTTCCTGGACCACATCCTGCACAATGCGGGGTTGGTCAATGATGATGATGAGCGATGACGTTGAGATGAGAATTGGGAGAAATGTGTTGTTTTACGACGTAGTGCTGGAGAAATTATGAAAGACCAACCATGCTCCAACCGGGACCCCCCAGGACAACGAGCAGTGATTACAACCACTCAGCCACTGGGGCGTCTGCAATTAGTTTAATTTTTAGGTTAATTTTAAGGTAAATCGTTGCGTGTTTTTTTTGCACAATTTTTATTTCAAATTAAAATTAAACTAAGTTTAATTAGTTTAATTTCCTCCCATTTCCTTCCTCCCATAAAAAGGGGAGGAAATAATAGTAGCAAAATTAAACTAGAATTTATCACAGGCAATTGTGCCCAGCATTAGGGCGTCATAAAAGGGCGGAGGAAAAAAAGTCTAATGCTGGGCACAATTGCCTGTGAATTTTGCTCCCGCCAACTACTAAAAATAGGTCTATATTATTAAAAGGTTCACCAGTATGGTTTGGAATGCTGAAACTTAAATCAGAAGCTTCTGAAATTTGATGTGCACACTTGAAATTAAAGCACCTTAGTACTTAGAAATTAAAATCTTGACCACTTTAAACAGGTTTCTAAAGTAGAAAACCATTTGCAGTTCAAGTGCCAAAATGATTGAATGAATTTGAACCTACAGTATATAATGATTAATTAACTAATTAACCATGTCGGGGTCCTCTTATAATTGAATGTTGAATGTATACTATTGTGACCCTAAAAATGAAACACCATTTGACTCATTTGCAATTATATTGTGTGACAGTGCAACAAAAAAAAATGTTGCTTTCTAAATAGCGAACTTTTTTTTAGCCACATTAGACATTTTACACATTTAAAATTTTGCCTTTTTTGAGCTTTTGTATTTGTTAAAATTGTAAAAGTCCTTAGAAGTGTAGACTGAAAGTCACATCTCATCCCATCACAATTGCTTTCAAATTGTGCAACTTCCAAAAATGCTTTCCTATTATCTAACATTTTTATCTACTTTAACCAAAGCAAATTAGATCATTTCCTTTTATTTTCCATGTCTTTTGTGCATGTTATCACAAGCACCATAACACAAACAATGAGTGGTGTGTTGGTGTTGGTGAAAAAAGCGTCCTGATGATTGTTAGTTAGGCCTTTTATAGTTGTAGGTCAGCCTTGGGTCATAATTAATTAGCGCCCATAGATGTACTGATAAGTGGTTTTGCTGTTCGAAGCCGATCGATGAAGATAACTCAAACTGATAAAAGGGAAAACTTGCTTAGTTGAATTCAGTTTCCCTTTATTTAGAAACTACACTTCAAAAGAGAATTTTTGCATCTTCTTTTAACTTTATATATTATTACAACATGCCTTCTGGTATTGTTTGTGTATTCTTCTAAAAAAAGATAAACGAAGAAAGCCATAATTGTATTATAATCATAACTGTGTTGGACACTTTACATAGATAAATAAAAATCAGGGGTTTCATTACAGAAAAAAAAATAGCCATAAAATTGTGACATTCGTCACTCTTTGTGTGTTCTATATTAGATTATGACAGTAATCAATGGCAGTAATATATATGACAATATTTGTCGTAAATTCCTAATAACTAGTTGGGCAACCCGTCATAAATGACGGGAGCCAAATTCACAGGCAATTGTGCCCTGCATTAGAATTTCTTTTCCTCCGCCCTTTTATGACGTCAGACCAAGTAACAAACCAATTAGAAATTGATGACGTTCCTAAAAGGGCGGAGGAAAAGAAATTCTAATGCTGGGCACAATTGCCCGTGATAAATTCTAGTTTAATTTTGCTACTAATATCCCCTTTCCTTTTTATATTTGAAAAAGAAAATGAGCTTTTCATTTTCTCTGGTGTGCGCATGCGCGTCATTTGTTATTTTTTTTACTCCTTTCATTTCAAATTCAGATTCCCCCTCCCCCTTTTTTCCCTTCCACGTTTCTCTCCCCTCCCCTACCCTTTCCAACCTTTTCCCCCCTCTCCAATTTAATATCATGAGGGACTTGGATGGGAAGAGAGCAACATAATCTTGACCTTGAGAAAAAAGCGGTTCGTTTATTCATTTAAATTTATATAAATTCCGACGTGCTTCAAGGGTTTTGTCCTTAATTGTTTGTACAGCGTTACTCAGAGAACGATATGGAAACACCGAAACATAGACGGGGCTTAATATATATATAATATTTTGTAATTTGCTTTTGTGACAGGTTGCAAAATTGTTAGCTAGATATAACGATTTACTCTCCTATGACAATCTTATTTTTTTTTTCTATAACGCGAGGCTCTCGAACGTCAAAGTTCATCTTTATATTGGAGGTTTGTCTTGCATATTTGCTAACTTATTTTGAATTTTTCCTATAAAAATATCTATTTTGATGATGATGATATGTTAATTAAAATGGAAAGTAGAAGAAACCTTTGTGTTTTTATTATACATTAAAATCGTAAAAATTGTTGTTGTTGATTTAACAAGCCACAAGTAATAGTTTTATTAAAATACCTAAAAATAATTTTTAAAAAAACCACAAGTAAACAACAGTGAAGCCAACACATCGGCGCACTTACTGATTGTTTTTTTTCTGGTTTTTTAAAATTGTTTTTACGTATTTTTACGAACATTTTAATGAATGTTTTTTTTTTGCTTACGAGCGTATATTCAAAGGAGTTCAACATAAGAGTTAGAAATTCGCGATTTTGAAATACTTTTTAAAAATAGAAAAACAATTTTTTGTTATTCTATCACTCGATCCACATGTATTTAAGGTGCTCACTGCACTTTGAAAATTTAATATCGGACAACTTTAAATAGGAAAAAATAAACAATATTGCCGCGACTGTGTATTTTAAAAATGAACGTTTTTTTCCTTTAACATTAGGTCTATGGGCTCAATAGAAAAACGATGCTAGCACTCTTTGTGGAGATTTTTTGAAGTAATTTTGCAATGGAGTCTCGTAATACTAAGTGTAGTAACTGCCCACACTGCATAGACAGAGTTGACAAAATGTTGCATAGTACTGAGCCAGTATATGGAATAGTTTGGTGAAATTGCGGACAAAACAAAAACAAAATACAAAAGTCGTAGGGATCATGTTTTAGAATTGTCCCCGATTTGTCTTGAATTACACTGAGTAATTTTGTGTTTTGTCAGCTTGATGCGGATCGGCCTTAATACATACAAAAAAAAATAACCATTGAGCCAAACTGAAAATAGGTTACATTTGAAGCAATTTTTATTGGCGAATTGTTTGCTATTTTAAATGATGTCATTTCAAATATTTAACCAGATGCCTAATGTATCTATGAGACAGATAAATAGGCTAAAATTTAGATGGCTTTCAAACTGTTTACAGATAGTTCACCAATTTTCTGTAAGAATGGATTCTATCTAAAAAAAGAAGAAAAAAAAAGCTATTAAGAAAATAAACAGGGCAATGATCCAAATTAAGCATTAATTTATCTATGGATATTATCTTTGCATTATTTATCCCATGTGTAACGAATGAGATTCTTAATCGAGTAAATTTTATGTTGTTAACATAACTATACAGACATGTATGTTTATGAATGCGATGAAAAGAAACGAAAGAAACCGACAGAAATCAACGTATCATAGGATTTATATTAGTGATGGGGCCATTAGAATCCTCGAATCCCGCGAATCTTGAAAAATATTCGAGATTTCGAATCCTATCCTTTTTAACTAGATTGACGTCCAATAGAAGCGTTCACTAACAAATTGTGGCGACCCTTGAGTGCCACACTTGTTTTTGATTATTAATAATTTAATATTTAATATTATTTCATTTATTTGTATCTTCTTAATGAATAATATAGGATTCCTATATGAAGGATTGGGGAGATTCGATGGATTCGAGAACCTTTTAGGATTCGTCTCACCTCTAGTTTTTGTGGTCCTCGGAAGTCTGTTGGGACATCCTGATTTCCTTTCAGTTCTTTTCAGTGCATCTAGAAGACTTTCATTTTTTGCCATTTTCTGAAAATTTTCATTGGAAGGATTTAAATTTTTGATAATTTTCACTTTTTTGAATTTCTGGGTTCTTAACTTTATACCCAGTACTCATATTCACATCATATCATTTGCTATGCTTGGACACATTACGGAAAACTATTACTTTTCGTGAACCAAAAAAACATAGGCCAAAGTTGTTATTTTTTTTTGAAAAAAACAGGGGTTCACCGAAAATTCATCTTTAAGGCGGGCCACACACGTCACACATGTCACCGCTCAGGTTCAAGACTTGTGCATGTCATCTGCTTAAACAATACAAGCATATCACGCTGCATGTTTAGCACAGTTGTGGACATTTCGGTGTTAATCATCATGACAATTAGAATCACAAAAAAATACTCGGCAAGCAGCCAGTTGGCCTATGGCAGAGGCATTGTCAATATATAATAACTACAAAAAATAACCTGCATTTGTGTTGGACATAAGAGGGCGTGCAAGTATGGTTTAATGTTAAAATTGCAAGTGACCAAACCAGTTTCTAAATGACGTCACATTGTGCCCTATTGTTTTTAGAAGTAGATCCTGTTCCTTCTATAATTTCCTTTTTCTTTCTTCTCGAAAATGCGGTCTTAGATGAAGGAAGCATAGTGCACATGTGTAAAAGAATATTATAATATTTTCTAATTATAATCAAATGTAATCAGTATTAAATTGTAACCATCAAGTAAATAAAATAGCAACAATTTGCAAATATATAAAAAAAATCTAAATGCAGTCATGAAAATTTAAACCCACAATTTATTAATGACATCAATAGCCTGTTTAGGAAGAGCATTAGAATGTCATATATAATCCTTGGAAAAAAGACCAATAATAAGAGTCTTGGCAAAAATCTCTCTTTAATTTTCCATTGAGTGGTCAACCCCTTCCTTCCCAATTGGAAAAAGGGACGTTGAGAGGTTGTTGACATGTGGCACGAACAAAAACTACAGCGAAACTGTACTGAATGACAATTGCACAAATATGCATCAATAGACTAAGACTACCCTAGACTAGATATCACTAGATTGAGGTTTGGGACATTGACCACGTACAATTTTTTTTATAAACATACATCAACTAATTTCTGATCTACGAGGAGCTAAACTATCCTAATTAAACCCAACCAGCATTTTATAACTGTTTCTACTCTTATACACTCTTGACGTTAACCAGTTGCTATTTTCATAACCGTACAGATAGATCTCTGAACTTTTCCCTTATACATATATACTGTACAGTATATATTTCCTTTTTTCATCTCTCTTTCGAAAATGTAATTACATGTAAAGTACAAATTTAAGGTAAAATGTTGATTCAACTTTATACTTATACACTACAACTCGAAACTGTAGAAGTAGATTTTTCTTTTAGATTTTTTGACTCATATATGGTGTTTTTTTTTTTTTCTCTCTTCTTCTCTCAACTTTTAGAAACCTATAGAAATAATACTTTAGGCTTAGGTCCTATATAAGCCATGTTATACAAAAAATCCTTTTGATGGAAAGACATGAAGGCTCCTACTTCACTGAATTATTTAGATATATACCTCGGAGCAAATTTGTTGAATTGAGTTTTTTTTTCTTCTTCTTCTTTTTTTTCCTTATTCATCTTTCTAGCTCTTGGTATTAAACCAAAAACGTTTTTTTTTATAGTTTGAAAATAAAAACTCGAGAAACTAAAAATTTTGGTTATATTTAAGCAATATATACTAAAGCTTAGTCATTTTTTTTTTTTATTTTGTTAAAGAAAAAACTCGATCATTTATTTGATATAACCTCTTTAAATACTTTTCTGAATGCTTACATAAGTACATAAACATAGATAGAGAATATATGTTGAAAGTATTTTTTATTTTAGAATTTTTTTCAACTGTTGTATACATTTCATCATCAGTTCTTTTGACTCGTTTTATTTAGTCTTGTTTAAATCTGAAATTTATGAAAAAGAGGGATTCACGTTGAGTCTACTTCCAAATTCATTCTTATTATGTAGATTTGTGAAAAGGAGATATTCGTTTGAAACTCTTAAGATTTGAAAACTCAGAATGAATGTGTTTTTATGCGATTTTTGTGTGTTGTGAGTCTGGTTTGTTGTATATAAAATTGCTGTGTGTGTGTGTGTGTTTAATTCTTTTCATGTCAGGTGTGTGTGTGTGTATTTGTATACAGGATGTTTCTACAATACACCAACAAATCTTCAATATGTATTAAGCTCTGTTTACACTGCCAACATTTGCTGGACAGCATTCTTTTAAAATAGACTCAAGCGTGCTGCTGGCCGAAATTTGTTGGCGGTGCTAACGGGCTTTAAAAAGAGGAAAAGATGTAACAAAAAAAAATTTATATCCGTCCAAAAATACAATCATGTTTATGTTCAAGCATAAAATCCCTCGAATATAGCTATTCTTTGCACATATATCCACACATCATTACAGTGCAAAGTGGACTTTATGTCCACATATTTCTTTCTTTATTTATTTATCCAGTGGTGTGACGTCATGTTTATTATATATATATATATATATATATATATATATATATATATATATATATATATATATATATATATATATATATATACAGTATGACACACTGCTGGATACATCGATAAATAAAGAAATGTGCTGCAAATCTTCACTAAGGTCCATACCACCGTAACTAAGGGTTCGTTGGAAAACGTCTAGCATACTAGCATCATTGATTCATTATCTGCATACATGGGTATGCACATTTACAAGTGCATGTATACATGTGTGCACGTGTATATGCACATGTATGCATATGCACATGTACACACGTGTGTGCATGCATATGCATAAGCACATGTGCGTGCTTTTTATGGTGAAATTATATGTATGCAATACAGATGAATAGCCATAAAAATGTTGGGAAATGAAAAAAAAATTCATACCGATACAGAGTGGACTCTGTATCGGCCAGAAAATCCTTTAATTTGCGTGCTTTTATGGCAAAATCATCTGTAGCCCTTTTGCAGGAAAACAAAACAAAACAAAAGAAATTCTTAAATTACCGCACTTTCTATGATGATAGTGATTAGTACCATCATAAAGACGGTTTAGTCCGTCTCTCAAAATCTGTTTCTAAAAAAAATAATAAAAAAATAAATACTGCGTAGAATGTTTTGAATTTTTGTCAGTAACATCATATTGACCCAATGTATCAAACTAAAAATACATCTCTTAATATATCTTCAGTTATTCGACACCCAAACTCAATATTGACATCCATCCATCCAAAACTCCCTTATTGTCGCTGTCACATATAACTTTTTTTGCTCCATAGTGCAAAAAAAAGTAAAAAAAGGTGGATACCCTCAATCCCACAAAAAGATGCGACATAAACACTCAGAGATGGGTAAAAAAAAGAACATTCAATGGTAAAAAAAAGCCGCATGATAAGGTGTAAAGATTTCTTTTAAATCTGACGTGATAGGAGAGAAGTGGACGTTTAAAACAGAGGCCTATGTGGCTTATATATATATATATATATATATATATATATATATATATATATATATATATATATGTCTGCATTTGAACCCATCTCCTCATGATCGTCAATGGGCTCATCTTATCGAAGATCTTTCTTCTTCAACACTTTTCCATTGAGCACACACACACACACCTTTCACTTTGATCCTTAAAATATCCATTAGTGTGAATCTCGAAAAGATTTTCCGATTTCAATACCCACTGACAGAATGAAACTCTTGAATAAAAGTCTAAAAAGTCCACTTTTCAAAAAAAAAAAAACAGAGACAGAGAAGAAGACTAGATGTTATCATTTAGGCTAGCATTTTAGAAGATGAACCTCGAAAATACATTTGAAGTTTGAAAACTTGTAAATCTGGTTGTAATCTTTCAGAAACCTTAAAGACATAGTGCTGATTTTCTAATGTGTAGTGTTGTGCTATAGTTTGCTGAATTGTGTGACCCCGGCTTTATATCAACAAAAGTTTAGGATGGCTTAATAAATTTTTGACTAGTTCAAACTTCAAAAAAAATTATTTCGAAGTTTTTTTTAGGAAATCTAGCTAGGTCAAGTCAAGTAATAGAAATTGTAAATTTTGTAATTTAACAATGTGTTCTGGTGATGCATGCAGTTGTATTTATGCAGCAATAAAAACTGTAATGCAAGGAAATTTTTGATGTGATCTTGAAATTGTGATAAAATTGAATCATTTTCATATTTTAGGTTACATAAATGAGTATTTTTTTTCATAAATTTATTGAAAAGTTACTCATTTATGTTATCTAAAATATGAAAATGATTCAATTCTAAATTTTTAAAATTATACTTGAAAGTTTTTACTTTTCTTCATACTAGCCTTCCTTCATAAACTGTCTTATTTGTCTTAACGACGGTTTATGAAGGAAGGCTAATGTAACACCCAGCAACTCCTGCTCCCGCTAAAACTATAGCCTGGGGGTAAACAACTCCTGTTTGTCCCTCCTTCCTTTCCCAATTGATACCCTGACGGCAGAGTGATACACTTAGGACCTTGGTCACTTGGACCTGGTTACACCTCGTACATGTAGGTGTACACAGGTCCAAGGTATAAAAGGACCGTGTTCCTCTTTGTTCCTTGTCTTTGTTCTAAACTTTGTTTTACGTTGAATATTTCCGTACCACATCATGGGCATGAGGACGCACCTTTGATAAATAACGTTCATCTTTGTAATCTTGATGTTTCTTGACAAAGATGAATAAAAGTGTTACAATGAGAAACTGCGTTGTCTTCATGTTCCGAAACTAATAACTTCTCTTCAGAGGCCGGAAACACCATAAGGTAAAGAGCGCATGCCGATCCTGATGCAGCTACATCTTCGATGGGTAATTACAGTCCATAAGGAGGAGATGTATATCAGCGTCGACAGAGAGCAGGATGGCCACCATCCTTCTGCATCGATTTCACCCCCATGCAGGAGGATGATTGTAATCCAACTTCATCCAGCTACTTCTGTGACTCGGATCTTCTTCGTGCGGGCACCGCGCGATCAAGAGAAGAAACGAGTTGCAGAAAACACCATCTACAAGTTGGTCAAAAACATAGAGTCGACGTCAAAAGCTCACACTAATATGAAGAAAAGTAAAAACTCTCAAGCATGATTTTAAACAATTTTGCCAGCTTGAGAGAAGCTTGTCTTAATCTAATACATGAAATAGAAAACATACAGCATAGAACTGCAAGATTTGTTGAAAGTAAATTGCAGGTTTTCTGACAATGTAATCCTCATGCTGAGTGAACTTCAGTGAGAATGACTAGCAAACCGTAAACCTGAGCAAAGCCTAGCCCTTCTTGAACATTTGCTACTATTGCTAGCTATAGAGAATAGGGTATTGTTAGGTGACATTTTTAATAGAAATCCCCTTATATGCAGACATGGCCATTCAAAGCATAATAAATAAATACAGTACGTCAGAACAAATGCATATTTGTGGGGTTTCTTTCCAAATGTATTTAGATTTTGAAGTTCTTTTTCTGTAGATAGTTTTGTGTTAGTACGAATTCAATTTGATGATGATATCTAAACTTTTGTCTAAATGACAATAATTTATAATTGATAATTATCTCCCACGCCACATGGCTTGAATCGTACATGGAGCTGGTCATCTATTATTCCAAGCTTGAATGCTGGTCCTTGTGGAAGCACAAATCTTAAGCCAGTACATCAGCTTTACTCAAGCTGCTTTACCCAGGGCAATCTCGAGATCGGAGAACGGTTCTTGAATAAAGGTTGCATAGTAAAGGAAACCTATTTTTTATGACATACCAGAGAAGAAGTTTAGCGCTAAGTAGAGGTGGCGCGATCTAATGGTAACACTCAGCCCTTGCACGAGATATATGCTATATAAACTTATCTTTTAGTTGAGCAGCCACAATGTACAACAATTTAGTGACTAATGTGACCCCCCCCCTGCTTCACATTCTATCTTACATTGGTATATTTTTAGTTGCAATGTCAACCAAATAGGTAAACCCCCATATACTGTACATACATGTATGTATGTTATATTTCTGAAATATTAGCTTTTCATTTAATATATGGTTCTTGTAGTCAAAAGGGAGGGCCGTTTCTATCGAAATATTTCTTGCAATGTAAACTTATGAGACATAATTTACCGATTCTGCATTGCATATGGTTTTCTTAGAATGCTTCCCTCCCCCTACCATCTCATAATTCAAGACTCGGAAATTCTACTTGTGGGTTAGCTCTGATGGCTCTGGTATAGTGAAAACCTTTACTTCAACATGCACGTGTCAGTCGTGTGTCATGTGTCTTCAAAAAATTGAACTTTTTATTGTACAATTTAATTTTATAATTTGAGCTTTTCGTATTTGTTGTCCTGAAGAGTTTTAGTGTTAGTACCAAAAAATTTTAATGCGAGATAATTAGCATAATTGCTAATTATGTTGTGATGCGTTGATAGAAATGCACAAAAGTTAGCAAATTAAAGCATATTTTACATAGTGATAGTTTTTTCTCGAGAGTTGCTGTCATGACAGTTTTGATAGTTCTCCCTCACAATCCGAAGTCTTTACACGGCTTGAGAGTAGAGTGGTACTTCTGTCATGACAGTGTGATGTCTACAAAAGTGTTTCCTCGACGGTCCATGGTCTGTTGATGTCCGGCGTCGTGGATCGGCAAGCCGAGCTCTAATCTGGCAACTATGGACTGTTTTGGGTTTCGGCATAGGGTTTCTATTACCGGTCATCTTATGGCATTACCGGCTTTTCGGTAATGCAACATTACTGAAACCGGTAAATTTTGGTAATAAAGCTAAAAATTTATATTCCATTTAATCACTGAACATTTTATCCTTTTTAAATTCATATTTTATTAAAAAGTTAAATAACAAAAAAAAGGAACATAAGAAAATAACAATAAAACAAAAGAAATAGTAAAACGAATGAAACAAAACAAATAAGTCTTCAATTATTCATTAATTGCTTTTTTTTTGTTTAATATAATATGCTCTCAAAAAAAAAACATAACGTGCCAATGTGTCTGTGAATTTGCACACATACACACACCCACACACACACACACAACACAGGCACACTGCACAGCACAAACGACAATATAAGTGTATCTTGTAGGTGAAATTTGACTTTCAAACTCAGTGGTTCTTAAATAAGGGTCAATTTATTTTATCCAAATTAATATAAAACTTTTTACCGAAAAACCGGTATTTTAAAGGTCACAATTTACCGGTAATACCGAGGTAACAAAATAGACCGGTAATACCAGTTTACCAGTAACGATAAAACCGATGATGAAAACCCTATTTCGGTAACCCGATCTGAACGATGTCGTAAAAAGTTGAGAATGGATAAAAAGATTTTCTCTCCAGGAGAGTAAACTCTTGGTATAGTTATGATTCTGATTACAGTTTTGTATGCACGGGGATAGCAGTCGTGATAGTCACTATACACTGTCGCAATTGTACCACCGGTATCTGATCTATCTTGTCAAATGAGAGATAGTGTGCGAGCACTATCGCAACAGTGCGATAGTGGCTATCATCGTGAAAACGAATCTTGAAAAATATTCAAGATTCGAAAACTGGAATCTTTGCACATTTTTCGTGTTTCGAATCTTTCGAATCCTAACCTGAAAAAAAAAACTGTTAAAAACTTTGGAAAAATTAGTTTTAACTCCATTGACGTCCAATCGAAGCGTTCACAAACAAAAAACCGGCAATTGTTGCAATTTCGGTGGTGGTACCCGGATCACCAATATCATCACCTTGTGGCGAACCTGAGTGCCACACTTGTTTTTTGTTATTAACTAGCATTGCTACCCGGCTTTGCTCGGGTGAAGTAAAGAATTAAAAGAAATAACTTTTATTGACTTTCATCTTCACTGTTAAGAAATTTAATGGGGATGAACCCACTTAAATCCATGTTCATCCCCTAAACCCATGTTCATCCCCTAAACCCATGTTCATCCCCTAAACCCATGTTCATCCCCTAAACCCATGTTCATCTCCCTCAAACCATGTTCATCCCCCTTAAAGCCATGTTCATTCTCCTTAAACCCATGTTCATCCCCCTTAAAGCCATGTTCATCACCCTTAAAGCCATGTTTATCCCCTTAAACCCATGTTCATCTCCCTTAAACCCATGTTCATCCCCCTCAAACTCATGTTCATCTCCCTTAAACCCATGTCCATCCCCCTTAAACACATGTTCATCCCCCTTAAACCCATGTTAATCTCCCTCAAACCATGTTCATCCCCCTTAAAGCCATGTTCATTCTCCTTAAACCCATGTTCATCCCCCTTAAAGCCATGTTCATCACCCTTAAAGCCATGTTTATCCCCTTAAACCCATGTTCATCTCCCTTAAACCCATGTTCATCCCCCTCAAACCCATGTTCATCTCCCTTAAACCCATGTCCATCTCCATTAAACCCATGTTCATCCCCCTTAAACCCATGTTCATCCCCCTTAAACCCATGTTCATCTCCCTCAAACCATGTTCATCCCCCTTAAAGCCATGTTCATTCTCCTTAAACCCATGTTCATTCCCCTTAAAGCCATGTTCATCACCCTTAAAGCCATGTTTATCCCCTTAAACCCATGTTCATCTCCCTTAAACCCATGTTCATCCCCCTTAAACCCATGTTCATCCCCCTTAAACTCATGTTCATCTGCCGTGGTGATCTGCAACTCGTACATCATGCTGTTGAAATGTTTCAGCTTTGTGGCATTTCTATACCAATTTTCATAGCGATCGGTTGAATGGTATAGAAGTTGATATACTGCAGCGCCATCTGGTGGCGACATACAACAAAGAGGATAGCATAAAAACCTTCTCCATGAAAAAATACATATACGTGCTAATTTTCATGGTGATCGGTCAAACGGTTTTGGAGTATATATATATATATATATATGTATATATATATATATATATATATATATATATATATATATATATATATATATATATATATATATATATACAAAACATTCATTTTTATATATACAGAAGAAGATAATTTAATATTATTTCGTTTATTTGTATCTTCTTAATGAATAACATAGGATTCTTATATGAAGGATTCGAGATATTCGGGAGATTCGATGGATTCGAGAACCTTTTAGGATTCGGATTCGAGAAAAGTTAGGATTCGTCTCACTTCTACTTTTTATAAATGATTGGTGTGTTGTGTGTACTAGTTGATGCATTCATTAACAGTGAAACTCAATCTGGGGTCAAACTACTCAATAAATTGTTGTAAACTGCAACACCTTCACATTACAATGCATAGATCTATCTGGTGTTGTTGGATCCCAATAAGAAGACAATTATAATTATTGTTGAGGTTGTGGGTTACAATGAGGCTTATTGGGTTGTGGCTGCTGTGAATACGATTTAGTTAATGATTGTAGGTTACAAAAATGATGTTATTAGAATTTATGATTTTGATAAAATGAATGGCGAGTTCGGGTTTTGGGTTCCACGTCACACTTTGTTGATTAGTGCGAACCCGGCTTTAGGTTTTTTTTTTCAAATATCAGAATATGCAAAACATCAACAAACACTAGTGGAAAAAAAAAGCTTGACAATTCCAAACTGACTATTGTTTCAAACAGAAGTTCTAAATATTTCCAGTCAGGTGACAGGTAAATTTATCAAGTTATCATCAATGTCAAGAAACTGTTTGTCAAATTTGTGAACAACCCACAAGTAAAGAATTTCTTTTCTTTTTCTGTATATGTAGAGCTCATAGAACTTGCAACAAAGAAAAAAATAAATCCTCAAAAGTCTTTTAAGTGGTTTTTCAAGATAGAAGAATCCTAGCTTTCCAAACTTCTTAATGGATGTCCACAAGAAGGTTTGTCAAGGAAAGTAGAAGTCAAACCTCCCTATCTATATGTTGGTTATACAGATGGCTTTAGGGACGTTAAACCTGTTTTTTTTTTTCGTCTTTTGCCATTTTTTTTTCTTCCAAAAATGTCAAATGATGAATCGCAGCCTTCTGTCACTATTTTGTTGCTTTGATGCAGCCATGCAGCCTCAAATGGTGGCACATATATACTTTATAACGTAGATACATACATACATGTATATGACACTCTGGAGGAAACATTTGTTACACCAATGGTTTCCAGAGACAGTACATACAATCTCATTTAATGCATGTTTTGCAGTCTTATTGTGACGGTTGTATTTTGGATAACCCTTTTGTTAGGGATATATACGGCTATGAGGTAAATTGTTCCTTTGTGATTTTAAGGAAACTAAAAAGTACAATGAAAAAATTTAATATAAGTTTAGAAACAAAAGAAGAAAATTGAAGAATAAGCTCTCTTGTGAATAAATTCATTTGATATTATAAGAAACTAAACAAAATCATTTAGGTTCCTACATTTCCAAGAAATCTTAGACTTAAGGAACTACAATTACAACCTTTTTTAAAAAAAACTTGACAAATTTAAACATTTTAACTTCCTCTTTCAACTGGAAGGTTTAACCTTAATTATACCTACATTAGATTAAAAAAAGAAAACTTTAGTGATTGAACTTCAAATTGAAGCTTCTGAACATGATTCTTACATCGAAAAAAAGATTTTTATTGATTAAATTAGCCTTGAATTTGGGATATGACTTAGCTACGGATTGCAATATAATGTATGTGAACGAAAAACAACTATAGTATTAATAGAGCTCTGGTTAATTTGTATCTCAGAATTAATATTAAGAAGAAATTGTACGTTATAGACAATAGAACGGGGCCGGCTCTAGAGTATATGCGAGGTCCGAGGCAGCAAGTGATAAGCGGGGCTCCTGAAAACGTGGGAACTGAGCGGGGGCTGAGAAAAAATGTTTTAGTCAGCAGCGCGGGGCTCCTGAAAACGTGGGGCATCAACACCGGCCCAGCACTAGAAGAGAAAGTACACTACTGAAAGTCGTTAACCCGTAGGGTCCATTACAACATTTTTGCTTCAGCTCATACAATTCTCTTCTTCAGCTCACAGCCCTTTAGACTTCAACTCTCACGAAACACATGCTAAGAATTTTTCGGCTAGTCAGTCCAAAAAAAAAAAAAATCCTGTAAATACATACATGTATAAATGTACTATCTAGTCATTAATACATTATGTGGCTATACAGTACATGTATATGACAGTTCATGCATTTGTTCTTGTAAGAAAATCTGATTTGCGATTTTCCGAGACATTATTGCTTTAATTCTAGAAAGGAATTTTGGTGGTTGTGTCAACTTGTGTAGCCATCAAATAGTGAAAAATACCATAATCACTTTATGACAATCTTACTGATATATTCTACAGTGTAGAGGCTCTCTTATTTAATATTGTTTATACATGTATTGTCAAAATCCATCTAGAATTATTAAATATTACACGCATTTAAAACATTGATGTGACAAAATTGAACACCTTAAAATGGAGTGGGGCAAATGGTATTAACAGATTTATACTAATATGACATGAAACTGGATTGTGGCTTATTTCAATGACACATAGCAGATATATTGCAAAACAGCTGGCATTTAAAAACTAGTAGAGAGACTATTACATGTGTTGTATATATTTTGAAGTTGCCTTTAGGACAGTACAGGGTGTTGCAAGTAATCAGAGTCTTTTGTTAGCAGAATGGCAGTATCATCCAGTATGACAACAGTTTAAACAGAAGTTAATTATGTTTAAGCTGTTGTCATACTGCTAACAAAAGCGAACAGCGAAGGCTGCGAAGCCGAATCGCCACAAATAATTAATTAAAGAAGAATTAGGAGAATTTTAAGGAGGTGATCACCAGAGTTGAAAAATTAGCAAAGGAACTTCCTCAAAATAAAAAAATAGGAGGATGGCACAAATTTAAGTACATTGCAATATTTGCATATGAAGCAAAATTAAAATCCCAATTTCTCCCTCAAAATTCTTGAAAATTATATTCCTAGTTTTCTACACTTGATGTTAGGGATTTTTAAATCCTTTGGGGATATTGAGAACCAAATACTGAGGATATGAGCTCTCGATCTCTGAACATTTTTTTTTAAAAAGTTGTTAAATTAAAATAATCTATAAATATATATTATCAATATGGATTGAGGCATTGATGACAGCATTGACATATTTCGGATAGGACTGATAATGATGATTTCTACAGACGCGCGGAGGGGCTTTGGGCCGGGGGAGGACATATTGGTCAATCCATTTTGGGGCTGTAAGACTGTAATCGTGAAAATGTTAAGAACTCCAGCTTTATAATGATTACTTTTTGTTTGTTTATACAATTTTGGTTGTAAACTTTTTAGATTGTGAAATTCTTTATTAATTTCAATTGGAATTTATTTTATTTACGTGTAGTTATAGGTTGATTTATGAGTAAATAAGTTTCAAAATCCCGATTTCATTTATTGGCAAAATTATTGCGGATATTTATTCTTTTTTTCGAAAAAAAAAAGTCATTTTTTACTCCCCAAATTTAGTTATTTTAGCTCGCAGATTTTTGTACCTTAATGGTCACTGTGGCAATATTAAAAGTAATATTCACTGCTAGTGTGACATGTAGTGGAGTTTACCATAAAGTAGTAGGTAAGTAAAGCCTAAGGCATGAGGGCCACTTTCACGCTTTAAATTCAAATTTGTTGCTATGAGTTTAGGGTTTTCTTCGCACTTTTTTAGTTTTCTCATCTAGATAAACAGTTTACGTATTCAAGCTTCGAGAATACCATAAAACTCGGTAAAACTAAAATATATTCAAAGATTAAAAAAAAACTGAAATAAGTAGACTTTCATAAGTGACTTCATCAAAAAAGTGAATTATGATAATTACTGCCAAAAGGAAAGTAATTAAAGAAAACAGCTACATAAACATTTTTAGCAAGACAGATTAATTTTCACAAGCTCAGAAAAGATGATAAACTGTTAAGTTTCAAATATTTTTTTATTGATTGCCACAAATAAATGGCATGCAGTGCCCGAATATACAGTGGATTAGTAAACCCGTCGTGCAACCTGCACGAAAGAAAAGGGACCATAATATAGCACTCCATGCTGTACACACATGTTTACATTTTATTATAGGTAATGGGTGTAGAAGGAGGTAAGATTTGGAAGCCATTAAATGCACATAGATGACGTATATACACTATAATATATACAGTGTTTAGACGCCATGATGGTTCACTTAAGTAATGCAAAGAAAACCCAAACCTGTGCTTTATTATTTTTTCTTAATTAAGGGTATGCTCATTTTTTATTGAAAACGTATGGAGGCGAGGTTTTTTTTTACGCTTTTTACAACTTTTGCAATTTTTCCGGGGTATTATTTTTTTTTTTGGTGTTTTCAGGTAGATTGGTTGGAAACATTTAATTTTATTTGGCAAATATTTGTCATTTTCTTTTAATAATTATCATAAGGTTTTAAAAAATGGGGACTTTGCAGCATAACATTTATTTGCAATCTATTTGTATCAAGCTAATGGATTTGATCATTTGAAATGGATTGAATCCGATTCAAATTGGCGTTGCTATATTTCAAATGAAAACCAAATCGTATTATTAAAAATGTTTAAAAAATCTGTATCGGCCTGAAAATTCTTTAATTGATTAGTCAGGATCATCATACAGACGTTTAGTCGGTCCCCTAAAAGACACATCCCTAAATTTTTGGTCAACCTCTCTGACATCACAAGCTTCATTTAAGGGTGACGCAAGTATACATCAATGACAGTTTCATTTCCAATATAAACTTACTTATAAATTTTTTTTAATAAAAAGTAATTACTTTTCAAATGTAGACCTTCGTTTTTTTTTTTTAAAAAAAACCGCTATGAACTTAATATATTTTCAGCTGTTTACACAAAACATGTTTATGAAATCAAAATCAAAATTTAAGTTAAATAACTAGAAATCGAGTTCATTCAATTTGCAATAAAGATAAACACAAATTCAAATCTGTTTTAAATATTCAAAAATCGACATCACAATTCAAATGTTCAAATCGCAAATGCAATGCCCCGATTTGCAGAAATAATAGTTACTGACGTACTGTACATGCCAAACACACTGCTCTTGGGTTACTGGCATACTTTAGTAACTTAAAACTGCACCTCTCGTTGGTGGTTGGCTTTAGGAGATTACTGATATTGCCATATTGGTATCCCTGCATCGGACACACTTCGTACTCTAAAATTGATCATTGTCTGATCTATGTAAAACTTTACCTTATTATTATTTTCAAATACAATTAATTCTTGAACCTATTATTTAGATTTATATTAATGTTATAATTTTGAAAGAAAATTACTATTAATGAATCATTTAAAAATTGCAATATACTTTGA
Source organism: Brachycybe producta (assembly GCA_036925085.1). Classification (NCBI taxonomy): domain Eukaryota; kingdom Metazoa; phylum Arthropoda; class Diplopoda; order Playtdesmida; family Andrognathidae; genus Brachycybe; species Brachycybe producta. Next base: position 6,044,223 of record JAUPFP010000004.1, read on the forward strand.
TGAGTCAAAAGACAAGCACCATGGAAATAATTACAACAAATTAATATTTCTTATTTGTATTAGAGTTTAAAAAAATGTCTGCCAAATGACAGAACCATTTTAAATTTAAAAATAAAACAGAAACTTATAAAAGCTAAGGAATAAGTTGACACAAAAAATTTCAAGAGTGTTAGCATATTTGAGCCTTGAGGTAGTCGTGTTGATTACGTGCTACCATAAAATAATTTATTCTATTGTACGTGACTTTCGACACTCACAACTTGAATATTTTAAACTCTATAGTTTGCATAAATAAGTATAGGTTGTACTGATCACAGGACACTTTGCTTAATAGATAAACATGTTTACTAGCCAACATAGTTGGTAAGTAACACGATGTTAAAGTGCCACACGATCTACTGTACACAACACTCTTCCACTCTTCTCCACACCTTCAATGTGTAAGAGAATAAAAGCATTACTTTGAAACCTCTTGAACAAGTTGAACAAACCACTATTGACACAAGAAGTACTACTATGGACTCTATTAAGTTCAGTGAACATCATTGGAATTCATTCTTGAATGTGCTTCTTTCTCTGCTGTTTTTTTCTCCCATCTAAAAATTACATTTTAAAGAAAAGTATAGGAAAACATACAAAATAAGTAACATTGAGTGCTAGTATAGCTATATAGGGTCCCAGTCAACTTAAAGGAATTCTCCAATGTCATGAGTGTGTTTGTTTTTGGTGGAGACATTCCATAGTATATCTGTTGCTGTTTTTTTTTTGGACAAAATTAGAAAAAAAAATACTTGCCAGCTACATAACTACGTACAGAATGTGTATTCAGAAATGTTTTTTCTGTAGAGAAGTAGTTTCCAAACGTTTGTATCAAACGGAGCCAAATTCATTAAAGCGCTTTTTATGCAGCCATTGCACAATACAGTATGTAAATATAATTAAGGTCCAAATTCAAGAAGTATAACTTTGCACTTGAACTTTTAACTTGAATCCAGTGAATCTGGTTCTAACAACGAAAAAAAAACTGAGCCTGTATGTTGGAACCCTAATTACAACTAAAACTTTAGTTAAAATGTATTTTAGAAGCAATAAGGCTTGGTTTATACTTCCTTGCTAAGCGGCAAAGCAGCCTGTAAAGCTTCAAAAATGACGTCAGAGCTTAAGGTTTTTGCCTTCGCCAAATCATGAAGCTAGCTTGGGAAGGGTTCTATTGTTTTGTATAAATGCAGTGAAGCTTGCAAGACCACGTGTTTGTATGAACAAGCTAAGCTTTGGAGAGCTAATTTTTAGGAGCTTCAAAGCTTGCAAATCTTAGCAAAGTTTGGAGTATAAACCTGCCCTTAAAGATGAAAATGTTTTAGAACCTAGAAGTGTGAGACACTTTTAAGGGTATTTTTTGACAATTTCATATGCAATTTCATAATCACTTTAACTTGGGTCCCATATTTGGAAAAAACATTACAGTAGAACGTTGATTATCAGAATGAAAAATATTTGGCACTTATGCTAAATGCCTTACAAAAGTGAAATTCAGCGAGATTTTATTATGCGTGTGCGATTCTTCCCTGTATTCCAGGTGGCTTCATTCAAACATTATTTAAGGGCAACTTCCATTTTTTTTACTTATTCAATCAAGCTATTTACTACCTGTAGGCCGCTCACTACAGATATTTATGAACGCATATATGTTGTGTCATACATGCTCAGTATATATATATTACTTATGGAAGTATGGAGCCACATGAAACACCAGACCAAAAGTTGATGTTAATTTTATTCTACTATTTGTATTTTGAAATCAAACATATGCAACCATCGGTACAACATGTACAGTATGCATTATATGCATGCATATGTTGATGACAAAAACACAAGTGCCACTTCTTAGCCTTAACCCCTAATGTTATCCATCTTATGCAATGAGGCAATTGTTATGGGCCATTAAAATAAAGGATGCTTTGAAGTTCTTAGAGAAAGACGAAGAGAAGAATAAGAAAGAAAATGTTAAAAAAGCCAAGTAGGCTACACAAGAATGTGTTTGGAATCAGTATGGGACTATTAAAGAAGGCCTATCTTATCATCAGCATCCAGTAGGATCTCTTGATGCAAATGTTTGGCACAAGAAAATGTTCAGAGAAGAAATGTTTTTTTATAGAAGGAATAGAGAAAGAGAGAAAAAAAGTGAAACAGTAGGACACTTCTAAAGAACCGCTTTTCCAAATGCCACTTAAGATATTGAAGAGTAACAGCAACAAACACTGCATCTTAAGTAAGGGCTACACGTGTAATCTTATCTAGGCCTATTGAGAGAGAGAGAGAGAGAGACAGAGATAGATAGAGAGAGAAAGCTCAATACACCCACATACACACGAACAAATATATTATGGACAGACATATACAGTAGAAACATGCAACACACATACAAATAGTTGAAATACCCAGATAGAAAAAGCTTTGAAAATTTTGGTGGTTGTATACTAGGGTCACTCAATAAGTTTAGATCCACATTTTTTTATCTCTACCAAAACGGTTCAAATGAGCTTCTTTTACAGGCACTATTTTTTATGTTTTCACCATATTTTTTACAGGTTTCTACCACCTAAATTATTAGTTAGTAAAAGCCTCTTGACCCCACATTAACAACTGTGAATAATGGGATAGTTTTCCATCACCACATCAGCGGTTACGTCTATGGATGCAGCTGGAGATAGTGACTTTTTTATCCTCATATCCACAGTTTCAATATAATGCTGGAGCCACATCTTCACCTCCTTGATAACCGCTTCCCTCCACGATTCATTCTCGCCAAGCATGAATCTGTTTGGTTCAATGAAGAATACTATGCTTGTTACCATTTTTCATAAAAAAACAACTGTAGAAAAGCGAAAGGAGCACAAGCCCTGGGCATCACTTTTGAGGTGCATCAAAAAATCTTTTAAATAAAGAACGTGGTTCCAACACCACAACACCAAATGTCAACTCTTCCTCATTATTTTCAGCCAAGATAAAATTTGGTGTAAAACTTTCTGAGTAATCCTTGTAAACTGGGAAGCTGGATAGCTGCCAATGCTTTTTGATACACTTGTAAGTTGTTCCTAGGCTTAAAGGCATTCGCAACAACCAAACATGCTATAATATAGCTGCTCATCACACTCATTTTAACTTAATTCTCATGTTTTTACAATGTATGACCCCATTTTTATATATCCCTGTCACATGGGTGTACTATGTATGGCAAGAGGCATATCAAATGCAACACACGCTTCCGAATACTTGTATAGTAATAAATGTTTGTTGTTCAACAATTACTGTATTTGTAGAGTGGTTAACACTTCACGCAAGAAACGTTGGTATTAGTTATTATTTTTAACTTTTTTTTTCTAGCTGAAACAACAAGGTATAAGAAGTTGAACACATATGATATAGTTGTGTCACTGTAAGATGAAGCTTGTGACGTCAGAGAGCTTGACAAAAAGTTAAGATTGTGTCATTTAGTCTGATAGAAAAGGATGATAGCAAATGAGTTAACAAAAGAATTCTTGCATTCTTTTATTAACCCTTGTTAATTAGACAAAATGACACAAGTCTAATTTTTTGCAGGCAATTGTGCCCAGCAGTAGAATTTTTTTGCTCCGCCCTTTTATGACGTCAGACCAAGGAACAAACCAAATAGAAATTGAAAAGGGCGGAGCATGTGACATCAGACCAAGTAACAAACCAATTAGAAATTGATTATGCTCATAAAAGGGCGGAGCAAAAAAAATTGTAATGCTGGGCACAACTTCCATGTAATTTTTTTGTAAACTTTGTTGGTGTCATAAGCTTCATCGTACGGTCAGGAAAGTATACATACGAGCGTACAGACTGTGGCGGACACCAAGGGTGCATTTGATAATGCGTACGTTTATTGCACTGATAAGAGCATTCAACATAGTCAGCTTCTGACAACCGTAGCATGTCGGCTTTTGTGAAAACGTGTAACATTTACACACAATTTAAATGATTAACATTTAAATTTACTATAAATTTTGAAAAAAATGGTTAGAAAAAATTCCCCCCTTCCCCCCCCCCCAAAAAAATATTGCACTCTTAATAAAATATTTTGTAATTTTAATGTGAGTTTTTTTAATAATAATAAACAGTTAAATCGGATACCCTAATTATCATTTTGTTACCAGTGTTCTGGTATTTTTCTAGCTGTGTACATGGTACATGGTTTAAAAAATATAAAAGTGTTCCCTCGTGGTGTCGCCGACTCGCCAAATTCATTTTCGAAAACACGGCTCTTAATGTTTCTGCCCCACTGTGATTAAATGTGTCACTAGCGTGCAAAACGTCAAGCGCTTGCAAAAAAATAAGTTGATTAGTTGTTCATTATGAATTAAATTGTGTAGACACACAGTAACCTAACTGACAACCGTTCAAATCGACTAACGGACAACTTGCATAACACGTTGATATGAAAATCAACTCTGCTGCAAGTACAACATAGCAGTTTATACAATTTAATTACAGTGCGACATTTGGTTAAAACACGCAATGTGGAAACATACCTGAAATGACATAGAAAAACGACACATAGGCTCAGTGGTGTAGCCAGATTTTCAATCTCGGAAGGGCTAAACTAAACTAAAAGATAAAACAAACACAGTAGAAAAAAAACGTACACGTGCAAACGATTGCTGGCACAACTTGTACACATTTGTAAAAATTATGCGAGTTTTTTACAACAATTAAGAGCTATTATTGAGGCCACGTGCTTACAATATTGGTCGAATTTAGACTTAAAATTATTTTTTTCAAGTCTGGAGGGTAGAAACCGAAATGGGCTCTCATCAAGTAGGAAATCCCATACCATCTGGTCCCATCCCATGCGATGGTATGGGATGAGAGTAAACAAAAATAAATGAGACAGGTGGGACTGATGATACTTGTGGTACTGATGGGATCCATGGGGCTGACGGGATTTGTGAGACTGATGGGACTTGTGGGATTCATGGGGCTTGTGGGATGATGGAGTGGGATGGGATGGGACGGGACCAACAATTTTTGCTACTTTCAGTCACTACTGGGGGCTTTAGCCCCCTTAGCCCTCCTTCCACCCCCCCCGGTGGCTGCGCCACTGCATAGGTAACATTTTGAAAATCCTACGTATACTATCTTTGTTGAAATTTTTACCTTCTGTGGAGTTATGCTGTATGTAATTGGAATGAATTTCTCCCCAAAAAGAACACTACATTCAATTTCAAAAACTTCTAACAATTGTCTACTGCATTTTTATAGTACAAACAATTTTGTGGTTACAATCTTACTATTGCACAGATAAAAATCGTACTATCTCACTTTGAGTAATTGAAAATTTTGAGAGAAAATGCCATAAAAGGCAGTAGTTTCCAAACACGCCATAGCCATATCGCTCTTTGTGGAGGTTCAATTAAAAAAAAATAGTTGTATTCAATCAAATATTTTGATTCACCCTGTAAATTAGAAGTGCATATAATTGACGTAAACTAAACAATACTTCGCCTTCAAGAATAACAATAAAAAAAAATCCTTTTACCACTTTTTAGTGCACACAAATAACACAAATAAAGACAGCCATGCACATGAAGATAGAAATGGCATTAAAATACCATCTCGTTAGTGACTTCATCTGAGCCAAAGTACTGGACTGGGTGATGGTTATATCATCACTTCACTTAGAACTTCACATATCATCATCGCATACTTAAAGAGTCTTCCAAACTTTGTTGTAACTTTTGAAATGGCCGCTATGTCACCACCTTCTTCCATGCCAACTTTTTGTACGCATCGTGTAGCATACAATATTCAACAGCCTTTTTTTTCTCTTTCTTTCTTTCTTTTTTTCCGCATAAACCCCTCTATACAGTAGCACAGTGATTCACAAAGGGTGTGCCATGAGTTTTAATCAGTGTGCCACGAAATTTTGGTTAAAATGGTTAAAATTTGTGGCATACCTAGTAAAATTCATGGAAACTACTCTTTGAGTTTGTTTATTTTTTAATAAAGTTAAAATTTAATTTGGACAGACTAATCGTAGATCACTAGGTGACCTACACTTTAGAACTTGTTTTATATCGGCGATTAGGTGGAGTTAAATTAAATTAAGCTTGTTGTAAGAGATCTCAGGGGTGCAGGCCCCAGATTATAAAAAGAGTGTAAGTCACTGAGTGACCCGCAGTTCTTCAAATAGCTAACTGAAAATGTAGGTCACCTAGTGACCTACGATTAGTCTGTCCTCATTTTATTTGAAAATATTAACACATTCAATATAATTGAATGTGTTAATGTGAGTGAGTGTGACAGAGTGAGGATTCCATACACTGCAGCAATACTCAAGATGAGGCCGAACCAATGCTTGATAGGCAATAGTTTTAACTTGTGCTGGGCAGGTGCCCAATGTCCTTTGACTAAAACGAAGCATTTGTAGAGCTTTCCGAGTAACACCATCAATGTGTTTTTTCTAAGAAAGGTCATTTGTCAATGTAACCCCCAAGTACTTAGAACATTTAACACTCCAAAGAATACTGTCATTCATACTATAATTGAACACAATTGGGTTTCTACCCCGAGTTAGCCTCATAACACTGCACTTCCCCTCATTTGCCATGTATTACACCATCCTTCAATAGCCTTCAAGTCTAAGGCTAATGTTTCACAGTCTTGGATACCATCAACCTCTTTGTAAATTAGAGTATCATCAGCAAATAGTCTACAGTTGCTGTCAACTGTACTGCTGAGGTCATTAATAAATATCAGGAACAAAAGAGGACCCAAAACACTACCCTGGGGTACACCAGATGTATGTGGAAACTACACGCCACGTCACTGACATAGTGGACGAGCAGCTTTAAAAGGATATGTAACAAATTCGGGTTTTATTATGTTGAAATTAACTATTCTTGTTCAGAAGATTTAAGTTAAAGTTCTAGTGCTAAGTTTAATGAAACACTAAAGGAAAAGGTGTTTGCTTTTTTCCTGATATTTTGGACAAGATCACCTCTTGATTAAATTTATTTTAATTAAGAATGGGTAAAGGTGACTGTTATTTGTGTTTCTTTTATACATCAACAATTTGTAGACATACAGAAAGAAAGAAAATGAACCTTACTAATAGCAGCATGTTATCTATAATATATAGTTGCCTCGCCATAATGTGAAGCTTGTGATCTCACAGGAGTTGACCAAAAAAAAAATAGTCTTTGGTCATTCTGTATGAATAAAAATATAAGACTGAAAGAACTCTTTTGCCACAGGCCCTCTGGGTAGCTTGCTTGCACAGTAATTATTTAAATTCAATTGACATGTCTATCTAATTAATTTCTGTTGATTTTCAAAAGTTTGCTGTCTCCCAAACGTTTTTGAAGAAGAGCAAAGTACAAAAATGGGATAAAGTTCAATTTTGAATTCTGTCTTTTGTTGTCAATTCTCTTTTTTATTTTATTAATTGAAGAAGATTGATTTTGACCTTGGATGTCAACCAAATTCATTTTGATGAGGTGGTCGTTGGCGATAGCGGTACTCAATATGAATTTCGCCAATAGAAATAAGGCAGTATTAGAATAATAGATTATGAAGAGCGGGTTTTATTTGCTGCAAGAATAAGTTACTGCATTTCTATTCACAAGTTCAAATTTTGAACTTGCTATTGTATCGTATTGCTATCGCCAACAGAAAGTTTTTGATAAATTAATAGTTTTATTATTATTATATCAATTTCTCTGTGGTGAAGCAGATGAAGTGTGTGTGTGCGCACGCGCAGGATTATGTACACCAACTCAACACAACAAGAAATTAAGGTAATTTGGATAGGGTTTTCTAATCCTAACATCGAAAATAAGAATGACTAAATTGCGTAAATTTCACAATTTTTGAAAATTTGCACCAAGTTGCATAATTTTACATATTTCAGAAAAAAAAAACTTTTTTTTGGGTCAAGAAAAAGTTCTACAAAGGTGTTTTTTAAAAAAAAAAACCAAATCGTTTTTATTTTGCATGTTCTGTTATTGCTCCCAGACATTAGTTAATTGTGCTTCTACAACTCCCGCCACCCCTTCACTTAATATCACCGTGAACCCCTTTACAAAGAGGTTCAAGGTAATACATGTATTATGTGACAAGGTGTAAGCATCGTGTGAAACCGCCTTACATTGAAAAGACAATTTATACTTTTTTATATATACAGTATATATTTCTATCTGCAGTGTTGATCTACTGCCATGTTATGTGCCTTTAGTTTTTCATTGCGGCACTAGAGGCGCAAGCGAGTCCAAAAATATCGACTTCAAACCTTCCTTCTTGCATCCTTCGATTTTATAGTAGTTTTGTCGTTGGATGCAGAAGGCTGCATTTGTATCTATCGCACAAAAACGTCAGTTTTCAAAAAAAAAAACAAAAAAACACCGAAGCTCGTCCGCATTGTGGTTGACAACGGAATTTACTAGTTTACAAGAAAATCGTCAAAAAACATAAATTTAATCAATTGTCATAAAAAAAAATTGTAAAAAAAAATTCAAAAAGGAAATTTTACTTTGAAGGTGTTTTTGTTGTTGTTGCCTAATTTGATTGTTTTATTTATTATTTTATTTTTAAAAGTCACTATTTTCATATATATATATTAATGGTTTTGTTTTAGTGATTTTTATTGTGTGCTCTGTTTTTTTTTTCTTCTTCTTCTTCTGTAGTGTTTGAGTGTGAGTTTGTGCGGGCGCGCGGCACGCGAGAGAGAGAGAGAGAGAGAGAGAAAGAGTGAATGTTAGGACTTTTGCCAGAATGATGCTACTGGAGCAAGAAGCATTGAGTAAGAAAATGTTGCAACTTAAAGTGGTATTGTTATGGTCAACAAAGGATGATAGTGCAGTGTTCGGTTGAAGACCAAAGCACCCACCGCCGCCAATACCACCACCACTACTACCACGTTCACTTCTGACCCAAAAAAAAAGTCAGCTCACCTTCACACACACACATACATAGAGATATACACGCACACCTATATACAGTATACACCACATATACATATCTTTTTTTTTTGGTTTTAAAAGAAAATGTTTTCTTGTATCTTTCAGTGTTTGTTTCTTTAAATCAGATTGTGTCCACTTTCTGTGTGTCTCGCTCTCTCTCTGTCTACCACACACACATAGCCACATAATATAAACATTTATTATTTGGTGACACTCTTGAGGTTTTATATTTTGTGTCATCATCATCATCATCATCATCTTGTTTGCGTGTGTGTGTTTTGTGGGTGGGTGTGTGTGGACACATTCTATTTTTCTTTTTCTCAACGGAAATGTAACTGGAGGATAATCCTCTTTTCTAGTTTTTTTCTTCTTCTTCTCTCCCCTCCGTCTTCAAACAGAAAAATATATATTCTCAGTGTGTGTGTTTTTTTTTATTTGTTGTTGTTGTTTGTGTATTACAGAAGCCTGTTTTATATATGTATAAGGCTAGTAGCCCTTTATTAGCACCAATGCAGTCCAGTGTAAAACGCCGCTGTGGATATCATCCAATGGGCAACTCAAACAGTAACAACTTGTGTTCTTTGCTCAATCAGTGTCTAATATTGGGATTATTTTTACCATTGGCATTTCTCATTATTGTTGCTGATAAAGGTAGGACATTTTTATTTTTTTTTTCCAATCATTTATTTATTATTTTTTTTTATTAATACATAGGTATTTTTTCTTCTATACACGTGCCCCCAATTGCCCCCAAAAACTAATCATAAAATATTGAACTTCTATATCCTTTCATTTGTTGTTTTTGTTGTTGTTGATCTTGATTACAATTGCAACTGTTTTCAATTTTTTTTTGGGTCGTATCTCCAAGGGGATAAATGTTGAAGAAGAAGAAAGAAAAAAAAAAAGCGAAAAGAAATCCTAGGATCAGTAAAAACTATATGCAAAGAGCAAATTGTTGGTGCAATTTTATATTTATTTTTGTGTGTGCAAAATTCTGGTTATATTTCAAGTGTTTATGCAAGTGAATATACTTAAGCTCAAGGCCTGCGAATACAGAAAAACAGAAAAAAAACAATTGAACTTTTTTTTTATATAGATATATAATTTGAATAATTCTATAAATTCTATTTATTCGACAGAAAAAAAGTACACAGAAGAAAAAAGGTGAATGAACTAATTTTTTTTTTCTGTCACAAGTAAATTAATTTTATCAGCCAATATAAAGGGCGTACTTCCGACACATCATTTTATTTTCCTCCATCTATTTCTTCCATATTTTGTAAACTCCAAAATATTCTTTGAAGTGTTTTTTCTACTGTAATGTGTAAAAAAAAAACATTTATACGCGAAGCTAAGCAGAAACATTTGTAGATGAAAGTTTTCTGCTTTCTATTTTTTTCTTTCTTCCTATTTCTGTGCTTTTAGAGAAGAATCACACACACACATACTGAATAAAATCCCACTGAATTTTAATTTGTAAGGTAAGGTATTTAGCAGAAGCGCCATGTATCTTTCAGATCAAAATGGACCTTATAAATATTCTAATTTTTTTTTTATTTCTATTTCTGTTTTCTTTTGGTTTATTAGTATGTGTGTGTGTATCTGTGGGTGGGTGTGATTCTTCCCTTAAGACCTTGCTAGAGCTCATTGAAAAAGAACTCTGAAAAAATATTCCAAAAAATTGTAAATTCCACAAAATAGAACTAAGAAAATAATTCGTAGCCTCTATAGCATAATGAAAACTCTGAAAACGAAAGCAATTCTGTAAATTCCTATGCTGCTGTCTGCATATGGTCACTCTGACCATTACAGTGTTGCATTTCCCTAGATTCCCTAGGTGCTTTTCATTTCAGAGTCCTCTGAAATAATGTTAAAAACATTATTTCAGAGAACTCAAATTTTCCACTCTGAAACAACAGTTTTCGGAAGAAAAAAAAACTTCCAAAAAAAACTATCATTTCTGAGTGTTTGTTTCATTGAGCTCTAGCAAGGACTTTACTCTGATGAATGAATTGGTCCTTGCCTAAGTATATTTTCAAAGTTGAACATATTTTTTGAACAGTACAATTTTGACTACAAAGTGTTAATTCACATTTGTTCTCCTTTCTATAGAAAAAAAAATACAAAGAAATAATAATTCGAAGTTGCTATGAACACATTGAAATAATTGAAATAATGCATTCTAATTGTAGATTTAATTTATCTTTTTTCTTGTTGTTGTAATTTTATGGTTATATTAAATGTGTTAATTAACTTAAATTAAAGTAGGCCTATTTTCTAAGTTAACACCTGAAAATAAAAATGAGTTTCTTGCACTATGGATACATACATGCTTATGAATAGGTGCTTACTGTACATTAGAAGCACCTTTTTGATCTGTTTTATACCAAAAAAATGTAAAATATAATTCAAATAGGTGCAGCACAGCCATTTTGGAAGGCAATTTGCAGATGCAATACTTTGCTACTTTCATTGAAATTTTTTTGTTCCTTTTAGTATTTTTAGGTGTTACTGCCATAATAAGTGACTGTTATCATATGGACTATTCTTATATGGAATATGTTAGAATAAAAATATGCGAGTGCTCAGTGACAACAATATAGAAATTTCAACTTTTTAATTTAATACAGAAAATTTCTCCTGTTATGTAGAAATATATAGAAATTCTTTTAAATATATCAATATTGACATACAAATTGTTACACAGAAAATAGTCAATAGCCTCGTAAGGTCTCTCTCTTTCTTACTTAACAATAAATGTGTTCATTGTAAACTCGGCAGTTAAGTAAAAATTTCAACAAACATTGTAATTCCTTTAGGCCCACTTTAAGAAGAAGCTTTTTTGTTCTACTTTAATTAACCCTTTTATGGGTTACCTTTTATTATGAAACTTAAGCTTACTACATAGGCTACTCGTGTATATATATATATATATATATATATATATATATATATATATATATATATATATATATATATATATATATATATATATATATATATATATATATATATATATATATATATATATATATAATATGTGTTCAGTATATGTATACGTCATACCATGTTTTTGTAAAGCCTGTGGGCATATATACATATAGACCCTCGCGCATGTGTCGCTCGCTTATTGTATCTACATGTAATTTAATTTTCCTAGACACTGAAAACCAACAAACAGTATAATCTGCTCTGTTTACCATTGAGAGCATATTATCCGCATAAGGCTTATAGCCTAATTATGCATGAATATTGTTCTCTCTCTCTCTTTCTCTCCATGTGTACTTACAATTGTATAGGCATAATACATATTTTGTGTAATACTTTTGTTTACACTTCTGCAAGCAAAACTCTTTTTGTAAGAAAGCATTTTTGTTCTGACATTCTCAAGATAGTCTATTCTTTCTTTTTTCTTCTTCTTCTTCTTCTTCTTCTTGAAACGCAAATGTTCATTTTAATCCGTTTTTCTGAGCTAAGTGTCGATTGAAAACATGGTCTCTTCTGTGTTTGTTTGTTTGTTTGTGTTTGTGTGTCGTTATAAAGATGTGGCTGTATGTGTGTATTTTCTTCCATGTTTGTGCGTTTTTTTTATCTCCTCTTTTCTTATTTCTCTCTCTCTCTGTCTATCTCTGTCTCTCTCTATCTCTGTCTATCTCACTATGTCTCTCTCTCTCTGTCTCTTTCTATTTCTCTCTGTCTTTCTCTCTCTCCCTCTATCTCTCTCTCTGACTCTGGTCTTTCTTAGTATGTGTTCTTTTATGTGTGTTGGCCTGGTACAGGAGGAATTAAAGGAGGGTCCATGGAGGAAGTTGGGAGGATATGACACCATGAGTTACCACACTGGGTGACACCAACCCTAGTGACTCCACTGGTGTACAACAGTCTTAACAAGAAGGGTCTTCACTGGGAAGGTAGACAAGAGCCAAGAGCCCCTACCCCTCTCAGGGTACCACATACACAAATGATACCTAGGTTAACAGCTAGGGTTTATGCACTAGGTTGTGATTAACAGGTCTGTGTTATCAAGAGTTCCAATGTTCAGTATGTGTAAATGTTTATTTTGTGTGTACAATGCGTGATGTGTGGGTGTGTATGCTTGTGTTTCATACCATCTGATAGATTTGTGTGCGAATTTGTATTTTGTTTGTGTGTATAAAGTTAGTGTGTGTGTGTGTTCCAAGCAAATTCCAGCTCCATCTAATATTTAGCTTTGTTCATCACATGTGTGTGTGTGTGTGTTTTGTGTCATTCTGCAATAGAATTCTACGCCTATAGCTGTGAGAAACGGTTTTCACAGTTTGTTGGAAGAGCTTAATGCGATTTTTCTCGCTAGAAAAATAATGAAATTTAGCAACATTTCATTCAAAACGCTCAGGTATACAATGTATAGGTGTAGCTGAAGATATGCTGTCTAACGTGACTCGTATAATACAATATGCTACAGTTTCGAAAACGAAGTATAAGGCCTGTAGGGCCTATAAAATGTTGTTAGGCCCAATATAGTATGCTTTTAAAAAAAATTGCTATATACTAAAATATATAAAGGATTTAGTGTTTTTTTTGTTGTCAAAAATAGTATATTTTATATTATAGTTTACTTTGTATATCGACCAATATAAATAATTGCTTCAATTTAATTTTAGTTTAAAGCATTATAGAAGGAGGAATCCAAACAAGAATAATAAATACACGTTTAGGAATGAAAAAAAAAAAAGAATCTTTTAGAAACCAATTGAGGTTTGCTTATATTCTACTTAAATAAAAATCTAAGCTTCAAACATTTTTTTTTGTGTGGATTTTTCTATAGGTATTAGAATTCTTTCTAAAAAAAAAAAGAAAGGTTACTTCGTAGGTGGTTTGAAGGCGTTTTTGTGTAATGCTTAAATATAAAAATAAAAACGTAAGATATTATTATAACAGCGGTCGCCAACCGGTGGTTCGTGGACTACTGGTGGTCCGCAGAAAAATCTGGACAATATTTGCATTTTTTTTGTTTTATTAATAGTAAAACAAAAAATATTCTTAATAAATTCTTATATTCTGAATGACAATTTTCGCCTTTCTATTCCACTAAATTCACGAAATGTACTAGAGTCTAGTACAGTTCTCGTAAAATACGGCACGCGAGAGCTATATTTCGTTCAGTTTCTCCCACCACACGCTTCTTCTCTCCTAAGCTTCAATTATTTTTTAATTTAATTAAACTAACTTTAATAATTTTGTTACAATTAAACAACCTTTAAAGATTTTCTATTAATAAAATGGAAGTTCTCTGATCATTATTTGACAAACGTATAAATTTATCTTTTTAAAGAAATTCATATTAGTAGTCCGCGGGATTTAAAATTTTGAATTTAGTGGTCCGTGAGGTCCGAAAGGTTGGCGACCGCTGGTATTTACCGGATATTACCATGATATTTACCATCTGGGAATAATGGCTTTTCCCTCCAGTTTTAGACAATTTCAATTTTTTAAGCCAATTTTTTTTTTCTTATACAAATCTGCTTTTGCACTTAAACTTTCTCTCCATACAGTTAATTTTAGAGGGCCATCTTCAAAGTGATCATGAATAGTATCTATTAGTCTTCCACTCCTGTACGTTTCTTTTGTGATTTAAGTAAAAATAAGCTGTACATAAAATTCACAAACTTAAAAAAAATTAAAAACTAATGACTAGAATCCAGATAGCCACCATATAACTGAAGTTGTCATTTGACTCGTGAGAGAATGCGTGATTTCTGTTTCCACTCTAGAGGAGGTTATTCCCTAGCAGGGTAACCAAAATCAAAAGTGTGGGGAAGGAAGGGGGGGGGGGGGGGTAATGAAACTGAAGATGGTATGTAACGCCAAATATACCATAGCCACCACATGACACTACTTTTCTTCTTCAGCCACAAAAATGTTCATCTTCAGCTCACCAATAAATCCACTTTAAATGTAGTCAAATTTCAGAAATGGTTTGAATGGTTTTGAGTTGATAAAAAATTGTGACTATTGTTAATACAATAGTGTAGCTAGGGTGGGGACGGGGACTGGGGCGGTCCGCCCCGGGTGGCACTTTTTTGGGGGGTGGCACCCACGAAAAGAAATTTTTTTTTCCTGTCGGGATAGTAGAAGGAGCTTTATAAAACTCTTAAAAGAGTTTAATAAAAATTAGGAAAATAATTCTCTGAAGTTAAGAGAAATTATGAAATTTATGTCGCCTCGCTACGCTCGCGGAATGTATTCTGCAATCTAGCATTATGTTTTTAAGTCCGGGTACTGGTTTATTTAATAATTTCATAATTAATATAAAATTATATAAACCATTTTAATCACTGAATATCGATAATATCGTTTGGCCTCTCCCCGACCAGAATCCTGGTTGTGCCACTGATGTGTATCGTGTTGCATTTTTCGTGAGGTAAGGGCGGCAAACTCAAGGACCGCCCAGAGCGGCACAAACTCTTAGCTACGACACTGTGTTAATAATAATTAAAATTAACTTTCTTAAGACAAAATTAACAGTTTGTTTACATAAAGATGTTCTGAAATATATATGATTATATATTGATTTATATAGCCTACTACTTGTTTTATTTTAATAAAGATTTCCACAAAATATTGACAGTAATTGATTAAATTACTATAAATTTTTTTCCATAGCTGTAAATGTGTTTTTTTTTGTCTTCTTCTTCAAATTTTGTTTTTTTCAAATTTTCATTGAGGGTGTACTTGTATGTTTTGTGTGACCAACGTGTTTCTAGAATTGTCAGTGTGGGACAGTGGGTGTGTATGTAACGGGGAGCTTATATTCCTTCTACAGTACACCTAAAAAAAAAGACGCAGTGCACCCAAGAGATGTAAGGAAATCAGGCAAAAGACATCTTCAACAACAACAAAAAAAAAAGACAGAAAGAAAGGAAAAAAACACACTCTTTTTATTCACTTCCATCGACCTGTAGGCTAAAATCAAAAGAATACAATTGAATGGAAATGGTCGCATTTCTTCAGCTTTTTAACATGAGATTCAAATATAGAAGAAAGAAAGCAAAAAAAAAAAAAAGAGTAAATGTTGTGTCCAACGGCAACTGATATGAAATCATGAGAGCATGGACACTATATAGATTCAAGCTAAATAATAAAAAAAGACAGAGAGCTCCATTTTTATCTTTGAAGAAAATGCATCCATGGATGGATGAGAATGGAGAAAAAGCCTAAAGAGAGAGAAAAAATAATAGGGCCTAATAAAAAAAAGAGCTGAAATAGGCGAGAAAAGCTACATGAGGACCTGAACCATTACGTTATGTAGGAATAGTTTCATTAACGCATTTATATATTTTTCTTTTTCGCGAAATGTCTGATTTTAAAGTTGGAGGCACTAACCTTTAAATCTTTTTCCTAATGTCAAAGAATGTCTACACAGAAGAGGACCTTTAAGTATGAAGTATAGGAGGGCCTCTATAATATACTGGGGGGGGGGGGGGGGGGTGGCGGGTGGCGCATGTAAAACGTTTCCTGCTGTGTAAAAATGAAACACATCTCAAGAGAACTATGAAAAAAAGAAATACACAATTGAATTTTAGCTTATCAACATTTTTATTTGCTTAAAAATCTTTAAAACACATTCTTCAAGAATTTAAGAATGTTATTAAATTTTTGAAAGGATGTTTAGAAAAGTTGTTTTTCTGAGATCGAAGTAACAATTCACATATCGAAAAGATACATAACCACTACTTAATCCTAATACCCAGTACACACATACACATTTAAATGTATTTAACAATTAAACATATTAAGTTCCTTTATTGGATTCCGTATAATTCACCAAAACACGTTTAATTTGAATTCATTTAACTCATGTGTGTGTATACAAGGTACAGTATAAGGACACATTTAGTTCTAAATGAGTTGCTACAACTCATTCAACATAATGTGTGAAGTGTATTGTGGGTGTTTGCAATGTAACATAGGAAATTTCAAACAGACTTGGGGTCACTTCCTGTATATAGTGGCCACTTCTTCTAGCCAGACAATTTTAATATGCATAACAGCCATTTGAAGGGAGCACCTTTGTTTTTTAAGCAATGCCATGGGTGGTGTTACACTACATCGCATTAAATACATTTAATGTAACTACATTTTGCTGAAAGCATTTAGCTGAATGTATTTCTTCTCAATAAGTGTACACAGTATAAGTAAAGAACTCTTTTAATCGTCGTCGTTTACAAAATTATTATTATGCATCTACTACATGCATACCAAATTAAAGGTTTCCAACTGATCTAAATAAAACACTAAAGAAAAACTCTTAAAAAAACCGCAAAAGTCATAACTCCTTTTCCATGCATTCACAATATATGTATAGTAAGAAATACTGTATTCTCTACAAGGGTCGTGGGCCTTTATCTTGCCCAATATGCGACTCTCTGCTTGAATTATAGTCCCGACTCTCTACCCTTGTGTGCAAGTTGCACGACGGGTTTACCAGTATTTTTTTAATTGTCATATACAGGGCCGGACTGGCTAGTGGTTGGCCCCACCGGCTATGAAATTGTGTTGGCCCCATTTTTTTAATTTATTTATTTTGGCCCCCATTTTCTTTTGGCCCCCAATTGACCGGCGATCGCCAGTCAGCCGGACGGGCCAGTCCGGGCCTGGTCATATAAATACATTTTATGTTCTAAAATCTAAACAACTGTAAATTTTCTACTGCTTAGAGCAGCGGTTGCCAACCTTTCGAACCTCACGGACCACTGAATTCAAAATTTTAAATCCCGCGGACCACTAATATGAATTTTTTTTTTTTAAAAGATAAATACGTTTGTCAAATAATGATCAGAGAACTTCTATTTTATTAATAGAAAAACTTTAAAGGTTATTTAATTGTAACAAAATTATTAAAGTTAGTTTAATTGTTACAAAATAATTGAAGCTTAGGGGAGAAGGGAGTGGCGGGGGAAACTGAACGAAATGTAGCTCTCGCGTGCTGTATTTTACGAGAACTGTACTAGACTCTAGTACATTTCGTGAATTTAGTGCAATAGAAAGGCGAAAATTGTCATTCAGAATATAAGAATTTATTACGAATAGGCCTATTATTTTTGTTTTATTATTAATAAAACAAAAAATGCAAATAATGTCCAGATTTATCTACAGACCACCAAAACTTTCTCGCGGACCACCCGTGGTCCACGGACCACCGGTTGGCGACTGCTGGCTTAGAGTATATTTTGAGCTTATATTTTGAGAAATTCATTTCTAAACAAGAAACGTTTTACATGCGCTACCAGGCATATAAGAAGCATTACAGTGCTTTTTTTTTTCTTGACGACGTCACAAATTATTTTTCTCTGCGGATATCCGATTCATATTCTCCGCTAACAGTTTTTCATATCTTTTTTCCCTTATAACCACAACGACTTTAGCTTCATAGTTATAGCTTCTAGGCTTATTGGTGGCAGTAAAAAAAATTCTGGAGGGGGGAGAAAAACATAAAGAATTATTTCGACTGTCCCAATGTCTTCATGCAATGTCTCGTTTTTATATTGAAAATTTTTATATTTGTGACACATTGATTTCCTTGCTAAGAACTTAGGATGACACTTGACAAGTTTTAGTAATTTTATTTATAGAACAATTTTACACTAAGTTAAATGGCAAACATGAATGCTTCTACTTTGTTGTTAATTGAAAAATTACATTATGACATTCAAATGAATAATTAGGATTCTAACTACATTTTTCTGCATCTAACATGATTAAGTCAAGAAGGCATTTTGAGTTGATATGTACAGAGTTAAGAAAACTGGTAAAACTTTGACATTTACAGCAAGATTCACTGCATTGTGTGTACTTAAGGTGGTTGAATAGTTACTTCTTTTGTCCATCCGGTCGGTGCCACTTCAGTGGCTAATGCTATGCTACATAGAATTTTGTTTATAAAATGTGGACGAAAAACGTCAAGTGAACGTTTTTTAGAAAAACGTTATTGGAAAAAAATCATATTGTTTTAAAAATTAAAATGGTAAAAGGTTATATGTTAAAAGTTCTTTTGTGGCAATATCTTAACAAATACACTTTTTATAGCAGTTTGAAAATGACTCGTTTTTTTGGTTTTTCCATTGACATTTCATGAAAAAAAACAACTATTTTCGCCTTTTTCAAACTGTAATAACAAAATTATTTTTAAAGATATCTTCATAGAAAAAAACATTTAGCATTATCACCAACTATTCTAGTTTCTAAAACATTTTGAATTATTTAGTAATGTTTTTTTTTTCTGAAAAATGTTCGCTTTAAAAATATAAATTTTCTCAAAACCCTTGGGTGGGGGAAGTTACCTCCTATTAGAACATAATAGCCACGCAGGCACACCACCTGCAAAGACGAAAACAAAATAATTATCTAATAATTCACCATAAATAACTTGCAGTTGCACATGTGATAATTAGGGTTGGTAAAGATTTGTGATCACAGCTATTTTATCTTTCAACTATTCAGCATACTTTTAGCAGATATTTACAAAACTATGCAAATTAAGCTTAATAAGCACTAATTGAAATCACACAAATCACACAATTAGGCAAAAAGTTGGTGAAATCACACAAAGTGCAATAAATGCACAAAAATCACAAATTATGTCACAAAAAAGTTAAAAATAGGTACACTGGTCTTACAGTACAGGGGCAACTCACTATTTTCGATAGTATTTAATCACATCTTAAAGATGAGCCACTTTGTAAGCTGCAGAAATCTCTGGAAACGAATCCTGATTTGATAAAATTTACAGACTCTAAAAATGGCTTTAGTCATAAACAGAAAGTATTGTATGCTTCACTCATATCTGTAGATGTTGAGCGTTCATTTTCCATCTTTAAGGCCATTCTGAGGGAGAATCGCACACAGTTTACCACAGAGAACCTTGAAATGTTTAACATTGTGGATTTCAATGCTTTTCTTAAATGAATAAGTATGATATTGTGTACTAAATATGCTAATGTAATTGTATCATCCATTAATTCATGTGATAGCCTGTTTATTTGTACTTAAGAAATAAATTTGTGAAAAAAAAATCACAATTGTTTCACACAAATGACCACTTTTTTCACACAAATCACAACACAAATTCACATAAATTACCAACCCTAGTGATAATACTGTTGCAAGACTTGCAGTAAGTTTTTTGCGCACACTCACTCTCTTGTAGAAAATGCTGGTCTTCATTTTTTTTGAAAGAAATTGTGCAAAATTTACAGCACCATTTTATTAATTTCTTTTAGTATATCTTGCATGTAAATAGCCATTGCAGTAGCTGCTTAAATGAGCTAACAATGGCTATATTTACGGCAAGATTTAGTTTAAAAAATAAGAAATGTTGTTGTGAAACTTTGACAAAGTGTTGCATAAAAAACAAGCATGTATTTTCTTGTTTTGTAACAAAACCATCATATGCTGGTACTTGGCAATCACGATTTATTGAAAGAAATGTAGCAGTGAATCTTGCTGTAAATATAGACAGAGTGATATTGCCTCTTAAGCGGCTATCACTGCAATTTGTCCATGAATTAATTGAACTTGCCAATGTGAGAAATACTCTTCCAAAACTTAAAGTGGTTTTTTTTGTCTGAAAGATCCCATCTTTTCTTTTTTTTTCTTTCAACAAACTGTGCAAGATTCACAGCTCAATATTTGACTTATTTCTTGCGAGAAAAATCACTTTTGTGTGATTGCTGCTTAAAGCACAAATTCACTGCAAGAAATTCTCATTTTTTTTTGCGAAATCATTAAACAAATGTTTAAGCATGAATTTGAAAAATTACTCTGCAAGCAAGAAACAAAAAAAATGTATGTGACTTGAGAAAGAAGATTCCAAATACGGCTTGCAAAAATACCATTGTAAGAAGTCGAAATTATAAATCTCATAAAATAATTTATCCAATGTTTTTTGATGCAGCTTATAAAATGCATTGTCAGAAAAATCTATGAATGCCATCAAACAATAAATTCTTCATGCACAAAATCTTTTTTTTTGGTTTGAAGCAAATTCCATTGCATATTAACAATAGACGAAAAAAAAACATGAATATGTAAATCTTGAGCGTCTTGCACAAAACGAAAGAAGCCCTTGCAAGTCACGCAACCTGTCATACTGACAATCACAACTGATTGCAGTGCTGCAACTGTTATTAACTTGATTGCTGCTTTAATTACATTTTTATGCTAGAAAATTAAGGCTAGCAGTGATTGTGGTCTATTGGTAGTATAGTCATTAGCCTCTACTGTTGCAGTATAAATGGTTGACAAAAAATATAAGGTATACCTTACTAATTTATAGATAATAAATTGCCACAAAATTTAATGTTTTTTTATTGACAAGCCATTTGATTTGGAAGTAATACTTGTTGTAAAATGTAGATGTCGCATCCATTGGATGTAATTGTCCATTACACGAAATGTATGTCCACTTCGCATTTTTGCATCTCAGGCCAGTTTATGTTCATTTTGTCAAAATGAGACATACATTTCGTGTAATGGACAATTACACCAAACGTATGCGAAATACAGGGGTGCCCACAGGCGGGTAGTCTGGTGAGTAACTCGCCATTTGCCTTTTTGGGTGGGTGATTCAAATTTTGTATTAAAATATTTTTATAATAATCAGAATGGGCGAAAATCCAAATTCAGCACCTGTTATACGTTATATTGTAAGTGCTTTTTTTTACGGTTCGCTATGCTTGCCGGAATTGATAGCAAGAGTATGCTATAAAATAATTGCTCGAAATAGGGAGAATGTTCATGTATTCCATCCAAAATTTAAAGACTTTGTTTCAAACACATCTTATGGCCAATTGAAACTTATTTACAAAACTTTTATGCAAACAATGTAAAATTCGATCATTTTAAAACTGATTATATTTGAAAAGTTATATAAAAAAATGCTTTTAGCATTTGGCTCGGGGGGGGGGGGGGAGGAAGGGCTTTACTCTGAATTATTGCTGGATCACACATGAACTTATTGCGATGTTTTTTCTGAAGAATTTTAATTGTGAGCAGTTTTTTTTTTTTTTGGGGGGGGGGGGGGGGGGTAATGAACAACAGGAGAGGAAAATTCGTTTGAATAATTTCCTGATCATTTATTTTCGAAGATGATGATTTTTCATTCTTAAAGTCGTCTCATCTGTTTTTTTTTTCGTTTTTAAAATAACAATTTCTAGAGATTAAATGTGTCATTGCACATGTTTACTTTCATTTTTCTCAGCCGATGAATGTAATGAAATTTAAATTATCTTGAGAGAGAGAGAGAGAGAGAGAGAGAGAGAGAGAGAGAGAGAGAGAGAGAGAGACTATCTACTTGTAGACACCACCTACATGCTCTTAAGTTGACTTAAAAAATGACACTTGAACATTGATAGACACTGATCTTATATGTCCATGAGTAATTTGAATTCATATATCTTTTACACATAAGAACAACACACAATGAGTATATCTTCACATATGGTTGTTTTTATTGTAATTCCTTCTTTCTTCTTTCTTCACATGTGAATGCACGATTATATTAATCGTGTCATGCATGTGTGTTTGTAATTATTAATTGGTATTGTCGTCCTATTCACATATAATCGCTTTTTGCAGCTAAAGGTCCTATATATAGGCCTGTTAATATAGGCTACAGTATGTCTTAGAATTGCATGTTTTTTTTAATCAAAATTTATGTTGCACACACACACACACAATCAATTAATTGTATAAAACCCGGGTGTCGCAGCTACCTGGAGCAATGATGAGTTGTTTGTTCTTGGCGAAAGTCTCGAAAAGGGCGCAAACAAGTTTTAATTTCATTTTTTAAATATTATTTCTAAGTATCCTGATTAATAAGTAATAATTATAATAATTATTATTAAAGTAACCAGAAAAAATTGCATTTTCACTAAAAAAAAAATAGAAACTTGTTTAAGACTGACGTTCCAGTCTGGATGCTGTTGATGCTAGTTTGACCTCTTAATTCTAGCTTTTTAACCAGGTTCTTCGACTGAAAAAAAACACGTATTTTTGTTAAGAATTACTCCTGCAAAACATTTTTGAAGGGCGCCAAAAATCTAAGTACGCCAATGTTTAAAAATGAATGTCGCAGAAACTATAGTAAGCTAAATGTTTGAGACTTAAAGCGGCCATCAAACAGGTTATTTTTAGCAAGATTACATGCGAGAAATAAGTCAAATATTGCTATAAATCTGGCACAGTTTCTTGCAAAAAAAAACATCCCAAAGATCATCGTTTTTTGTAAAACACCACAAAGTCTCGCAAATCTTGCACAGTTTCTTGCAACCCCCCCCCCCCCAAAGATTCTGTAAGACGGTGTGCAAGAAACCACTAAGTCTCGCAATAGTATTATCACACTAGTGCGGTAACCCCCATCATAAATGCCGGGAGCAAAATTCTAGTTTAATTTTGCTACTAAAAATATTTAATTAATTTTGCTACTAAAATTATTTAACTATTTTATTCAAATAGTTCATAAGCACCTTACTATTGTTTGGGTTCTTGGATCGGGAGAGTACAACATAAAGTTGACTATGAGAAGAAAAAAAAAACAGGTTCAATAAATTCCGACGTGCTTAAACGTTTTTGTCTTTGTTTGTACAGCGTTATACACAGACGGACAGACAGACAAAGCTTAATATATATAAAAAAAACTAGTGGGGTAACCCGTCATAAATGACGGGAGCAAAATTCACAGGCAATTGTGCGCATGCGCGTCGTTTTTTTCCTTTTTTTACTCCTTTCATTTCAATTTCAGTCACCCCCTCCCACTTTTCTCTCTCTCCCCCTTCTACACTTTCCAACCTTTTCCCCTCACCCCCTTCTACACTTTCCAAAGGAAGAGTTCAACATATAGTTGACCTTGAGAGAGAAAAAAACGGTTCATTTATTCAAATTTATATAAATTCTGATGTGCTTCAATGGTTGTACAGCGTTATCCCAGAAAGAGAGAAAGATACATACATGTAGAAAGACACACAGAGACACATACCTGGCAAAATATATATATAATAAACTATAAACTCAATGACACATTGCAGTAAATCTTGCTTTAAATATTGCCAATGTGATCGCCGGTTATGATAATCGCTAACAAAATATAAAAATTAGCAAATAACAAGTACAATTAAAAATCAATAATTTTTTTTTACAAATTTATGTTTTAAACAAATTCATTTTGATAAGTTGCTAACAGTCAACTGACGTTTTAAATGTGTAGTATTTATAATTTTTGGGATATTTTATTGTAAACGATTTAACTGTGTGACTTCTGGGACATACTGTATATTCCCATATATATAGATATGTATGCTTTAATCTGTATTTAATTAGTTTGGCCATGCATGCATAAAACAAATAAACTGTAGAAAAACAAAGCCTCAATGAGGCCTAGATTTTAATTTAATGGTTGCTCAGGGAAATGGGAACTTTGAATCTTTTGTTGAAAAAAAAAATGATAAAGCTGTTTTGCATGGATTATTCCGATTGAACAGAGGCCAGAACCTTCATATTGTATTTTATATGTGGATAGTATGCTATATAAGTGCGTGCTATTCATCATTAATCCATTTTAACAATGAGTGGCACAAAAATAAACACTTGTCTTCTTTGATGTTTGTTTGGTTATAGAAAAAAATTCTTCTGTTTTGAAATATTTTGTTAAGAATTAGAAAATGTTCTACTAAAGCACTAAGAAATTAATTAAATATAACAAAATTCTGGGCAAAAGTTTAAAAAAATGTAAATTTTAAATTTGAGACTGTGATTTATAGGTTACTTATATCCCTTACTAGCTTAACCCAGTGGTTTTCAAACTGTGCGTCATGGCTCCCAGGGGCGTCGCGGCGTTGTGCTATGGGCAGAAAGGTGTCGTCTTGATGACCTCCCGGCCACCCTAAAGCATAAGAAGAGGCACCTGGATCTTATTTAATTGATTTTATAGGGCGCGTGTTCATTACAAATTATTGATTAAAAAATATCATTTTATGGTTTAGTTAAAAGCAAGCAGTAGGGCGATAGGGGTTTTCTCACTTCGGTTGACCTAACATAATTTATTGAACCGTTACCGTGAATAGATCGATGGGTCACGTCTGGGCTGTCATATTGAGTGATTTTTCTCCTAATAATTACATTATATAGTCCAACCATTAGTTATTTTTGTGTGAATGTTAAGGTTAGCGTTTACGGAGAACACAAATTGCAATTAAACCTGGTTCACCTACGACTCGTATAAAATACATTTACATTAACGAATACTGTTGCGATAACGTTGACGTCGTTTTTTTTTTTTTCAAAAACGACCGATTTCGATTGCAAGATTGAATGCAAGATCGACTTGTAAGATTGTAATGATATCTATATTTTGCTGCTGAAACGTTGAATATGTAATTTTTTAATTGTTCACAATCATTGGCATATATCTTGCAATGGCTACCTGTAATTGCTGTTCACCAAATAGTGTTAGCCAGTAAGTGTATAGTGCAGTCAGTAAAGCTAACCACAGGTTGCGTTTTCTCCAAAGTACCCTTAAACATTGTAAAGAAAATGTAAACGAGGTCTGTTATTTTACCTTAGTCAGACCTATATTAGAATATTGTTCCCCAATTTGGAGCCTAATTAGAAGTAATTTAAAGCACAAAATAGAAATGCCACAGCATAAGGCTGCAAGATTTGTGAAAGGAAGATACTTGTATACTGACAGTGTATCTTCTATGCTTCAGGAACTAAAAATGGGAATCATTAGCAGGCCGAAGAAATGACCAAAGCCTTGCCCTTTTCAGACGTTTACTGGCAGATTATAATAATATTGCCCTACTAATTAATGACTTATTGAATACATGTAAGGGAAAACACTGGGCATTTAAAGACTTTAAAAGAATTAATGGCTAGAACTGATGCATATTTTTGGTCTTTTTCTCCCCCAAATGTTATTAGACTATGGAATCCTCTTCCAGTTGATAGTTCGTTTGTTAGGACGATTTCAATTTTAACAATGATGTCTTGTTTTTCCTGAATGACAATCATTTGTGATCGGGAGCAGTCTCTCCCTGCCATATGGCTTTTAAGCTGATTTGCAGGTGTACTGAGTTGAATTGAGCATAATTCCATATTATTAGCTGAAGGTGTTACAATCCTCATAGACCTACCAACAAAATTCTATAAATTTTCAATGACTTCATCGAATGACAGGTCACCTTATTAAAAATGGTGAACATATATTTGATTTTGAATATGGTAGAAATGACGCTGCAAGCAGCTTATTCAAGGCAGTGCTGTTTTGAGTCATCACCTAAATTTATAATTAAATTAATCTATTTAACTCAAAAAAGCTTTTCATATCAATTCGTTTAATGCCATTTTTTTTTTGTTACTTGAAATAGATTATGTAATTCGGGGTGAAATGATGAGGATGTGTTTATATTTACAAAGAAGTCAGATGGTTTTGACTCCACTCATGTAATAGACAGTTGAATTGGTTGCAAATGCATGCAACGCCAGTTAAGGAAATGAAAATGTGAAAATTTGTGTATATAGGTTTTATGGTATACTGATATATGTCAACAAATATGCATCCACATATACACACTATTATAGCAAAAAGGTTTTTGCATCAGTGTTTTTATTTTGTGTATTCAATTGAAGAGAAAGAGGGGGGGGGGGATGGTGAGGTGAATGGAAGAAGGGAGAAGAGAGCTCAGCAAGAAGCAAAACACCATGTTTCCACGCAAAATTGAATTTGCTCGTAAATCAGTCTTTTATCGTTGAAACGCTGAAATTTACAGTAGCTATACACGAAAAGCAAACCCATGAGTAGTAGTAGTAGGGCCTTAGTCTCTGAAACATGCATGCAAAAATAACAAAATATATAAATGCACCATGTCATTAAAGTGGCACACATTGGTCTCCATAAGAAAGGGTTAAAGCCACAAATCGACCCCTAACTATGGAAATTCATTTTTTATTTTTACTATGTTTGATAGGCTATCTACAGCATGGTCCAAAAACAAGCCAAGTATTTGAACTTTTTTTAAGCAGAAATGGAAGTTGTTGTGTCAGAGGGGACAAATGTTCACATGCAACATTACAAAACGAATTGTGAAATCAATAGAAAATCTCAGGAAAAAAAAATCTATGACTTCCATAACCCCTCCAAACAATGGTTGAATCAGGGACGTATTGGGTACAAAATTTTTGGTGGGCAAAATCTTGTATCAACGCCACTACCCCCCCCCCCCCCCTCCTTCCCCCCCCCCCAAAAATAGTCTATTTTATGAGTTAATTATTTTTATTAATACATTTTTCAATAGTACATACATAGGACATACATACAGAAGTTGGCTCCGCCCTTTTTATGACGACTGGCAACTTCTAAACACGTCGGAATTTATATAAATTAAATGAATAAATGAACCGCTTTTTTTCTCAAGGTCAACTATATGTTGCACACTCCCCATCTAAGAACCCCATGATATTAAATTGGAGAGGGGAAAAGGTTGGAAAGTGTAGAGGGGGGAGAGAGAGAAACGTGGAGGGGGTGACTGAAATTGAAATGAAAGGAGTAAAAAAAAGGAACAAACGACGCGCATGCGCACACCAGAGAAAATGAAAAACTGATTTTCTCTTTCAAATATAAAAAGGGGAGGGGATAATAGTAGCAAAATTAAACTACAGTTTATCACAGGCAATTGTGCCCAGCATTAGAATTTCTTTTGCTCAACCCTTTTATGAATGTCATCAATTTCTAATTAGTTTGTTACTTGGTCTGATGTCATAAAAGGACGGAGGAAAAGAAATTCTAATGCTGGGCACAATTGCCTGTGAATTTCGCTTCCGTCATTTATGACGGGTTACCCCACTAGTATATATACAATTTTGTTAAAATGTTAAAATTGTTTTGTTTTTGAAATTATCATAAAATAATTATTTTAGCTTTTAAGCATAAAAATTATTCAAATTTAATTAGGCACTAGAATAACATTTTAAAGGGCTTAAAAGCCCTTTAAAATGTTATTCTAGTGCCTAATTAAATTTGAAATTATTTTTTTTAGTGTTGTTGCTCCTGACAAAAAAAAGTTAATATTTACTTTATAAATTGATGCACTTGGGAATTAATGTTTAGCCAACGGACCCGTAAATTCATACGTGTCACGCTTTAGTTCACCTTATGAATCACTCACTGGCTGTACAGAAAAAAATATATCAAAATATAAAAAAGTGGTGCGCAGCTAAGCAGTTTAAGTTTAAAATTGAAAACTTGAAAAATTATAAATGCTACATATTTAATATTTCACGTGACTTTTACCAACTATTATGAAAATGTGAGTTGTACAAAAAAAAATGAAACAAATTTGTTAAGAATTAAATAAAGTTAATGAAATTTCAAAACTGAAGTATAAATTGTATTTTTTTCTCGAGATAAACGATTTTATTTTAAAACCGTTGTAATTTAATTTAATAAGTTATTCAATTCTCTCAAAACTTATTTCATTTTTTGTGGATTTTGCATTTTGGATATGTTGTCAATAACTACATTAATTTTTGAATGTGTAGCTGTTTAACTTTGAAATTACATACTGTGTTACCTAAGTATTAGGTTGGTAGGAAAATAATTGCGGTTTTTGTTTACTGCAATTGAAACTCAATTGTTTTCAATATAAGTGTAATTACGTTGTGTTTGTGTAACACAACTATGTTTCATTTTAGGACAAGAAACAAATATATGATTAATAACGTAGCTACTGATAAAAATGCATTTCGAGATTTTATCAACTCTAGGACTCCGGAATTTGAGACCACCGGAATAAATAAACTTGTGAAAAATGTGTCAATTCTAGTGGCGCTTATTTCGATTAATAAAGTTAATTATTAATTCATAAATTTCGTTATCAGTTTGAGGAAACAAAAACCGCACTTATTTTCCTACCAATCTAATATTAGGTCTACTTTTGATATAAATAATACTTGATCGAAGGTTTTGTGACATACTGTATATTGCAGATGAGGTTCAATTGTTTCACAGAAAAAGAGGGAAAATAGTAAAATAGCTAGAGCTCCTCTTTTCTTTCTTCATATTTTGAAAGCTCATCATCAATGTGCATCAAGTTTGAAAATATGCTATAAAGAGTTTAGAGAGATGGTGGGGACCGTTGCAGCAAAATAAGAGGGTGCCTTCTATATCTAATGATAGCCATATTTTCAAACGTTTATATATTTTTTACCTTCGTAACTGTCTTCTTCAGGCTTTTCTTTTCTAATATGAAAGATACATAAATATGATGTGATAGATTTCATGTATATTGTATCATGCATTATACTGAGTGGTTCAAAATTGTCTCTGTTCTTGAGCTTTTTTATATGTTGCAAACTGTATAAGTTAACAAAGTTAAAATTTAAGGTGGTTTTAAAGTGTAAACGTGCTTTCAAGACAGATTGCTTTTCAATGTAACCTCCCAGTATTTATAAGAATTAACATTCTGAAGTATAGATTGTTATTCAAAACATAAGGAAAAGTCAATGGATTTCTACCCCGTGTTACCCGTTCATCACACTGCATTTCCCTTGATTCAACTGAAGTTGCCATGAAATACACCAACTTTCAAATGCTTTGAAATTTACCCCTAAACTTGAATAAAACTAGAATAGTATTAGGTGTGTTTCAGGATGAAATCCTTTCACTAGAATGATAGAAGTTGAACAAAAAAAAATAAACAATTTATAGCAGTTTGAAAATGACCCGTTTTTAGGTGACATTTTCTAAAAACTACTGTCACCCTATTCCAAAGTGCCCTAAAAAGTTGATTTTTAAAGACCATCATCCTGAAAAAAATTTTTTAGCATTATTACCAACTATTCTAGTTTCTAAAACACTTAGAATTTTTTTTTCCGAAATGTTTCTTCTGAAAACCGGTTCACTTGAAAAACATAAATTTCCTCCAAGTCGCAGAGAAAGAGACCTCCTATAGAACATAATAGCCATTGCAGTGGCGCCATCCTGGAGAAGAAAAACAAAATGAATATCTATAAATCCACTTTAATATATTCAGTTTGCAAAATAAAAACCTTAAAAAAAACTGCGACAATTTTTGGACCACTCGGTATAGGTGTATCAACATTAAATGCATTCATTTTGTATGCAAAGACTGCAGCCAGAAACCCTCCTTATATTCAATTCACCCTCTACTTTTTTTCCTTCTTCCAACCAGTGTTTTCTATATTATCATAATGGCACTACACACGAAAATAGTGAAAATGTACGTTCTGACTATAGGGACACCAATATTTACTAACATGACACCATCTGGTACCTCAACTACATTCTCGTGTTTGGTTCATATACAATACAGTATAATATGAAAGTGCATTTTCATATTGAACAAAATTGAGGGTTGTGTTAGGGGTCGGTGGGTTCTAAATGTCCCATTCCAATATTATATTTTATATATTCTGGTGAGTCAACTGTAGTGTTTCTATATTAATGGGTCTCAAGCTGGCCCTGTCATTGCAACATTTACTATGTAGAGTGCATACGTCACTAAAGTCTCACTGGACGCGATTTTCATTTCACACAAACCTTTTGTGTTGTATGTTCTTTTTGTGTCACCCCTTAAAAAATTGAAATATTTGTTCATAATAAGTATGACTAACATTTAAATACAAAATTGAATCATACCCAAAACTAGGATATATCCCACCTAGGCAGGAAGAGTGGCACAACTAAAAAAAACGCTTTTTTGGGGGGAAAAATAAGTTTAAAGTTGCAATTTTTTATCTCAATCTATTGTAGGAAAGCCAAATAAACGGATATTGTGAATCTTCTCTTAATTTCAAACTCATTCCCCCCCCCCCCCCCCCAAAGTGTTTTTTTTAGTTGTGCCACTCTTCCAGCCGCGGTGCGATACATGCGAAAACATTTTTAGACAAAAGAGGTTACATTTGGAAATTGTTTTAAAGGAGTGCAGCTACAGTATTGTATGACATTCTGTTGTTGGAAAAAGTTTGAAATTTCATGCAAAATGTATTTGGTAATAGACTAATGTAATACTTCCACACTTCTGCATTACATGGATTGAATGCTAAAAATGATGTGTTGAAGCAGCAGACGAATGGTTGTAGTAAATGGTTGTAGCAATGCAGTATATTTGGCTCATAAATGGTTGCCCATCTTTTTCAGCTGCTTCTTCTACAAGGCTTATTATGATTCTAACAAAAATAGTCACTTGCAAACGTTGATAAATGCTTAATTCAAGAATGCAGACATCTATAGGTTTTGAGAATTTCAGCAAGTTTGTTTCAAAATTGCTGCAATCTGTGGTTGCATGAGCTGAACACATGCGGTTGATTGTTACTCAACATGCTCATTAAAGACTTAAGTGGTGAACGCTCCGATGGATGAGTGGAAGATAGTCTCCGATTGTGATGCTGGGGGTTCAGGGTTAGAATCCCAGTTGGTGCATGGCTTTTGACAGGCATTTAGAAAACGGGATGAACAGAAGTTGGCTCCGCCCTTTTTATGACGAACGGCAATTTCTAATTGGTTTGTTGTGTGG
The DNA here is from genome assembly GCA_036925085.1 of Brachycybe producta. NCBI lineage: Eukaryota > Metazoa > Arthropoda > Diplopoda > Playtdesmida > Andrognathidae > Brachycybe > Brachycybe producta. Next base: position 6,075,775 of record JAUPFP010000004.1, read on the forward strand.
TTCGACGTTAACAATGACGGAGCATGTGACATTAGACTACATCAGGGCCGGATTAAGATGAAATTGGGCCTGATGCAGCAGTGCAAGAATCCCCAAGATATTGCAAAAAACGCAGTTAAATTACTAAGTAAACTGTTTAACATCGTCGTCTGTTTTCATCTGGGCCTATTTCAGGAATTGGCCTAATGCTGCAGCATCAATAGCACCCACCTTAATCCGGCACAGGACTACATAACCAACCAATTAGAAGTTGCGTTCGTCATAAAAAAGGTGGAGCCAACTTCTGTTCATCCAATTTTCTAATTGCCTGTTGGCTGTTGTGTTTGTTTTTCATAATTTCTCAAACATTATGGAGTTGATGTCAGGCAAGGCAGCCGGTCATAAAACATTTCGCCACATTCTGGGCCACATGACTCGTCGTCATCTCCGGTCATTTCATTAGTCATCATCATCATTGACCGACTCCGCTCTGTGCGGGACGTGGTATAGGGAATGAAGAAGAAGAAGACTTGGAAGATCAGTGTTGATGGTGGGAGATTGATCAACAGAGTGGCTTCCTAATCACTTTATAAATATAACCAAGATACATCACTTTCGCAATAGACTGGCAGGTTAATACTTCTGCCAAAAGAATGGTGTAAGTGGTTGCAAATGAATAAAAATGGCTGCATTTATTCTGCAAGTGCTGTTATTTTAGAGGCTTATTAAACCTCTTAAGAAAAATGCCCCAAACCATTGCAACAAATATAGCCGCTTTCAAATGGAGCCATTGTCTAGTGGCTACATTTGGAATGTAATTTCGTAATGTCACAAACAGAATACATAGTTTTAGTTGAAATACACACAACACACTAATTAATAATTGTCATTTGCAAGAAGAAAAAAATTACACTTGTGAATAAACATAAATTTTCTAGATAAAACGATATTTTTTTGTTCTTTGTGTTTCTTATAATTTTTAAATGTAAAATGAAATTAGAAAATATGAGACAATGTTAGGTTATGTACATTGTACATTGCGGCTTAGAGTAAGTTATGTGTTTTTGTTTCTACACTTTCGCAAATAACAAATTGTTGTAGCCCCCCATTTACTATAAATGGCTATGGGTCTTTGTTATTATGGTTTTCCTTGTGTTTCCGGTTTTTACTCAAATGAAGCATTGTTGTTATATAGCTCAGTGCTACTTTATGGCATGATGTGCCTTAATATTGACATAGTTATTGAATTGTGCGCCGAGTGGTGACAAGCCTACACATATTTCACAATGAGGACATTTCATTCGAATGGTTTCATCATTTGTTAAACATCAAGTTTGTTGTTTTTTACTCTCCAACTTCAATGTGAAAAAATAACACATTTTTCTTTTTTAATAATAATAATATGTGGTAAAAACCGGTGTTTTTATTAGTTTATTCAAGCAAGATTTTATGATGCAATTCTGCGTTGAAAAACATTTATTATATAGACTGCAAATTTTTTTGTGTGCTGCTGTTGTTTGTTGATGATGTTCATGGTTGATGATGCCATTGCTTTCAAATGCAGAGTTTTTGAATGAACTGGGATTGAAACTGGGACGAACTTAAAGCAATTTTTTTTTTGCTAGAAAGAAAAAAAGTCTAGACTTTTATATATATATTTTTTTTTGTTATAAAACATTTCATAAATGAGGAAAAAAGAAACAAGAGAAAGAAGAAGAAAAAAAAAAACAGCATCGAAAAATTGAGTTTCAGTGTATAAGAAAGGGGGGACGGGGGCGGGCCTACGTGTATATGTGGCGGTGGTGGTGTTGGTGGGCGCCAAATGTTTTTCAATCTGACTGGTGCCTTAAAGACTGAGCAGGGCGGAGCTTTTTTTTTTACTATAATATTCTTCAGCACGTACCACTTGATAAGCTCACAAGCAAAATGCATTCAAAATATAAAAAGAAGCATATGATCCACAAGAACTGACCTAGCATTTTAAATAGAAGCTTCAACAAAAAAAAATAAGAGAAAATATATGCTATTTTTTTATACATAAGAATAAACACCAAAAATTGTAAAGAGGTTTTGCATCAGAAGCAACCAAAAAAAAAACACAAAACACATTCTTTTTGTTGTTTTGGTGTTTAATGCATTGCAGGAAAAGGAAGCAATAGATCAACAAACACAAATGTAATTTATAGATCTCTATATACAGATGCAAAATGAGTGCGCGCGCCTGCCTATTCGGAGAGGTTGAGGTTCTATAGAAAACCGGAGGGGGGGGGGGGGGGTTGATAAATTCTATGAAAATGTTTATGCAATATATATATTGCTCGCAGTATATATAAGTGTAGAAAAACTAGCATGGGGTTTCATTATTATTAGTAAATGAATATTGTAATACAGTAAGTGAATTTGATAGGATATATATTGCTTCTAAAGAGAGAGAAAGAAAGAGAGAGAGAGAGAGAGAGAGAAAGAAAGAAAGATGTAATCATAGCTCAGTACTTTGTTTTCAGTAAATGAGTTTAGAATAAATAACGATTTGTAAATATCAGAAATGGCTAAGAGGAAAGAAAAGAAGAAAAAAAATTAGGAGTATCAAATATCAAGAAAAGCAAAAATAATTACACTAGTAAAGTAGGGCTAACAAAAAGCATACAAAGTAAATCTAGTTGTTTATAAATTATTAATGTTTTTACCCCTCCCCCGCCCCCCGGAAAGCATTTGTTTAAGCATAAGGTTTCAATGGAAATTATTTATATATATTATATTGGTATAAAATTTAAACGGGTGAGTTTCATTTTGCATGATTCTTTTGTCTTTCACGAATCTGTTTCGAACGGACGGGACGACGAGGGTTATAGGTGGAGGCTAGCAATGCTTCTCGTTAATTTTGCTGGAGTTTTTTTTAGCAAAAAATGCCAGCAGGGACATACTCGCCAGAGTGGCAAAGCGGCAATTGCTACCTGCGCCGGTCCTTCCAGGTGCCGCTGTGTGTCAAACATTTACTTTTATACACTGTCAAGTGGTGCATGTAATATATTGTTTAGATACGTATTTCAAAAAATATAATATTTTTTTATAATTTAAGCTAATTGTTAGCAGCACATTAAAATATACCATTCTAATTATACTGTATTACTTGAAAATTAAAAAAAAGTTATAGAATAAACAAGCCAACAGGAGCCTAACAAAATTGTGAAGGCGTCCCGATGTTCTTGAAAGTGCTAGGCATTCAAAAACCTCTCAAAACTGGAAAGGCCATTGGGAGCGTCTCAAAGCTAAGAAGCTTCTTAAGCATATAGAAATGGTGAAGCCATCGGGAACTTCTTAAAATTTGATACACCTCGAAAGCCTTTTTTGTAACTGTGAAATTAAAAAACTTACTTAAAAACTACTTCGATTTCGTGTTTATATGATAAAAATGTTGCTAATTTTTTTAGCTCGCTTAGCTCGCCACTAACGAAGCGCCAATACCAGATATTGCCAACTTAGAATTTTGTAGCCAGTACGTGCCTGGATGCCAGCACACGCTCGTCGGCTTTCCATTATTTCTCTCTAAGATATGATTAAAATCATAATTCCATGTTGTTTTGTAAACTAGGGTGGAGGTTGTCAATTTAGTCTCCAGTGCGGAGTGCCGGCACACTGGTTATTCTAATGTTATCCCCCCTAACAGGTATCCTACGCCTCCAACCATTGTTGTTGTGCGAGATAGATGCAGCAGCCTTTAAACCAAGTAAATTTGTAGGCTTCTCATTCATTCATTGTAGATTCTATCCGGAATGGAAATTGCTGGTTTACTTAGTAGATAGCATGCGCTTCAAACTTTTCTATTCGGCCAATGAAATAAGTCTCCCGTAAAAGGTGAAAGGGTCAGAAGAAAATAAGAAATTAAAAGCTAGAGTTACAAAATTACAAACATAGATTTATTGGGCTACATGACACCTATTGTTTTACACCAATACTCATTTGGACATGTGATAAAATATGTCTTTGAATTATTGCCATGGTCTCATTATAAAAGTACTAGAAGTTAAGCTCATATTCAATGATTCACGGGTGGGAGACAATTTCAAATGATATTCTTAGGTCCCCCTTTATCCTCACTCGCATTTTGTCAAAATAAAGACAGAAATTGGTAATAAACAACCTATGTTACAGGATGCGATGAGATGAAATGGAATATATGTAATTTTTTTTTGTTACTATTGGCCAAGAGGAGGACTGGCGTAACCACCATTTTCCTGGTGTGCTGCTTAGTTTGAGGGCCAGAAAGTTGCATTAAGGGCCATGCCCAGACTGAGGAACAGGGAAATGAGAAAATTCCCGGTGCTCCCCCATCAAAAATATAAACCATACATGTGCAATGTATGGCTCACGGGCCGCATCCAGCCCCGCTCTGATTTTATAAGACTCATGATGAGTTCTTTAAATTTCACTGAATCTGGCCCGCCAACATATTTCCAGAACCTACCCCATTTCAGCAATAGAAGAAATAAAAAACCAATCACAGTGACCTGCTGAAAATGACTTGTGACTTTTATTACTCTTTTACTTAATTTTATTCGTAAAGCAAACTTTAAAAAAATATATTCGTTACAATAAACATCTTATGATATCCCACGCAAATATATTTAAAATAGGCTATTCGGCGCACACTCTTAAGACTTAATGAAGTTGCACATGCCTGATGTAAAAGCTCTAAAAATGCCTCTGTAACACTCAACTGGCCACAGAAAGAAGTCTTTGGTTTTTTTCAAAAAAACGGCCAAAAGTCGAAAAATATTTAAATGCTCTAAAAGTTCTAAAATGCCTCAGGAGCGCTCAACTGAACCCAGAGGTCCCCCTTTTTCTTGAGAGTTTGCACAATGGCGCCTTATACCCACACAGCGGCACTGATCATATGGTATGGCCCGCGGATATGTTTAAAATTCACCATCCGGGCCACACTCTTAGTGAAGTTGCACATGCCTGGTTTAAACTTTTTTGTATTCATAACTCTAAGTATGATCCTTTCATAAAATAATGTGTCTGGTGATATTTGCGATCACGAATATGCATATATTGCGAGAGTAAAAATACAATGGCAGTGGTACAGAGGGCAAGGGGCCATCCTCAAGTTTTTATCGGTAACATTTTACAAGTCCAGTCCGGGCCTGTTAAGAGTCGATTTTACGGTGAAATGCAATAAGAGTAGAACACATTTCTGTACGAAGAACTTAAAAAGAAATTTGAAAAATATTTGAGAAAAAAAAAATAATTTCGTTGGCTTCAAGCACTTTTTTTAACAAAATATTCAGACAAAAATGAAAATAAAACCAACTGAATTTTTTTTAAAAAAATACGATTGCATTAAAGCCTTACACTTTCGTGCTGTACAGTAGTAATAGCAACCCTAATTTGAGTAAATGTAAAACATAACTCAGTGATTTCCAAAGGGTGTGCCATGAGTTTTGCTAAGTGTGTGCCACGAAACTTTAGATGTTATATTCAATATGCTAATATTTTAAAATAAATAAGACTAATACAAGAAGTAAGCCACAATATCTGTTGTAACTGAATACTAAGTAGGTGTTGCAGTTGCAACACTGCAACACGTCTGGGGCCGCCTATGTTTTCACTAGTCAATGTCTGACTTGTTGCTTCGAGAAATAAAGAGGCCCTGGTCACCCTAGTTTAGTTTTTACCAGTTTTTTTTCTATAGGCTAATTAGGTAAAGCAGTTTCCAATGATTTTTGGTGTTTACTGTACTGTATAATATGGAGACCATACATATTTTTAACACCAAATAGTATTCAGCTGTAGATTTCTAAAATAAAAGTTAAGTCTCTAATAAAATTCTAATCAGAAGATGATCCTTCATTCTGTTGTTCCTTTTATTTCCCTTTATGTCTCTAGTCTCCCTACACTATAGTTAAAAAATGACACATGTTTAGATTTATTTTAGAGAAGAAAAAAAAACTTTTTGATGAATAGACTTATTCTTTTAGCAGTTTCTCTAATAGAAACTACACTTTGTCTTTTATACTGTATATTTGTTACTGTCAATCTGTGGAATCAGTCAATCTGCAAAATAACCAGCCTGCTAGTGAATCTCCAAAATTCAACACCTAAAATGTATCGAATTATGAAGATTCACTAGGAGGTTGGTGGTTTTTGCAGATTGACTGATTCAGCAGATTGACAGTAACATATACACATAAATATACAGTAGTTTCTACAGTTACACACACACACACATTCTAAGATCTATACTTTTATAATGGAATGTGAGATTAATATGCGGTTATACACGTGCTATATTCTCCTGAGATAGTCATATTTTATTTGTGCCAAATGTTGAATTTCTTTTAGAGATACAGAGAGCCTAAGCTCAGAGAACTTAAGGGTTGTACATGTATATAGTATCCTACATTAAGTATCTAATGGGCTCATCGTTCTAAATATCAAAGCAGGTACACTGTATAATATAAAAGTATATATAGGGGGCTTATGGAAGTGAATGAAAAACGATGTATATCTCTCTCTCTCTTTCTCTGTATAGGACTATCCCACATTAATTCTGATAAATTATCTTCACCGAGCATCGACAAGATGTTCATTTTTTTTAAAAAAATGACAGTAAAACTTCCGTACATTTATGGACCTAGTTAGAATAAATGAGCATCAATAGGGATAGATGAGCAAGCTATTTTTTCTGCTTCATCATATAAAAGAACTTTTAAAACTGAGACATTTTTTTCTCTTCTGTCATTAATGTTCATTTTAATGAGTATATTAGGTTGCGCAGATAAAATGCATCCTGTTTAAAGATATTCATCCTAAGCGCTGCGACACACTATGCATCGAATGCCTTCCAATAATGAGTGAATGACAGTGTGATACACAGTGTGACCCCGTGAGACGAATGTCGAGTGTCGGATGCCCGAGCGTCCAACAGGGGTAGTTCAAGAGATTCGGGCATGTGTCGGTTTCCATTGTCCCGCGTCAAAGGTTTCCAATGTTTGATCAGTTTATCAATTGCGAATGTGCAAGTGTTCAACTACCAAATGTTGGAGGCAAATTTTGGGTACAATGTTAGATCCAACGTTGGACATGTACATGTAGTGTGTCCCGGGCTTTATACTGGGTTCAGTGGGTACAATTAGATTTTTTCAGTGTGGAGGCAGTTGCCTAGGTCTTGTCTTACAAGGGCAGCAAATAGGTTAAAACTGACACTTTTATAAACAAGTTGACAAGTAAACAAAATTATTTTTTATGCACATTTTTATACACGTTTTAAGCAAATTTATAAAAATGCCAAAAATAAGTGATTTGTCCCTGATAAAAATGTTTTTAGAATGAAAAACCACTGCAAGAAGTCAAATTGAACATGCTATAATTATGAGAAAAACAAAGCAACATAATTTCAAAACATCAACAGCACAACTCATAATGGCAGCATTTCTAGTCAGCTTTTTACGATATACCGTTTCCTTTGATCTATTTACTTAACTAGAAGAAAAACCCTTAAAAATTCACGGGGCTCGTGCAATTCTCTTTTTATTGTTTCAGGAACTTGCATTTGTTTGTTTTTTGTTTTTACTCTAACCCCCTAAGGTTCGGAACATCTACATCCAATGATTCCATAAGCTCAATGGTCTACTTAGCCTAGTTCCCGCCATAAGGGTAGAAACATACCGCGAAGGTTGCACTGTGAGGAGGGTTTTTGGGTCTATACGATTTAACGTGGAGTTTAAAAATGTACAATTTTCAACATTATTTAAAGATTCCTAGGACCTTTTCAAAAATGTATATAAAGCGACCACTTAATGCACAAAAATTTATATTGCATTTTGTGCTTTATTGTATCATAAATGACGGGTTACCCCACTAGTTATATATGTATTATGCCAGGTCTGTGTGGCTATCTATCTATCTGTCTGTCTGAAGTAACGCTGTACAACCATTGAAGCACATCGGAATTTATATAAATTTAAATAAATGAAGAAATGAACAGCTTTTTTTTTTCTCAAGGTCAACTATATGTTGCACCCTTCCCATCCAAGAACCCCATGATATTAAATTGGAGAGGGGAAAAGGTTGGATGGAAAGTGTAGAAGGGGGGGGGCGAGAGAAAAACGTAGAGGGGAGGGGGAAAGTGGGAGGGGGGTGACTGAAATTATAAAGAAAGGAGTAAAAAAAGGAACAAATGACGCGCATGCGCACAATTGCCTGTGAATTTTGCTCCCGTCATTTATGACGGCTTACCCCACTAGTACATTAATACTTGGCCACACAACATTCAAGAAACGTTCAAAGTTTGTTAAAAGCTGCAGTAAAACTTTCCGAACATCCATTTTCAAAATTCAATAACTTTGTTATTTACTGACCAATATTTTTAATTTTTTTTATGTAAATAAAAATGGGTATGCTGTTATTAATTTTTCTAAAATTTACAATGTGTAGCTTTATGAACATAGTATCTAAAAAAATTTAAACTAGATGCGTTTTATCTGCCCAACAAGGTATAAAAACTTTTGAATAATTTGTTTTAAGAACTTCATCTGTAGATGAAGAATGATTTTTCATCACGTGAAGCATCTTGATTACTGAGTTTCAGGTATATTATTGTAAACAGCAATTAATCTTAACTGAGTGTGTGTGTGTGTGGGTGTGGAAGACAACTCAGACAAGTTGTGTCGTTGAGGATGAAGAAAAATAGTTTCACAGTCATTTAAGATTCAAAATTATAACAGAGCAAATAAGACAATTTGAAAATCGTACTTGAAAATATGCACAGCTTTTTTGAAACGCACAAATAAAGAAAAATCAGTAATTTGTTAACATTAGCATAGTTTTAAATCATGGATTTAAGTTTTTAAAATTTTCTGTCTACTTTCTTAATAATTGAAAATAGGGAGCGAAATGTAGTTTATGTCTCAGAACCAACATCCCAGATTATTTTCAAACTGAGAGTTATAGACCTACTTAGGTTTCATTTATAATAATAAATTTATACCAACATTTTTAAATTTCAATAACTTTTATATTTTTTTACGAATTTATTAATTTTTTTTTTTTACATCTTCTTTATTTTGATATTTTGCTAACAGTCAGCTGCAATTTTAAATGTGATAGCATTTATACGATGGTGAGTCAAGAATGAGCTGCACAGTGCACACTGGCTGTAGAATTTATTTTAATCAACTTTTAGAAAAGACAAATACATTATTTTTCGAAATAATCTCCGTCCTTTTCAATACACTTTGTCCATCTGTAAACAAGCATTTGTATTCCCTTATTAATAAATGTTTTAGGCTGAGCTGCGAGCTACGAATGCACCGCTGTCTTCAATTCTTAATCAGAGGTGTCTTCGAAGTACTGCTTTCAGGGGAACCAAACAGGTGAAAGTCCGATGGAACAAGATCAGGACTATAGGGAAAATGCTTTAACACCTCAAAACGCAGAGTTTAAACAGTATGGGCAGAGGTGTGCGGACGTGCATTGTCATGTAAGATCACAAAAACCTTCCGAAGTTTAGGCTTCAGCACTACAGTGAGCATCTCCCTTTAACTTTAGACTATTACTTTACGTAAAGTAATAGTCTAAGCTTTAACGAGCACTATTGATTGTTGAACCTTTTTTTTTCCTGATAGTGTTACAATACTGGCCCTTGAGAATCTCAGAAAACCGGCATGCGGATAATTTTTTGACTCGCCCTCGTATTTTGGTATTAAATTTCGGTGTAGTTTTCTGTAACATACTGTATAGGCCTATACATTACATGTAGGTCTACTACATATTCAACCCTTTCTTTCGTGCAATATATGTACATTGTATACAGTGTACATATATATATTATCTTGAAGTGAATTGCTTTTTCAGATGTGCATTGTGCATAAAAAATATATATTGGCCCCAATATGCGCATATTTGTTTGAAGTATCTTCTTCTGTATTTTGTACAAGCCCATTCCATAATGTAAGAAACGCGCATCTGAATAAATCGCCAAATGGGCGACAATATATATTATGTTTTATGATAAAGAGTAGTGCATCAAGAGAGCAAAAGAAATGCTAAAAGAAAAAAAAAGAAGTTTGAGATCGAAATTTTAGATGATGTTGTCATATATACACAATTGTATACAAAAAAGCATATTGATATACTGTAAGTCTGTAGATAGGCCTATATACATGTATATATATATATATATATATATATATATATATATATATATATATATATATATATATATATATATATATATATATATATATATATACATGTATATATATATATACAAATGCTGCATAGAGAAGAAAGAAAGAAAAAAAAGGTATATCTTTGTATTGAAGTCATTTGAAAGTGTTATGTGACCGCGAAGATATATTGTAGAAATGTTTATAGGCCTAGTGTCACCATAATATGGAGTCAATGTACAGGATGTTTAATAAGTATTTCTTCATGCTACTTTTTATTAATATTTTTTTTAACAGATGCAAATGCTATTAAGAGGCTACATCACAAAATTATTTGGAAAAATCTCCGCAAAGAGCGCTAGCATCGTTTTTTTATTGAGCCGATAGACCCAATGTTAAAGAAAAAATGATAATTTTTAAAATACACAGTCGCGGCAATATGTTTATTTTTCATATTTATTGTTGTCCAATATTAAGTTTTCAAAGTGCAATGTGCACCTTAAATATATGCTGATCGACTGATAGAATTACAATAAATTGGTAAGTGCGGTTCTATTTTTTAAAAAAAAAGTATTTCAAAATCGCGAATTTCTAACTCTTTAAGTTAAACTCCATTGAGTACGCCATCGTGTTTGTTAAACTACAGGGATTTTTTTTTGTCATTTTTAACGAGATTATAAGGATTATACATACTGATATTTTAAAAATTAAATTTTACATGAACTTCTAAGAGAAGAAGAATAAAGAATCACGCATTCATGTGGTTGATGGACACGGTGACCTTTGATTTACAGTAGTTCAACGTAATTTTGACGTTAATTGAGAGATACAATGCGAGTTGGACTGGGCAGCTGACGTGATGCCTTTGCATAAATTAACTCTCACCTTCCTTAGCCTCTTCTTTTGGTCATCTACTTTCTACTACATAGTTTAAAATTTAAATTTTTCTAGCAATTATGAGGAAAAGAAATGAAGATAACTAAGTCTTAGGCTGTAAAAATAGGTGGCCAAGTAAACTTTTTAATGTCAACTTCAAACATTACTCGGCAAGCTGTGACATATTAGAAGCCTGTGTCAGAAAAACAAAACAAAGTTAAAAGTGCAGCATGTACAATGCACTGTCACATTGCGCTCTTGTTGAGCTGTTGTTAGGTTGCATTGTGATAAAATCATCCTGTAAAACTATGGTTTTTCATGAACAAAAATATCTTGGAAGTGAATTATTTTGTCGAAGAAGCAACAAATGACAAGAAATTTAGGTAACTCTCTAAAAATGTAAGTGGTCACCAGTACCCAAATATACTGACTGCAAATTTTACAAGAACCTTCAAGTATTTTTTTTTGATAAATGTTAAGACAAAATTCTGACCATATCTTACAATATAATTATAAACTTTGTTGAACCTGTAAAAACTTTTTCAGTGATTTTGTTAAAAATAGTTTATAAATTGTTTCTTTTTAATGAACTACCATAATCAAAAATTTAAAAAAATGCGCTAAAATACAGCTTTGTAAAAATTTGAAAATATGAAGAACTGTATCGTATGTACTGTACAGGGTAGACCATAAGTCACCATACCCCTAGATACTATCATTTATGAAACTTATAATTACTTCTGATGACTTGGAATACCATGTGGTGACAACTAGGAGTGTTTTCAGGGCCATGCGGTAGATTTTCTCAGTATGATGCAAGTCTTCAAAATGCTGCCCTTAAATGCTACTTTTTAATTCAAGTCCCTATTGTCATAACATAATCATTTTCAATGATAATAAGTAACTACAATTGCTGCAAAAACAATAATTTTCTTACCTGATCTACTTTTTAAACACAAAAACTAAATTAGTATAAATGCAAAAATATTATACTGATACAGATTTATTATATATCTGATTTACTGATTTAACACAGCACAGCCACTTGCCACTTCTCAAGACAAACTAACATTAAAATCAAATATTGTCAATAATTGTAAGCTCAAAGCAGAACTATCAACATGTAACACGTGCAGTTGTCTTTTGTGATAATTGTCACCTCAGCTTTTAGGAGCGGTGGCACGGTATATTACAAACAAAAATAATAGCTTCGCGCTGTCAGATCAAAAGTCTTTCGGTGAGTGCTCGCCAACGATGCACCTGCACCAGAAACCGAAATCAAAGGGTACCGAAAGCACTTAGACAAAGGTGTGCGATAAATCATAAATTGTATACATCAATATCGGAATAACATAGACCAATATAGAAAAGCGTTGCATAACGATTTTTAATTATTGAATGGTTCAAATTGTATTTTAATTTTGCTGCTTATGCTGCCCCCTTATGGTGCCGCCTGATGCGGCCACCTCTCTGTATCATAGCACGGCACGGCCCTGAGTGTTTTGCAAACATTTGGTAGCAGTGACAATGACAAAAAAGAAATAAAACATCGTGATAGCCTAATCTTGGACTCAGTAGTATAGCTAAGGGGGGGGGGGGTTTGCTCCGGGCGGAACTTTTTTGGGGGCGGCACCAAAGAAAAGAAATTTTTTTTCCTGTTTGAGATGGCCCAAGAAGGAATTATGATATTTTTGTCACACGCTGCACTCACGGAATGTATGCTGCAATCCAACATTGTGTTTAAGTCCGAGTATTAATAATTTTATAATTAATATAAAATTATATAAACCATTTCAATCACTGGATATCGATAATATTGTTTGACCCCTGTGTATCGTGTTGTGTTTTTTGTTAGGGAGGGGCGGCAAACTCAAGGACCGCCCAGGGCATCACAAACTATAGCTACGCCACTGCTCGGACTTCAGATGGCAGATACGAGTAATTTTTCGATTGAAGAGCGCTTAGTTGCAAATGTTTGGGTCCACAAAAGACCACACATTGGGCAGACATAACACCAGCAATGTTACGTAAAATGTCGCAAAGAACCCGTGGAGACGTAGCCAACACTGGCAGAGACAATGATGATGGAGCTGACACCAGACCCATTAGATCCCTTAGGTAAGTAGGGGGTATGGTGACTTATGGCCCACTCTGTATATAAATGTAGTGAGAACTTACATGTACATGTATGAGTAGGACTCAATATGACAAGATATTTTTTTTTTCTACTTTCTTTTTATCACAACAATGATGACAATCAGTCATTTCTATACAAATGCATACAGTCTAGACAATTGAAGTCGAAAATATATAAAGGAAAGCAAAAGTGAGGATAGAAAACGAAAAAAATAAAAGAAAGTTTCCATAATGTGCAAAAATATTTCTTCTTGCCAGATAAAAATCGCTGGATTATAGATACATATATACGAAGAAGAAGAAGAAACACACACACCACACCACACATACAATTTATATAAATATTTGAAAATGGAGGGTCTGCAGCTTGTTTAAATATTACTCACAATATATAGTCAGGATTGAAAAAACACCAATTTTCATGATGGGGGACCTCAAAAAACAGTGCATTGAAAAATAGTTCACGTCAAAACAAGAGCAAAACTGCTCACATTTTTTTATTCATTGCATGATTTAAACGATGACATTTTTTTTTCGTTTTCTACATTCACTCTTTTTTTTTTCTATGTTGAAAACATTTTTGATGATAAAATATTTTCAGTTTATCAAACTTAAATACCACACTTTTTTCTCTTCTGAAAAATAAATGAATAGTTATTGTGGTCTAGAAGAAGAAAAACAAAATTGAAACAAGAATAAAAAAAATCTGAATTTTATGTTTGAACAGTTTTAGCAAAAAGTGAACGACAATTGTTTATCTTTTAACAATTCTTTTTTTTATGTTTATGTACAATGATGCTTTTAATGTGCAATTAACAGCGTTCCATTTGTTTATATATAAATTAATAGTTTATGTTATTTCATGTTACAAGGCCACGTAAGAATTCTGATTATTCTATGTTTTAAAAACAACTCAGCAACAAAAATCTGAGTCTTTTAGAAAGTAGAAGAGTAACTGAATCGTGAAAAAAGTATTTTAATGTTCTCATATCTTTAAAAAAATAAACTTTTAGGGTAGTTTAAATATTTATACATATATATATATATATATATATATATATATATATATATATATATATATATGTTAAGCTTTGTCTGTCTGTGTATAACGCTGTACAAACAAGGACAAAAACATTTAAGCACATCAGAATTTATTTAAATTTAAATGAACCGTTTTCTTATGTTGCGCTCTCCCGATCCAAATACCTAAACATTATTAAGGTGCTTATTGTTAAATAATTTTAGTAGCAAAATTAAACTAGAATTTTGCTCCCGTCATTTATAACGGGTTACTCCCACTAGTGAACAAATATTTAGTTAATATTTTAGTGCAATTTGAAGTGAGAAACGAAACTTGATAATTTAAAATTGCTATAAGAAGAGGTTAATTTTTGAAAATATTATTGCCAACCTTTGATTAAGGGGATTGGTGTGAAAGGGCTAGTGTGGAGCTAATCCCCTGATGAGGGGCAATCACACATTGACGTTTTTTTTTTCTTCCTTTCTTTCACTCAGCAATTCTTATTTGAAGCCTATACAAAAACATTTATTTTCAACAGAAATGAGTTGTCATAGAGTAAATTCTAAGTTTGTTTAAAAACTAGAAGGAATAATTTAATTCTAAATATTTCAGAACAAATGGTTTGAATGGCAATTAAAAAAAAATTAACCCAGTTTCATGAAATTTAAAATAACAAAAATAAAACTCTCATGAAAGCTCCATATAAAACATATTATTTCGAAAGGTATTCAAATGTTTGAGGTTTAGTCAAAAAAGGGTTTAAAGGCTGACCGAGTGATATCAAATGTATAGCTTAACAACTCTTTGGTGCCTTCCCTTCTAGATTACTGCTGCAGCATGTGGATTTAGATAATTCTGTTGAAATGGTTCAATGCGGAGTGGCCAGGTTTGTTTCTGGGAAATATGATTACTCAGAAAGTGTGAGTAAACTTCTATCATAACTTGAATGGGATA